>JAJHZJ010000292.1:18437388-19037388 GCA_023548195.1 Bettongia penicillata ogilbyi
TGGACAAGTCATTTAACCCTGTTTGTCTCGTTTCCTCATCTATAAAATGAGCTGGAGAACGAAATGGCGAACCATTCCAGTATCTTTGCCAAGAAAAACCCAAATGGGGTCATGAAATGTCTGACACAACTGAAACAACTGAACAGCAATAAATATTCAACACTTATTTATTGAGTACATACATGGCACTTCATTCCAAGAACTTACAGGTTTCTAAAGGACAGGGTTAATATAATTTACTTCTTTTGTATCCTGCATTTGGCCTGGGGTACACAAGTATCTGATAAATACTTGACTTGATTGGGCAAGTAATGTACTCTAGAATCACAGAGCTGGAAAGAATCTTAGAAGGCTGAACATACAAGTCAGATGTGGAAAAGAGTTTAGAATGTAAAGTGTTAGAATGAGAAGGCACTTTAGAGTTCAGCCCTATCCAACTCATTCATTATACGGATTTTTAAAACTAATAGCATTTTACAAATGATATTTGCTAATATACTGCAGCCCACTTGTATCTGTAAATCTATCTATTGACCTTTGAGTAACCTGCAATTTTAGTTCCTTGGAGATAGTAGTTTTCTGTGATTCATAACCATGTAGCATTACTGAAAGGTTACTGATGTTAAAATATTATTATAAATGAAAATAAATAGTATTATATGTTATCATAAACATAAAATAATATTACTGATTTTGAAATGTGGATTTTTGTGTCAAGGAATAGCTTGGGAATATAAATTACTGTGCAGTTTCCCAAATACAATCCAGCTTTTTTTCTTCCTCCTAATGAACCCAGGTCATAGTCCATCTGCACTGAATGTATACTGCTGGACTATATCAGTGAACTGTCCATTCAGCCACAAAATCTGGGCATTCTTAAGCATTCTCTTTTGAGGATCCATGATCTGATTTGAGGGAATCATGCTAGTAGAAGAAACTGTAGCTTTAACTCTGGTGGTAGCAGTAGTAGCAGCAGCAGTGGGGACAGGGAGTCATCATCATTGTCTGGAGATTTGTAGTTAACCCTTTGGCATCCACAAATAAGAACAGCTAGAGGACCTCAACACATCTATAAGTAATAGATTTACCATCTACAAGGAGTAAAAATGGGGAATGAGGAGGAGAAAGCAAAAGTGCAGTGAAAAGATTTGAATTAAAACACCTGAATTCAAAAGCTGACTCCATCACTTATTCCCTATGTGGTCTTAGGACTATTCTGTCATTTATAAAATGGAATGTTTAGAAGACCTTTATGGGTTCCCTGTTTCATGCCTCACTTTATTTGTGCACAATAAGTGATATAAATGGTATCATCCAAAACCCAAAGACCCCATCTACTGGAATAAGGAATCACTGTTTGATAAAAACTTCTGGAAAAACTGGAAAACACTGTAGAAATTAGGCTTAGATTGACAACTATATAGCGAGATAAACTCCAGATGGATATATAACCTAAATATAAAAAGTCACATCATAAATAAGAGGAACAAGGATCAAATTACCCTTCAGATCTATGAAATGAGGGAACAGGTAACTAAATAAAGGATAGAGAGGATTACAGAAGATAAAACAGTTTTGACTGCATAAAATTACAAAGATTTTGTACAAACCAATCCAGTTGCAGCTAAGATTAGAAGACAAGCAGTTAACCAAGAAAAATCCTTGCAGAAAATTTTCTCTAGTAAAGGTCTCATTTCCAAGATGAGGAAGTGATTCAAATTTATAAAAATAAGAGCCATTCCCCAACTGATAAATGAGCAGAGAATATAAACAAAGCAGCTCTGAAGAGAAGAAGTTCAGGTTATTCATGGTGATGAAAAAAATGCTGCATATTGCTAATTATTTTAGAAATGCATATGAAAGGGAAGAGAAGAGGAAGGGATGGGAAGGGAAGGAAGCAGTTCCATCTCACATCCATTAGATTGGCAAAGTTGACAAAAAAAGAAAATGACAAGGGTTGAGCTGTGAGAAAACAGGCATGCTGATACATTGTTGAGGGGTGAACTGATACACCTATTCTGGAATGAAATTTGGAACTCTACCCAAAAAGTTACTAAACTATATGTATCTCTTGACCCAGCTGTACCACTATGGCATCGAAGAAAGAAAAGGACCCAATATGTACAAAAATATAGCTTTTTGTAGTGGCGAAAGAAACTAAGGGGGAGCATCAATTGAGGAATGATTGAATAAATTATGATATGTAAATATAATGGAATAATACAATTATAAGAAATGATGAAAAAGATGGTTTCATAGAAACCTGGGAGGACCAGTATAAACTGATACAGAGTGAATTGAACAGAACCAGAGAATAATTTGTGCTGTAACAACATTACAGAAATCTCAATTTTGAAAGATTAAGAACTCTTATCAATGCAATAATCAGCCATGATTCTAGAGAATCAATAATAAAAAATAATAAATAAATAAATAATAATAAATAATAAAATATGCAAAATGAAATGCATTTTTGGGACATGGCCAATATGGGAATTTGTATTGTTTCATTGTACATACCTGTTACAAGGGTTCTGTTTTTCCTTTTTCCTAATAAGGCAAATTAAGGCAGCTAGGTGGTGCAGTGGATAGAGCATCAGTGCAGGAGTCAGGAGGACCTGAGTTCAAATTTCACCTCAGACACTTGACACTCACTAGCTGTGTGACCTTGGGCAAGTCACTTAACCCCAATTGCCTCATCCTATGTTATCTCCAATCATCCTGATGAATATCTGGTCACTGGATTCAGATGGCTCTGGAGGAGAAGTGAGGCTGGTGACTTGCACAGCCCTCCCTCACTCCAAGTCAAGTGCAAGTCATGTCATTATTTCTCTTGTGGCATGACCTTCTTCGGACGAACGCACACAATAGGGCAAACTAGGGTGGGAGGGAAAGTTTGATAATAGAAAAAAATTAATTTTTTAAATAAGTATTATCCAGGAATTAGAGAAGGAAGGAAGAGGGTAATCTGATCATTTAGGAGATTGACGACTAACATAAGGATTGCATCCTCACTGGTACCCATGACCTTTTTTTATCCTGGAGGAACCACTGTAGAGGATTTATGAGATGACTAGGTTGTTAAGCACCCACTACAGCCAGGTGTTTCTAGGCACTGGGCATCCAAAGACTAGGATGGGAATTGTTCTTGCCCTCAAGGAGCTTACCTTCTCACAAGTGGTCACCCAGCTTCTGCTTAAAGACCTTCAGTGATAGAGGACTTGCTTCTTCTCAAGGCAGCACATTCTACTCTTTGAGAACTATGTTAGGAAGTTTTTCCCAACCTCCCATAACAATTACATTACAGCCCTTCAGATATTTGAAGACAAATGTCATGACCTTCACCCCTCATACACATAAGTCTTCCCTTCTCCAAGTTAAACTTTCCTAGTTCTTTCTTCACTATCTTGATAACTTTCCTCTGGATGTTCGCAATTAGAAATGTCCACTGGAGTATATTCATAGTTGATAAACTGGTCCAGGAAGGGGAATATAACTTGCCCAAGGTCACATAGAAAGTTCATGGTAGAGCAAGGACTGCAGCCTGGGTCTTACATTTTCTTGTGCATCCTCTCATATTTCATCTAAGTAGCTCCCTCAGTTCCTGTCATTTCAGATGTTAGTGTGCCAAGATTTCCATTCTTTGTACACATAACTACACATCTTGGGGAGGATACAAAAATCTTCAAATTACCTTTTAAAAAAAGAATAGGATAAAAAAGCCGACTGGCTGGGTGCCTCGTTTCCCAGCTGAGGCTGGATCTGCTTTTTCTCAGTTCCCTTATGGGCCTTTATTTTGACTGGACTTAATGGTTGTTTTTAAAATGCCTTTCAATACGTGATATATTGTCCCATGCTAGTCCTTGTGCTATAAGTAGGCCCCTGACTTTGGTGATTTATTGCCTTTCATTTTATAGGCAGAAATCAGAACCAACTCGACAAAGGGAAGTAACATTTTAGAAACCACATGCTCCAAAAGTCTAGACTGGCTACCTGTATGCTTATGTATGTGCAATGCTGTACTTAGTCACTGCCCATCACTTAAAGTGATGAGTGTTTCATGTCCATATACCCTCACCCCTTCTCTCCTTCTCCCAGTGGTAAGAAATCTAATATCAGTATATTTGTCTTTCCTTTCTGCAGGTGCCTCAGGGATTTATCAAGGGGCAAATGGCTTGACCAACTCTGCAGGATTTGGAACGATGCATCAGGTACAGAGTCATTAGTGATAGATTGGAGGGGAAGCCTTCCCCTTTTTAAAACAAAATATTAGCTTAAAATCAGAGTATTTGGGCAAACTGCTGGTATAGTCTGAAACAATTGTCACCTGGCCTGTTCATTCTTTTGTGGATTTGGCCTTGATATTTGGGTCAGATCTTACTGATGTAATCAATACCACAATCGTCATTTTCACTTTGTAAGGCCCTTTGAGGTAGGTAGTGCCATAAGTATTATCCCCATTTTACAGATGAAGAAACTGAAACTTTAAGAAATTATAACTTTTCAGGGGACACACAGCTAAGAGGTGTCTGAGCCAGGTCTCTTGGCTGCAAGTGTAGCCTTCTTTCCACCATTAAACACAACTGATGAATGCAATTAAATCCTGATGCAAGATGGCTTAGCCTGCACTATCAAGTGTTAGTCCTCCCTGAATTAAGAGGCGCTCTAGCCTAGGCAGCTGTGTGGCACATTAGATAGAGCACTGAGTCTGGAGTCAGGAAGACCTGAGTTCAGATGTGACCACAGGCACTTAATAGCTGTTGACCAGGGGCAACTCACTTAACTTCTGCTTGTCTCAGTTTCCTCAACTGTGAAATGGAGACAGTCATAGGATTGTTGTGAAGACCCAACAATTATCCTAGTAAAGCATTTAGCCCAATGCCTGGCACGTAGTGGGCATTTAGTAAATGCCCATTCCCTCTCTTCCAACCCCCCAGATAGAGAATGATGGAGAGTATGAGCAGTATTCCTCATGAAATTTCCATGGTGATTTCCCCTCCTGAAATAATATGGGAGAGTACATTCCATCTCTCTGGTTAGAGATGTGCCCAAGGGTTTTATATGAACACCCACACGTAGAGTGTGGGGATTAGTGAGCGCTGGTGCTGTAGCTAAAGATAGTTGTAAAGGTCTTCATAGCTACAACAAACACCAGCACCTACTCCCACTCCCTGCCCCCAACACTGTCTTAACCCAGGTACTTCTTGGGTCACTGAATTTTCAAATGTAACTCATATACATAATTAAACAAAAAATAACCACTCAGTTGTTATATTCCATTATGTCCCAATATTTCCTCACTAAATCTTCCCCTTCTAAATCTCTGAAAAAAATCTAGAGCCTTTAAAAGCAAAATGAGTTACCTTATGAGATAGTACGTTCTAGAGCTTCCGGAAGCCTTCAAGAAGTGGTTCGTTTACCACTTACCGGGTTGTTGTATGGGCAGCTAATGAGTCACATGGAGGATTCATGATTTGTGTGGAGCTTGTAGAGTAAACAGCAAACTCACTTCCACCTCTGCAATTTTGTGACTCTTCTCATCCTTTCCATGACCTCAAACCATATCATGGCTGAGATTGGGGGGTGAAAGGAGGATAAGAAATGATGTTTTATTTCCTACCTTTGTCTTTTTGTGTTTCCTAAGGAGTATCCGTCCTACCCAGGCTTTACTCAGAGCCAATACTCCCAGTATTACAGCTCTTCCTACAACTCTCCATACATGTCTGCCAACAGCATCAGCCCCTCGCCCCTTTCCACATCCACATATGCACTTCAGGAGTCTTCACACAATGTTACCAGTCAGAGCTCAGAGTCACTTGCTGGTAAGTAGTACTGTATCATGAAAAGGGTGAGTATAGATTGACAGGCTCATAAATTTAGAGCCAGAATGAACCTTAGAGATCAGCAAGTTCTACCCTTTTATTTTACAGATGAGGAAACAGAGAAGTTAAGTCACTTAACCCAGGGTCACACAGCTAGCGTCCGAGGAAATTTGCATCCAAGTCTTCCTGATTGCAAGTCCAGTTCTGTACTCACTACATCAGGCTGCCTCTCCTGGGTATTTAGTAGATCGTTGTAGCTGTTCATGGCACTGTCCTTGGCACCTGATAAATGAGAGATGAAGAGACTGCCTTCAGTGCATAGAGCTGAAGTGGGAATTTAGAGTCCAGAATTAATTTTGAATTTAAAAAGGGAAACATCTTGATTTCCTTTTTCTTTTGTTGCTCAGTCACATCCAAATCTTCTTGACCATGTGGCGTTAGCACACCAATACTGTCCATGGAACTTTCTTGGCAAAGATATTGCAGTAGCTTGCAATTTCCTTTTCCAGTCCTATTTCCCTTCATTCATCAAACTTCCTGCGTTTCCTAGTTACCTCATAGGGTTTCTATGAGCATCAAATACGAAAGTACGGAAGAAACAAACGTGTATTAGCACCTCCTGTGTGTAAGACCTTGTATTCCACGCCAGTGGGGGATCTGGTAAGGGGTACACAGATGAATAAGATGAAGAAACTGCCCTCTGGGGCCTGGCACACAGATGACTATAATACATAGCAAGTACATCAGGCAAGAGCAAACAGTCCCTTATAATAACGAACATTTGTACGGTGCTTAAAGGTTTGCAAGGCCTTTATTTACATTGTCTCATCTGAGCTCAGTACTGCCTATCTCAGAGTTCTGAGGAGAAAAAACACCTTGCAAAGTGCTCAAGGACTACGTAAATGTGAGCATCTGTTCCTCTTCTTGTTGGCTGAGGGAGTCAGGGGAGTCTCCCTGGAGAAGGTGTTAGTTAAACTGAGCCTTGAAGTGTAGGTAGGATTTCAGCAGGCAGAGATGGAGGGAGGTGGTAAGGAAGGAGAAAAGAAAGCCTTGGATATGAGAAAGCATGGCACAGATGCGAAGCGTAGCAAGTTGTCTGCTTTGGCTGAAACATAAGAAAATAGAAATGCTAGTGCGAGGATTAGGAAGGTGTGATTAGAGCAGGGTTTGAGCATTCTGAGATGGAGGACACTGAATAATTTAATTTAGGTCATGTCATTGTTGTATTATATTGGCTCGACCTATTCGTGAGTAATTAATATGAATTATGATGTATACAATATTAATAATAATAATTACTATTTCCCCAACTATTATGTCTTTAAAATACTACAAAACAATACTTTGTATATTTATGGAGTTCTTCATTTTAAATGCTGAGCTCCCATAATGTAACTAAGTATTTTGAAATCATATCTTTTCTTTCCCATGTAGGAAGGTAAATACCTTAAAAGTAGCATCTGTTTAATGAAACGCTGATGGTTGCCAGAATTAAGTGCTTCAAGTGGCTTAAAAGCAATTAGCTTTACAAAAAATGTTGTAAAATCAACACTGGGAGTAATTTTTGATTGCCTGTCTCCCAGGGCCCTTCAGAGTCCTTCCAAGGTTCTCTGAAGCACCATGTCTACACCAGTAATATAACTGTGTTTGGTTCATTCCCTTCTCAGAACTCCCATAGCCTTTTAATCCAAACAGTACAGCTTAGCATGCCATCTTGTACTCTTTAGCTCCGTAATATGGTAAGCCCCTTGAGGACAATGATGGTTTTCCTCTTCTGTACCACCATCCCCATTACTTGTTTTGCATCCCACAACACCTGGTTTGAAGGAAGGCCCTTAATATTCCCTTAACAAATTGATGGATTAGTAATGTGAATCACCTCTAACATCTGCTTCCTTCCTGGGTTTCTTAGTGGCTTTGGAAAATTGATTTCATCTTCCACTTTTACCATCATCAAGAGTGATTTCACCTTTCTGATAGGTATGATGAGAGAACCAGTGGTTTATGAGGTCCCTTGAATACTACATAAACTGACTCATTCATGAATTCTATTTCTGAATGAGGTTGGAGCCTGGTACAACAGAACAAAGTAATAGTTTGCTTATGGTCAAAAAAGTATTATTAATAATAGAATTGTATGTTTACATATCATTTACATATAATCAGGATAATATCCCTTACATTTATATTGTATATTACACTTTACAAAGTTCTTTCACATACATCCTTATTTGATCCTCAAAGTAGCCCAAGATAAGTAGAATAAATATTATTATCATCATTCCTTTATAGATATGGAACTAATGTTTATTGTGCTTAGATTGTTTGCCTAAGGTCACTCAGGTGGTCAGCAGCAGAGTTAGATCTTGAGTCTAGAAGTTTTTAACCATTGATTCAATGCTCCATATTTCAAACATTCAAAGTTTTTCCCTTTCCTCATTTGAAGCTTCAATTTCCATGGACATTCCATAATTCAAGAGAACTGACTATTCATCAGATACCCAACTTTTTGTATTTCAGTCTCTCAAAAAAAATTTTTTTTAGAGAGGAAAAAAAGACTAGGAAATCAGTGGGAAATTAAAAGTGGCAGAGAATGGAAGGGAACAGCCATCATTTAGCATTTTCCTTGCAATCCAATATTTCATAGTCCCCAAACCTTGGTCATAAAGGCACACTTTATGAAAAGGACTGGGAAGGACTTCTATGTTCACTATTAAAAGCCCAACATACTAGAAGAGAATAAGTTCCTTTGATGAATTTTTTTTAATTGCCTTCTTCTCTATCCCATTTTTCCTTGATTGTATGACACCAAGGTAAGTAGGTGATATGGCTTTACTGTATATTTAATAAGTGTACTTAAAATCTAATGGTATAAAGTCACTTATAGCTGAGCTTTCTTGCTTTTTCAGACCTCTTGTCTGTTTTACAATACATACACACACAGAATTGGTGTGTCTCAGAGTTTTCTCATAAAAAGCTCCAATACTTTTGAAATTATCCAGCATTTCCTTGAGTGGTTAGTTTCGAAATTCTGAAGATTCAAATGGTTTATAGCATTACTGACAGATCATTATCCTCCTTTTTACTGCTTGAATATGATATTCAGATGTTATTCCTCCCCTCCTCAATGTAGTTTTCATTGGCATGTGATAACATTTATATAAAATACCACACAATTTGCAGCTGATTGAAGCATACTTCAGTTGGATGGTCTGCTGATTTAGAGTACAAAACCTGAACATCTGACATTACTCAAAACTAATATTTGGGGTTTTTTTAAGTATGATCACAAAATCACAAATGAAAGGAGTTGGAGGATTTTCTTGTTTCAATTCAACAAACATTTATTAAATATCTACCTTATGCAAAGTACTGTGTAAGGCACAGCAGAGCAAAAATTAAACAGCCCTTTCCCTCATTAATCTTTTAGTTGATCCTGAGAGGGAGACAAGACACATACGCACCAAAACACATGCATACACACGCTCTAGCTGTGATACAAAATAGGGCAATGCCTAAGAAAGATGCAAATCAAGAGATATATGGGAGGTCAGAGTCAGAGAAAGGAAAGGTCATTTAAAGAAAGCATCAGGGAAGACTTTGTAGAAAGATTTTCAGAAAAAGTTTGGAGGAATTTTCAGCAGGTGGAATTTGGTAGTGGTGAGGTAAGGGGAAAGAAAAGGAAGGTAATGATTCTGGAAATAATGAAGTGAGGAAAGGCATGAATATGGAAAGTGTGGGTCATGGATGCGGGACAGCTGGTAATCTACTATGGCTGGAGAAAAGGTATGCGAAGGGAATTACTACAAGAAAAGTCTGGACAGCAGAGTATACAAGGTTGTAGAGGGCTAATTGGTCAACCACAACCTTAGTTGTACATGTCAGACTAAGGAATTTAGACTGCTGTTCAGGACTTAGGCAAATGAAAGAAGAAGTTCAGAAGGGAGCTTCTTGAGAAATTTATTCAAGCATATGATTGAAAGATTACTGGTGGTAAAAATGAACGAATGAATGAATGAATGAATGAATGAATGAATGAATGGATGGATGAACGGATGAATGGATGGATGGATGGATGGATGGATGAATGGATGAATGGATGGATGACAAATGCTAGGACCACAAAAAGAAAAAGTTAGACAGTGTCTGCTGTCAAGGAGCTCACACTCTGATTAGAAGAGATGTCACATAAAGTCAGCAGCTGGGTGAATGGAGAAACCCAGAAGTCCTAATGGTGCGGCAGAAGGACAGATACAGGGAAGCACTGGATAAAACTTGAACTGCCTCATATACCTCCCCTTTTACTTGCATGGTCTTGTTTCAGGCCTTCATTACCTCTCACCTGAACTATTATAGTAGTTTCCTAATTGGTTTCTACTTCCAGTCTTCCCCATTCTCAATATATCCTTCACACTGATGCCAAAATAATCCTCTTCTTAAAAAAAAAACAAACATCTGACCATGCCCCTCTCCTGTTTTAATAGAAACTTTCTGTGGCTCCCTATTGCCTCTAAAAGAAATCACTCTGGTTTTAAAACACTCTAAAATCTGACTTTCTGGATTTAATTTATATTACTCTCTTTCTGTTTAGCCAAACTGGCCTAGTAAGCTGTTCCATGAACTCAACATTCGCTGTCCCATTTACACAAACTATCTCCCATGCCTTCTCACTTCTGCCTCTTAGGATATCTTCATCTGCCATTGAGGATCAGCTAAGATATCGCCTATTCTGTGAAGCTTTTCCCGATTCCCCTTCATCCCCTAGGAGTTAGTGCTCTTTCCTGTCTCAGATTGCCTTGTCTTTCTTATATGTGTATGTCTCCCTGAGAGAGGTGTTGTAACTTGGGTTAATGGATAGATTTCAAGGAATTCGTGAACTTGGTTAGGGGAAAAAAAATACAACTTTATTTTCATGAACCTCTAACTAAAATTTAGTATTTCCTTGAATTGTTTAAACGTATTGTTCTGAGAAGGGGGACATAGGCTTCCCCAGACTGAGAAAAAGTTAAAGAGCCCCTCTTCTAGTAAAGTATAAGCTCTTTGAGGTCAGGGGCACCTTCATTCCTGTCTCTATGTGCCTAGCACAATTGCCTGGCACATGTTAGGCACTTAACATGTTGGACACTCCCTCTGCTGTCCATTAGATTATAAGATTATAAGCAAGATCTGGTTTGAAACAGTCTTTATACTTAGAGACTCTGGTCAATTAAAGGATCCATGGCAGTTCCGAAGGACTCATGAAGAAAAATGCCATCCATCTCCAGAGAGAAAACTGATGAACTCTGAATATAAATTAAAACATATTTTTCACTTTTTAAAATTTTCCTTGCTTTCTTTTTAGACATGGCTAATATAGCAATATGTTTTTCATGACTTCACCTATATAATGGTATTGCTTAGTGGGTGGGGGAGGAGATGAAGAGAGGCAAGAATTTGTAACTCAAAATTTGAAAAAAAATTAATCCTAAAAATAAATAAATTTAAATGAGTACAATAAAAATGTATTGGGTGTATGTACATATGTATATAAAAAGAAACAGTCCTTACATCCAAATATCTAGCACAAGGGTCTTCACATAGGGAGGCAGGGAACAACTTCTGTAGCCAAATCCTAAAGTCTCTTTTGAAAGAGTTTTTTCTTTCTCTCTTGCCTACTGTTACATCTCTACTGGGAACTCCTCCATGAATTTGAAGACATAGTTCCCCCATTCCCATTCTCAGCAAATCATTGGACCAAGTACTGAAAAATATTCCTTCCCTTAATTCAGTTAAGACGATATGATGTTTTGATATCTAAAATGCCAGACTTGAAGCCTGGAGGACCCGGGTTCACATGCCACCTCTGACACATACTGGCTGTGTGACCCTGACCAAGTCATTTAACCTCTTAGTGGTCTAAACAGCTCTCCAAGATTCTCAGTTGCAGAGAAAGTGTCACCTCTATTGGGAGAGAAAGATTTACCTCTTGGAAGTTCCATATACCAACAAAGTCATAGACTTAGCCCTGATCACAGTCCCTATCCCTATTAAGTAATTGCATAAATATTATTATTTTATAATTATATATTATATATGTTATTAATTAATGTATTATATATTATTATGTCATATAATTTCTATATTATTTATTTATTATTATTATTATTATTAGTTAAAGTAAATTATTAGTAGTAGTAGTTAAAGTAAATGAAACAAAATTGGTGTACAGGGGACAGGAAACTAGTTGCAAAGATCTGATAATGTTCTTCCATTCAGCTCTGTGTGACCACACTAACTCAGATCAAATATCCTAAGGTTTATTACCAGAAGGGAGCATAGGGATCATCAAGCTTTCAACTTCTTGTTTTATAAATAAAGCCCAGAAAGAAATATTAAGAGCTTGCCGAAGGTCACACAGGGAGTAAGTAGTAGAATTGGGATTCCAACCTGAGACCTTTCCACTCCAAATCTAGCATTCTTTCCAGCAAAATCTAGAGAGACAATCAGTTTGGGGTAAACTGGTGGCTATGGGAAAGAGGAGGCCTTTTGGAAAGTTTCTGTAGTATTCAGTCCTTTAGGGAGAGGTCCCTTAGCTTTCCAGGGGCACAGGTAATATTCTTCATGTAAGCATGAGCTAAAACTAATGGCCAAACTCCCAATTTGATTGACCTCTCCCTTCTTGCAGTACTGGAGTACAGCACACATAATGGACCTCCAACACCAGCAAAGGATGGAGAGACAGACAGGCAGCATCGGGGCTCTGATGGGAAGCTTCGTGGCCGATCAAAACGAAGTAATGACCCCTCCCCTACAGTGGACAGTGAGATTGAGGTAACACAAAACTGCTCTCTGAATTGGTGAATTCAATTAAGAGACGTTGATAGTGGATTATACCTTTTTATGGCACTCATAGACCTAGAGTCTTTCCATGGTCCAAATAAGGAAGATGGGAGAATTGATGACCCTTTTCAGGCCTTTCAGATTGGTAACAAGAGAGAATAGATAATAGTTTTCAGCATATATGAAGGACAAGGTGAAAAGAAAATAAGTTTATGATAAAGTTGGACAAAAGGAAGAGCATCTTACCTGTCAGAGATAAAATACAAGAATAAGCGATGGAGACTCTCAGCCTCAAGTTCAGAAAGAAAAGAGACAAGTCTGTAGCCTGCATGGCTTAAACATTTACACGCCTAAATGAAGAAGACTGGAGTTCTCTCAAGGTCTTTTATATTTTTGTGGCACTATTATTATTTTAAGATGTAATCTTGTATACATAAAATATCTCAGGGATTATTGGTCGTACGCTGGTCTTTTCTAGCATGTGGTGTATTTGGATAGCAACACTGTCAGAAATGTCAACTTTAAATATGAAGGATGATGTCATGGGGGAAGGGCAATGGTGATAGCCAAAGACAAGTCCCAGTAAGTATCCACAATTACAAAGAACAGTTTAGCAAGCCCATCAATCTAGATTCTAGTTATACTTCTTTTTGTGAAGGATAACTATTATCTCATTCAAATGTGAATTTATTATTGGTTTCAACAAACAATATTGACTGAGGCTCAGTTCATGCTATGAAATTCCATTCCATTATTACGTAGCAATAGTTTAGAACACTGAATTTGTGTTGGGCACTTCCTTCCCTACTGCACCCCCACTGTCGTGGGACAAGAGGAGAGGGATAACAAGTTATTTGATCAGAGAAGCAGAAAAAGAGAAAGTGGAGATTATAACATGGTATTGATCAACCTTGCAGACTAAAGCAGTGATTCCTTCCAAGTGGAACTTTTGAAAGCCTTAGTAAAAACAGATGAGTAGATATGGATAGTATTTAATTCTGTGTATTGAAGGTAAAGAGAATTTAAAGAAATGATGACAATAGCTCTCAGGAAAGAAATTACATAAAGGCGGAAAAGATAGAGGAGGAAAGAGAGATTTGAGGGAGAAAAAATGAGTACAAACACAGAATATTAGATTTGGAAGAAATATTATAGACCATTTAAGTTAACTAGTATGTTTTATGGTGAGAGCACTAAGATCCCAAAGTGGGAAGTGACTAGTTTAAGGTCACACAGGTGATGAAATAGCTAATTCCAGATTTAAACTCAAGTTCTCTGCCTCGAAGTCGCATGTTCTTTCCACTATATTGTAAATCCAGTTTATACTAAATGTAAAATAATGATGATGGTTTTTTTTAATATTCTAAAATTCATACTGCTGTCAGGCTGAGCTTGACTGCTTCTGTTGTGAGCGATCAGTGGAGATTTATGTTCCTTCAAATTCAAAGTCTAGGAAGTCTAGCTTCTGAGTCCCAGTTCTACCACTAACTTGCTGCATGCCCTTGAACAAGTCACCTCCCCCTCTTTAGATTTCAGTCTGTCTCATCTGTAAAATAAAATGAGTGTATTTAACTGGATGATCTCTAGCTCCACCATGCCATGGGTCTGAGTTTTAACCCTATAAAGGCTAGGGGCTGACTTTTTCTTCTCCCTCCTCTAGGCACGACATGGTTCTTTGCTTTCCATACATGGCAAATGTCAAAATATCAATTTTTTGAAAACTCACCCGATTTCCAGGCAGTTTAGAAGAGGTACCATCTTTATCCTCTGAATGTATGAAGGACTGACTCTTTTCCACAATTATTTCTGGTGGTTTATTGTTGTACTGGAAACCTCCTCTCATGAACTTCTCTTTGTATACATATAATGCCAATGCAACACCAACAGCAGTCGCTATGGCTACGCATGCGTATTTCCAGGGTAAATTCACAAAATATAAACTCGCTTCCTCAAAGATGAAAGCACAACATTTATTCAAGCACTGGAAAGCCAATTCCACCATGGTAACAAATTTATACACGTTGTCAAAGCAGGGAGCATGGCTATCTCCAAGCCTTTCCTCCATTAGGCCTCCCCACAGACAGGCAGAATTTCTCCCTCACACTGGCTACTCTGCCTCAGCTCTGCCTCACTCTCTCTTAAGGCTCCACCTGTTTGGGCGAGCTCTTTTCACAATGCCATGTGACTTCAGCTATGGGCTGGGCCAAAGCTCAAAGCAGGTCACATGGGCCTATTAAGGAGCAGGGAAGGTCTTCAAATTCCCTTAACATTATAGTGTAAGGAGAACAGAAGGTACAGAGATATGTTGTGTAGCCTGGAGAACTAAGGAATGGCCATTGTGACCCACTGAGCTGTAGATATTTTGAAACATATATGTATTGAAGTATAGTATCTGGGGTTGGACACATGATCTGTGTGCCTTAAATGTTTTGTTACTTAATAACTTATTCTACTCGTACCTTTTTCCCCCAATAGAATTAATTTCTGTAAATATGAAGATATGTACCAATTTATCTCCATTTGCTTAATTTTTTTCATCACAGCGTGTATTTGTGTGGGACTTGGATGAGACGATAATCATTTTTCATTCCTTACTCACGGGAACTTTTGCATCTCGGTATGGAAAGGTAAGTCTATTCAGCTTCTTTTCAACATTGTTGTTGTCCAGACAAATTACACTAAGAACTGTGGGGGCAGCTAATATGGCAGTTTCTCAGACAGATTCTGTCTATTTGGTCAGACAAAATACTTTAAAAACTTCTCTGGAATTTTCCTTGAACATATGAAAATTAAATTACTTTGCTTTCCTATTGTCTCCATCTCCTTTTCTTTAAAAATTTGTGCTTCATTCAACTATTGCTCCAACGGACACAGAGCAGTTGTTCTTTAACTGTCTTTTCCCAAGGAGAAATAGGGTGACTTTGTAGCCAAAAAAGGGATTATCCTCGCTTAAAATAATGTAACATACTTTCTGGTTGTCTATTGTTTACCTAAAGAATCTCAGACAAATGAGCTTCCTTTCCTTTCTATATTTTTTTTGAAAGAAGAAGGAATCATTGTTGGCTGTGCAGTATCTTAACAGTTTTACAGATGCATTATCCACAACTTATTCAGGAGAAACATCTAATTAGAATCTGGGTGAGCACCATCAAAAAAAAATGAATACTCAGGGGATCATGGAAGAAACATTGAAATAGATTTAATGCTGCAAAATATATTCCGATATTTTAAAAAGACCCTACACTGGCAGGTTCTTTGAGTTAAGTCCCAAGGACTTTATTTAAACTCAATAATGGCTGAGCAAACATCTGTCTTCTTTATAGGAGGGAGGGAATGAGGGAAGGACAATGCTGTTATCGTCTTATTAGAGGTGGGTGACCTGTTTGGCAGCTGTTTCCACACATGGGTTAGAGCACCATAGCTTCATCAGAAACTGGAAAATAATCCTGTTTCTGTTTAGAGAACAGGAATATGATTTGACATCATCTCATAGCTTTTGCAGCTGGACATGTTTTACGAGGGTCCTAACAAGCTGGATGTGTAATTAGCAAGATAGATTTATTGTCTGCCATTATGTTGTAAAGGATATAAAAATGGTGTTGGTGGTGTAGAAATCTGTTGCTGAGTTGGAATTCTGTTAATATGTCTACCAGTGCCTCCTGGAAATCCAGTCCCTCAGTTCCAAGCTGTGATCTGCTCAGGTGAAAGTTTCACATGGCTGAAAACAATGAGCTCAAAGCATTCTGTAGCAGATGGACAGTCCATGTGCCAAGTGTAGAAAACAGCCTAATGGAAAAGATCACTGGAACCTAGGGGCCAGGAGACCTCATTTCTAATCTAACTGTCACTAACTCACTGAGTGACCTTTGGCAAGTTGCTGGACCTTGATTCCCTTCTTGTTTAGTCGAGTCATCATGTCCTATTCTCCATGACCAGTTGTGGGGTATTCTTGGCCAAGATCCTGGAGTGGTTTGCCATTTCCTTCTCTAGATCATTTTACAGATGAGGAAACTGAAGCAAACAGGGTTAAGTGACTTGTCCACGGTCACACATCTAGTGTTTGAGCTTGGATTTGAACTTAGGTCCTCCTGACTCCAGGGCGAGCCCTCTGTCCACTTTAATCACCTAGCTGTTCCTCCATTTCCTTATAAAAGACTTAGACTAAATGGATTCTGGTCTCCCATCTCCTATATTTAATCACTCTTATGAAAAGAAGCAATTAATCATCAAGCCTTTATTAAACACCTACTATGTGACAGGCACTACAGAAACTACTACAGAAATGAAACACTTACTATTCTCAGGATACTCCACATGTTCTGGACACCCAGTTTCTTCCCTGAGCAGTCCGACATATCTCACCTCCTTTGTGAAGCTATCCCCACAGAAAACTCTCCCTCCTCTGAACTCCTATCTTTACAACACTCTGCACAATTAATCATCATCTGCCTTGAGACATTGGTAATCTTTATCTGTGTATATGTCTTTCTCTCCCAAACTGGATTTTAAGCAGCTTAAGGGTGATTAGTACTTGCTCTTTAATTGCAGATACATGCTGAAGTGACAAGTAATGAAGAACTACCAAAAGGGCTGAGTGCTTGAGGGAGAACTATGAGATATTCTTGGATCCGTCTTTCACTCTTTCCCATTACGAGACTCTACTTTCCGTTCCCTCATTAGTTTCCTGCAAGATGAAGAGTAGACCTTGGGGTGATGTAACACCAATGTGATATCCATAGCAGCCTCTTTGAATATATTTGTGTATTTCCAGGATAAATTCGCAAAATATAATAAATTCTCTTCCTCAAAGGCAAAACCAAAATATTTATTTAGGACATCATTAGAATACCAGGAAGTAAGATTTAACAGGGTACTTATCACTAATCCAGGGAGCAACAATGACATCTTAAACCTTCTTTCTGTCAGGGCTTCCCACAAAAATAAGTTCTGCTAGACAAATTCCTCCCTCCTCCCACTCACAGCTTGCTTCTCTCTCTCTGTTCTGCCTGCTCTCACTCTCTGCTCCTGCCTTCTCTCACTCTCTGCTCCTGCCTTCTCTCACTCTCTGCTCCTGCCTTCTCTCTCTCTCCTCCTTGGGCAAGCTCCTCCCAGTCTGAGCTCCATGTGACTACAGGCACCATGTGTTGCGCCTATTAATGGGCAGGCAAGATCTTCCTATTCTATTAATATTACAGGTCATTTGTGGTTCTCCTGGCCAAAAGTGCTTATGAATCTATTTCTGACACTATGGCCATAGACCTCCCCTTGGAGATCTCTAAAATCCCTGGGCTGTGAGTTCATGATCTGTTTGAAATCTTAACTGTGACCTACTTTGAGGCTAGATTACTCAGTCTGCCCACTTGTCCGTATAATAGGATCAGTGAGATCAGCTGGTGACCCTGACTTCTGAGGTAGCTATAGAGTCTTGAAACAATTGGTTCAAGAGTGGATGACTGACCACCTGGCATCTGTCTCATCTCAGATACCAGATTCGGAGATGTAAACATAGACTTGGATAAAGGGTTTGTCTTCCACTTATATACAGCCTAGTGTCAAGGATAGCTCAGCCCAAAGGGATAGACAAGATGACCCTAGAATTCTGTTTCTGGTTCACCAGGTCAACTGTTGTTAGAAGGAACATCAGTTCATAGCTTCACAGATTTTTAGGGCTAGAAGGAACCTATTAGATACCATCCAGTTTTATAGAAAAAAGAAACTGAGGCCTAGGGAAGGGAAGTGACTGATCCAAGGCCATCCAACTAGTAAATGACAAAGCTGGGATTAGGACTCTAGTCTTCCAAGTCTTATGTCATTCTGATCATTTTGAGGTTCTTTTAGATCACACCCAGGTTGCCTCCAACTGCAGCTGCATTTAATGGAGGTCACCATCTGTTGTCCATTAGATTGTAAGATCCTTGAGAGTAGGGACTGTCTTTTGTCTAAAACAGTGCCTGGCATATAATAGGTTCTTAATAAATGTTTACCAATTAATGGTTGAAATTGATGGGAGTTCAGGAAACTGTGGGGAGAACTTGGGTCCTAGGATGTCACTGATAAGGAACTCCCAGTGAGAAAACACCCTTGACTCATAGAGCTTTACAGTGGTCTGTATCTCAGTAGTCTTAGTGAATTATCTGTAACACTGAAAAATAAGTGACCTACCCAGGTCCTACAGCCAGGATATATCCAAAGGAACTTAAACCCAGGTCTACCCAACTCCAAGGTCAGTTTTCCATCCTTTATATCACCCGATCTCTCTGTGGTGATTTCCACATATTCTCATTTTTGCTGGTGGGGTATATTTACAAAATATCATTTGTGACTAGGTACACAAAAGTGTCCTAAAAATTTAGGATGAATGGTCTTAAATTGGAGCAGGATTAAGGCATGATAGACGTTAGAAAGAACTTGCTAAGAGTTCTCTATCATAATAGAACTAGATGATATATCTCTGAGGTCCTTCCTGACATTCTGTGATTCTCTGGGCAGTGGTCACTGTAGAAGAAGAGGCCTTACATATCAGCATCAGTCAACTAATGAAAGATTCAGGTACTTGCTATGATTACAGGCAGCTGGGTAGCACGACAGATAGAGTGGTTGGCTTGGAATCAGGAAGACTCATCTTCATGAGTTCAAATCTGAATTCAGACACTTATTATCTGTGTGACCCTGGACAAGTCACTTAATCCTGCTTACCTCAGTTTCCTTATCTATAAAATGAACTGGAGAAGGAAATGGCAAACCAGTCCAGTACCTTTGCCAAGAAAATTCCAAATGGGGTCATGAAGAGTCAGATACAACTGAAAAGACTGAACAGCAACCAATATGCATTGACCATTCTGCAGGATTCAGCGGCATGGGATGTGGTCCCTGTCTTCCTGGAGATTACACATAGTTAAGGAAAGGAAATGGAAATTCGTATTTCCTTAATACAGTTTGTAAAATGCTTTTCCTCATAAAGACCCCTATGAGGTACAAGTGTATTATCCTCATTTTAGAGATGAGAAAACTGTGGCTCAGAATGGGAAAGGGACTTGCCCATGGCCCCACAGCTAGTAAGGGGTCCCCCAGCTCTAAGCCACTGTCTCCTACACCACACTGTCTCTCATGTAATTTTTTTTAAATTCTGTTCAACAAGTAAGTCAGAATATATTGGTAGCAGAGAGGAATTTAAAAAGCTTTGGATTTTGAATCAGGGCATGGGGTGGGGGCATTCAATCTTGGTTTTGCTACTTGCCATCTACATGACCTTTTACAAGTCACTTCTCTCTTGGGCCTCAGTTTCCCTCTATGTAAAGTGGGAATATAAGGTAAAGTTGTGTCCATGATTGATGAATTCCTTTTCTACTCTAATATTCTACAATCCTATAGCATTTTCAGTAATTAAAAAAAAATTCATGGAGAAGAGACTCAGCATCTCTAGCCCAGAGGTTCTTAACCTGGAATTCAAGGACCCCTGAGGGTCTGTGGATAGATTTCAGAGGGTCTGTGAATTTAAGAGGGGAGGATTAATTACATCTTTATTTTAAAATAATTTCCTTTGTAATCCTATATGTTTTCTTTTATGGATTTAAAACCATTATTCTGAGAAAAGGTCCCTAGGTTTCATCAGGCTGCCATAGGGGTCCAAAAACTACAGCTCATCAAGTGACTTCCCTCCTGTGGTCAGTGTAGAAAGCACTAGTACAATCGTGAATGTATTGACTGTAACACTAAGTACTTCTGCAAGGGCCACTCCATCTAGATGTTTCTCTGGTGCTATGCACAAATCTTATTATGTCTCTTATTAAAAGAAAAAGATTTCCACCAAGATGAAGCATCTAATTTTCAGCATTCCCCTACATCTTCTAAAAAGTATCTTCTTCCTAGTTGGAGCACAGCAGAAAAAAAAACTAAATTGGAAGACAGAGGATTCAGGTTCTAGTCCTGGTCCTGTCACTTACTAGCCACCTGAACTTGCCAAATCACTTCTCCTTTCTAGGTCCTCAGATTTTCTTTTTCTATTCTAAGAGGAAGGGGGTGAGATTTGGATAGCCTTCCTACTCTTAACATTTTGTGCCATGTTTGGAAGTCTCTTCATGAACTCTGATTGTTTTCCTCATCCGTAAAAGGTATCTTTGTTTAATAATATTTCATTTGTCAGACATTTATTTAGCATTTACTATATACCAGGCATTGTGCTAAGCACCGGCATTACAAAG
Organism: Bettongia penicillata ogilbyi; assembly: GCA_023548195.1. NCBI lineage: Eukaryota > Metazoa > Chordata > Mammalia > Diprotodontia > Potoroidae > Bettongia > Bettongia penicillata. The sequence goes on from JAJHZJ010000292.1 coordinate 18,458,231, forward strand.
AGGCAAAAAACAATCCCTGCCCTTGTAGAATTCACTGTCTAGTGGGCTGGACCACAAGAAAAAAGCAGCACTCAAATGAAATAGATAACAAGGTGAACTGGAGGTAATCTCAGAGGGAAGACGCTAATGCTACAGAGATTGAGAAAAACTTCCTACAGAATGTTGAATTTTATCCGAGTCTTGAGAAAAGAGGGGAAGGCAAGGGGTAGAGGTGAGAAAGGAGAGCATTCCAGGTATGGTAAAAAGTCGATGAAAAAAATGGATTTGGGAAATGGAATGTCTTATTTGAGGAGCAATAAGGAGGCCAGAGTCACAGGATCATGGAGTAGTGGAGGGGAGTGAATCCAGAAAGAGTTGCAAACATTGACTTCCTTCATTATCTTATCAGTCCCATTGTGTCACACACCCAGTGCCAGGCTCTCATTTCAGCAAGAAGGCTTACAAGTTGATTCCACACATTTCAGCATGTATATCTGTGTATTGATGGAAGGAGCAAAAGTAGGGTTTGTTTTCCTTAAAGTTTCTTACTCTTTGAGTCCATTAAGTCAGTTTGGGTGCTCATTGATGTGGACTGTCACAATAAATCTGGGGTCTGAGATGCTAAAGATGATCAGGTGCCAGTGGTACTATCTTCAAAGAGTCTATTACTGCCTGGCCTCCTACAGGGACATGGTGGGTCGTTGGCTAAACCGTTCAGAAATTAAAACAGGATATTGAAAGCTAAGTCCCCAGCAAGGCCTGTTATGACAGGGCTTCCCTGCCACCACCACCCCCACCTGTGGTTAAACCTGTGAGTTTACAGATCAACAAAACTCCCTCCCCTAATGCTTAATGTGTTTGGGGAGCTTCATTATCATAAATACATAGGATGGGGGTAGGGGGTTCTTGGAGGCAGGAAATGAGAAGAGAATAACCTCCTCCCTTCATCTCTCAGCAGGAGGGTCTTAGTGTATACTCAGGGAAAGCCAAACCTCCTTGGGTCTCTAAGAAATCCTATGCTCTGCCAGACAACTTTCAAAACCTGTTCTTCAGGATCCTTTTGAGTTGAAGAGGCAGGTTATTTACTCTGGAGAGAATCTTTGGAAGCCTGTTGTCCTGGCTGAGGATTCAGTCCACAAAGCTGGGGCTGAGGGTCTCTCTACCATATCTCCACCTCAGCATTCTGGTCAAAGTGACTTTGGACAGTGGAAGGAAGGAAGGAATCATTTGTTAAGCACCTACCATGCTCTAGGCACTATACTAAACACTTTACTGTTCTCTCCTTTATCTTCACATCAACCCTGGGAGGTAAGATACTATTATTATCCCTATTGTACAGTTGAGGAAACTGAGGCAGGCAAAGGTTATGTGACTTGCCCAGGATCACACAGCTAACAAATATCTGAGGCTGAATTTGAATTCAGGTCTTCCTAATTCTAGGCTTAGTGCTTTATCCACTATGCCCCTTAGCTGCCTCACACAAGGAACAGAATGGTATCAATGGGAAGAAGGACATGGAGTTCTTAGCTCTGCCACATAAAAAATAAATAAATCACCTCACCTGTTTCAGCCTTAATTTTCCCATCTGTAAAATGAGAATCTTTCCCCTCTTTGCCTCACAGAGTTATTGGGAAGGAAGTACTTTCTGAACAGACAAGTGCTATAAAAATGTAGACTGCTTGTCTACGCTACTCTTGTGGGTTGTCAGGGTTGGGTGGGAGAACAGAATACTAGCAGACGTGGGCCCTGCCCATTAAAGGCTTATCGTGGAGTTTAATCTAGTATGGAATATGAAACTTGCACATGAAGAGTAAAAGAACACAGCACGCTATATGGTGAATGCCAGAAGGAGTTGTGATACTAACACAACTGATGATAACTCACTTTTTTTGGTAGTTCTGTCCATTCATAACAGCTCTGTGATGTTATCCCCATTTTTCAGAGGAAAGTATTGAATCAAAGGAAGGAAGTGAATTGCCCATGGCCCCATAGGGCAGTTATTATTAAGGATCAGAGTTTGATCCCAAAGACAGATTGCCTGTGTCCAAGACCAGAGCTCTTGGCTTTTAGAACAGGGAGATCTCTTTATGGTCATAGTGGTACAAGGAGGCTTCATGGAGAAAGTGGGGCTTGAGCGAGATAAGCCTTGAAGTGTAGACAAGCCTTGGCTGGATAGCAGACTGAGTTCCTCCTGGGGGGAGTTCGGGACTGGCATGACCAATGTGAGATGTCCATCATGTCAGCTAGCACCAGCTAGCCAGATTGAGAGAAACCACTGCCTTCTCAAGAAACAGAGAGGACATTGTTCCACAATCTCACAACACAGACCAACAACTTGGAAACCATTTGAGCCTGACATAGATTGCCTGCATTCATTTTCCTCATAAGAAAAATTTCCTCTGATGCCTCATTTAAATTGAGCTGAACATTTTCCTCAGCTTCAGTTCTCATTAAAGTTTCCTGTCTCTAGTTAGATTGTTGTCACATCTGAGACAAAAAGGGACATGGCATCATGGAAAGAAAACTGAGCCGAAAACCAGAGTCCTGGTTCAGTTAATTAGTACTTGGGAGACCTTGGACAAATCACAACCTTCTGAAAGCCTCTAAATAGTTGGAAAGACCCTCTCCAGCCACCTAATCAACTGTCCCCAAACAGGAATCCTATCTATAACATCTCTGGAGTCATTCAATCTCACTGTGAATGAGGCTGCTTAATAAGAATTGTTCCACTTGCTTCGGAGAATTATTTGGAATATCCAAATGCTCACCTGCACCCCCACCCCAGTAGTTATGGACACATATGGACACAGGGCAACAGGGTCTAGTAGGACTGTGAGGCAAAATTTGAGGACAGTCACTGTTACAGGGAGGAGTTCTGCCTCAGCTCCCATGTCAGCGCCCTGGGGCAAAGCCCCACTTGTTCAGTGCTAGTTATGACTTAGCTAACTGAGGTATCCTCTAATTGAGGAATAATCAGCTTTAACCCTCTATTAAAAGTATTTTAGTCATTTTTGAGTGAGGCAGTGGCTGCTTGATTCTACCAGTAGAGAGAGGGGAAACTCTACGAGGAAGAGGGGGGGATTCTGTCCTCCCCATTCTGTAGAAAAAATAACTTGAAATTAAAGACATTACCTGATGTCTAGAGAAAGTAGGAATTTCTTTCTAATTGTGCTTAAAACCAGTTTTCACAATTGACTCTTAGGTAGGACTATATTAATCTGTGTTCCCAGATACTTCTTCCAAAAAGGGTCTGGTTTAAGGTCAGATATTTGGAAATGTCTCTCCATCCAGCATATATGCTTTTTTATTTGTTTTTAGGGGGAAATGATTTTGTATATCTGTTGACTATTCCAAATACTTGGCCTTTCCCATGTTCTTTTTTTATGCTTTAGAGATCAGTGTGGCTTTTGATGTGTCTCGTGCACATCATGATATTGCATCTGGCTTTTTCTGCTTGTTTTTTAAATTTTTGTTGCTGTTGTTAAAGGCCTTTCTTGTATGCATTTAGGTCATTTTGAGTATTTCCAAACCTTCACCATAGAAAGTAGTTTCTGGCTACTTTTCCCCTGCTAACATATTATGTGTCTTCCTAGAGCAGAGACAATGAGACCAGCTGGAAACCTGACCTACTGAAACCAACAGGGAGGCAACAAACAAGTGAAAAAGTGTTGAGATGAAACAAAGCTTTTTTTCTATTAAAAAAGAAGATAATTCGACAAAGAACAAATTTCGAACATAAACCTGCAAGAAGAAATTGCCCAATATTGCTTAAGTCATAGACTCCTAAAATATTGAAACAATAAGATCATTTACTCCAGTGATATCAAACTCAAAGAGAAATGGGAACCATTAATCCATACTTAAGGGCTGCTGTGGCTCACATATTCACTTGGCTTTAAAGTGTGATTGTGTTTTATTATTTTTATTTATTTTGTTAAATATTTCCCAATTACATTTTGGTCTTATTCGAGTCACAGTCAGGAGTGTTGTGGGCCATATGTGGCCCATGGACCTGGGTTTAACACTTCTGAGTCTAGTCGAACCTGCTCCTTCTATGTATGGGGAAACTTAAGCCAAGAAAACTCATTCTGAGGAAGGTCGCATAAATTACTGACAGAGTTAGGACAAGATCCCAGAGCTCTTGACTCCTGGTCCATTCCTTTTTTCCAGTACACCACATGCCATATTGAAAGACAATTTCCAAATATAAAATGCTGTCTTCAGAAAAATGACAGTGTTCCAAGACCATAAGGAAGAGGTCAATGAACATTTCTGGCAATCAGGAGGTTCATGGGGAAGGTAATAGAAAAATCAGATGCAACATTTGGGAATCTTACAAAGAGAAAGATTTGAACAGCAGTGACTATTAATGATTGGTGCTATTCTGAAAATTTCTCACAAAGTTGGAAACTGAGGGTGGAGAAGAAGGTGTACTAAGTAGATAACACTCTAGGCTTCAAGAATTCTTACCATTCTGGAGTTGAGAATGGATGCCCAAATCCAGAAAGCTTAAATAGAACCCATTCCTCAAGTTCTACTTTTGTTAGAAAACTACCAGCTAGTTCTTCCACTAGATCTAGTTAATGACTTTAGGGGAGAGTAGAGTTTAAATTAGTCCCAGGTAAGGATTTGAGTGTTTCTTCTCCTAGCATTGAATCTCCTTCCCCTCAAACTAAATTTTTCATATAGGAGTTTGGGAGTCATAGCTAGATCCTTGTCTGAGTTCTGCCATGTGTCCCTGGCAAATGACTTCACTTTTCTGGATCTCAATTGCCTTATCTATAGAGTAGGAAGTTTAAATTAGATTTAATTTAAAATCTAATTAAAATCTAAAAGCCCTTCTAAATTTAAAATGTTGTTCTGGTCATAATTGGCAGTAAGGCACCATAGGTGAAACAGGGAAAGGGTTTTTGTCCGAAAATTGCAGGTTTAGAACTAGAAGAAATGTTAGAGGTCACCTCTTTCATTTCACTTCTGGGGAAACTGAGACCCAGAGAAATCAAATGGTCGGTCTGAAGTCATGCAATTAGTAAAGGGCTGAGTCAGAATCTGAAACCTGAGTTCCAAATCTTTCCATTATGTCAGTTACCGCTTCGAGTCAGTGACATACCTGAGACCCAAAGTTACATTTCCCAATTTCCAGCAGATCAGGCCTTTCTAACCCATTAGTCAAGATCAGCAGTTGATCTAGAAAGCCCGGTCTGGCTAATCTCAGGATTGGTTTATACATCCCCTTCTTGGAAGCTCATAAGTATTTCTAGTAGATAAATAAATATAACATTTATTAAGCAGTTATAGTGTACAAGGAACTGTGTTAAGTCCTAGACACAAATCAAGTAAAAAAGAAAGACAGTCCCTGCCTGCAAGAGGTTAAATTTTAATGGAGGAAGACAATGCATAAAAGAGAGCCAAAAGGAGGAGGGGGCACCAGAATGGAAGATCAAGGTGGAGGGGAGTGCCAAGGTATCATGAGCTTATCTGGGTTCAAAGAGAGCATGATGGCTCCTCAAAAGGAAGGAGGAAGACTTTCTAATAAGAAGTTATAGGAATGGAAGCTTTCATTGCTAACATGTAAAGGCTGCTAGACCAGAGGTAGAAAGGTAATCTGAGATACCATGGGTTGGTCCACTTTGGGGAGACAGGTTGTCTGGTGTCTCATTCTTCTTCCCAAGACCAGCAGGTAGCAGCTGTCACCATAAAGACCACCACCACTACTTTACCACTTTACTACTAGTACTACTACTACTACTACCACTACTGCTACTACTACCACTACTACCAGCACCACAACCACTGCCATGTTAAGACTTTTGGAAAAATGGAGAGTAAATCTTCTCTCAAGATGGTTGGTGATCCAATACAGTGGACTCTTTGTCCTACTCAGATATAAGTTTAATCATGTAGGCACTGAGTTGATTTATCACTTTCTCTATTTCACTCCTTACAATCACCTCTTGATTTTCCTGTAATTCATTTTGTGAATTACACATGGCAAAAGCTCAGTCTCAAAGCTTATTCAGGCAATATCATTTGTTATTCACAAAAGAAGTGTTATCTTTGTTAATATAAATGACAGACATTTCCATGTAGAATACCTGCTTTATGCAGGAGACTGTGATGGGTGCCTCATTTGCAGATAAGTTTTTAGGACCAGCCTAAGCAAAACCATTAGAAATGTTCTTCCATTTAGGGAAAAGTCTTACATTATTTAAGAGTCAAATATAAATGATTTTTGAATCATACACTGCCCTTACCTTTACTCTTCCATTAACAAAGAAGCATTTTAGAATGATCCAGATTTTCTATCCTCACACTCCTCCTTTTGTTTCTTCGGTCTTCATTCCTCTTCTTTTCCCTTGTGCGAGCCACCTACTCTAATCAGACTGGTCTACTCATTGTTCCCATCATGACCTTTACATAAGTCAGTCTCTCACCTAGAGTGTTTTTTTAATTCTTCCATGTATGTCTAAATCTTACGTTTCCTTCAAGACCTAGCCACCTCCAGGAATCCCTCCCTAATCACACAAGACCACAGTGATCTCCCCCTCCCATGAATTTCTGTAGCTCTTACTGTCTGGACCATCCATGTAGCTCCTAGCACTGGCTGCCATATTGTTACCATTTTTTTATATGTGCCTTTCTCTCAAACTAGACAGTTTCTCCAAAGTAGGACTCTTTTCTATACATTGTTTCAGTGAACCAATAAACATTTATTAAGGATATATACAAGTCATTATTTATATCACCCGCTGTGCCCAGTCCAACCTCCTCATTTTACAGATGAGAAAACTGAGTCCAAAGAAAGGTTTCATAGGTGGTACGCCCACTGCACAGCCCTGCTGATGCAGTAAGTATTCCAGACTATCGGCTAGTTCCTTCGTAGGAAAGGATGGGGTATTCCCAGGTCTAAATTTATACCTTCATTTCCTTGGTTCCATGTTTGTTACAGGAATGGAACGGGGCCAGTCCCTGCCCAAGCTGCATCATAAGTAAGCTGGGTTTGGAATTTGAGAAATTTGCTAAATTTGTCTTTTCTCAGGAGCTGTGCCTGCAAATTTGGATACAAGAGAGGTTCTGGTAAGAGAGAGCTTGGCTTCACCTTGGCTATGAACTGTTGGGTCACTGCCCTCACTGCATTCCTCCCCCATTGCCTGATGGGTGTATTATCCAAGTTCTACTCTGATTCCTTAATCCAGCACCCAAAAACATGCCATCAGGATTCAATCAAGTCCATTGGTGATTCATGCTCCTAATGGCTTAGCCTGTCCTTTACTACTTTACAAACTGAGAAGGAATAAAACCCCATTTTATTACCCCACAGTTAAAAACTATTTGTAGAAGTTGCTAAGGTTCAAATCACAAGTGCGCTCCCTTGAGGAGTATTAGTTAATTCAAAGTGCCACAGACCCTTTTTTCCCCCTTTTTCAGCCTGAGATGTGGCTCTATATCATTCCTGCCATTCAGACATCTAAGAGTTTTCCATTCCTTTGACACACACGAGCCAAAGTGCTTAAGGACATCTGTTTATTTTATTTCTTTAATGAGAAAACCTTCCAATTTCTTTCTGGCTCAGCTGTGTTTATTTACATTTTGTTAGTCATGTGTGCTGGGCACCTTGGGACTTTAAAGGCCTTCAGAGGCCTGGTCTGAGACCTTCTTGCGGCATCCAGCTCTGAAATGTAGAATGAGCCCTTCCTAAGGAAAACAGAGTCCTTGGAACTCTATAAAATAGATTTTCAAAATAAATACTGCCTAATTCACTCAGTAGATGTGGATTAAGTCAAGATGAATACAATTTGGAAAGGATTTTCTGAGGAAGTTGGAGATTTTTTTTTACCCACTGGGGGTTAAACCTGGGACTTAAACCTTTCTCATACTCTCTCATTTGGGCTAAATAAAAGGGTTTGTCCACTTCCCTAATAAAAGAAAGGATCCTTTAATCGGGCCCCTGTATTGATGCTTATTTCCTTGTGAGAATGAAGAGAGAACATGGTCAGTAAGGCTGGTCATTTAATTCTCTCCAGCAAGTGTTCAGAAAGCAGACATCTGCATTTGTTTCTGTTTGTTTGCTTGCTTGGGGGTTTTGTTTTTTTGGGGGTAAGAAGAAGAGAAATTTGCTGAAAGAGAGACTAGCCCTGAAAGACTCCCATGTAGGCTGAGGAGATACATTGGGGAAGCTTTTATAGCTTTAATCTCTTTTAGTGGAGCTGAGGTGAGCCGAGAGCTCCCCAAGCAGAGTGCATATGCCTGGCATTTAGGAGTATTAAAGGATTATTTCCAACATAAAATAAATTTTGGAAATGGTTCTTGGATCATCACACTCAGGTGCACATTAAGAGTTTGCTTAAAGAGCATCTTCGAAGCCCTTTAAGTTGGCGGAAAGAGGCCCTTCATGTCATTTTGTTGTTTTCAGGGCAGGTCTCTTCAGTCCCTTTAGTTTTGGAAAGGGGAGATAAAGCTCACTTAGGAAACCACACTATTTCTTATTGCAGTAGATTGGAGGGAGGGAATATTTAATCCTAAAACTCCAGATCACTACTAATTATCCTCTCACAAATTTAACAAATGCCAATTGGAATCCTGGTCTTCCTCTGCCAAGTTTTTCCTCCATTCTGTAGCTTTCAATTAATGTCAGAAGGCCTCTAAAGATTAATAAAAGTGATTTTAATCTCCCATCAAAATCCTGCAACAAATTGGCCCTTTAGTAGAGCTGGGAACCCTTTTGTGTTCTGTAAATATAGGGCTTGCCAGTCATAATGATGATCATTTAAAAAATCAACTACAACTTGCATTCCTAAATAATTGAAATAATTCCCCATTGCACCTAAATAGCAGGTTTAGAAGCTGTCGCTCATCCTATCACTCCCCCTCGTTCCCTGCCTGCGCTTTTTTTTACGGTAGTTATTTTTGAACAATAGATTTCTTGGTTTTGCCCAAAGATGTTTTGAATTCCCATGAAGCTTGCATGGTTATGGTATCACAATCTGACTACTTAATGGCAGGAGGGTGGGAGCAGATCTGCTTCAAGTTCTGATGTTGACAGAGGAAATGTTTTGTCCCCCCTGGCATTTCCTGTCTGACTTAGGAACTTTTATCCCATTTTCAGTGCAAAATCTGAGATCTTCAAGGAGCTTCTCTTACCTGTCCCTTGTTTCTAAATTTCTAACCAGTAGCCAATGTCAGAAAGCATCTGAGATTTGACCTTAAAGTAAGATATCATCCCAAAAGTATCTTTGGGAAAGAAGCAATCTTGTTGCAACCTTTCTTTCCTCATCTGGAAAGTGGAGGAAGAAACACTGAATCCAAAACTTTTTCCAGGACTAAGGCTACTCCTTGATCTGTGCAACCTTGAACAAGGTTCCCAGGGTCTCAGTTTCCTCATCAGTAAATTTCTTCTGTCAATAAACTAAAGTTCCAGACCTCCCTGATCTGTACTGTACTCTAATCAGGTAAGCAGATTGTGAGTTCAAGCTAGTGTGAGCTGAGTTGGGTAAATGGCATAGATTTGGTTGAACGAGAGTGAGAGTGTCTTATCTAAGATCTGTGAAGCTGGAATGCTGCAACACTCTTCAATGCATCCCTCCCTTTATCTTCCACTCTAACATAGACCCTCATTGCCTTGTGCTTAGACTATTTCAATAATCCCTTAACTGATCCTCCTGTCTCTAGCTCTCCTATCTGCCTTGTACATTTTATCAGAGACATCTTCCTAAAACACAGTATGGATCATGACATTTCTTTGATTCAAAGCCTTCCATATTTCCACATTGCCCCTCCCCACAAAAAACCCAAACCCCTTGTCCTGAAATCCATGTTCATTTATCATCTGCCCCTAACAGAAAGCTCTTATTTTCGATCCCATCACTTCTTTATATGAATCCTGTGTTTCAGTGACACTGATCTCAGTGTCCAAATGCACCGTTCCTATTTCTACCGTCACAGTTTGATCTCAGCGTTCCCCACACTTGGATTGTCCTCTATTCTCTTTTCCACTATTTCCTTTAATACCCATCTAAATCCTTCTCTGGCTGCTACGGAATTCAGTGATCTTTCTTCTTCCAAACTTGTCAGGTGCATATGGAGAATCAGAGTAATAAAATGAATAGAATTCTGGACTTAGAAAGACCTGAGGTTCATCAGGTCCTGCCCTCTGCTTACCAACTGTGTGCCAGTACGCAGTTACTCCTTAGAACCTCAGTCTCTTCATCTATCAGCTGGGAATAATACACATCATGGAGTTTTTGTGAGGTTCCAGATAATGTATGGAAAGCATTTTAAAACCTAAAGCCTTCTGGAAATATCAGAGTATTACTAATCATCTTCTTTTGACATTTTTCTGTGAAATTCGGGTAACAATAGTCCTGGCACAAGTCATTGTCCTGCTAGAACTCTTTTCTATTTTAAGATATATTTTATATCTTGTATAAAATACTTTTATCCTTGATCATCATCATTTTCCTTAGAAAGGGGACATGGCATAATAGATAGAGCCATCCTTCAAACCAGGAAGACTTGTATTCTAGTCCCGTCTCTGACTCATAGAAGCTGTGTGACCCTAGACAAGTCACTTAGTCCTTCAGTGCTCCAGGCAGTCGTCTAAGACTATGAGTTGTGGAAGAAGGACCACCTTGCATCGGTAGAGAGTTCCCTTATCAGGGAGTTTCTTTAGCAGTGAAATTACGGGTCAAATCCTTATCCCCATATCATTATTATTTATTCCATTTGGCACATAGTGAGTACGGCTTTGTGCTAGTTACTTCTTCCTAAACTAGATTGAAAGGCACTCAAAAGCAGAGACCATGTGTTTGTACCACCAACACCAAACATCATAACCTACAGGTGGGAGGCACCCAGGAAATGCTGGATGCTGCTACTCCTGATGAAGAGTCCAGTATTCATGGAATGAAATGCAAGCTTTTTCATAGCAATAACTGTGTAACTTTTTCATCTTCATGTCTAAAGCCTCTACTTTAATAATTGGATTTTTTTAATCAGCATAGGGAACCCCTGGTATGGAAACACCATTATAGAATCACAGAATTTAGAGCTGAAAGAGACCTGGCAGACATCTAGTACAATACTTACCCAAAAGAAATCCATTATAGCAAATAGAGAGCCAGCCTCTTCTTGAAGACTTCCAAGGAGGAGAAACTTACCACATCCGGATATCATGCCACTGTGGGACAACTAGAATTGTTAACAAGTTTTCCCTGATGTCAAGCCTAAATTTATCTCTTTGATACTTCCACTGATTGCTTACTATGTGCTAAGCACTGGAGATTCAAATACAAAGACTGACAGTTCCTCTCTTCAAGGAGCTCTCATCTAGGGGAGATGGTGGTCTAGTGGGGGAAAGTGCTGGAAGTCAACTGGATGGTCCCGGGAGCTCTTAGGAAGTTGATTGGCTGCCCTTTCTAGTCACCAGGGCAGTATTGATTAGGTGATGATTCTTAGAGCAAGATGAGGAAAGTGTGGGGAGGGTACGGCAGGAAGGCAGTAGCCAGCAGATTGCCATGGTGTCTCACTGCATGCCATTAAGCTACAAGATCCATTTAATAGGGAAATACTTCCTTCTGTTGTGGAAAAAAACAATATTCTTGTTTTCTATTCTACTCTTTGTCTTTGCATTTCTCCTTTGAGACAGCAATAAAGCTCTCATTATTTTTTGTCAAAAAGATGCATTAAGTCAAAACGTTTGTAAAATAGTTCTCTCTAATCTTAAACAACACTGAAGGATGATTTGATGCCAAAGGCCTTGTTTCCTAACCATGAGCAAAAATCACTAGTTTATCTGACATTGTTGTTTTTTGTTTTCTTTAGAAAAATACCAACAACATGTGGGATAGTGGGGCATGGTGGTTAGATGGACAGACTTGGGATCAGGAAGACTCAGATTCACTTGCTGCCTCTGATAATTACTCACTGTGTGTCAAGGGACTTCTTAACTTCTCTGAGTCTTAGATTCCTTATTTGTAAAATGAATAAAACAATACCTCACAAAGTTAAGTCAAGTCAACAAGCATTTATTAAGTGCCAGGCAATCCACTAAGTGCTAGAGTTACAAAGTAAAAAAAAAAAACACAACCTCACTTCTCGAGAGGAGGAGACAACATGCAAGTGACTTAAACAAGAACTATACAGAACAAATTGGTGACAATCTTAATGAGGAGGCACGAGCTAGCATTAAGGTGGATTGAGAAAGGCTTTTTTGCAGAAAGGAGAATTTTTAGCTGAAACTTGAAGGAAGCCAGGAGGCAGAGACAAGAAGGAAGAGGATTGCAAGCATGAAGAAAAGCCAGTGAAAATGCATTCAGAAGACAGAGTATCTTGTTTGAGGAATAATGAGGAGACCAATGTCATTAGAGTACAGAATATATGGAAAAGAATAAAGTGTAAGAAGGCTGAAAAGGTAGGAAAGGGCCTGGTTATGAAGGGCTTTAAAAGCCAGACAGAGAGAGTTTTATATTTCATCTTGGGGGTAAGAGGGAACTGGCCCCTGGAGTTTGTTGAAAGGGAGTAGGGTAACATTGACTAGTGAGAGCTATAGTTGATATGGTCGTGTCTGTTACTTAGGACAGTTAAGAGGATGAGCTACAGTTGGATGAGGTGTGAGGCCAAGGGGATGAACCAGAAAACTACTGCTGTGATCCAGGGACAAGGTGATTAGGGCCTGTGCCACTGTGGTAGTAGTGGTGTCAGAGGAAAGAGTGGCATATAGTATAGGTGCTCTGAAGATAGCATCAACAGGACTTGGCAACCGATGGAATATGAGGAGACTGTAAAAGGGAACCATTGAGGATGACACAGGGCTTGACAGCCCTGTGACTGGGGCGTGATGGGTGGTTCCCTCAACAATTAGGAAACTTAGGATTTTGTCTCATGAGGCTCAAAGGAGATGATTTATATAAAGGGCTTTGCTAACTTTAAATCCCTATTTAAAATGTCAGTGGTGGTGGCTAGTCATAGTAGATTCAGTAGAAGAGCTTGACCATAATAAAAATTAGGCAAGGGTTCTACTTGACTTCCTTTATAAAGTCATTGGTCATGGAATCAGTAACATAGGATAACTTCTGCAAAGAAATCTTCGACTATACAGTGTTAGAAGTGGATGAACTTTTAGAATACATAATACAGAAAGTTAAAGATGGAAAAGCCCTTTGAGAATATCTAGCCCAACCACTTCATCCCCAGGGTCTGTTTTCTTTTTCTTTTTTTTCTTCTTCACTCTTTCACTGTACCTTAGGCATTGAAATTATATTCATTCAGTAGTAGTTCCTTTAAATTTTTTTTTTTTTGCCCTAGTATGTGTCACAGGAAAATGCTTTACAGTTCTCCCAGCTGGAAGAAATTTCAGAAACGGATTGGAAATTTAGGAGGCAGGTCAGTTGCATAAAACATCAAAAGGAAAAAGACCTCAAATATCTCTAGCTTTTTCCTTTGATTCTCATCTGATTTTTAGATTTGTAGTCAGCCTGACTGCTTTAGCCAGTTGGTGGTGAGAGAAGGATTTACTCTGGTGTTAGCCAGCAGATCTATTGGTAGGTACAAGGAGATCAATTTGCTTTGACTTTGAATCATCATTATTTATACTGTCCTAAGCTAGGAAGTGATTTTCAGCCTTCACATTCCCTTTAATATGTGAAACTTCAGAAGAATGAATGTTTCAGAACTTGGCTGTTAGAACATGTGGCTCCAGACTTTTTTCCTTACAGCCTTCATTTTCTTGTCTTCCTTTACGTACCCCCCTCTTTTTTTTTTTTAACAAACTGATCTGTTTTCCAGGAGTTTCCAAGTAATTAAACCCAATTAAAACCATTAAATTCTTTCTTTTAATGACAACTTTATTACTAAGAGCAAACCACAAGGAGGAGATTTCACTGGCAAAACCCTCCCTTGTGTGTTAATCCGTCTCTAACCTCTGGCTGACACTTCCAATAGATAAACCCCATAGAATAGGAGGTTGATTTAATGAATAGCTTTAATTAATACTTTCTTCTTTGTGGCAGAGTAATTATTTGTTCAGCCTGTAAACAGCTACTTGGCAGTGATTTTTAAAGATTTTATTAGTTTGAATGGTGAGGGGTTTTATGTGTGTGTGTATTTACTTTTTTAAAATCTCAATTCAGAAGAGGTGTAGAAACACATTGTCCTTGGGTTTTGAATGTCAAGGTAATTGACACAGAAGAAAGAAGGAGACAAATGCAGGCTGTCTTTATTTGTTAAACATCTCAAGGGTAGTCAGCTCTGTCCTTTGCTTAAAAGTCTGCAAGTCCCAACAGCGTCCTTGAAAGGCAGAAATTTTGGAACTCTTAGCAGTCCAGATCCAGAGATGGGGGGAAAGTGATTGGGGGTTGAAAGGCTGCCAAGGGGAGCCGTCTGTCTCTTCTTCTCCCTTTCAACTTGCCATCGGGTAGCAGCTGGCATCTGTGAAGACCCAGTCAAGTGGAGAGTGTGACGCTTATAGGCAGCAATGAAGTGGCAAAGCTGGAAATTTGAAGCCTTTCTAGTAAAAAAAAAAAAAAAAAGCCCGAATGGACTGCCTTAGCCTTTGTTTAGTGAAAAAGGAGTCTCAGCCCCTGGTGGGAGGAGGAGGAGAGGGACCAGAGTGGATTCCTTGGACTCAGTTGTTCTCTGTTGCTTTTTGCATTAGACCTATACATACCAGAGCCCCCAGTAATTATTCCTCAGCAAGCTAAGCAATTAACCTTAAATAAGTAGGTAACTCATATAAGTTTGGAAGGCTTCAATGAAGTGGGAATTATCTCTAAATACAGTCTTCCCTAGAGTCTTAGAGACCTCTGTAAATCTTTGCTGAATTGGAAGAGCAATCTAATGGGGGGAGGGAATGGCATTGCTGCCACAAATTAGAGAATAGCAGTTTTGGAGGTGAAAGGGGCCATCGAGATCATCTAAGCCTGGGGTTCTTAATCTTTCTTGTTTCATGGGCCCCTTTGGCAGTATGGTGAAGCCTATGAACTTTCTCAGAGTAATGTTTTTAAATGCATAAAATAAAATATATAGTATTACAAAGAAAACCAATTATTGAGAAATAGTGAGCAAAAAAATTTAAGTTCATAGACCCTCCGTCCCCTCGACTAAATCCTAACATATCCCCAGCAAGTGACTGTCCAATTTCTTAATTAATTCCCATATACATTCATTCATTTTGTAGGGTCAAATGACTTGCCCAAAGGCAGGCAAGTAGTGAGTATCAAAGCCCAGGTTCTCTGACTTCAAACCCAGCATTTTCCACTGTAATTCATGCAGTCAAAGTATTTATTGACTACCTGCAAGGCATTATTTGGCATTAAAGTGAACACAGAAATCTATGACATTATAATCTGGTAGGAAGAATAAATCATGTTGACAAATAACAAGAAGACCAGAGAGTCCTATTAGAAAACCAAAAACTGACTTTATGAGCCAGAGATCATTTCTCTCTAAAGACTAGATTCAGATCTTCCCTCTAAAGCTTTAACTTCTGTGGCCTTGAGTAAGCTATTTAAACTCTGGTTTCTTTATCTGTATAACAAGCGGGTTTGACTAGACAGCCTGTGAAGCACGATGAACTTGTGATTATCACGAAAGGTTTCACGAACAAGCAGCATCTGAGATCGGTTTTTGTATGAGTAGAATTTCAGTAGGCAAACAGGGAAACTGGACTTTTCAGAAAAAGGGAAGTCTGTAGAGTCAAGAAAGATGTCCAGTTCTAGAGCAATCTGGCAAAGTGGTGGTGTAGAGTATACATTCACTTCATTTGGTATCAGAGAACCTGGGTTCAAATGCCACCTATTTACGACCTAGGTGATCTTGGACAAATCATTTCACTACTCTGGTGTTCAGCTGCTTCCTGTATAAAATGGAGGGGCTAGAACAGTTGTCCTATAAAGGCTCTTTTAACTCTCCATCCTGTGGCTCTCAGTAATCAAGTTGAGCTGGACCAGAGTGCAACGACTGTAGTGGAGGGAAAGGCTGGAAAGGTTCATTGGTGCTAATTTATAGAGGGCCTTGAATACTCGGTTGAAAAACTTAGAGGGCCCAGATCTTGAAGAGATTCTGAGTGATTTAAATATGAACCTAAAAACCCACATTTGCAGTAGAGCATTTGAAAGACAGATATTTTATCATAGGATGAGGACTTGTCCACTAAATTTTAGGCAGTGGAAAATTCATTTGTCTCCATTCCCTATGGAGAGAAGGGGGTGGGGAGAGAGAAGAGAAAGGAGAGACACAGAGAGACAGAGTGTTGACACAGTAGATTGAATGCCAGTCCTGGAAACAGGAAGACTCATCTTTCTGAGTTCAAATCTGGCCTCAGACACTTGCTAGCTGTGTGACCCTGGGCAAGTCACTTAATCCTGTTTGCCTCAGTTTTCTCATCTGTAAAATAAGTTGGAGAAGGAAACAGCCAACCACTTCTGTATCTTTGCCAAGAAAACCCCACATGGGGTCACAAAGAATTGAACATGACTGAACAACAAAATAGTTATATGGGGGAGGGGAGTGTCTTCAAATGGCTTTTGCTTAAGAATCAGGTCTTGGCTAACCAACCATGAAAATAACAGACAGTAAGGA
The DNA here is from genome assembly GCA_023548195.1 of Bettongia penicillata ogilbyi. Taxonomy (NCBI): domain Eukaryota; kingdom Metazoa; phylum Chordata; class Mammalia; order Diprotodontia; family Potoroidae; genus Bettongia; species Bettongia penicillata. Next base: position 18,474,785 of record JAJHZJ010000292.1, read on the forward strand.
GCCTAAACCTAGTTCACCAGAGTAAGTTGTGCATAAAAATGTTTAATATGGTAAAAAAGAAAAAGAAGCCTCAATAGACTTATAGGCTCTAAATATATGTTTCTTTGAGGTCTTAGAATATAGGATGTCAGAGCAAGTGGTAGGGGGAAACTTTGAGATAACCTAGCCTAATCCCTACCCCCATTTTACAGAGGTTGAAACTAAGGTTCAGAGGCAGCTTGGTTACACAGTGGTTAGAGCTCCAGCCTTGGAGTCAGGAGGATCTGGGTTCAAATCCAGCCTCAGAGACTTACTAGCTGTATGACCTTGGGCAAGGCACTGAGTCAGGAAGGAAGGAAGGAAAGATGAAAGGGAGGGAGGGAAGGAAGAAGGGAGGGAGACTGGGAGGCTCAGAGAGGGAAATGAACTAGCCAAAGCTTCTGACTCCTAAACCTAGTATTCTTTCCTCTACATCCCTATTTAGTCAGGCAATATGGTTTCTGTTCCAAAGCAACCTAATGAGAAGAAGGAAGGAAAAAACATTGGAGTTCTTCAAGGCAGATGAAAATGAGGCTGAGAAGCAAATTAGAAAGAGCTCAGTATTCCCTCACATTGCATTGCCTTCCACGGAGTGAGCACTTACTAAATATTTGCTGAATGACTAACAAATGGACCAGAAGGAATGATCGCTGTGCATTCCAAATAGAAGGCAAAACTCCAAAGAATCACCATGCAGAAAATCTCAATTATTCCTGAAGAGGGAGTAAAATAGGCCTGGAAGGACAAGAGGAAAGACTGTGCCTTGAGCCTTCCAAAGATGAAATAGGACTTACCTCACAGGCTGAGGGTTAAAGGAGATAATGCATGTGACAGGAGCTTTACACACCGACGTGCACTATATATAAATGTTAGCTATTGTTAACGTTATTTTTATTATTCTTACTTCCAAGCTATAATCTTAAGGTTTAGAGCATGAAGAAAACAAGGAATGGTATTAATGAGTCTGCAGACAGATCTCATTTTGTATCAGCCATTCTGGTGCAAAGCACTGTTTATTTTGAGTAGTAGAAGGCATCTGTCCCCATTAGCTTAAAATGCACGCTATTTCCAAACATTGTTTCCTCACTCACAAACCACACCCCATCATGTTCTTTATTTCTTTCAGTTTTACTTAAAATACATGGAAAAGAAATTACTTAAATGCATTTTAGCATTCATTTGGGGATGGGAGGAATGAATCATATATGTGATGGAAATGCATTTTGAAAAGAAATTAATGACAAGGAATAGAGTGATTTGTAATAAAGGGAAGCTTAAAACATATTTGGAACTGATTTCTACATAGCACCTGCATGGATAGATTCTCTCATAATTAAACTGACTCAAATAACCAAAGGTATTATATGATATGCAGTTGTTTTATCAAAAAAGTCTTAGAGCTAGAAGAAACCTCAGATCAACCAATTCAGGGGTCAACAAAGGCTGCCTTCTGCCTGTATACAAAGAGCGTTGGGTTGGGTTTTCTTTACATTTTTAGTGAAGGGTTTTTTTTTTCATGGAAAAACCATTCTTAACTTAAAGGCCTAGTTATCCCACCCTTGATCAACCCTTTCCCCCTCCCCTCTTTTACATATGTAATCCTGGGGTCTTTATGCCTTCATAATGTTGGATCAGGTTCCTAAAACAAGGCAGTTGTCTTCCTCAGAGTTCACAGGGTATCCCTTGACTAAGCATCTTTCTCCAAAGTTATGGGCTTGGGCCTCCTTCTGATATGTTCTCTCCAGTAATTAGCACTCCAGTTTCATTTAACCAATTAACATCAATTATCTTTTACAAAGGAATATTTAGTGCTAAAGTATTTCAAGACCAGAATTTCTAAAGCTTTTTCCACAGAACCTGGGATGGGGAGTAGAGAGAAGGAGGTCACACTCTCCCATCTATCATAATCCCTGGAGTGGGCTCACACTCAGAGAATTCCCTTCATCAAATTAACATCCAAATGCAGCCACTGTGTGAATCTGTTCCTCTGTTATAGCTGGGTTGGGTCAAAAAGGTCATTCTTCAGGGCCTCAGCTACTGTCTCACCTGGGTTCAGCCTCTACAAATCCCAGCAGGGACTCCAATTCCCAAAATGCTGCCAGTTGTTATTCCAACTCCTTAAAGCTCACAAGGACATAGCTATCTCCAATACTTCTTGCACCTAAAAGCAAGGGGAATAGACATAAGAGAAAAGCAGTCGCAGGACTATGTACTTCCAGGCCAAGGGATGGCAGCTAAAGGCCTAAGATCTCTCTCTACCCACCAAAGGCTTACAGCAGTCCTTTCCAACTCATTCAAAAACCTCCAGACAGGAAAGAGGAAGAATCTTCACTAATTAGTACCTTTTAGATACATTCCTGGTTCCAGCTCAGCTGCCAATCAAAAGTTTCCCTCTTTTATATAACAGACTGGAAACAATGCCTGTGCATGCTCAATTCCAGATGGGGTTTGAAAGGGAGGGAGCTAAGTGCTAAGTTTTGTAGTGTTGCCTGTGAGCATTGTAGAAATTCATAATGGGAAGATTTCTGAGGGCCAGAGGAATTAAGGAAAATTTCTTGGAACTGGACCTTGAAGAACCAGATTGACAAAGGACTCAGCCATGGCATAAATGGATCCGTTGTAGGAGCTAGGGATATTTTGCCTGGAACATGAAAGAGGGTGCATGGTTATACTTGAAATATTTGAATGGTTGTCACAGAACAGAGAGATTAGGCCTACTGTTCTTGAACCCAGAGGGCAGAATTAGAAACTACGTATAGAAACTGATGGAAGGCAGATTTGTGTAGAGTATAAAGAAACTAACATTGAGAACTACCCAATAAAGAATAGTGAAAGTCCCCCATTACTGGTAGGAAGTCAGCAGAAGCTGTGCATTCACTTTTAAAGGATCTTATGGAAGAGATTCTTGGTCAGCTTCAGGTTCTTTCCAACTATGAGATTCTCTAATTTCACAATTCAAAGGAAAATCACTTTCCTTGCTTGCTCCTTTTTTGAGAAAAAGTCTCAAATAAAATGTAGTATCAGAAACCTCAGAGGTCGAACTTCCATGTTAAATAAGATATAAGTTTTTGCTGATTTTTTCCCAAAGGAATTATAAGCATAGCATTTGCATGTTGGTTTGCTTCCATCGTATTCCTTGCTTTAGATAGATTTCTTTTATCTTAAATTGGATTCTTTGTTATAAATGGTCACTGGAACAACATAATATACTAGGAAGAGCTACAGGACTGGCAAGTCAGAAGCCCCAGATTCGAGTTTTGACTCAGCAATGTGACAATTAAGGCTTCGGTTTCTGAACCAGCAAACTAGCCAGTCAATTATTTCTTAAATAAAGCACTGGAGATACAGAGAGGCAGGAAAAAAGAAAAGAAAAGAAAAAACATCATTCCTGCTCTCATGGAGTTTACATGCTAATGGCATAAACAACATGCAAAAACTTATACATACAAGATATTTGCAGTGGGAGTGAAAGGTAATCTTTGAGGGAAGGCTAGGGCAGAAGGGAATCAGAAAGGGTGTTCTGCAGAAGGTGGAGTTTGAGCTGAGTCTTGAAGGAAGCCAAGAAGTCAAAAGGCAGAGATGAGAAGGGGAAACGTTCCAAGCGTGGGGGACACCCAGGGTCAGGAGATAGAATGTCATATTCAGAAAATAGCACAGTAGCCAGTGCTGCTGAATCAGAGAGTGGGCACAGGGGAGTATAAGATAAAAGTCTAGAAAGCAGAAAGGAGCCAAGTTGGGAAGGGATTTAAATGTCAGAGAATCTTATAGTTCGTCCTACAGGTAATAGGGAGCCAGTGGTATTTATTGAATGGGAAGAAATGACAGTGACACCTGCCCTTTAGGAAGATCACTTAGGCAGCAAAGTGGGAGTGAGGAGAGACATGAGGCAGGGAGACGGACCAGAATTGCACTGCCTTCATTCCGAGCTGTGCAGGCTTGTTGTGTAGAAAGCATTTTGTAAACTATCTGTGCTGTAAAGAAGTACAAGCTGTTGACTTGGCCTGGGGTGGATTAAAAATGTCTGATTAGGAGCTACCCTGCCTGGCTCTTAGCACCAGTGATCCCAAACAGAAACAGAGCTGCTCAGCTCCATTAAGGACAGTTGGATAGCGTAAAGTCTGGCCACATTTGCTGGGGATGCAGCTTCAGACTTTGTGGCCCCCTCAGACTGCGTGCAAGGAAGCCTCAGGCACGGCTAATCTGTACAGAAAAATCTCATTTGGCCTAATTCCGTTCAGCCAGAACTCCCTAGAAGACCCAGATATCATGGTCATGTAAACCAGAATGGAGGGAGGAGGCAGGAAGGAGGAAAAAGGAAGAAAAAAGCATTCACGCTCTGTGTTTATCTTGCAGTGGAAGAGCAGCGTACCTCACTTTACACAATGAGTGTTTCCTTGAAAGGAATAGGGCCAAGGCCTATGATTTCAGTGTTAAAGGGACCTTCCAGAAAGGAAGAGATAAAGGAAACTCCCCTTTACTTATGCAGGTTGGGGGTCTCTTCTCTCCAACTCACATCCTAGGAGAGTTGCCTAAAGCACTGAGAGTTTAAGTGACTTATCCTGGGTTATAGCCATTACAGGACAGAGGTAAGACTTGAACTCAGATCTTCCTGGTTCTGTGACCAGTTCTTTATCCTCTATGCCACATGTGTGCATCCCTGATAAGTGATGTATAAATCACATTTTGGGAAACAACTGAATAATGATAGATACATGGGTGGGTGGATGGATGGATGGATGAATGGGAAGAGACAGAGGAAGAGAGGAGGGAGGAAGAGAAACTGAGGGGGAGAGGGGACAGAAAAAGGAAAAGAAGGCAGACGTTGGAGGAGAGAGAAACAGAGAAGGAGGGATAGAGAGACAGACAGACTAATACCTGTGCCTGTGATGTCACTGGATTTAGAGAACTCCCTAGAAAGAAAACTCCCTACCTACTAATGCAAGTTAACACTGTGTTACTTTTTAGAGTGTTGCCTAGAAAAGAGTATAGGAACCAAATTAAAATGTAACTAAGAAATGTTTAGCAAAATAAAAATACAATAGAACACAAGCAATGTTGATATATGGTTTTCCAAGTCAAAATATCTCCTGCAGAGATCCTCATACACCGTTTTGACGCCCCTTGAGTTTGACATGACTGACATAGAGCACTGAGATATTAAATAACTTGTCCAAATTCACCACCAGAAATAGGACTTAAATCCAGGTTCTCATTGTTCCAAGGCCAGCTTTCTATTCACTAGACCATGTTGTCTCTCATATGTGTGCATTTGTATACATGTATGTGTACGTATATTTGTATATGTATGTGTATGGATATATAAATGCACCAAAGGAGCCTGATATTGGCTCAAATCTCACAGTGAATCTGTTGGGAAAATAGGAAACCTTTTTTTGACTCATGAATCCTAAGCAAGCCTGATGTGGTAAAAATGTCACTGGATTGAGTGCAGGGAATCAAAGTCCTGGTCCCACCTGTGCCCCCACCTAACTGTCTGATTTGGGGTAATTATAATAGCAACAATACATCCATACTGGGAGATCCATGATTTCAAAATGTGGGTGCTTGTCCAACCCACCTAGACCACAACTCCTCTGTGACTTGGTGGATCATCCTCAAAAGTTACCATAGCCAAAGGAGCCATCATTTCATAGACAATCCTAGCATAAACTGCTCTGAATTGAGTTAATCTGGTCCTTGGATGACAGATCGACTCTGTTGCCAAGCTTGTACTTGAAATCTTCTCAGCCTGGTGGGATGGAATAGACTTCATGCTCTGGTGGTTTAGCTTTTGAGAACTCAAGAATAATCTTCATGCCTAAGTGAGCCATCAGAAGAGAACTTTAAGAGGAGGAGGAGGACTTCCATTTTTACAGCACTTGAAAGTTTGCTATGGACTTTCTTCCATACCCTGTGCAGCACAGCAAGTCACCTCCTATCTCTAAGTCTGTTTCCTTAACTGTAACATGAAGGTATTGGATGCTAGTGCTGGCGTTTTTATGCACCAAGGTGTCTTCCCACTCTAATAATCTAGGTTCTAAGATCCTTTCCAATTCTAACATTCTAAGATCCATGTTGTTCTCAGGCACCTTCTAGCTCTGATATCCCAGAATTATAATTGCTTTCTAATCTCTCTATTTTATGGTATGCATCTATAAACTGATCTGGATTCAAGCTACTTGTAAAATCCAGGAATCTTTTTTTTTTCCTTTTTCCCTTTGTCTCATAAAGATAATAGCTAACATTTATATAGCACTTCTATGTGCCAGGCACTATATAAATGATTTAGAATTATTATTTCATTTATTTCTCACCACAACCCTCGAGGTAGGTGCTATTATTATTGCCATTTTATAGATGAGGAAACTGCTGCATAGGGGGGTAGGTTAATAAATGAAAAAACTAGGACACTGCTGTATATAGCTGCATTAAAATTTTTTAGAAAGGCATTCTTTTTTTCAAAGAAAGAAAGCATTTAAAGCTTTTAGAGCTCACTCATTGTATGTGTCAAAAAATTTTTGCTTTATATCATATTTTTTAAAACAAAAACAAATCAAGGGAAAATCTCCCGCCCTTTGAATTCTCTCAGTCGCCAAACATTCAACTACAGCTTCCAAACTCCACCAGAACTTATGTTACACCATCACGTACCCTCTTCCCCAGTTCAGACTCTTGGCATGGTCCATATGGTAGAGGCCACCACCATTCTCCTTTAATTAAAGAGAACTTTAGAAAGAATGCGTAATAATTAGGTTAGTGTGCAGTATGGCGTTCATGTTAGCAGCATCTGCCATGAAAGTTGATTGAGATGAACTCCGCTCTCAACAATTGGGCTTTCCAGTTAGACCTTTTACACTAATGCATTACTGACCATACCATTGCAAAAACAGGACTCCACTGAAATCTGCAGAAAATTAGAGGAAAGTCTACCAAATCTACAGTGTCTTAGTATGATTTATACCTTCCCTGGGAGAGAGCCACCCACATGCATTCAGGCAAAACAAAGATGAGCTTTCCCCCCATCCTTAGAAGGATGAATTACAAATTAAAGCCTGTTGTGGAAACTCTCTTCCCAGCTCTGTTCTGGTTTAAATTGGTTTAGAAAGGGAGGGGGGGGTGGCAATCAAGCTCTGTTGGCTCATCTTATAAAATTAACCGCTGCAATTTTTTTGTAGCTGAAAAATATTTAATGATTAAGAAAATAGTTTTCATGTGAGCGGCATCTTAAACTGTTCTTGCGGCTTCTGATTCTTGGCTCCTAAGTTAGGTTTGTTTCGTTAAGGGTGCTGGAGAAACAGGCTTGACTTGAGGGATAACTTTAATTTTTTTTCTGGGTAGGGTGGGGGTGAGAATTATCTCCCATTCATTAATCATAGAGAATAATGCAGAAAGATACTATTTTAGGCTTTATTTGACTAGGACAAGTACTGGATCAGAGAGAGGATTATCTCCCTTAGAACCATAAGGGTCAATTTATCTAGGGTCAGGACAGAGGTTTGTGAACTCTCCATTTATCAAACTAAAGAACTACATTAGGGATCCTTTTCAGCAGTGGGCAGCTGTGTTCTCTGGGCACAATTACAAGCCATGCATGCCTAGCCACCAGTGAAAAGTGAAACTTGTGTCTTTATAATAAGCTTCTCCAAAGGTTTTTTCTATGTTTATCTTACTTTCCTGACTCCTACCTTTGTTTGGCCTGGCCTTGGTGCCTGGCATGAATTTCCTCCTCTGCCATCTCTACCTTTTGGCCTGGCTCAGATTCTCTCTGCTTCAATAATATAGAACTGTTTTATAAAAAGTTCCCAGAAGCCGTAGTTCAATAATCTATTTAAGTTATTAAAGTTTGAAACTACATGAAGATTTTTGTGTCATCCATTTTATTTTCACAACAACCCTAGGAAGTAGATGAATTATTATCCCCATTTTACAGATGATGTAACTGAGGCAGATGGAGGTTAAGTGGCTTGCCTAGCATCACATAGCTGGGAAGTGTCTGAGATGAAATCTGAACTCAGGCCTTCCCCACTTGTAACACTCTCTCTCCTGCGTCCACCAGCTAGCTCAGGCATGAAATGAGCTATGTGCCATCAGACATGTCCAGCATGACTCTTTCTCTTAATTATACTTCTTCGTTAGAAGGAAGTTTTCTTGGAGGGAAAAGGGTAAGTTTGAGGTATGAGGAAATTACATAATAAGGTTTTAAAAAAACATTAATGGAATGTGAGCTTCTTAAGGAAGGGGAGCATTCTATGTCTGTCTTTGAATCCTTAGTACCATTTCTGGCAGTATACTAAGCACTTAATCAATGCCTGCTGAACGCTAGATCTAGATTTATTAATTTAGGACCTGCAGGGCCTCCAAGTCATCATATCATGGAGTGGAAAAACCACCCAATGATGTAATGGACATGGAGTCATGAAAATTTAAGTTCCGGTCCTGCCTCAGATAGCTACCAACTGTGTGACCCGGGCAAGTCAGTTAACTTTTCACTGCCTCATTTTTCTCATCTGTAAAATGGACTCTGACTTCTAAGGTCCCTTCCTTAGAAGGGTCCTTAAGATCTAAAGTTGTATGATCCCATGATGCTCTATATAAAAGTCAGAAGGTCACTTAACTCCTGAGTCTCAGCTCTTCATCTAGAAAACAAGGATAATAAAATACTCTGCCTTACCTCATAGGGCTGTTATGAGGAATTCACTCAGTAAACTGTTGTTGTTCAGAGCATCAGTGATCGTTGCAGGACTGGAAATGAAGACAGTTTGGAAGATTAGATTGGGTGTAGGGACTGAGTGCAGAACTTAAACTGGATTTACTTTTATGGTCGTTGTGTAGTCATTTTTCAGCCGTGTCTGACTCTTCATGACCCCATTTAGGGGTCTTGAGTCTTGTCAGAGATAGTAGAGGTGGTTTACCATTTCCTTCTCCAGCTCATTTTACAGATGAAGAAAGTGAGGCAATCATGGTGAAGTGACTTACCCCGGGTCACACACCAATAAGTGTCTAAGGCCAGATTGGAACTCACAGAGATAAGTCTTCTTGACTGACTTTAGGACCTGCCCCAGGAGTTTACTTTTATTCCTAGATCAAATCCCTCTGATTCTTAACTTTTTTGTCATCAAAAAAGTAGGAAGTTCAAGGCATTATTATCTCTGTGAACAAGGAAATTGAGGCTTGTAGAGGAAGTAAGTAGCCCAAATCCATGCTGCCTGTGAATATCAGAGCCCCAAATCCAAATCTTTGGATCCACACTGAGGCATGGTTTCCATCGTGCTGTGTTAGGTTTTCCTCTGCCCCTTTTGGCAACATGTCCTGGGCTAGAAAACACACAGAAAGTGTTGTGGTGGTTTAGGGAATGGGGCATGTTTACAAGTCCATGCGCTCACCCAAAAGAAATTGTACTTGAGGAAAGGATAATTGGTTTGGCTCTGTCTAATGCAGAATGTCTTGATCTTTTCTGTGTCAGGGACCCCTCTGGGGGGTCTGGGAAAGCCTATAGGTCCCTTCTCAGAATCATGTTTTTAAACACACAGAGTAAAATATGTAAGATTACTAGGGAGAGCAATTATCTTCCAAAATTCTTTAAAACTTACTTTTAAAAAATTCATAGGTACCAGGTTAAGAATTTCTCGACTATATTAATTAAAATGCCCTCAGACCTTTCCCTAGATTACAAAATGATACTTTTCCTTGGCCTAAAAGTTTTATTTTCTTCCTTTCTCAGTTTAAAACAAAAACAAAAAAACCTCTCTTCCTTCAGGCCCTCCCTCCCCCAACTGTCACCACCGCTTCTGGACTAGAAGGAGGCAGGATGAATGCAAAGCCCTGCCTGTATTTGTCTACATGAGATCTTTTGTTTAATGGGTATCCTCTGGAGATGCTTCTTTGCAGCCTGAGTGTGTTAAATCAAGTTTATTTATGTATTTGAAGAAGGAAAAAACCAGAGCCTAGAGATAGAGGGGGAGAAGTGGGGGGAGACCACTGTAAGGAGATGATGCAGTTGGAATACCGATAACGCTGCCTCCCATTTCACCTGACTTCCTCGAGATTCAGCTCAGTTTGTACATCTCTTATTCAGGATATCCCCCACCCCGCTCTCCAGTTACCCCCATTCTTCTTTCTGTAATTATCTTGCATCTTCTTATGTATGTACATGTTGCATCTCCTAAGTAAAATGTCAATTCCTTCAGGGCAGGGACTTTTTGTTTTGTCTTGCCTTTCTATTATCCAGAGCCTCATGCAGTGCTTTTCACATCCTAAGTCCTTATTGAGTTGAGTAAAATTGGCCAAGCTAGATTCCAGGATGAATGAGCTTGGACTTGAATCAGGAAAACCTGCATTCAGATTCCGCCTCAGATACTCGCTGGTCACCTCAGTTCCCTCATCTACAAAAATAAGGATGTTGAACTCCTCCCCTTCCATCTCCAAATTTACTATCCTCTGATCCTAAGATAAAAGGAAGGACAGGAGGTTGTGGAGCAGTTTGGTTAACAGGGCTTTTCTTTCTGGAAAATTCTTTGACAGCTTCATTCCTGGGAGCAATTGAGAAGCCAAGAACATTCCTGGGGAAATGTAGACACCAAAGAGGGTGAAAAAGAAAGGGTGGAAGAGGACTGAGATACTGGAACTTGTACAACATTATCACCCTGATCCCAACAGAAAGCAGGTTTAGGCTGTGCTTGAACTGCACAGATTAGGACAGACCGCAGAGATTCAGATCACTGAAGACTCCATTTGTATATGTGTGTTTTTCTGTCTAACAGGATACCACTACATCTGTGAGGATTGGCCTGATGATGGAAGAGATGATCTTCAACCTTGCAGATACACATCTGTTTTTTAATGACCTGGAGGTTGGTAGCTGCTTTTTCTATTCAATATTTGGATATTTAATCACCTGCATCTGGTTTGGGGAAAGATGCTGCTTTTGGGGGGCCTGAAACTTTTGCCAGCGACCCCCAAGAAGACACTTAATGACAGCCAGGGATGGCTTATTGGAAACACACTTTGCTAGATTATCTCCCGGACTTCCTCGTTCCATTAATGGCTCTCTCCGGTGCGCAAGGCATCAATGTCTATGGGCAGTCTGGCTAATCTAATAATAGTAACATGGCTCTTCCTCCTGAAATTTGCTGTTTAATAAGTTTATTAAACTAAATTAGTGCAGATCCTCCCAGATCAGAAATAATTAGCTGTGGGGCCAGGATGGAAGCTTTTAAAAACAAGTTTTCATTCTTGTCTACAACATGTTCTATAGCCCAGAAGCAAGTAACAAAAAGAAAAAATACTTACTTAAAGTATTAGTCTTATGGTGTCTCTGACCCCTGAGAAGTGTTGCGGGGTGATAAAGAAGAAAGGAAGAGAGGATTTTGAAATAAAGATAGGATAACACCCAGGAAGGGACTTGGTTTCAAAATCTTATGACTGTGGGGAATGGGGATCATAGGTTCATAGCTCCAGAGTTGAAAGGCATGTCAGAAGCCATCTGGTTTAATGTCCTCATTTTACTGAAAAGGAAACTGAGGCCCAGAGAGTGACTTTCCCAAGGTCACAGTACGACTGAATTATTATTTCAAATGGTTAAAATGAGAGAGACAGATTTATGGTTTCATTTCCATAGCATTTTGTATTTTAAAAGTATTTTCATCTCATTTGATTCTCACAGTTGCCACTCTAGCTATTATTATAAGGTTTAAATGATTTGTCTGTAGTCATATCATTAATAAATGCTGAAGACAGAATTTGAACCTTGGTCTCTTCTGACTCCAAGTCCAACGTCCTTCCTGTTACGATGAGCAGCATAGGGCATGTGTGATTAACTACTTGATTCAACAAATACTTATTAAGTCCCTACTCCACATGGGTTCCTTGTGTATTCAGTGTTACAGGAAAACCAAAAATGAATATTGTGCTCCATCATAGTTGCATTCTGTTGGAAGAGATAAGACAGACATAAGATCACACCCAAAAGTGATCTGGAGAGTTTGTAGGGGAAATGGCAAGGTAGTGTAGTGGCTAGAGTGCTGTCCTTGGAGTCAAAAGTCCTGAATTCAAATCCTGCCTCATTGTATTCACTAGCTTTGTGATCTTGGACAACCTTTCAGATCTCAGTTTCCTCCTTTGTCAGATCGAAATAATAATGTTCACAATCGTCAGCTCAGGGGCTTGTAGGGAAGAAAGCACGTAGTAAACTGGTAAGTGCTTTATAAATATTTGGTGATGGTTGCTACTACTAATCATTATGGATGATATAATTTATATGCATTCCGCTGGGTCATTTGTAGGGCTTATCAAATGATTTAACATGAGTTTCCGTATTTGAGATCCCTTTAGTTAAAACATAAGAGTGTGCCAAAGTAGCTTGTACAAAATATTAACTATAAGGAATGTTTCAGGGGGAAGAGTTTATTGAGGCACAAAGCAAAAGGGTCAAACTGAAATAGAAATTAATCCCTTCAGGAGGCATGTTGACTTAGAAAACCACACATTAACATTATCTGTGATGTATTTTTTTTTGTTTTGTTAAGTATTTCCCCATTGCATTTTAATCTGGATCAGCAGCAGGGGAGTTTTGCCAGTGCAGAGTTCGAACTGAATGCTGATGATGAGGATGTTGAAGATGATGGGGACTTGATGCCTCGCTCTTCTCTAGTGCTTTACATCTTACAGGGCTCTCTCCCCTACGTTATTTCACTTAATCCTTCCTACAAGCATGTAAAGACAGATCTGATTTCTCCAATTTTCCAAAAGGAAACTGATGTAGAGAAGGTCCTTGGAACTGAAGCTAGAGAACACCTTAGAGATTAGTAAATCCAATCCCCCCATCATCATCTTGTCAGCGAGGTTGCAGAGACCCAATAAAGGGAAGAGATTTAGCCAGGGCCACAGAAGTTTAGGGCAGGGCCAAAACAAGAAGGTGAGTCACAAACTAACTCTTTCCACTCCATTGGGCAGAGATACAGTGACTGCCTAGGTCACACACAGAGTGCTGGGCCCTGGGATTTAACTCCAAGCTGAGTCTTCTTTCTGTCACCTTCTCTGCCTTCCCATTCTGGAGAATGGGATAGTAATTTGAGAGAACAAAGTCAAAGGAGTGCCCTTGGGCCAGGGAAAGACACTTGATCTCCTACCTGTTTGACTTCAGGTAAATAATTTCTCATCTCTTGCCTTTAGTTCCCAGATATTTAAGGTGAACGGATAATGCTCGGCATTCCTGAGGTTCTTTCTAGCTCTAGGTCCTATAGTACTATACCTTTCTAGGCAAGAGGCAGAGAGAAAAACCATCTGTAATCATAGTATTATAGTTTACTTTCAAATGCACATGAGAAAGGAAAAAAATTTATTTTTAAAAGAAAAAGAAAGAGTAGAAACAGAGGGTGGAGTCGGGTTGAACTTGGTTCCAAACTGGATTGGGTCCCTTGGGAGCTGCTCACTATGGGTATTAGGGGGAAGCAACTTTAACTAGTACAGTATCTCATGGACCCAAGAGGGTAGAAAACTAAGGAACACCTAAGCCTGGCCCTGGACAGAAGTGTCCCCTGAGACCAGTAAAGTATGGAAGTTAGTGACTTTTCTGGTTGGCCTGTAAACCACAAGTTACAAATATGGAAAAGCTATCTGTGATCATGAGAGAGGAGAAAAGGCTCTTCATTCACTCTGGGGCCAAGTCATATGAGCCTGGTGCTCAGTGGGTGCCCATGTTCAACAGACACCATAGCAAATGCCAGAAACAGCATGAAATGAATGGTTCCCACCCTGCTAGAGAGCACCTCCCTGCCATGACCTCTGACCTCAAAGCAAAGCTCATATTTAACCATTAAAGCCAACCCCACTACTGGCCTGAACCAACAACTTAACCTTGGAAATGAACAGTTAAAAACACTGGCCTTCAATTCTGCCAGCTCTCAGGCTGCTCAGCTTGGGTCAAGTCACTTCATTCCTTAGAACCACAATCTCCTCTTCTAGAAAAATGGGGATAATAATCCTAACAATACATACTTTACATATATAACAGGTGTGAGGATTGAGTGAGTAAGTAGTTTGCCCAGGGTCACAAGCTAGGAAGTGTCAGAAGTATCCAGTACTATATCCACTACATCAATAAGCACTCAATCATACAAAAAGCATTTATCAATTACTTATACTAGGCCTTGCACTAGATACTAATGGGCCACAGAAATTCAAAAGATTCAGTAGTCCCTAGCTGCCAAGGGGCTTATGGGGGAAATAAACAGGTATACACATAAACATATATGAAATATATATATGTAAAGAAAATGAAAGGAAGTTTCGGGAAGAAGCACTGGTACTTGGAAACATCAAGTGACCTGTTGAGCTGAGCCTTGAAAGAAGGTAGTGATTGTCCCCTAAAGCCTTCCTCTGATGCCTTGCTGTGACTTTGAGGTGACCTTGAGTTCCTATAGGCTATGCCAGCACAGAACCAAACTATAGCAGGTTCAGACAAGCTGGGAAGGCTTTGGCTGCAGGCCGAGTAGCAGACTCTGTGTCAATCTTCTAGTTACTAGGCTAACCAAATGCAGTCTACTACAGCAGTCCCCAAAAGATCTCAGAGAGATTTCCATCAGGGTCAGTGAAAGCAATAGTGATACCTATTAAATCCTTGATCTTTTTGGAGTATAGCAGTAAACCAGAGATCCAGGGACCTTATGAATAGGTAGACAGAGAAGAGACTTTGTGATTTCCTCCTTGGAGTGAATTTCATCGGCCCCAAAGAAATACCTTCTTTAAAAGGTCCGGATTGGCTATTGGTGCTGTGCTGTGAAACTTCTTTGTTTTTATTTTCTGAACTTAAAAAAAAATGTCCTCAGCGCCAAGGGGCCCTAGGGGCATCTACCCAGAATCGAAACCACATAATGTTATTTAAAAGTTAAAACATATACAACGAAAAACACATTTTTTTAAAAAGGCCCAACAACCCACAACCAGCACCATGTAACCCCCCATTGGAATTCAGACAAGAGCCACATGTAGCTTCTCCCTGTACACTGGCCCAGGAAGAGAGATTTAAATCAAGACCATACTCATGGGTATGGATGGCGCTGATAGCAGTGTTGGAAGGTGGAGGAGGGAACTGGACTGAAAAGTCAGGAGGTCCAAATTCTAGACCAGGACCTACCACTATATATGGGGAAGTCAATTCCCCTCCCTGGGCCTTTGTTTCCCCATCAGTAAAATTTTGTAGTTGGATCAGATGACCTTTGGAGTCTCTTCCAGTCCTTACGGTCTACGATCTAGTAACTGGTTTGGAGCATCTCATTCCTGCTGTCATCTCTAAGCATCAAGTAGCCAGCAAGACCATCAGTAAGCATTGATTAAGCATTTACCCTGTGCCAGGCACAGTGCTAAATATCAACAAGTCATGCCCCCACTCAAAAGTCAGACATCAAGGGACAGAGGGAGAGGATAAGGGAAGATTCTCTGAAAAGAACACCCTGCCCCAATCAGATGCAATTGTGCTACTGATTCTCTGGGAGGAGTGAGGAAGTGAGGATGGCTCCAAACTAGAAGAGGGACAAGGAAGCTGGGGGGGAAGGTGTCAGTGAGGGAAGGGGGTTGTAGAGAGAAGGTAACAAGCCATAAGTCTGGTAATGCAGCAGAAGTTGAAGGGAATTCCAAGAGGAGGAAGCTTTCCCACCTGTTGGTTGCACCCTGGGGCAGAATCTGCCCAAATTATAGCATTGGCAATGCCCCCTTTCTCTTTCTGCCCAGTCCTAAATATCTGAGGAAAATGGGAAAGTCAGCTTCTCCAGACTTCATAAGGATGGTGTCTGTTTCAATCTTGGCTACTGGGTTTGGAAACAAAGGAGAAGTGCCAGAAAAGACAAAGGAATTTAACTCCAAATCATTGTCCTAGCCCAGCTGCTAAGTGACTAAATGTCACTGGTACAGGAAAAAGGTGAAAATCCCTTTTAGGAATATCACTTTCTTTCGTTTGGCTGGCAGACTGATTCATTTCAGTTCCTTCCTTCCTGCACTCGAGTTTTCCAGTGTCTCCTCCTTCATGGCATAGAGTCTCTGGCAAGTCTCAAGAGTCAAGGATCCTTGAGTGTAAGTCTGGTGATAGATGGCTCTGTTGCCTGAGGACCAGCCTCTGTAAATGAAGGGAGTTTCATGAGCATAGAGGTCTGGCCACCAAAGAATGAAACGTTAATGGCTCTGGCAGCTCACAAAGACCGCCTGCTGAAATGTAGAGGAGCTGTACTCTGTCACAGTGGGGGGAGTACCCAACCAAGATCCATGAAGAATTGAAATACCATTCATTCTTCACTGATAATATAGAGCAGAAGTTCTTCATCTGGAGTCTATGAACTTTTATTTTAATATCCTGATTAATATTTTGATAATTATTTCAATATAAGTTGATTTTCCTTGCAATCCTATGTATTTTATTTTATGCATTTAAAAGCATTATTCTTAGAAGCGTAAGACCAATAAAGTGGTCCAGACTGAAAAAAAGGCTAAGAACCCCTTCCCTAGAAATTGGGTGTATTAGAATGAGGTACCTAAACAGAGTAGACTAGAAGACATTGTTAAAGCTAGATACGACCCTAGGCCATTATTATCCACTCTCCTTCACCACTTTAAAGATGGCAAAACTGAGGCTCTGGATTTTACCTAGCCAGTAATTGATGGAGCCAACACCAAAATCTAGATCTCCTAAATGGCAGTTGAATACATTTTTCATGTGTCTCTGATTAGAATTCAAGAGCTGCAACTCCCGGGTTCACAATCTCTCTGTTGGACCCTGCTGTTTTTAGGAAAGGTAACCAACCACCAACGAAATCCTCTGGCCCCTGGGAAACCCCTTTAGAAATGGGAAACAACTTCATTAGACTATTTTTTGGGGAGGAGACTTCTGTTCAGTAGGACAAAATCCATTTCTGCAAAGGGGAAAACCAGAGCTGGTAGCATCTGGGAAATGTCTCCGGATTCAGAAGAGCATTTTGTCTTCTTTGATATTGCAATTTTTCCTTTTTATGTATGTTTCATTAGGAACACGAAGAAAGACTAGTCTCGGCTGATTTCCCTTCTGAACCTTTGTGGATGAGAGAGACAGTAGCACCATCAAGTGGTACAGTAACTGTATCCAGAGGCAGGCTCAGCAGCCACTTGGTGCTTAGCTAGTGGTGACTCCCAGGGTAGGAATCAGTGTGGTGCAGAGGAAGAAACCCTGGATTTGAAATCTGAGAACCTGGGTTCAAATCCTAATTGTCCCTGCTGCCGCTGACTGCCTCTGTGACCCTCAGCAATTTATTGAACCTCTCTGGATCCTCAGTTTCCTCTTCTATAAATTAAGTGGTATTTTGACTAGACTCCCAACATCCTACCAACTCTAAATCTATGATCTCCTCAATAAAGTGGAAAGAGAAGAAACAAGAGAAGTGATTTCTATACATTGTGTGACACTAAGGGATTCACTTCTCCCTTGCTGTCACCTTCATCCACAAAATGGCCAGCAAAGTGAAGGCAGTTGAGTCTCGTGGCGAGGAGGGAGGAAACAGGTTCTTTGTTTAGATACAGAAGTATCCCTCAGATCAAAAAAATGTATTGGATCCAGAAAAGAAATTGGGCTATGATGAGAAAAGTGAAAGGGTTTCCTCTTTTTGGGAATATTAACGATGAGTTTGTAAGACCACCCCTGTTTTCTAAAGGTCTATTATTAATGTTATTGACCAATCCAAGCCTGCCTTGTTCTGTTTTTATTAAAACCATGGTTGAATTAGTGTACATGCTTTGCCTTCTAATGGATCTTCTCTGCTGGTGCGTACACCCCTTCTTGGTATGTTTTTAAAGAAAACAAGTCTTGCTGATGGCATCTGGCAGGATCCTAGAGAAACTAGCAGGGGAAAGTGGAGGATGAATGACCCCATGTTCACTCTACAATTTTCAAGCTGCAATCTAGAAGCTGAGGGGACTTTGGGGTGAAAGATTCATGGCCACAAGATTCAGAGCTGGAAGGCATTACAAAAAGCACCTATGAGAACACTGACACCCAGAAAAGGGATGTGATTGCTTGGAGTCACAAAGATAGTAAAGCTGCAAAGCAGGATTCCAACCCAGGATCTTTGACTCTGGATCTTGTCTCTATTGCTTCATTCTGCTTTATACTGCCTTAATCACCTAGGAGTGGTAGTGAGGGAGTGGGTGAAGTAACAGCAGTCACAACATAGGGGAGATTAACTCATCGACTAAGCCACAGGGATGAGGACTTCTTCACCCTCATGGTGATCTATTTGCCTCTCTGGCCCTTCTCTGCTCCAACCCATTTCACTGACTTTAGATTTAGCAGGCCTGACTCTGTCTTCTTACATTTCTACTTTTGGCTTGGGAACCCATGTCTGGCCTATGTTTTTAGCCTCAAACCCTGTTCACTATACCTGGTTACCTCCAGATCTTGACTTCCATCTTTGAACCCCAGGCTGGTCACCTGGTTAATTTGTTCTTCTCTTAAAACTACAGATATAAATGCAATTCTAAATACAAAAAAAAAAAAAAACTTACCAATGGGTTAGTGTATATGTATTGTCTTTAAATGCCTCCAGACGCCGAGTGTTCCTTCTGCTGGGTGATTTGCATTGGTTTATGACAAAGACTTGTTTTTAAACCTTAGTTTGATTCACCAAACTAGAGCAGCTGAACCACTAGGAATACAGGACAAATATTTAGAAAAGACTTTGAAAAGGTGACTCTTATGAATAAAATACTGACACAAAAACTAGGTATTTATGGTCTGAGGAAACATTCTTAATGGAATGTTTGGAGCTAATAGGGTCAGTCATAAAAGGCTTCATGAAAGCGATGGAGTTTGAGCTCGGTTTTGAAGCGGCGGGAGAATGTGGCCAGACACAAGTGAACAAGGCAAATAAGTGGAACCTTCAGCTTTGGGGCCAGTGAGGTCAGGGCGACCCATTCAGGAGAGGCCAGGTTGCCCACACTGGCTGAAGTATGTGGTGAGAAGGATGATATGGGGAGGGAGGTGGCTGACTCTACAGGTTGCTTCTGAAATCAGGTTAGGACACAGCTCTTTTCCTGATGCTGGCTCTGGTTGCTAAATGTCTAATTTACAGTTTGTAGGAGCTGTTGGAGAGAATAATATTTCACACGTGTCAGTGCTAGTCTGCTTACAAAGAGTTCCTGCCTGGATGGCAATTTATCCAGTGGTGGGTGAAGCATCTTTATCACTCTTAAGAAAAGTTAAACATTTTGACAGTGAAAAAAAGAGTGTTAGCATTTTCTTCCTAGGGAATGTGTTATCCAGCTAGTCTAGAGGAAGCACTCAGCAAGCTCATTTGAAAAATGCATCTCACAGGAAAAATGAAGGCAGACTGGCTGGCCCAGCCCTTGAAGGAAATTATTTTCCAGAAGCAGATTTGTCAACAATATCCTTTCTTTTTTTTCTTTAGTGGCTGTAGTCAGGCTAGGAGCAAAAGATAGTAGGATTAATGGCCTCAAGTGGCTACTCAGGAAAGAGTTGGCACACGCTCAGCCATGGCTTTGGCATTTTGGTCTGCAGCCAATGATTGAGCAGGTAGCAAATGGCAGGATTACTGTTGTCATTGATTACAGGTCAGGCGGAAACACCACCAGGAGATAGTCCCAAGAACCCTTCAGATGTCTTCACTGTTGCTCAGAGGTGTACTATTTGGGTTCCACTTGAGCAAATCACTTCCCTTTTGTGGGTCTCAATTTCCTTTTCTGTGAAATTAAGAGGATGGATCACATGTTCTGTTGAGTCCCTTCTGGCTCTCAGATACTAAGACCCTGCCACACTCAAGCATTCTGATTTTAGTATCATAAAATTTAGAGCTTGAAGAGACCCTAGAGATCATCTAGTCTAGGTACCTAATGTTATAGACCCTAAGACAGAACACATGACTCATCTTGGGTTCCCTGAGATGTCAGTGACAGAACTCATTCAAACTAGGTTTTCTGATTGCAATGATTCTGCCATATTATGTTGTATCCTAGAAGCATCCATGAAGTTTGGAGCCTGCCACTTACTTTCCACCAATAAAAGTTATCCCCTATCAAGGCAACAAAAGTAGAACTACTTGCAGATTTGCCCCAAATAATGATTCCGACATTTAGTGAACTTCTATGTGTAACTCCCCTAGAGCTAGCATCTGGGGGAGAGGCAAGAATATAGTAATAGCTGGCATTTATATAGTGCTTTAAGGTTCATAAAGTCTCTGTACACAGCTCATTTGATCCTTACAACAACCATAAAAGATAGATAGTATAAATATTATTATCCCCATTTTACAGATAAGGAAACTGGCTTAAAGAGATTAAAGTGATTCACCCAAGGTCACACGGGTAATGATTAATGACAAGGCAGTGTCACTAATGTGTTGACACTGCACATACCCTACAAGAGTTCACCTTCTAGTTGGAGAAATGAGGCTGATACATAAAAAATACTTAACAGTACAGAACTGCACACAGGTAAGTATAAATCATATGCAGTGAGCTATAAGCTACCTAAGAGTTTAGAGAAAGGGAAAAAATAGCCTGGAATAGCCTGGAAAAATTGTTGGAGGCAGTAGGGCTTGATTTGGGGGAAATCATTCCAAAAACCTCTTCCTTGACCACCACTTCCCTATATGTGTTGTCTCCGTCGTTTGAATATAAGCTCCTTCAAGTTGAGTATCCTTATTTTATATATGCACAGTCCCTGGCACATATTAATGGTTTAATAAATGATTTTCATTCATTCAAAGAAAAGTTAGTCAGAAACCTAACTTAAGCAAAGTCATCCCAAGGACAGATAAGGATGAAAATGAAAAGGAGACAGCAAACAGGATAAAATGGAAAAGATTGCAAAAGATTTTCATAATGAACTGTTTTCACCATCGTGAAAAAGCAGAGATGCTCAAGTAGTCCTGGAGTCAGGAAGACCTGTTTCAAATCTGGCCTTAGATATTTACTAGCAGTGTGACCCTGGGCAAGTCACTTAACCTCTGCCTCGGTTTCCTCATCTGTAAAAGGGGAATAGTGATAATACCTACCACCAGCATGGTTTTGAGGACTAAATCTCACATTGTAAAGTACTTAGCACAGTGCCTGGCACATAGTAGACACTACATGTTAGCTTTTATCAGCTAATATTTTAATATTCTGGCCAAACCAGCATGGCTAGAATACAGTCTAGAAAGATTCTTTGCAATCAATTCACCTCTTCCTCTATTTAGCAAAAAGAGATTTTTGGACCAACAGCTAGATTCCAATAATGCTTGAAGAATTGGATGAAAAGTCATGAATTCCTCTAATTTTTGTGCTTCTTTTATCTATAACCATTTGATCTTAGAAAAATCCTTTGTTTTACCATCAGTCTCTTATTATTTTTGGAGGGGAGAAGAGACTCCTTGTCTGCTTTTATTTTCACCATACAAAGTAGTAGCTTTAATGGAAAGGAGGGAGGGAGAGAGGAAGGAAAGAAGAATAGAAAAATGCCTTTTCTTTATCAGTCCTCTGGGATCCTGTTGATCACAACATTGATCACCATCCAGTCCTTCAGAATTGTTCATTTTTTACCATATTAATAGTATAGTATAAAATGTTCTTCTGGTTCTGCTCACTTTACTCTGCATCAGTTCAGACAAGTCTTGCCAGATCTCTCTCAAACTAAGTTTTTCATTTCTTATAGCACAACAGGAAGCCATCCTTCTTAAGAGTCTTGTGCATTTGTTTTTCATCATCAGAACTCATCAATGTGACACTGCTATAGAAAGTTATGGGGAATATAAGCATCCCAAAAAGGGGTGGTCAATTCATAGTACAGCAAAATAGAGAAACCAGCAGATACGCACTTCCTATAGAAGAATCATACGAACTAGAGAATAACAGTAGTGGAAAAGAAGTTGAACATCTGAAATGCCAACCTTGTTGTTTGTCTGGTGTTTCTACTATAATCCCTAGCGGTATCATCCCACCACCACATATCCAGTGGGGACTATTGCTGCTACCCATGGCCAAGAGGAAAACACTGGGGATGAATCATACTATCGTAATTTAGACTTCAAAGGAACCTGAGAGCCCCTCATTTTAAAAATGAAGAAACTGGGGCCCAAGGAGGTTTAAGTGCTTTCTCAACATATCATACAAGGTAATAATTGTCAGAAACAGGACCTGAAACAAAGTGGTCTAACTCCAGAAGCCATTGCTCTATCTAACACCTAAGAGATGTCATACCCACCATGTTCTCTCCAACCCAGGGAATGTCAGAGAACATTCTGGAGAGAGCAGGAGTTGCCTTCATCACATGAGCACAAAGGCAGTAACTCCCAGCCTAGTTCACTTTGGTCTCCATTAATTGAACCAATTCCTTTTTGAACCTGTTTCATCTAGGTCGCATTTTCAGATTAATTTCTCAAAATGACTTCCTACTGGAGAGAGTGGTACTTTTCTTTGAACCCAAAGTATGTCTTTCAAGTTCCAGGGAGAGCCTCCTCTAGTGTGTCTCATGTTCTAAGACCTAGTGAATAAATCACTGTTCACCTTCTCCATCCAATTCATGAGTCTGTGAACTTTGAGACTTTGAACATCATCTCATTTGGTCTTCGTCTTCTCAGCACCTTCTTATTCCAAAGCCTGTGATCCTACATCACCTGAGCAAGGTATGACTTTTCTCAAAGTCAAACTTTGAGTTTGATGTCAAAGTTAAAAAAAAAAAAAACAAGGGCCGCTAGATCCTACATGCAGGCCGTTGTATTGACTTAGAGAACCACATAATAACATTATCTATGTTCTTTTGTATTTTTATTTACTTTATTAAATATTTCCCAGTTACATTTCAGTCTGGGTCTGAGTCTGACCTTTCTGCTTTAAGGAATTAGGGCTCTTTTCTATCAGAAACACTTTTTCATCTCCCCTTCACCTCTGCAAAGCTTACCATAACTTCGTCTCCCTTCCTCTGAAAAGTCTTCCCAAATATTTCCATGCATTGATCTCTCCTTTCTCTGGGCATTTAATTGTTCTCCATTTGTTTCATGGATGACTTCTTGTCTTCCTAATAAGACTGTCAGCACCTTGAAGGCAGATGTTTTTCTTGTATCATTGTGACAGTTCAAATCTCATTATAGAATGTTGATGTATCATCCCTTGAATGTTTGCATCTGACTAAAATGTTTGGATCATGCCTACGTGGGCCAAAAGTACGTCCCAGTTTATGTAAAGCAGTATGGGATGATGGTAAGAGTAATGGCTTTGAAGTCAGGGGACTTTTTTCACAGTATTCCACTTAATATACTCTGCATTCAAGGCAAGCTAGACAGTTCGTTCTCTAAAGTCAATCCACTGCCTTCTACTCCATGCTTCAGCACAAGGCTGGAATGGATGCTTTCCTCACTTCTACTGCTTAGATCCCTTGTGTTCCTTCAGGAGGTTGAAGTACTTGGATTCTAAAGTCTCTTTCTGTTTTAATGCCCCTTCCAACTCTAATATGCTTTTTTCTAAGATTCCTTCTAGCTGTCACATTCTATATTCTAATGTCCCTTCCAGCTTTGAAATTCTGTAATTCTGAGCCCTGGTGAACACTCAAGCAGAAAGGAAAAAAACACTCCTAGGCTGTTATCTCTAAGTACATTGAGTTCAGCCCAACGGACATTTCTCTGTATCTCTTACTTCCTATTACCCCCTCAGTTTGCTCAGGTCTTAGAAGCTAATTTCTGTGAAAATGAAAAATCAGTCTGGTTTCCCCAAGTAGTAAAAGCCAGTCCTCCCACTTTTACTCTGCCTAGCTTCTTGGGGTGGCTTAGCTGGTAATGTGATAGGGTCGGCCAGTGGACTATGAGGTAGTGTCTCACTAAGTGTCACGGTATTTTATTAAGTCAGAAATGTGATAGCTACTGTTGTCACACTTTAGCGCCCAGAACAATTCCCTCACAAATGAGAAAAGCAGGTCTTCCGCAGATGCCTTTCCCTTTACATCACCCAAGGCTCAGTACAGCCGAAGTTAAGCAGGCTGGGACAATATTATCCCAGTGTGGCTTTCTGAGCTTGCAACTGCTTTGGGGGAGTGTTTTTGTAATTTCAGACAGAGTGATGTGCTGAAGGGAAATCTGCTATTAATTTTATTTTCGGCAAAGCCAGGGTCTGTAAAATTAGTGTTGGTTTTAAAACACTATTTTCAATAACATAGCAGGAGACTGAGGACCAGGACTCAACTTGCCACTGTAGTTTTCAGCAGACCAACTAAATGGCCAAGGGGCATTAGGAGAAATGCTGAGGGGAACTCTATCTTGTCCCCTTTCCCTGGAGGCTGGCCCAGTTCCAGTCTTACTTCTGGCATAGAGATTGAAGAAGAGAGAGTTCTGCTTAAAGCAGGAGTGAGTTGGAGATCTCAGCCTGTAATGTCAAGAAGGTAGACTAGGATGATAAGGAGCTTAGATTCTTTAGGATAGACCTGGGGAGAGAAAAGAGGTTTGACCCAGTCCCATCCTGGAGTGGACCCAAAATGACTTATAACTCAGCTGGTCCCTCAGGGTCCCTTCCAGAATAAACAAGTAGAGCTGCTCTGAAGTAGAACCCACAACCCCCACCCTCTCCTGCATCCCCACCATGATGCATAGGGATCTTCTCATCATAGGACTTCAGCAGTCACTAATATTTGGAGAAGACAAGTATTGGGGGATAAAGAGCTCTGGATTAGGAGTCTAGAGACCTGTGATCCTTATTCCAACCATTGCGCAACCTTGGACAAATCACTTCTGCTAGGGCTCCAGTGTCATCCCCTCTAAAATGAGCACGTTGGCCTAGATGACCTCTAGGGTTTCTTCCCATTTAAAAGAAGTAAAACCCTTGTTTAAAAAAAGAAAAAAAGCAGCATGACTGTAAGGTAACAGAATGGCTTTTCCACGGAGCCTGTATGCTAGTTCTTGACTGCCACTCTACAGATGTCATGAGTATTTTGGGCAGCCTGGTTGAATGAATGCATGCAGTGTCTTCCTATTCAGTTAAGTGACTAAGTTCTAGTGTGCTGGTTTTAAATTCCGTTTTATCCCTTTATAATTTATCATTCTTTGCACTTACTGACAAAAGTACAGTGAGAGGAAAATTATCCATTAGTCTCTTTGGGTAAGAATCTTCACAATTTAGTAAAAAAAAAAAAAAAAAAGCATTAGTGCAAACTTTTTTACAAGGCACTGACTTTAGACCCAAAAGGGATTTTAGATAGCATCCAGTCCAAAGCTGTCATTTTACAAATGGAGAAACTGAGGCCCAAAATAAGTAACTTTCCCAGGCTTATTCCTAGAGCCATAATTTGGACCCAAATCCTTTGACTCCAAATCCAGTGCTCTGACTTGTGAGCTTGAGAAAACAGATATTTTCCCATCAGACAGATGTAGGACAAAAGAGAGAGAAGTCTAAAATTCCTTTTTAAAAAAATACTTTCATTAAAAACCATAATGTCATAATGGAAGAGGGGAATGAGGTTTAGTGCCTTTTTTGAGGTAAAAGTATTCTTTGCACAAAAGAGGAATCTATAGATGAGATTGGGAGCACATAACTGCTACAGGCCTTATGCGTCTGCTCAGTTAGCATCTCTACTCCATTTCTTTCCCCAGTGAATATAAGTGGTACTAATGGCCTAGAGTGCAACATGGGAATCATGGTGTTCTGATACCCGACTGGCACTAGCCCAGAGATCCTCAGCAGTGTTTGGGCACCCACAAAATAAAAAAACCTATCAGGGGGTATGGGAAAGGTGCTCCTGAGCAGGATAGGAATGGGGAGACTTTGAAAATTTCTCACTTGGATTTATCTGCAAGCATCATGTGGTGGAAAGAAAGAATGTTGATCTTAGGAGTCAAGAGTTCTTGGCTCCAGTTCTGTCATTTTCTAGCTGTGTGACCTTGACCAAGTCACTAAACCATTTTTGAGTTTCCATTGATTTCCTCATATGTTCACATAGAGATATCCATACACATTACTTAATTCACAAGGCTGTTGTAAGCACCCAATGAGATAATTTGTGACAGGGTCAGCCAGTGGACTATGAGGTACAGCTTTATAGACATGTAAATTACTATTTGTTAATATAGATAGAAAAGATATTATCAACTTATTTCCCTTCCAGTTCTGTGTTTCTATGATTATTAATTTCCTAGAAGGTGCCAGACAACACAGTCCACTTACAAAGAGTGCTATATTTGAACACAGGACCTGGGTTCAAATTCTGCCTCTTCTACCTCTTACTTTGGTGTGAATTTGTGTGATTGACTTGAGCTCTCTGAGCCTTAGTTTCCTCCCCTATAAAATGAAGGGATTGGACTAGATGAATTCTCAGGTTCCTTCCAGGTTTAAATCCATACTCCTGCAATCCATCCTGCCTAGCAGCTTTATCAAAGTATCATACAGAGTCACACCTGGAATTCACGAAACACCAGGAAGGATGCTGTGACAGTGATATCACAGCAATGTAAAGTCAGGGGGTAGGAAAGAGGGGGAAGGAAGCGGGGACAATGAAAATGACAATAGACCCCGGTCATGTAAGGTCTCAGGAGTACAATGCAGAGACCATATGGTTCGGCTGCCTCTACTAGCATCAGTGATACCTTGGTAGATGTGGTGTGTCCTCCCATGCTAGAGTAAGGTATGACCCAGGTAAGTACTTCAGTGGACAAAAGCATGGTTCAGGGGGTATAGTCCCAAACTGAGGGTAAGAGACCAGGATTTTGGTCCCAGCTTTGCCACCAACTCCCCGTGTGACCTTAGGCAAGTCATATCTGCTTTCTGCGCCTCGGTTCTCTCCTCTGTAAAGTGAGGGGACTGGATTAAAATGAGCCTTAAAACTTCCTTCTAGTTCCATCATTTCCATGATGTTGTGATCCATTCATGCTTACGATCCTTTTGAACTCCAGAACTTTGCAGAACTATTATTCTCAAAGCTAAGAAGGGCCACTGGCAAGGGCATACATTAACAAATCGTTCCAGTGCCATAGAAAGGCATACTTGCATTGACAAATGGTAACACAAAATAGTCAGACTTCATTTCTCACTGGGGAAAAAAATGTCTGAGATTCCCTGGTTTCCTGCACCCTGTTGACCTCAAATTGTGACATTCAGTTGTATTGCCAAGGACTCCAGGGTCTGCCCTTCTTATTCTGGATGCGTGCTCAGCACTGCCAGCCTGTTGGACAGAGGTGGAATGAATTTCTTTTGGCACAGACCTTTCTCCCTTCACTCTTGGCTGGGGGATTGCGGCTGCTGTTTCCATGGCTGTCCTCCTCCCTCATCAGCATGGAGGTGTTATTCTGACCCTGACCATCTGGCTGCTGCACAGCAGAGCTCGTCAGGTCCTGGGAACCTCATTGTCCAAAGAAAGGGATTTCTTGGGAATAGAAGCCCAGCATGAAAACCCCAGTATCTTTTCTTAATATCTGCCGTCGGCACAATCATGATAGCATAGAAAACCTGCTCCCAAGAGTTATTTCAAATGAAAAAGTGATGTTTCTTGTTTCCTTTTTTTCTACCACTCTCCCCCATCCCTTCTCTTTCTCTTCTTTGGCCAAACATTTCTCAGGACTGTGACCAGATCCATGTCGATGATGTCTCGTCGGATGACAATGGCCAGGATTTGAGGTGGGGAATTTGAGGGGGAAGATCCCTCCTCCCTTCTCCCACTCCCATTCAGTTGTGCACTTTGCTCCTGAAAGGCATCCGCAGGGGTGAGAATGATGGTAGCAATCTGGAAATGTTACTTCTTTTACCCTTTTTCTGACCATGCAGAAGACGGTATGACTTCTACCTCGCCTAGTTCTGCAGTCATGAGGTTTCCTATTGCCTCCCTCCTCCCAGTAACTATTATCTGACTTTGCTTTTGTAGTTTGATTTAGTCAGTCAACAAGCATTGATTAGTACCTACTGCTATGTGGTAGGCACTATGCTAAATGGTAGGGATACAAAGCAAGACAAAAAATAATCTTGAGAAGCACACAGTTTTGGGGGGAAGACAACATGCATATAGCTTTGTACAAACAAGATACATGCAGAGTAAACGGGAGATAATCAACAGAGGGAAAACACCAGAATTAGGGTGGATCAGGACAGGCTTCCTGTAGATGCTGCAGTTTTAGCTGGAGCATAAAGGAAGGCAGGAGGGGGAGATGAGGAAGGAGAAAATTCCAGGGATAGTGGACAGCTGGAGAAAATGCCCAGAGTGGAATGTCTTGAGTGAGGAACAGCAAAGAGGCCTGTGTCACTGGATCATGGAATAGTAGATGATCAAGCTGGTTAAAGAAATGTTAGGGTGTTGATTTAAAAATAATGTCAGTGATGACAACAGTAGCTCATATTTCCATAAAGCATCACAGTGCTTTCTTCATGACATCTCTCTGAGGTAGATAGTATAAGTATTATCTCGATTTTATAGATAAGAAAACTGAGGCTTAAAGTGACTTACCTAGGGTCACATGGTAGGATGGTGTAACAGAAAGAGTTCTAGGCCTAGAGTCAGACAACCTGATTGCAAATCCCAATTCTTCCACTCTCTGTGACACTGAGTAAATTATTTCCCCTCTCTGTTCTTCAGTTTCCTCATCTGTTAAATGAATGGATTGGAGTAGATGATATCTAAGACACTTTCTAATCTACATCTATACCCCTATGAACTATGAACCAATGAACATAACTAGTAAGCAGCAAAGCCAGGATTAGAATCCAGGCCTTTTGATTCCAAGTGTAGCCTTCTGTATTTTACTACCAGTTGCTTTGGAAAATTAGTACTGCCCCAGCATGAGGGGTGTAGACAGGGTGGCCCTGAGAGCTCCTTACTAATAGTTTGCTGCATCTCTCCCAACTTGACATCCTTGGTAGATTTTTAAATGTCAGATTAAAAATCCCCAAGACTAGTTTGATTTAGTCAGTCAGCAAACATTGATTACTGTGTGGTAAGCACTATGCTAAATGGTAGGGATACAAAGCAAGACAAAAAATAATCTTGAGAAGCACACAGTTTTGGGGGGAAGACAACATGCATATATAAGGATAAGGATGAAGCATCCTTCGTTGTCTTCACGGATGCCAGCATCAATTAGAACTGAGCCAGTCCCTTTAAAGAGATAGTAAACTCACAATCTGAATTTGTTATTTTTCAAAATCAGGAGGAATCTGAAAACTATGACCTGCAGGCCAGATTCTCACCTGTACCCCTTTTGTACAGCCTCAAGCTAAGAGTAGCTTATTTTCATTTCTAAATAAATAAAACTTTATTTTAAAAATGTCAAAAAAAATTTCTTAGTTCCCAGGTCTCCATATAAAAAAGCAGGACACAGAAGAGTTAGACTGGTGGGAAATAAGTAGGGAAGAACTGGGAGTTATTTAGAGTAAGCCACCAGCTAAGAGATTCAGGATGCAGCCAACCTTTGCAACCCCATACCCTAAATGTTTTCTTACAAAGTAGCCCAAGCTATTCGAATGTAGAATTTCCTTTATAGTTAAATAGAGTTTGGTTCCAGGTTGCTTCTCACTCCAGAATACTGTGGTAGAAATAAATGAGTCAGGAAAATGGGTTCTAGTTCCAGTTTCCCCTACTATGTGACCTTGGATAAGTCAGTTCCCCACTCTGAGCCCCAGCTTTCCCCTCTGTAAAGTGAGGGAGTTAGACTCTTCTAACCTCTGGCACTCAGTCATTTTATGATTCTCACCAAGAAAGCAAAGGAATAGGCACAGGGCCCTGTGAATCTTTGCAGAAGACCCCACATGTAGAAGTGATGCAAGGTCTTGCTGGCTAAAATTTAATCAACCCTTCAAATATTTATTCTCTGACACCAGCGTTTCCAAAATTAAGACCTGGCAGGAAATAAGGCCTGGTCACCGTGCCAAAAGGACTGAGCAAACGGATGATTTCCAAACTTGTAGAGTTAAATAAAGGAACATTCATCCTTTCCATACAGTCTCCTCATCTGTAGAATAGGGGTCATAATACCTGCTTTGTATTGGTTTGCTGGGGCTATTGTGTAGAAGCTACTTTTTTTAAGAAAAGCAAAGACTTGGGTTTGGGTCCTTCTTCTGCTCCATGCTGGGCGAATTTGGAGGAATC
The DNA here is from genome assembly GCA_023548195.1 of Bettongia penicillata ogilbyi. Taxonomy (NCBI): domain Eukaryota; kingdom Metazoa; phylum Chordata; class Mammalia; order Diprotodontia; family Potoroidae; genus Bettongia; species Bettongia penicillata. The sequence continues at coordinate 18,504,861 of JAJHZJ010000292.1, forward strand.
CCTCCTCTTCTCTGAGCCTCAGTTTCCTGTTTGGTGAAATGTGCATCATTCTCAAACAACAATCTACCTCACAGAGTTTGTATTATGTGGAAATCACTGCACCATAAAATGTGAGAAAGAACAGGAGAAGCAGTAGTAGTTGTTGGGAGAAGCGGATCTCCAACTAAAAACAAAGACAGCAACAGCAGTTGTAAAACACTTTACATGTATAAGATGTTCCAAAAGTCATAGGGCAGGTTTAAGATCTAATAACTTTTTGGAACACCCCGTAATATCTGATTTGATCTCTGATGAATGATCTAGTTTACTTAACACAGCCCTCTTTAAAGGGCATAGCAAAACAACTTAATGACTATTTCCCAATAAAATGTAATTTATACTGTTTATAAAATGCACAGGGGCACTTTCCTCCCTCTGAGATCAGATTCTTTTCAGTGTCTGAGTCTCTTTCATTTAACTAAAGGTTCAAAGACTATGCATTTATTTCATAGAATCTCATGACCACTCATCCCACCAATCTGATCAGCTTGGCATCCGAGGGGCACAGTAGATAGAGGCCTGGGCCTGTCATCAAGGAGACCTTCATTTAAATCCAACCTCCAGCCATTGCTAGTTGTGTGACTCTAGGCAAGTCACTTAGCCTCTGTTTGCCTCAGTTTCCTCATCTATAAAATGGGAACAATAACAGCTCCTATCTCCCAGAATTGTCATCAGGATCAAATGAGATGATATCTTAGTATAGTGCGCTATATAAACGTTACCTATTATTATCATTATATCCGACAGTCACTTATCTAAGATCCAGTCATTCAGGGTCTCTTGGTCCCTTCCTTTTTAGATTTGTTTCTGGTTTGTTTGTTTTCATTTTCACGTTTTCCTATCTCACATCAAGCAAAGAGCAGCAAAATGCAAAATTCAGTCTCCATCCATTTGGATATGTGGTGAATGCCTCTGGCGGGAGGTGAAGACGCTAGCTGTTATTCTTTAAACTAAGTTTTTGGACTGTCTGTGGTTTGAACCATATACTCTTCCTGTCCTCTTGTAGCTCAGAAGAGTTAGAACTTTTGCCAAATTTTAAGAGATGCAGCAGGGGTCAAGATGGGGGAGGGGGCGTGGGTGTGTGGGGGTGCTGTTGTCCTGATGGGCCAGTTAGGCACCAGCCACACTTCACAGCACTATTTGCTTGTAAAGGCATCTTCTGCAATAAAGCTACTTTCAACACTAAGAGCTGTAATAACAAACAACTTAGTGGGGGGGGGGAACAACTCACTCTGCGACCTTTTGCTTCATTTTTTAATCCTGTTTGGCAGTATGGTGTAATATGCAGTGTGGTGTGGTGGGAAAATCATTGGACCGAGAACCGCAAGAGCTTAATATGAGACCTTAACTAAAACTAGATTTCAATGTAATTGGTTTCCTTTATAATCCAGTGTATTTTATAATTCTAAGAAGCGGGGACCATAGAGGCTTTATCAGGCTGTCTAAGGGGGTGGTCCATGACACAGAAAAGGGGAAGAACCCCTCAGCTAGATAGATCTCTAAGGTCCCTTCTAGCTCTGACATTCTGTGACTGATTTTCACGGAGGAAAATCCATGATTTAACCTTCCTCTTTAGAACTTTTCCTTGTGGATTTCATCATCGCCACCTTTAATCTCCCTTGGCTTAGATTTTGCTATAGTCTCAGAAACCCAAAGTTGATGTCCCTTTCTAGAGCAAAATCAGTGACTGCTTTAAAATATCTCTGTTGTCATGGTCTGGACCTGAGGTGTCCTACAGCAGGCTCATTGCTTCACCAGCCATATGTCAGCCTGTTCTTGGCTCATTAACAGCCATCACCAAGGCCTCTTCCCAGAGAAAGACCCAGCCAAGAGGCCTGTGTCTCTGTTCAGAATAACACTAACCATGTGCAGGGAATATTTGAGGAGCATGCACACTGCTTGCCAGCATTTGATATGTCCGCCAGTTTCACAGGGAAACTGATTTCATTGTTCACGCTCAATAAATTCATGATCGTCCTTCTGAGTAAGAAAGAAATTATGCTGGAAGGGGCTGTGTCACTGATTCTGGGCCCTAAATCTGTTATGGTCACATCGTACCTTGGTGGGAGCATAAGGTGTAAAGGAAAGGTTTTTGGCCCCTAGAGAATCCAGTGCAGTGACCGTTGCCCTCTTTACAAAAAATAAACCAGAGGGTATTGAAGAGAAGGAAAGCGTTTCTCTGGGCCACGTGAAGACTCTTTCCTTCTCCCTTCACATCCACAGCTGTCACTTAGTTGTTATTTTCATTTGTCATGCTTAATTGTTCCTAGAACCCAGTTCTTTACTTGGGGTCCATGAATTAATTTTACAAATTTATCATTCCATGAATTAATTTTTTTAAAAAAGAAATGAGAAAAGAACTTAGAGGAGAAAGAAAAAAAATTGCATCTTTATTTTCAGTAGCCTCTAATTAAAATTTAGTCTTCCATTCAGTTATTTAAGAGCATTATTCTGAGAAGGGATCTATAGACTTTATCAGACTGCCAAGGGGCTGGGGGGGAGGTCAGCTTCTTCTGACCTTTAGAGCCTTACTCACATTAACCTTCCCATGTCTTTGCTCTCTCTTCCCTACCCTCATCTCCCCAACCTTGTGCCCTTCCCTTCCTTTCCACAGTACATATAACTTCTCAGCAGACGGTTTTCATAGTTCGGCAGCAGGGACCAACCTGTGTCTGGGCTCCGGAGTTCACGGGGGAGTCGACTGGATGAGGAAGTTGGCATTCCGCTATCGACGAGTGAAGGAGATGTACAACACATACAAGAATAATGTTGGGGGTGAGTGGGCCTGGGGAGGGAGGGAGGCTAAGTCTGTCCTGACAGAAGCCATGAGAGGGTACAAAGAGAAGAGCTTGAATCCTCATCTGCCGTTCCACTAACTCACCTTGGGAGTCAGTTCATGCCTTGTGGGATGGGGAGAGGACTGCCTGGCCTACAGTAAGTGATGGTTTGCACCAAAGGTACGTGAATGTGCTGCCTTGAAAAGTTGAAAGCATAGGAAGAATTGTTGTTTCTCATAAGAAAAAAAAGACGTTCTAGCTTTCCTTATTCATAAATTGAGCAAATGTTTATTAAGCACCTACTGGGTGTAGAGCGCTGTGCCAGGTGCTAGGGGAAATGCAGGGTTTAGATGAGGTGCCATCCCATTTCTCAGGGAGACTGCAGTCTAACAGATCTGAGAGGGTAGGACAACTGCAAGAAGTGTCAGTGTCTTACCATCTGGTTCCTGGTGATGCTTAGGGATATTTCTGACTGGAGATTACTTTAATATCATCATTCGTTTGACTGATTTTAGACATCAAGTGTTTGGAAAAGGAAACACCAAATTTTTACAAAAGATACCTGCCTTCCACCCATCAAACACCTTTCTGTCTTCATGGTTTGGTCCTTGGATCGCTAGACCAGTCAAGTTCCTATCACAGCCTTTCAGGCAGAAAATTAGCCTGTCCCTCATGGGGTGGAGATCTGGGAGAGGCTGACAGAGGGAATGACTCCTTGGTGTACAGTGACCCTAAATGTCACCTACCTGGTCTTACCAAAAGAGACTAACTCATAAAACTGAACCTGAAGTCAGTTAATACATGTGTGATCCACCTTCCCTTCCTTGAGGTCTCAGTTTCTTTATCTGTAACATGAAGACATTGAACTAGATGACCTCTGAGATTCTTTCCAGCTGTCAAATTTGATGCTCTCCTATGAATGAGACTTGAATAGTGGATTTGCCAGCATTAGCAGTAGATCAGGAGGGGAAGCTATAACCACATCTTCAGTCAACTCTGCCTGTTATCCTAGCATGATCAGAGTAAGTGGAGGCAGCTTTAGACACACAGATCAGGTAACTCAATGTAGATATAACTGGATTCATAGAACTTTTGCCAAACTTGGAGATTTCTTGCCCTTGGCTGCAAGACCAAGTTTTATAAGACACTCACTTTATATTATACCCATTCTGAGTTCTGTATTAGAAGGAACATCATTGATAAGCTCAAGAAAGTCCAGATGAAGGTGGCAGGGCTAGTGAGGCCTTAAAACCACGTGTCCTGTGAGGATTGCTTAAGACCGCCTAGTCTGGTGAAACAGCCACTGGATTTGGGCTCAGAATACCAGTGTGCTTGCAGAAATCTTTTACCCTCTCAGAGCTCCACTTTCCTCCTTTATAAAACAATAATAATAACAGCTAGCCCTTGTCTAGTGCTTTAAGGTTTACAAAGAGCATATAAATATTACCTATTATCCTTTCTTATCTCCACAACAACCTGGGAGGTAGGTACAGTTATTATCAAACAAAAATGGACTTGCCAGAGTCACACAGCTAGTAAGTGTTTGAGGTGGAATTTGAACTCTGGTCTTCCTGACCTTAGGTCCACTGAGGTTGCCTCATAAAATGAGGGTGCATAGGTTCCTAAAGTGGGTAATACTACCCTCAGGGGTGCTGGAATGATGCAGGGGGGGAATAGTAGCCTTGGGCACAACTGGGGAGCATTGAATAAGAAAAAAGGGTTAACCTAACTTAACCCCAGGAGGGCACTGAGTAGTTTTTTTAAAGGTGGCAGTAGACCAAATAAGCTTGGGAACCTCTGAACTGGATGATTTCTAAGACCCCTTCCAAACAAAATCCTACGAACTAGGGGTGTGTAGCCTGGAGAAGAGGAGGCTTAGGACCTTGTCTCTGTCTTCCTACATCTAACAGTGGGAAAGCAGGACTAAATTTGTCCTATGTCATCAAAGAGCAGGGCCAGCGAGGGGGTGGCAAATGTTATAGGGGAGCCAACTTTAGCTAAGTAATGAATCAGTGTATAAACATCCTTTATAAGTTTCTGGCAACCGGAGCTGTCTGATATGAAATGGGTTCCTTCATAAAACAGTGAGTTGCCAGTCTCTATGTGGTGTTTAAGCAGAGGATGGATGAGGCTTTATACTTTATACTTTGATTGGGGGTTAAACCAGATGACCTTTTAGGCCCCTTCCAACTCTGCCCTTATCCTGTTGAGGGGATTGCCTGAAAGAGTAGAGGGAAGGATTCTGGAATTTGTTACTTGCCATGAATTGCAGTCTGTTTTGCCTTGAACCACCGAGTCCTCCCAGAAGGTCCCCTAAGCTCCAGGAAATACCCTGGTCCTCTGTCACTACCGCTTAATTTTCACATAAGCTGAGGGGAAATTACCAGAGGTGTCATTCTTGGGCCATGGGTATTGTTAACAACTGATGGGATACAGAGTTGAGCAGGCAGGCCTTTGCTCAGGCTGGTGTTACAGCACTGTGAAGGTGGGTCAGGAGTGGGAGACCAAGTCCTGTGGTGGGTGGCCTCCTGTGGATCTCTGGGAGCCCCTGGGCAAGGCAGAGTGAATGCATGCATCAGGAAAAGGAGCAGACATCTGGGAAGAGAAAGTAAAGTGTGACTGTGTTGGAGGATAATAGGAGCAGCTTAAAAATCACACCTTTGAGAGGAAGTGATTCAGAGGCATGATGGAAGGAGAGAGAAAGAGCCAAGACTGGAAGCAGGAAGACTTGAACGAACTTTGGGTGGGCGAGGAAAAGCAGCCCAAGAGCATGTCTGGAACTACAGGAGCCCGAGTCATTACCACCACTTGGACTCCACTTGTGCTTGGCGTCCTCTTTGTGTGAGAGCCTTAGAGTAGGTGCTATAAGACAGCACAAAAAAAATGGAGCTCAAAACAAAGGCGCTATGGTCTAGTGGAAGCTCTGCACCAGGATTCAGGAGACTTGGCTTATTTGTGTGACTGCGAGCTCTTTACCTCTCTCAGAATTAGATCTTCTGTAAAATGAAAGCACATGTAAATCTCTGTAGTGTTAATACAGCATGGCCCTCAGCCTGCAGGAGTTTAGTCAGTTCAATTAGGCTTCAGAATAAAGAGGCCCTGGATTTTATTCCTAGCTCTGCTACAGAATTCACTAGGTGACCTTGGACGGATCACTGCCTCTCAAACCTCAGTTTTCTCATCTATAAAGTGGAAGATGGAGGAGGAAAGATTTAGATCCTTAGAATTCTCCCTCCAAAATCCTGCATCTCTATAGAGAGATGAGCTCACAGAGAACAATGAATATTGAGAGCCATTTGCATGGAGATAAGCCATGTCCATAACGTCAGAGGAGAAAGTAGCATCCTCATCCCAGTGGACTCCAATATGGAAGAATTCAGTTGGAGACTGAAAGCTGAGCATCTGTGGGCAGTGATAGAATCTTAGAACTATAAAGCTGGAAGGAACTTTGGAGAGCTCATTTTCATTTAATTTTCTCAGGGTTAGGCCAGTCTGTTTCCCCTTGCCCCAGATGTTCCCCAAGATGATTAATGACATCAGTGCCTTTTCCCCTTGCCTCCAGGTTTGATAGGGGCTCCCAAAAGAGAAACTTGGCTGCAGCTAAGAGCAGAACTTGAGGCCTTAACAGACCTCTGGTTGACGCACGCCCTCAAGGCGCTGAATTTAATACATTCCCGGTAAGTACAGTGGGGAAATGACTAAAGGGTTTCCTCAGAGCAAAAGACGTTGGCTCCTAGATTAGGATTTGACCAACTGCAAGTATAGGAGACTAGAAATAATGAGGTTTGGGGACATTCATCCTGCAAGGGTTGGCTTGGCTGCTGGGTAATTAATTTTCTCAGCCACCCCTCAGTCAATGAAGACAGGTTGAAAGAGCATGCATCAGTAGAGGAAAACATCCCATTAATGAAATCCCAGACATCTGGAAGGATTGAAATACTCTTGGTGTTAGACTGACCCAGAGGTGTCCTGGTAAATGTTTTAACAACCAGTTCTCAATAAAAAATCTATCTGTGGCTCACCCTTAAGGTTAATCTGTATTATTAACATTTTTGCCATTAATTTCTTATGTCTAGACAATCAACAAAATAAGTCAAGCTGCAATGTGCAACCATTGCAGATTTCCAAAGTTTTAGTGCTCACTCTAAAGATTTAATAACCAGCTTTTTCACTCCGGTACAGCACACCGGACCCCCTTGTCAAACACGCTGTGTCTAGTAACATCAGGGTCACTTGAAGGTGATATACTCAGGCTGTGTTCAATCTCGTATTTTGGGATACTTCTCCAGAGGACCATGTGCCTACTCCGTCCTCCCTACCCTAGTCTGATGTTGCAAAACACAGTAACCCAGCCTCTGTCCCGCTAATTGTTTTTAACTACTGTTCTTGTCTGTTTTCCAGGCCTAATTGCGTCAATGTGCTGGTTACCACCACTCAGCTCATCCCTGCCCTAGCCAAAGTCTTACTGTATGGATTGGGCACAGTCTTCCCTATTGAAAACATCTACAGTGCAACCAAGACAGGTCTGAGCAGTCAGGAAGTTAGGATTACTCAGTGACAGGCGTATAGGCAGTTCCTCCTGTGACAGTGGTGGGAAGGGAAGGGGACAACACTGGGGAGACGTAAACTAGGGACTGTTCTACAGAACAGTGGCTTGGAGGCACAAATTAAAGACTGTGATTCTGTCTGTGTCAAACACACACTGCTAGTTAGTACCCACCCACGTTTCTCACCTGTTCCTCCAGAGGTTCCAAAAGTAAAATTTGGTCCACTGGTTATGAACTTGTAGGACAGAGCAGATTTGGGGAACACTTAAGTAAGAGTGAATACCGCCCCCCAAGAAAGTGATGATTGGCTAAGGTCACACGCTGAGCGTAGCTGCAGTTAGGGCTAGAATTCAGACCCAGTGTGCTTTCTCCTATACCAGGCCAGCAGGGGCATCCACCAGAAGAGATGGTCCATTGACATCCAGAAAGATAGGAAACCAGGAAAGATTGTCACCTAGGGTAGGGAAAGGGAAAGGCCTCTAGGGACAGCCCTTGTTACTAACTGGTAACTTCTTGGTCTGCAGGAAAGGAAAGCTGCTTTGAAAGGATAATGCAGAGATTCGGAAGAAAAGCAGTCTACATTGTAATAGGAGACGGAGTGGAGGAGGAGCAGGGAGCAAAGAAGGTACCATGTTCTGTATCTGCACCTCACCCCTCTGCCATGGTGGCACTGGCGGCTCTGGGATTAAGAGGAAGCTCAGCCAGAATGACCATTACCCTGGGAAGTCAGCTGTTCTTTCCTTCTAAGGGGGAGGGTGTGGGTGTGTGTAAAGGAGGAGGATGCATCATATAATGAAAAGAAATCTGGGTTTGGAGTCAAGCAACTTGGATTTGAATCCCAACTCTGTAACTCACTACCTGCATTACTTGAAGCAACTTCACTTAAATTCTTTGCACCTCAGTTTTCTCACCTGGAAAATGAGAAGGGTCAGACTCTGATGGCCCATCCATTCCTGTACCTCTGCTCATATCTGTGTGTGTGTGTCTGTGTCTGTGTCTGTGTGTCTGTGTGTGTCTGTGTGTCTGTGTGTGTGTGTGGTTTCGTTTTGTTTTTTACCTCGACTCTGTGGCTGGCCTTCATTCACTGCACTGCCTTCCCCAGGCTCAGCATGGTTGGGATCTCTGTTTCCCAGGCTCTTGCTTCACCACTCTTTTCCCATTTGTAAATCGCAGAAGCATCCTGAGTAATTTCCTATTCTAAATCCCTTCTCCAGGCCACTGATAACCACTGGGTTGGTTGAGGAATGCCTCCCCCTTGAGCCCGGCTCCTCTTTCTTGAGGGTGGGTTTCCTCTTTGTATATCACATGTTCCAGGGACCGTTCCCAGTTAATAAAGACAGCATTAAGCTCATGAAAAAGTAAAATCCCATTTCTGTGATCTCAGACTACCAAGTAGGGGAGACATGGGGGCCTGCCGAGTTCTTAGAAGGAAAAAACCGACAGCTGAATTCCCAGGATCCCCGTCACTCCAGCCAAGCCTCCCCCTCCCTCTGCCTGCCCTAGTCCAGGCTGGGAAGTATTACTGCCGATGCCATGGAGCTTAATAACAAGGCCCACTTTTGTTTCACCTTCAAGTTTCTGCTCCCCCCAATGGGCAGTTTATGGAAGTAAAGGAAACCCAAAACAAGAAATGACTTGCATACCCCAAAGGAGCCTGCCCTGGGGAAACACTGGGAATAGAGAATTAATTAGGGTCTTGTAAAGAGGCAGTTCAGGGAAACAGGTTGGTGCAGTGGGTAGAGCCTGGAGACAGGAAGACTCATCTTTTTGAGTTCAGATACAACTAAATGGATGCCCACTATCATTAGCTAAGTCAAGTTAGCCCCGGAAGCAGGGGGTTTAATTATGTCAGTCAGTCAACAGGCTTTTATTTATTAAGCATCTCTGCCAGGCCCTAGGATAACCAACACAAAAGTGAGAAATCCTGCCCCAGGAAGCTTAGATGTTAGGAGACTCTCATGGTATTTGATGAATAAAAATCAAATTAAAATGTAAACCGGGCAATCTTAGCAAAGGGTCCGAAACAAAATCCTACTTTGTGCAGGGGGAACTAAATGTAACAACATTTGTTTTCCTGAAAGGCAGAAAGGGTAGAAAATCTGCAACATTTAAAAGGGTCCAGAGCAAGCAAGGCTGTGCTGTGTGTGCGTGCATGCGCGTGTGAACTTTGCTGGAGTCTGCTGGAGACTAGAGACCCCTTTCTCAGAATAATGTTTTTAAATGCATAAAATAAAAGTACTCGGGATTACAAAATTTAATGAAAATCAAAATATTTGTGTTTTCCCATTCAAGCTCACAGCTTCCCTAAAACTCATGTAAGAGCTCCTAGTGTAGTTAAGTCTCTGGATGCTAGTGGGTTATTAAGAGAAGCTACAGCTATTAAGACCATGAAACTCTGGAGCTCATTTCCTGGTGCTCCTGGCTTCTCACAAACCCCGTCAGGAAGAGAGTTCTGGGTTCTGGGCTGCCCTGACCTAGTGGGAAGGGGTACATTTTGGCTGCTGGGATAAATGTGTATATTTTGGAGTAGGGAGGTAAGCCCTGAGAGGGGAAGGAAGTGAAATGCTGGAGGGGGAAGGTTCTTCCATAGGCCCCTGAAAATCTCTTTCTTTGTCTCTCTCTCTCTCTCTCCTTCACTCCCTCCCTCTCTCTTTCTCTCCTTTACTCCCTCTCTCCTTCATTCTCTCTCTCTATCTGTCTCTCTGTCTTTGTCTCTGTCTGTCTTGTCTCTCTCTCTGTCTCTCTCTCTGTCTCTCTGTCTCTCTCTCTGTCTCTCTGTCTCTGTCTCTGTCTCTGTCTCTCTCTCTCTCTCTCTCTCTCTCTCTCTCTCTCTCTCTCCCTTCCTCCCTCCCTCCCTCTCTCCCCCTTCCCTCTTACATTGTGGAAGCAGAGCAGTTGGTCCCAGAGCTGGGCTTCAGGGGCACTACCAAAGCCCCACCTACTAGCAGGGGGCAAATTCCACAGGGCAGCAGAACCACAGCTCTACCAAGAGCCCTCTTTGCTCCCACTGCTTTTGAAATGAAGCGCTCTGCCCCATTAGCGGGAAAAGCTACTTGCAAAGGCCTGCCATGGCCTTGTGATTGATGGGAGTCATTAGTTCAGGCTGCTGTACACCTGAGCTGTATAAAATATGAGGAAGGGAAGAGAGGCTTGCAGTGTTTCTGCTGACAGCATTGATAATATCTCAATTTTAGTGGGTCATTTTTCTCCTCCTCTCCACAAGTGATAAATCCAGCTGAGTTCAGAAGCCATCAAAGAACCAAGGCTGCAGAAGGAGGGACCTTCTCCATCTTCTCCCTTATCCACCTTCACCCCCCCCAACAACAACAGAAAAAGAAATCTAAATCGAAGGGATTGACACAAATGGCTCTCCAGTTGGAGCCCTGTAACGGCACTATGTTCACTGCCTGGAGTTGGGGAAGTGTAGTTTTCCTGGAGAAGCCAGGAGCTAGCAGGATCATTTGGAGGACAAAGAACACAGAACTGTCCCTTTAGTAGAATGCCTCTCAGTCTTAGTGGAGGAGCTAGTGCTTGAAGAGGGAGGGAGAGAGCGAGGGAAGGATGGATGGAAGACTGGAGATATTCACCTTCTTCTTGTTTGTACTGGGAGGCCTTGAAGAAGTGGAATGGGATTTAAAAAAAAGGACTGAACTGTGATTTCATTAGTACGGGAAACTTCCTCTACCAGACTGGTACCTTCCCAGCAGCTTACAGTCTTAAAATTGAGTTGCCAGCAGCACTGAGAAATTAAGCTGATTTCCTAGGTTGTACAGCCAGTATGTGTCAGAAGTGAGACCTGAATCTGGATCTTCCTGGTTCTAAGACCACCTGTGCCTCCCCTGGCTAGAGGAAGGTGTGTTATCGTTTCTACCTAAGCAGGACAATATTGGACCACCATCACTAAGATTTTGCTTTGGATAGTTTTTCTACCAGTGAAGACAATTTTGAATTGTGACCCATAGGAATTCAAATCCAGGATGGATCTCCTTGACCTTAGCCTGATTAATACAGTCATCTAATCAATCGTTAATAACTTTATTAATAAACTTGGCAAGTAATTCAAGTATATGCAAAATAATTATGAGGCAGTTGGGGGAGAAGGCTCATTTAGGGGATGGCCTTGGAGCTGAGCTGAGCGGCAGAGGTGAAAAAGGATAGTATTCCAGACATGTGAGAGCCATCCTATGCAAAAACATAGAGATGGGAAATGGCCTTGAGACCACTGTGGGAGATACTTACTGGAAAATTCCTTGGCCTCATCTAGCATCTACTTGAATTAATTAGATTCAGAGTAATGTTAATGTAAAGGCCAAATAGACATCACCGGTAGGAGATGTTTAGCTGAAAAGGCCAGTGTCCTGACTGCCCTTTGCCAAAAACTCAGCTTATCACCTCCATTTCCTAGCTCAGAAGAAGGGTACCCATAGGAAATTCTCCATCTGAGAAGGAATGGCAGAACCCCATCTCAAGATCTCTATTCTGCTTTTAGGCCTCATTTCAGACCATTACATGAACCATCCACAAAGTTCAAAGACTTCAAGCTCATTGTGGTTGTGTAGCAAAAAAAGAAAAAAAAATCCTGCAGGGACCTAAGTGAGATGAGGGACACTGCAGCCAGGAAAATCGGCACAGTCTCAGAGCCAGAGTAGCATCTGCCTAGAGGGTGTAACCCGAGTCAAAATTTAAATAGAAATTGGAAGTGTGACCCTCCCACCCACCACTACAACCACCACCACTGACCCAGAACTGTTTTTAGAACCCTGCCAGGAGCATCAGTGACATTAGAAAGAGTCTCTGCTTGGCCAAACTTTGGCAAATGCTTTTCCCTGGGCATGGAGGAAAGAGAACCCCTTCCTCCAAGCTTGGCCCTTGGACCTTAAAGCATTCTAGTCTGGGTTGCCCTGTGTCCACCTCTGCTAGGGAGACTGCTTTGAATCAAAGAAAAAGGATTAGCATTTATTAGTCATTTTATTATTCAGATGGGTCCCAAGCCAGAGGCTTCTCACAAACAGCCAGACTCAGTGTACTATTTACCACTTGTTTCTCAGTTTCTGTGTTTTCCTTCATTTAGATGTGTATGTGTAGCTCTGCATGTTAACATGTATCTATGTACACACATTCATAGGCCACAGCCCCCGTGTGGCCTCTCAGGGCATATAAACCATTTCCCCAGATTTAATGAGACACAGCGTGGTGAGGTAAGGGGGTAGCAGTTAATAAGCACATAGCTTGGCATCATCATCGGCGTTCCCTGGATTTATCTGGTTATTGTACAGTTAAGTCACTGCTCAAACAGGAAAGGTCTGGATGAGGCTGGGCTGTAGTTGTCACTCCCCTCCAGGGAGAAGGATTTCTTGTTTCTTCCTACAAACTGAACTGGGGTTATCAGCAGTGTTGGAAAACATGTATGCTCAACAAAACTTTCTGTTGAAAATGAGGTCACGAGTCCCTGAAGGATTGTAGATTCATATTTTGACCTAGAGAGATTATTAGAGGTCCCAGATCCAACCCTAATTTTAGAGAGAAAGGAAAGGATAAAAGGGAAGCCAGGTGGCACATTGGATAGAACACCAGGTCTGGAGTCAGGAAGACCTGAGTCCAAATTTGGCCTTAAACACTTATTAGCTGCATGACCCTGGTCAAGTCACTTAACCCTGTTTGTCTCAGTTTCTTCATTTGGAAAATGAGCTGGAGAAGGAAATGGCAAAGCACTCCAGTATTTCTACCAAGAAAATCCCAGATGGGGTCATGAAGAATTGGACACAACTGAAATGACTGAAAAGCAACAAAAAATAAAAGATAAAACATGAACACAGAGGTGAAGGGATTTACCTGTCTTTACCCAGCTAGTAAGTGACAAACGAGATTTGAACCCAGGTCCTCTGACTCTTTGCAGCATGCCTTGCTTAGTGAGGGATGAAGAATCTGGAACTTGAAGGGACCTAGAGGTCAACTTGTCCAGCTTCCATACCTGAAGAATGAATCTCATCTCCAGCATCCTGAAGAGTACTCCTCCAGGCTCTTGCTTTAATTGTTCTGGGGACAGAAAACTTGTTAATAAAAATAGGTAGCTTTTATATAGCGCATTAAAGTTTGCAAAGTGCTATACATACGTGTTCTCATTTGATCCTCACAATGCTCCGGGAGGTAAGTGCTATTATCCCCTTTAAAGTTAAGGAAACTGAGGCAGACAAAAGTTAAATGACCTGCCCAGGGTCATATAGCTAGTAAATGTCTGAGGTGGGATTTGAATTCAGGTGTTTGCACCTCCAGGTACACCGAACCACTTAGCAGAGATACTGAAGCGGCTTGCCATGACCTTCTCCAGCTCAGATGGAGGAAAATGAGTCAGACAGGGTTAAGGGACTTGCCCAGGGTCATACAGCTAGGAAATGTCTGAGGTCATATTTGAGCTCAGGAAGATGCATCTTCCCTGATTTGAGGCCAGGTACTCTAGCTACTTAACTACTTAGCTGCCACCTTACCCATTAGGACCTTAAAATTTAGTTAAGTTAAAATCTAAAATTCTCCTCTGGGACAGCTATAACAGTTAAAATGTTTTTCATTTTATTGATGTGAAATCTTTCTTCCTGTAACTTCCACCCACCCACCCACCGGTCCTCCTTTCTCTTCTCTGAAAGCAAATAGAAAATTCCTCTATATCATTTCTGATATTTGGGGATAAATGTCATCCCTCATCTAAGGCTTTCCTTCTTCAAATTGAACACCCTAAGTCCATTTTTCAGAAGTTCACAGATTTAGAGCCAGAAGGAACTTCAGAGGCTGCCTGATCCCCAGACCAAAGGTGCCTTCATTTCCATCTCCCTCCCCATGCTGGTTGCCTTTTCTAGACTGGCTGCAGTCCCTCATCAAAAATGTTCCACTTCTCAGAAGCCCCACTGCTTCCCTCTGCCCCTCTGCCACCTCTAGCCAAAAATAAATAAATATGTGTATTTGTGAGAGGAAAAAAAACCTTCTTTAGGGGGAGTTTTGAGGAGGTCTCCAGGGAGGGTGGTGACGCCTGAAGGCTTGTGTGACCCTCCCCTCATTGGCTCAGAACTCAATAGGCTGCCTTGGGAATCATGGGCATGACCGCAGGCTCCATCTGTCCCTTGGTCCCTAGGGCCTGGCCAGCAGCTTGTTTGGCAGAAGCTGTGTAGTGAGCTAACCCTCCTGTCTTTGTTTTCAGTCAGGATTAGGGGTGCATCCCTGCTCTTTTAGCCTTATTTCTTCTAGTATTGTTATCATTAATATCATCAGGGATGCTGGTGGTGATGTCCTCCTTTTCACGTGGCTGAAAGGGATAACTGGAGGGTCCTTCCACACAGCTGCCCTGGCTTTCTTCATGTCTGGGACATGTACAGTTGTTCACATATTTCTGGCTAGACCCAGAATTATAATAATCCAAGCCTGATGGGTCAGAAATTGGGGATATTAAAAGGGAGAGTCCCACCTAGTTCCTTGAAGGCATGGTTTATATCTGCCCCTCCTCTAAATCCTTTATGACATGATTCTTGGGCTTTTAGCTGTACTGGTTTTGGCTGCATTAATGATTTAAATTTCTCTCTTCTCTCCCATACCTCCCCCCGAAACACACACACTGACCTTATAAAGAGGTACTCATCCTTTTCCCCATGTCTGTCCTTCTAGAAACAAGATGTCCCTTTCTGACCCTCTGCAAATATCTATCCAGATTGATTAATAGGCAAATCAGTGAGTGATAGAAAACAGAATAAGCCTGTTTAGACCATTTGGTACAACCAAAGAATGAACAGATGGATGGATGGATGAAAAAGCATTTATTAAGCACTTACTATATGTAAAACACTACTACGTATATAACCTATATCAAATTACTTGCCTTCTGGCAGTGGCTGGGTGGGGGTGGGGGTGGATTCTGGGACTCAATCTTTTTTATAAAGAATGTTAAAATTGTTTTTACATGTAATTGGGAAAAAAATAATTAAATTTTAAAACACTGTACTAAGTGCTAGAGATACAAAGAAAAAAGTAAACCTGTCCCTGTTCTTAGGGAACTCAAACGCTAATGAGGGACGACAACACATTTAGAAAGTTTCAGCTATAAGACAGAGAGTGGTCCTTAGATCATGTGTCTTCTTCAATCTTATTTCTACAGGTAAAATCATTTCCTGTGCCTGGCACAACACCTGGCATATAGTAGACTTTAGTAAATGTTTATTGATTGAAACTTTATGTCAGTTTCTGACGTTGAGCCATTAGACAGTGCCAAGGATTTGGGTGGCATGAAGAGATGACCTCTGAGGTGCCTTCCACTACTAAATCTATGGCCGTCTGACTCCATAATCTCAACCTAGATATAATTAATCATGATTGCCAGCTCTGAAATTCACTTGCTCTAAAAGATGCTGCCAAGGCCTACCTTGACTAAAGATCAAAGGCAACCCTAATGTGTCTTGAAGGTATTGGTGGGAGGCAGAAAAGAGGAAGAGTTTATTACTTAAATCATCCTTATAGGGAGAACTCCACTAACACAGATTACAATCTTTCTCTTCTACTATTAGTGGAGAAATGATGAGCACTTAATTTAACTGATTCTTGAATGGTAGACAACAAGAGCCCATGGAAACCCCAAAGACTTTAGTGGAGTAGAGGATGAGGGAGAAAACAACAGTTTCAGGAAAGAAAACTAAATGATGAAAGAACAGAAGTGAGTCCATAGGAAAAACCAAATCAAGGGGCGGAGCTGCGTGTGGAAGGGGAGAGCAGTTAAACCTGAGACGCACAGACTCAGAATCTGGGGCCCAAGGAAGCCATCATGAGTCAAATGAATGAAGAAACATTTAAGTGTTGATGCTGTGCTAAACACTGCACTGGGACCTGGGGATCCAAATGCAAAAGTCCCTGCACTCCGAAAGGCAACCCAGGGGTATGGTGAGTAGGGAGGGTGTTTACAGTGATGCCACAGGTCATTCGATTGTTTGACAAAACACTGGAAAACCAGAAAGAAATGTGTTTCTCAAGGGCCAGGAGAGCATAGAACAGAGGTTTTTGATCTGGGGGCCTTGAACTTGCTTTTTAAAAATATTTTGATGATTGTAGCCACAATCAATTGTAACTTCAAACTTTAACTGGTTTCCTTTGTGAATGGGGATCCTAGACAAAGATACTTAGCTTCTCTCTTGGTGCCTAAGCTACTAAGCACCTAAGGCACTTAAGCTTCAGAGCAGGTATCTGGCCTACAGTGAGAGAGGATATCTCTTCACTGGGAATTCCTTGTAACTGTGAGATCACGAGTCCAGCCCCAAATAATAGCAGTGGATATGGCTCCCTATCAAAGTAATAATAACCCCACATCTCCCTGACACTGTAATCAGCTGGCAGGACTTTAACCCACAGTTAGAACCTGAGATCTACAGAGGACCTCCGCCATCATTCTAATTAGACCCCTGGAGCTGACTTGGCTACTCCCTCCTGTGTTATGGTGAGCACTCCTCTCTCCTGTTCCTCTGATCTCAGTGATGAAGTATCACCTGTTCTGTGCAGGCCAAAAGCCCCTTTTTTTCCCTGGGAGCGCCAGAGAATACTCCCTTCCTGTCTCCCTTCACTTTCCCTCAGCCTCTGAGTAAAGATGTGGCGGCCTTAAGCTCAGGATATGGACTGTTTTGAAAGGCAGCGTGATATGGCAGAAAAAACCTTGGAATTAATCAGAAGTCCCAAATTCAAGTGTGACCTCTGCCTTGTGACTTTGCGTCCCAGTGACCTTGGAGAGGATGAGTGTACTCTGTGGAGAAAGGTGAACTATGCTGTCATTCTTTTGCAGCACAACATGCCGTTCTGGAGAATCTCCTGCCACGCAGACCTGGAGGCCCTGAGGCATGCCCTGGAGCTGGAGTACTTATAGCAGAGTCACAGAGTGGTAGCCCTGAGCTTGGCTGGACAGTTCCCCCCCACGCCCCTGCGCAGCCCAGTCCTTTTCCTTCCTGCCTTCCCGCTTCTGACTTCGAGGACTTGGAAGCAGCAGAGAATGAGCAGGCACGCTAACGTAGGGAGCGCTTATTTGGGAGCCAAGGTCTCTGATGGGAGGAGAGACTGAACTGAGAGCCCTCCAGGAGGCAGCTGGGGAGGGTCTGACTTTGGGCTGAAGATGGGCGTGAAGGGCAGGCATGTGGCCCAGAACTCGTGGGGACTCCATGACCGCCACCTCCTGCAGGACTCACTGAAGGGAAGCAAGAAATCATTGACAGAAGAAGAGCAGGCAGGCGATTTTTTTTTAATTTATGAACTAATCTCATGACTCTGGTATTATGCTCTCGTACCTGTGATGGCGGATTTCTTTGTTGCTGGTTTTGTTTTTTAAACTCTATCATTGGGATGGGGTTGGGGAGGGGGTGGGGGCTTACAAATCTAACTCTGAGGGACAATCACACTTTGTAAATTAGTGAGGACATTCAGGGTCATCACGAAGACCTAGAGCTTATTTTTGTTCTTGGAAAAGCCTCCTGAAGGCGTGTGAACAGTGCACGGTGCCTTATGTGGCCATCTTGTTTTGGGGTTGGGGGGAGGGAAGCTGTACCTTGTGAGACTGAAAGGCATTGAATAAAACCACGTTTACATTTTGAGGGAGGAGTAACCCCTTTGTTCCTTCTCCAAATCTGAGGTTACAGACTTCCTGGGCAGGAGTCTGCTGGGATGGAGAATGTTTTGGGGAAACGGAGATCTTTAGGAACCCCAAGACCTGACTACTGCTGACCCACAGGGGCACCCAGTAGGACCTAGATCTGGCTTGAAAGACTGGAGGTAGTTCTCCATTGGCACGAGTGAAGGGAAAGGATGACTGGTGGTCTGGTAGCCATGGAAACACAAGAAGGTGGAGCTCAGTGAGGCAGCTTCATAGAAAGGAACCCTGAGAGAGACTGAGCATCATACTTGGATACAAGGATTCCCTGGCTTAGATATTCTTTCAGAATGAACTTGGGAGTTTGCACTGGGCAGTTGGCTGGGCAGGCAAATGTGGGGGGCGAGGGAGGCACGCAAAACTGAAGTCACCCATGGCAAGATTAGGAAGCAGATAAGCTGCTTGGTGCCCACTGCCCTCCCGGTGCTCTTTCTTCACCCCATTCCATCACCAGAATTGACTCTCTGGAAAGGTTGGCTTTATGTTTACTCACTCCAAGGTTTGAATAACTCCAAGGAAAGTTTGCGTTTTAACAGTACTGTCACTTAGCTTAGGCTCCGGTGGGGATGGGGCGTAGAGACTGAGCTTGTGGTGTGTGCTGAGTCACGTGGTCTCAGGGGAGGTGTACGTTACTAATTCAAGTCACCACCTTCTCGGAAATATACTTTAAAATTAAATGACTTGCCTAAGGTCGTATAGTCAGAGGTACAACTTCAACCCAGATCTTCCCCGCAAAGAAGTGTAGTTCTAAGGGTAGAATTTGAGACATGGGATAGGGTATATTTGTATGAAGGGGATAGATGAGCTTTTCCTCTTTCCACATGAAATTATGAGCTAACCATCTAATCCCCCTCCAGGCAAAAGCCTATGAGGGCCAAATATAATTCACTGTGGAAGAGATATCATTCCCAGAGTGCTGGTAACAGACACCTAAAGTAGCCTCTGGAAAGCTCGTCCTGGCACCCCACCCAGGAGTTAGTGATTAGCAGGGCCTTTGCACATCTCTAGTTGTCTCTCCTGTCCGCATTTCTTTATATTTCTTTGCTGAAATAAAAGGAGGAGACCTAAGGTAAGGTAGGGGTATGTGGGGGTGCTGGAGGGGACAGAGGGTTGGGAAGGGAAGTAGAGGCTCCCATAGAAGCTGAGAACCCCGGGCAGGGGGCAACAGTGATTCCTGCAGCTCCCCTTTCTCTCTGTAGTGATTCCCAGTTTATATAGTGCTTTCTTCACAACCCCACCCAACAGGGAGTGCCAGTGTTAAGATCTCCATTTTACATGAAGGTACTGAGACTCAAAAAGGCAAAGTCTCATGATTGAATATTTTACAGAAATGTGATCTTTGCACAACTTTTCTGAGCTAATGTGTGCAAGAGCCTCATTGGTCATCTTCTGCCCTCATCCACCCCTCTCATCAAAGTAACTGCTGTTTCTGTGAGGTAGCCCTGGCCACCCAGGGGTCAAAGGTCCTTTGCTGAGCTGAAGAGAGCTTGTACTCCTGTCTCAGGTCTGGATTATCCATAGCCATATAAAGGCAGGAAATCAAAAACACAGTAATCTCAAAATGATTTCTATTTTGGAAAATATTATAATGATGTTGTAATCCCAGTTTTGTCATTTATTTAACTGTGTTAACCTGGGCAACCTGAATTTCTTCTTGACCTCAATTATCTCATCTGTAAACTAGGGAGAATTTCCTGAGCCAGCCAATCTCATGGGATTGTTACAGAGATCAAGTTTATAGATTCAGAATTTTCTGAATTATTGCTGTTAGGATCCTTTTTACAGAAAGATAGATTCAATCAGAGAATCCTGAGACTTTTAAGCTGCCCCCACCCTTCTAAATAAGACTTCATTCACAAAAATGCTCCTTTTGCCCAGTTCAAGAATCTGTATTGATTGCTTCACGTGAAGTCGAGTTTTAGTATCAACCCAAGGAAGCTGGCCACTAGAGGGCAGTGCAGCAACACTTGCAGCTGTTGCAGGTTTCCTATGGCATAGGTCTGAGCCAAAAGGGGATGCACTTTGCCTCCACCTCACCAAAACCCCTCTGCAGACACGATCCAGACTTGCCTCTGTCCATAATGACTACATGCTAAGCCCCTGATCAGCACCCAGTCCTACGGGGACAGGAAGGGAGGAACAGTGTCATCCCTTAGGGAGAGAACAAATCATCCATGAATAAATTTCCAGAATACACATCCCTGCAAGCTATCATCCCATATGGACCGTATCAGCCTCTCCAAAATCACTAGCAATATTTTTGTTGTCACATCTAACGGACTTTTCACCATCCTCATCCTCTTGGACCCCTCTGAAACTTCCAAATAGCCCATCCACTTTTCCTCCTCTAGGCTCTCCTCCTACCTGGCTACTCACCAGTCTCCTTTGCTAGATTCCACCTATTAAATGTCTTCTCCTCCTTATATACTATTTCACTTGATGTTCTCATCCTCTCCCACAGAGTCTAATTCCTATTGTGATGATTCGAAATCTGATTTAGTTCTGACCTTTCTGCTGGCCACCAGTACGAAATCTCCAACCCTCAGACATCTCTAGATGTCTTGTAGACATCTTAAGCTCATGTCCCAAATTGAAATCATTGTCTTTCTCTCCAAAACCCTTCCAAATTTCCCCTTTAAAGTGAAGGCCCCACCATCCTCTAATATCAAAATCTAGATTTCATCCTCCACTCTTCTCTCTCTGTGTCCAATCTATTGCCAAGGCCTGTGATTTTACCTCTGTAACATCTCTGCCTTCCTCTGATGCTGTCACCCCCATGTTATTGCAAGAGCCTGTTGGTGGGTCTGCCTGCCGCAAGTCTCTCCCTGCTTCCACTTTATCCTCCACTTGGCTGTCAGAATAACCTTCCTAAAGTCTGACCATGTTACCACCACCCCCTATTCAACTCCAGTGGCTGTTACCTCCAGAATCAAATGTAGAATCCTCTGGCTATCAACCAAAGCCCTTCACAGCCTGTCCCCTTCCCCCCAGCCACCTCCCAGTCTTCTCATACCTTACACTCTACCACAAACTTTTCAGTCCAATGACACTGGCCTCCCTGTTGTTCCTTGAATAAGACGCTCTATCTTACTGGCTCCTCTCCCTGGCGCCAAGATAGGTAATGTTCTCCTTGTTCATTACCACCTCCTGGCTTATCCACTTTCCTTCAAATTTCAGCTGAAACCCTACCTTCTATAGGGGATCTTTCCCAATCTTCCCCTACTTCTAGTTGATTATCCTTCTGTTGATTAATTCCAGTTTATCCTGTTTGTACAAAATTGTTTACATGTCTCTCCTCCATTAAACTGAGCTCCTTGAGGTCAGGGACTGTCTTTTGCCTCTCTTTGTATCCCATGCTTATCACAGTACCTGGCACATAGTAGGAGTTTAATAAATGTTTACTGACTGGTCTAGAAGTAAGAGCATTGCTGGGAGTCAGGAGACTTCAATTCTAGTCCTACTGGAGGCAGCTGGTGCTATAGTAGAGTTCTGGGGCTAGAGTCAGGAAAGCCTGAGTTCAAATCTGGTCTCTCACTTACTAGGCTCTATAACCCTGGCCAAATCACTTAACTTCTGTTTGCCATAATTTCCTCAACTATTACAGGGGGATAATAATAGCACCCACCTCAAAGGGATGTAAGGATCAAATGAGATATTTTGTAAAATGCATTTAGCACAGTGCCTAGCACATAGTAGGCTTTCTCTACCATTGCTGCCAACTTACATAAGATCTTAGTTAAGAGCTATCATTCATCTTCTACCCTCTGAGCCTCATTTTCCTCCTCTGAAATAAATGATCTCTTGGCTCTGTCCATATTCTATATGATGATATATTCTATATGTATTCTATATGATGATAACAATAGTTGTGAGAGGTGAGGGAAGGGGGAAATGACTTCACTAGATTAGGAATGGAGGGAATTCTTGCCACTGACACTGATCATGATACATTAGGAGGCTAGAGAGGGGGAAAGATCATTGGGGAAAGGTTCTTCCTGCCCGTCCCTTGCCATCCCTGCTCTAAGATACCCCAGGCCCCTCCATTTGGGGAATCTGTCAATAAGGGGAGGTGTAAGCACTTGGAGAGGCCTGACTTAGAATATGGAGCCGCCTAAAGCTTGAAGTGGCCCAGTTTCAGATTCCTTCTCTACTCCATCCCCCATAATCAGAAGTTGTCACTTTCTGAAAGTAGGCTTTGGCATCAAGTCCTCTACCACCACTAACAGAATTGTAGCATCAATCCCAGACTGTGAGAACCAGAAGGGACCGTAGAAGGTAGAATTTTGGAACAGAAAAGGATTTTGTAACAGAATATTCATGCTAGAAGAGCTAGACCTCAGAGAGCATTCTAGTTCAGATCCTGGAGGTAGATACATGGTTTGAGCTTAGCTCAAAGTTTGAATAGAAAACCATGAAAGAAAGCCACCTCCCTAGCCAAAAGAGAACTCCTGGTTTGAGGGAGCCTGAATGACCCCAAATTCCAGCCCTGGGTACTACCTCTGGATGGAGCCAGTCACCACAAAGGTAATGATGATAATCTCTGAAGCCCCTTTGCTGGGGGAGGTGTCTTGAAAGCAAACTGGGAACTGAGCTCTGAGGCCGTATTGCTGAGTTACCAGGACTCCCCTTCCAAGAACATCGACAAGGCCCCTTTCACTCAGTCCGTTCAGCCTGAGGCTTTGTCAAAGGACCTATGGGATGCTCTGAGGCTCTATACTTTTCGTATCCTGTGCCTTGTATTATAACATAAGGGAAGACCTGAATTAAATCCTGCCTCAGCTACTCATTAGCTGCGTAACCCTAAGTAAGTGATATAAGCGTCTCCCAGCCTGTTTCCTCCTCATCAGTAGAATGAAGGTCACAACAGCTACCTCACAGGGATATGATGAAGCGCAAGTGAGACAATGTAAGTAAAGCACTTTGCAAACCTTCAAGGGCTTTACAAATGTCAGCCATTATCCAGTACATCCTAAAACCCTTGAGGGCTGGGACCCGGCCACCTTCCCCTCTGTATCACACATAGTATGCCAGGTAAAGGAGCCTTGAACATATCATTACATGCTGAAGTTCACATTTATGAGTTTCATTTCCTTGTATTGGGCCTATGGGGATTTCATTAGCACAGGGAAATACTCCAAGTGAGGGGGGCTGCAGCCATTAGGGTGCCCAGAGCATTGAGATGTTCATGTATCAGGGGCAGGATTTGAACCCAGGTCTCCTAGACTACAAGGTCAGCTCCCTATCCATCAAACTGGTCTCCCATGAGCTATTCATTAGTTCCTATACAGTCTAAAGTTTGATCCCCAAAAAACCCCAATTAGATGGATAGAAATGTGTTATCCCCACTTTACAGATGAAGACACTGAGGTCTGGAAGAGACTGAATGGCCTGATCAGGCCCACACACCTAGAACTGAAACGCAAGCCTTATCCTAATGCATCTTCCTTGCTAACTGTTAGAATCGGCCACATGTGACTCTGGTTATGGCTACTCCTACATTCATCAGGCACAAGCCAGCTGCGCCCCAGCAGTTTGACTGCTCTTGGCTTCCGCTGGGTTCAAACCACTTTTCCGGGCCTGCTTTTCAATTCTGCCCTGTGGCCACAAGATGGCGAAGGAACTCAACCTTTGGCCCTACTTGGCAAAGGATTCTTATTATTGTTTTTGACTGGAAAAACAGACGTACCTAGAAGTACCAGCTACCTTCCCTGCAATGTTTGGCAGCTCTCATACAGGCCCCAAAGACTAACCTGGTCTACCTGCAGTCTGGAAGTTGTGTCAGTCTCCTGAATCTTTAGGAATAAGGTGGGATATGCCAAGGCTTCCCCGACAAAAGCTGACTACCAAGACCCAAGGAGAACAAGCCCTGTAAAAACCATCTAGATTTTCTATACCCCTGTCTTTGGGAAAGAAACTGCTCAAGGCCAAGGCTACCCCCCATGACCAAGAGGCAAGCTGTAAACTGTTGGGTCAACAAGAAGAGGTCTCAGTTGGAATATGGAGCATGCTAGAGCTCTCTATTCTCCCTAAGTAAGCCACTATGGTCATAATCAAGAGTTGGTCACTTGCTTCACTTTTTGAAAGGTCTAGAATGCCCTCAGCAAGCTTTAACACCGTTATGTCCTCTACCGCCACTGACTGAAAATTGTAGAATCCCAGACTGTGAGAACCGGAAGGGACCCTAGAATACAGAATTTGGTCAATTACTTAGCTAGTAGGCCCAAATCCCACCTGTCATGTCTCTTTCAGCTTTGACTGTTCTCAGAAAGTGGCATACCTGGTGATGCTAGTAATTTCAACAAATCTGAAGAGATGGAATTCTTGTAGCATGGAGTAATGGAAAGATCACCAGATCTGACATCAAAAGGCTTGGATTCCCAGCTGGACTCTGCGGTTATGTCAGATCACAGGATCACAGGAAGCAACTTCAGAGGTTATCTCCAACCACCTCGTTTCACAGATGAGGAAATGAGTCCCAAGACATTAAGCAACATGGTCACAGAGATGGCGAAATCAAGATGTGAACCTAGATCATCTTGTCAAATGGGGATACCATCTGACCAACCTAACCTATCTCCTGTGGTTATTTGGGCACTACGTGAGATAATCTATATGAAAATAAATGCTGAGGTATCATTGCTGCTATTTAGTAAGGTCTATACATATACACATAATGGGTAAACAGATCTATAGCAATATGTAGATGACATCATTTTTCTTAGACATAGCTGTCATCTACATCAATATATCTAGAGACGTATCTAGATCTTTATCTTAGGTGGTTCAATCCCTACCACCTGGAATATACTGGTTATGTGACTCTAGGAAAGTTACCACACCTCTTAATAGGTCCAGGCAACTCACTAAAACCAGAAATTGTACAAGCTGCCTGTCTGCAAGAGGGAGGGAGTTTTCTTACCAGAAGTTCCTTCCACCATAGGTATCAGACACATATGTGATCCATAGCTCTCCCAAGCATGGCTTGAACCAGATTAAAGTGTAATTGGGAAATTTTCAACAATATAAATATCAAAACAATAAAACAGATAATATTGGATTTCAAAACTATGTCAATAGGCAGCCTTTGTGGGGATTCTTATGTACAAATGAGTGGCCGTGTTTCCCTTGAGTTTTATGTGTTGAAATCACTTATTGCCCCAAAGTGGACACTGGAGCCAATAGGATGTGTCCCTTTTCAGGTGATTCTGCCATGCTGGGGGAAGGGGAGGGGTTACTGGCCAAAGTCACTCCCTACAATCGTGCGATTCCTCTCAACCAGTAGAAGGGTGGGGTCAGCCAGAGAGGCAGGACTCCTGGCAGAGAGGACTCCCAAGGACTCTCAACCTTTGTGCCTCACTTCTGCTCCTGAAATAAGGAAAACACTACCCTACAACCTAGTAAAAAAAAACTGTCCAAACTCCTTAAAGGCTCCCATAACCAGAGCACATAATGGACTTAAAAAGACCAGAGGAACACCAGTAACTAATTCAGGTCTTTGACATTTCACAGGAAAGCCTGGAAGTAACTCAGGGCTCTGAACCTATATTCAAAAGTCACAAGTCATTGGCAAACAAGGAGAGGCAGTGATCGCGAGGCAGTGATCTTAGTGGACAGAGGACCATAGTTCAGGCCCTAGCGATGACATCTGAACAAATGAAAATTAACTTCAAAAGTATTTACTAAGTGCCTACGAATGGCTCTGCACTGAAATTTCCTCATCTATAAAATGAAGGGGCTGAGCTAGATCATTTCCCAAGAGTCCTTCCAGTTTTTGATGTTTCACATTCATGTTCTGTGGCCCCTTCCGGGCAGTCTGCCTGACTCACCATCACTAGTACTGTCCTTTTGCCTTCAGAGGTCTAAAGATGGAAAAGACACATTCATTCGGAGCAAAGGCAAACTGGTAATTCAGGCACACAAGCCATTTTTCCAAAAACAGTTTAATAAAAAAAGTGAAGATTCCTGAAAAAACTGGGGAAAGCCAAAAGCATACTGTGTGTGTTACCTGCCTCCATCACAAAGAAACACAATCGTCCAAAAAGATATTTAAGTTTAATACAAATTTTATACAAAGAAATGTGAAAAAATACTTCCATATGCTAAAAGCAATTATGCTTCACAAATAAGGCCTGCTAGGCTATTTCTGACAACTGCAATTCACAAATGTTCTGCTTTCTCTCTTTTATTTTTCTCCTAATACCTCTGTTTTGCTCTAAGGTGGGTACTAGCCAGAGACTGTACATATCAAATCGTTTATAAACAGTGGGAGAACCTAAACACAAAAATGTACAACAAAATGTACTGGAATGATATCATACAATTAATTTTCTCATATACAGACATCAATTACCTGGCTTTTTGTTCAATGCCTTTGTTTTACACAACATACAAAATGGTAGGAACTACTACAGCATGAGTAGTGTAACAGGCAGCACCGGGCAGGCAGGGGGCGCTCCGTCCTACTGTATGGGTACTGTGTCATGCTTACAGCAAGCCCGAAGGAAGGTTCTGTCCTATAAATGATACATGCTTTACCCCAGCATCAAGTCCTTGGCCCGTCTCTTCTCCAAGTTCTCATTCCAGTGAAAAGTGTTAACATAGTCTCTTAGGAGGGTTTTTTGTTCGGGTTGGGTTTTTTTTTTCCTTTTTAAATGAACCTTAACACAGAAGCACCAGCTCTTTCGGACTCTACTCCGAACACCTCCAGCTCCTCATCCATTTGTGCCAGGTTTCTTGCACGCTCAATGTTTTGTAAACAAGATGATGATTTTTTTTATTTTTTTTAAAGAGTTTGATCATTGTGAGAATCACACAAAATAAAAGACTTTCTCCATGGAGTTCTCAGGTCCAGAGACCTCCCATTTCCAAATGATGAAATAAAATAGGATTTTAACAAAAAAGGGGTAAGCTGCAGGGCAGCCACACACCTCTGAGGGGAACTGCTTCCGATCTCTTGTGTTGTGTACACAAACGTACATGAAAAAGTGTAGCCTCCCTAGGGATCCCCGAACATGGAGGATTTCTGGGTGCAAACTGCCCTTGGCCCAGGTTGGAAAATGCTACTTGGTGACAATTAGTCTGACCTTCCCTTTTCCAAAACGTTCCATTTTTAATTATTTATTATTATTATTATTATTATAAGTTAAAAGTCAATACAAATATAAAAAGGAGATGGTTCTCTAAGTTTAATGACATCCACAAATTATACATTATTTACACGAGAAGTATTCATTTGCCATGGGTTTTAACTGTCCTTGGACAGCACTAATGCCTTACGAATGTAGTGTGGTCGATGCCTTGTCTTGTGTATACAAAGCAAAAAATCCGAACCTCTGAAGTGGAATCTCCAAAGCCGGCGACTGTCTCATCCTCCTCTTCACATTTCCGGTAGCTCTTCCTTCTCCTGTCATGCGGGGAGTCGTCTTGGTCACTCTTCCAACTCCCCCAGAGGAGCCTGGTGTTGGCACAGGCTAGACTCTCCGCACTTGGACTGGCACCGCTGTCTGGACATACTGAACACTGCCGCTGCTGGCGCTGCCACTGCTGCCGCTGTTACTACTGCCGCTGCCACTGCTGCTGCCGCCACCACCCCCACTTCTCATGGTCACTGTTCCAGCAGTAGGGCTTACCACCACGGGAATGGTCTGTGGGTTAAAACCGAGGTACACAGAGGACATTAAGGTGTGTCTCCATACTCCCCACCCATCCATGACCATGAGCATTGGCCAAGTCTGTCTCTCAGACTATCCTGAACAATACTGAGGCCCTTTGGGCTCTGTTTTGCTAGGATACATTCAGAATGTGTTGTGTGGGGGAAAGTATTCTACGTGAAATTGGGTTTCCAAGATACCTGTGGCCACCATTATCCAGCTAGGAAAGGAATCAAACTATGAGGTTTGGGGAAAAAAAATTATCAAAGTTAAGAGTTGCACTGTTTTCTTATGATCTTCTCTCTTTACTGTGTGTGTCTGTGTGTCTGTGTGTGTGGGTTTGCCCGTGTGTCTGTGTGTGGGGGTTTGCGCATGTGTGTGTGTGTGTGTGTGTGTGTGTGTGTGTGTGTGTGTGTGGTTAGGAAACTGAGGCCACACAAGCTGTGAGAGATGGGATTCGAACCTAGGTTTCTTTAATCCCAAATCCAGTGCCCTTTTCCATTACACCCCCCTGCTTAGGACCTTTCCAATATACATAAAAAGTAGGCACAGGGGGAGGTTGGGAAGTCCATAAAAGTAAGCAGAGCCAAGAATACAAAATGCACAGTCACTACAACAATGTAAATAGAAAGAACCTCCACACATACAGCCACACAAAATCAAGTGAATGTTGCAAAATTATAAAGAACAAACATGACTTGAAAAAAGAGCTAAGGGAAGATGCTGCCACTCCCACCCCTGTGCAGATGGTAACATGATCTGGTGCCATCTGGTGCACCAGCGTTGTACATATTTTCAGACTTTTTCAATGTATTGATTAGTTATGCTGATTTTCCCTCTTTTTTGTCTTTAAAAAAAAATACTATTTGCTATAGAGGAGGGGAAGAAAGGGATTCTAAAAGAGATGATGACGATGTAAAAAAGCATCAATTTTTTTAAAAAATTTAAGTTCATGAAGAAAAGCAGGCCCAGGAAGGAACCTTCTGTTTGAAGAGCCCAGAGTACAGAGAGTGAACAAAGCCTGAAGTGGCTTCTGGGAACCCACACCCTGCATGACGAAGATCACTGTGAGGAGACAGAACTCCCTACGTGATCAGCCGGAGCTCCCACTGGGAGCAGGGAAGAAGGCATGATGGTGGAAAGGGCAGGAGAAGAAGCTCGTCAGAAAGGCAGAGTCATGGGAACCGCAGCAAGCTGTATGACTGCTCCCCAGCTCGGTGTCTCCCCTGGCTCCTCAGCCACTCACCACACACAGTCAATCAGCAACCTTCTCCCCTCCTTTGGAATTCAGGCATATTTTTACTGGCTGACTGTGTGAGCTTGAGTAAGTTCTCTTAGCCTCCAAGTCTCAGTTTCCTCATCTGTAAATGGACAGGGTTGGACTAGATGAGTCTATGATGTAATAGCACTAATATCACTTCCACACTTGACCTCCTTATTCCTGGGAGCTGTGACTCTCTTAATGATGTCAAGATGACATTAGCTTTTTGGACTTACATAACCGTACTGCTGACTCATAGTCAGCTTGAAGGCCAGTTAAAACTCTAGATGTTTTTCCCCAGAGAAACTGCTATCTAACCAGGCCTCCTACACCTTGCATTCTGATTTAATCCCAAGGTTAAGAGTTGACATTTATTGCTATGCTGCATTTTATCTTAAGTTTAGCACTGATCTGTGGATTAACCTACAGCAGCTAGAACCAAAATGGGCACAAGTATGTGGAGTCGAATGGATCACCTCCAGATAGGTCCTGGGAGGGCAACAGTGGGGCTTCCTTGAGACCCTCATATGAAAACTGAGAGGCAAGTTTCAGAAAGAAAAACAAGAGCTGGGACAGCTAGGTAGCCTGGTGAATATATCACTGACCCTGGAGTCAGGAGGACCTGAGTTCAAGTCCAGCCTCAGACACTTGCCACTTACTAGCCGTTGACACTAGGCAAGTCACTTAACCCCAACTGCCTAGCCTTCCCCCCTCCAAAAAAAAAAAAAGGAAAGAAAAATAAGACCTGCAAAAAGCAGCTGAACATGTGTCCTTCAAGACAAGTCAATCAGTCTACTGTGGCCTGCCCCATGTGCCACCATGCCCCAAGAGTCAGAAAGAACCAAGAGCGAGCATAAGAGGGACTTCAGAAGGTGCAAAACTACTGTGTGAGATAGACAGAACAAATGTCACTGTCCACATGTTACAATTAAGAAAAATGGGGGCCCAGAGAAAAGAAGACATTCATATGAACTGGGGGAGGGGGAAGAGAATGGTGCCATGTGTACACCCTAAGAACTGGAGCCTTCCAGATGCCAGGATTTTATAACACCTGTTAAACAACAGATTATATTTAAATCTTCAGGCTTAATAATAGAGACAAAAGCGTAGTCCACAAAACTTTGGACCAGTTTTATGAGGTGGCTGCTTGTCACACCAGTTGCTATCTGGAGGGATAGCAGAGGCAGTCATGAGGACACATCAGTGCTCTCCGGCCATCCCTCTGCTGTTAGTCAGGTTACGGTGAGCAGAACGGGCTCTCTGGTCCACTCACGTTCATTTTCGAATCTAATGAATTCACAGTCCTTATTTGTTTCTCAAAAGGTCCAACTGTGATCGAGGCCAGCATATGCAGCCCAGTGTGAAAGTAGCAGAAATCTTACTGGACCATGTGGAAGCAGATTCATAGCCTGCTAGAGACTGACCCAGTGTTCAGAGATTACCAAGGACTAGAAAGTCATGTATCCCATGACCTATGGTAATCTTCTCTGCCACACTTGAGTTCAGTTTCTTCATGTTAAATGGGATTACAGGCCAGTGAATCACTCACTACAGAGAAGGTATAGCCATTTGCACGGATCCAAAGGGTCCGAAGCAGATAGGGTTCTCTTTTCTTTCTGTTATTTCATACATCCTTACCTTTCTGTCTAAGCAAAAGTCCTATACCGTACAACATGCCAGAGAGTTTACGGATAGGAGGGTGGAGGGATGAGAGACACAATCTAAAAAGGACTTCCCTCTAGGAAATATCATATCGACATTTTCAACAAAAGGTGGCTTTTCACCCCCAATTTGGTATATTGAACCCAACATTAATTAAAGGCAAGAGGCCTAAGAGTAAGGGCGAGGGGGCTAGGTCTTTGATCACAAGCACCAGGAACATTATCCCTAAGGAAAGAAATCCTTCCACTCAACTCAAAATAATCTAAGGTTCTGAAAACCTCCCAATGACCTGCCAGCTGCTCAAACCAAATGGTTTCTTTTTCCCCTTCATCTTTTGGGCCTGTTTTTGGTCCCCAAACTGAACAGCTGATGAGATCTTCTCTTACTCTGCTTTATTATTCAACCCTTTTCCTAGCTCTCCTCCTCTGACCTTGCCTTCTGTTTCCTTTGCTGATTCCTGTTTTGTTTCCAGGCCCTAAAAGTGAGTGAAGTCCAGATTTGAGTCCTTAGTCAAGCCCTCCCCTCTCAATTCTCTAACCTTCAAAAAAGGCCCCAACCAGCTGTACTAGGTCTTACCTCGTTCGCTCCGGCTTCCACCACCTCCCCGTGTGGAAGATTCCCAAATCTCTATCAAGAGCCCTGGCTTCTCTCCCGAGTTCCAGCTGCACATTGTCAAATGCCTGCTAGACTTGACTTTTAATTCACCTTGTCTAAAATCCATTATTGTCCCCCTTAAAAACAGCTCCCCCCGACTCTAGACTTGTCTATTAATAGAATCATGGTTCTTTCATCCTCCCAGGCTTGAAACATCAATTTTTTTTTAAACCGCTGCCTCTCTCTTATTCCTCATAGTCAAGTCCAGTCAACTGTGCCATCTGAAAGATCCCTGGCATTCCTTCCATTCCCTCTACCAGCCATCCACACTCAAACCTTCATCCACTCATAGCTGGCAGGTTCTAAGAGCATCTCTTTCTCTAGCTTCTCTGCCACATCATGTCTCTATCCCAGTGAATCTGAAATGTCACCAACTAATTAAAGTTCTTAAAAAACTGCTTTTTGGGAAAAAGGACCTACATGAACAAAAATATTTATAGCAACTCTTTTTGTGGTGGCAAAGAATTGAAATAGAGGGAATGCCCGAACAAGCTGTGGTATATTACACAGACACAAAATGGAATAGAATACAATTGTGCTACATATAAGAAATGATGAATGGAATGGTTTCAGAAAAACCTAGAAAGATTTACATGAACTGATGCTGAATGAAGTGGGTGGAAGCAGAAGAACATTGTGCTGTGATCAACTACAACAGACAGCTAGCTCCCCTCAGCAATGCAATGGTCCAAGACAAGTACAAAAAGACTGCATGGAAAATGCTCCCCACATCCAAAGAAAGAAGTACAGCATGTGAATGCCGATCAGAGCATGCTATTTTCTCTTTTTGTGCGTGTGGCTTTCCCCTGTTGTTCTGTTTCTTCCTTCACAACATTAGTCAGTGGAAATATGTTTACATGACTGCACATGTACAACCCAGGTCAAACTGCTTGCCATCTTGGGGAGGGGGAAGAGAAGGAGAAAAACTTTGAAAGTCAAATTCTTATTAAAAAATGAATTTTGAAAACCATCTTTACCTATAAATGGAAAAAATTAAACAATATTTACAAAAAAAAAACCAACATCACACAACTAATTTGATCATGTCATTTTGTCCTCTCAAAGACCAGAGGTAGGACAAATATAGGCAACGTAAAAACTAGATATCAATAAAAATCTTAAAATAAAAACAAACCAAAATTGTTCCCCACAGCCAAAACTATTTTGGCAACAGACCTCAACCCACCTTTCTGATCGCTCATTATTTTTCCGTAGCCAGACTAGTCTACTGTCCTCAAAAACACCTTCCACGTGCCAATTTCCATTTGTTTCGTCCCATTATCACTGTTTCCCCTCCTCTACCTGAATCCTATACTCAAATTAAATCATCTGTTCCACAATATCAACAAATATTAAGAATCTACTACTGCATGCAAAGTAGTATACTCAGCACTATACTAAATGCTGGGAGAAGTAAAAAGACGAATGAGCCCAACGCCTGCCCTTCTTGACTTCTCTTGGGGAACATAATACAGATGACAACCAAACTACAAAGCAGGACATGATAATTCCAGAAGTGTAAGACAGGTATTGAGAGGACTTGGGGAGATCAAGGAAGCTTCTATGGAGGAGTGGGCATTTGAGCCATGTCTTCAAAGGATGAAGAAGATACCAACTGTGCTTTCCAAGCACAAGAAATATCATAAGCCTAAGTCAAAGAAGCTGAGTTAGCCCAGGAGAGGAACAAAATGATGAGCACTTCAATTTCTCTGTAGCACACTGTACATGAAGAGGAGTAGCATGAGATAAAAAAAGGTAGGATTGTGCCAGACTGGGAGGGACCAGAAATACAAGAAAAGCATCTTGGCTTTAATCTACAGGCAACAGGGAGTCGGGTTTTTAACCAAAGGAGCGAGCGACATGCTCAGATCTGTCCATAAGGAAGGTGAGTCCACAGGCATGTCAGAGCTAGACTGCAGGGGCAGGCAGAGGTGAAGAACGCTGACTAGGGAGACTACTGCAATGGTCCATGCAGGTGGTCATGTGATGGCGATGGCAGGGAGAACATAAAGAGGACAAACTCTCTAAAAGGAAAAGGATCAACTGGACAGGAGGGGATGGCTAACGGGATGCGGGAGATGAAGGACAGCAAGGAGTCTGAGGTTACAAACATGGTGAGTCATGATGCAGTCAAGAGAACACGGTAGGAGGGTCACAGTGCATGCCTCAATTTAGTGTTTCGTCAATATGAGATGAGGAAACATTCAGTGGCATTTACTCAATGGTGATTTGAGATATGAGGGTCTAGGGGACCAAGAGAAAGTCAGGTCTGTGGCTACAGTAAATTTGAAAGTTCTCCCTTTCCTGACCTGAGAGGGGTCTACGGTGACCTCTCCCTGTTCTGAGGTCCTACAGCCTGTGTGTCCACACAGATCACTGTACCCTATAACGTATAAGGAGGAATGCTACAGCAGGGATGCCTATGAACTGGAAGGAAACAGAAGCCAAGCAGAAATCCATAATGCATGGCTAGCAAATAAGATGAACTTAGACAGACCAATGGTTATCACTGGGACCCTGGCTAAAGTATATCTGGAAAGATATTCCAAAAGAACAGGAGGTTTCTGAAAAGAGAGGCAGGGAGGAGAGGAGTAGGGAACAATAGTATCATATATAAAGAACATATACAGTAGAGGAGATACCAACAGTGGAGAGCAGAAACTATAGACCTCTAGGGCTTATTCGTTATCTCTTCATGGTCACAATGGTCCTTAGATCATTAACAATCATTAGATGATCGTTAGCCCTTAAAGGCTCCCCCTCCCCATATTCCCCCACAGCAGACATTCACTAGAGATTTGTGGATTGATGGAGATGAAAGCAGCTGTTCATGGCTGGGGGCTGTGCCTAGAACTCTGATCACTGATGGCCAACTTTTTCCCACCCACCAAGGAGGAGCAAGGGAGAAACGACAGCTGGAAGCTGAGATGTCAGGCAGAAGCCTCAGAGCCCTAGAACAGCAGGAAACCGGTCCTGAATGGGAGATGTTCTTCTCTAATTTCTTTCCAGCTGACCCCAAAGCAGGCAAAGTTTAGGAAACATGAAGATCTATAAAAGACTAGATAAAGCTAGAAGGGGTTTTGCAAAGATCCATCTAGTTCAGATTCCTCGTTTGACGAGTTGGCAAGAGATGCAGAGAGACTGACCTACCCAAGATTACACAGGAAGGAAGCCTCAGAAGTGCGATCCAGACCAAAGTTCTCTACTTTGGGTTGTGGAGAACCTCGACTCTCCACTACTGTTCGAAAATTATTAAAATTTTAAAAAGCAGGAATGCTAGGATTATAGATTTAGAGCCAGAGGTCCACCCTGTCGTTTTACTGATGAAGAAACCAAGGCCTGGGACCATCAGCATCCAAGATGAAAGCTGAACCTTTGGAGAGGGACATAAAAAAAAAATCCCTTTTTTTTTTTAATTTCTCTAAACCTTGTGGTGGGATTCAGTAAAGCCTTCCTACAGTAAGCAGCTGCAGAAGCAGGAAAAACACTGCACTAAGGGGTCAAACAGAACCTGGATTTAGTCTCCGCTCTGCTCCTAACCAACCAGGTAGCCTTCAACTGCCTCTTCTCCGAAATGAGGGGAGCTAGACTAGATGACCCCAAAGGTCCTTCCTAGATGTGACATTGTGTAAGTCTAATTTCCACAGATCCCCTCGGCTTGGCAGGAGATGGGATCCAAAAGCACAGGGAGTAAACTCCTGAGCAGAGTACTTGGCTTCCCATGAAAAATCCTAGCCATGGAGAGGCATGAAGTGGGCCACCCACAAAGTGACCAGTAGGGCTCCGGAACTCAAACTAATCAACTAGCAGGAGCCCGAGTCTTAAAAGAGTAGATCAGCAACATTCAAAGCTTCCTAAACAGTTAAGGCAATGGGACCCCACAGACCTGCTTATCCTAAGAAAAGGGCTGAGTCCCAAGCTGGACGATCAGAATACTCACCGTGACGTTCTCCCTGCTCTTGTCAGCTGGACTCTCCTTTTCTTTCGAGGCACTGGCTGTGTCTGTCTGGGGGGTCTGTGCACTTGAGCTGGGCTGGGCAGATTTATTTGTTTCCGTACTGACCTCAGGATCTGTTTCTTGCTGGGTCGCCGTAGCTAAAATGTTAAATTGCATCATTAAATAATATGCAACTTTTTTTATATTTACTCGATTTCATTTGTGAGTTGCAACTTTGGTACTGAAGGAACGATTCTGAGAGGTGCTCTAGAACCTTGACCTTTGCCCCAAAAGTCCAGCATATCAAAAGGGAAATGCCCAAAGGGAGCAATTTCAAAAGTGCTACCATTCCACCTGTGCAGAAAGTTTGGAGGAGGCCCCAAAACAAATTAGAAAATGAGGTCTTCCAGGGACAAATCTAATTAGAACACAAAGAAGCCAAGATTGAAGGAGTCTGTTGCCATATGCAGAGATAACAAAGGCTATGACTGAAGGTACATCCAGTTTCTCAGAGGCTAGACTATTCTATTTCAATACCTCTTGACAGTTCAACCTGTTTCCCACTCATTATCTCACTGGATCAACCCAAGAGCCCTAGGAAGGAGACAGGGAAAACGATGGTATTTCCATTTTACAGATAAGGACACTGAGGCTCAGAAGGTCTAGTGTGACTTGCACATTGATAAATGGCAACTGAAATTACAACAGTAGTTACAACAAATAAAACAGTAATGACAAGTCATCTTCTGACTCTAATGATCTTTAAACTTGAAGAATAGACGTTGAAGTTCTCAATGTCTACAGTGAATAGCAATATTGCAAATGATGCAACTTGGAAAGACGTGAGAACTCTGATGAATACAGTGACCAATCACAATTCCAAAGGACTCATGTGAACTTGCTATCCACCAACAGACAGACAGAGGATAGAGTAAGAATGTATATTATAGCATTTCTTCTTTTTTCTTGCCTTTTTTTGGGGGGGGAACATGGCTAACATAGGAGGTTTGTAATAAGTTTTGTTTTTCTTGCTTTCTCAATGGGTGGGGAAGGAGAAGAGAGAAGAAGAGAAAGAATTTGGAACTGAAAACAAAATAAAAAAATTTAAGTTCTCTATAAAAGGAGATTTAAGGCTAAAAGGGCTATTTGACAGAAGAATACATCACTTAGTAGACTGTGAAATATTCTTCCCTCAGGTTAGAGGCTAGAAGAGGGCTAAACCAGATTTGTTTTGAAACATCTGAGTATGATCCAGTAGGAGGAGTAAGAAAGGGTTCAAATTCATCTCTTATAATATTAACTTGAACACCATGACAGGGACTCCATGTTTACTTCTGGCACAAAAGGATACCAAACATGACTTGCTTGTTTCCCAAGGGCAATGTCAGGGTCCTCATGCGTCTGTCTGGCCTTTTGACCACTATGGGAAGTCCCTGAACATAGATGACCTTTGCAGCCCCAGGAGACTCTGAATGGGGGATCCAGTAGAGTGAGTTACCTGACTGTGTACACGACTTCATGTGCTCAGGCCAGTGGGCCTGCTGGCACGGATAATCACAATAGCTAGTGTTCCAACAGCAATAGAAAATAGCTTCTTTTTTGCAGTTTGCACACCACTGCTTCTTCTTGGTCTCATCCACGGCCTGCTGCTTCTCCAGTTCCAACTGCTTCTTGACCTCGGTGATCAGGCGGTCACGTTCCTGCTCCAGGCTCTGCCGCATCTCAGCCATGGTCAGCTCTGTTCGGGACATTGAGAAATCATCTTGTCTTTACCTCTTATCTACATGGGGGGACCAGGATTTATTAATATCAGCTCACAATCACAAAGGACTTTAAAATTCACAAAGTCTGTGATTTCACTGGCCTAAGGAACTCCCAGATGAGGAAATCCTTCTACCAATGAACATTGGCATCTTCTCTGCACCTTATGGTCTTCAAGGTTTTCCTAGGGCACTGAGAGGTTAAGAAAATTGCCCCAGGTTTCTCAGCCAATATGAGGTCAACTCTCTATCCACTATACCCAAATGCCTCTTTGAGGAAGAGAAAACAAAGTGAATGAGCACTTTGAAAAGATGGTGGCCTATACTTTCCTTTCAGGTTAGCCCCCATAGTCTTTGACTATGTATTAGATGCTATATTCTAGGACCTAGAAAAATCCGAGTACTAGAGCTAGAAAAGCCTGTAAGAACATCTAGACTTCATTTTACAAATGAGTAAACCGAGGTCCAGAGAAATAAAATGCTTGCCCAAGGCACATGTTGCAATGATAATAAAACCAAAATTAGAACTCAGGTTTCCTACCTTACCAAGGAAAAGGTGGCAAAAGTAACAGTAATCGCAGTAATCCCTCACCCTCTGCATCATGAGGCCATCAATATGCAATACAGAATGCCAGGTAGAACCAATGGGAAATGCAGCATTATCTAACTCTAGTTTAGGAATCCGCAAAGTAGGAGTACCTCATCAATAGGGCTGGGCACAGATTCGAAGCCATTCAGAGCTTGACTGGTTAAAAATTCCAGCTTTTAAAAACTGAGGAAATGCAAGAGGACTCAGCCAGAACCCACTTTCCCTCTGTTTTGGGGGGGTTTTTTGGTGAAGAAGATATCCAGAAACATGCCCCTCCCATACATAGCTGAAATTACAACCAGTCATGCCCTCCCTCTTCCGGTCTTCATTTGGGGCCAAGGCACATGAGTGTGGATACAAGCCCACCCACTTTAACCCTTTCCCCTGCCAAGGCTTAGAACCATCACAAATGGAGGGATACCCAAATTGTGCTTCATTTCTGAAAGTTCCTGCTGATGGAGCCACTGGAGTTTCTCAATCTCAATCCTCAAACGTCGAATCTGAAGCATAAAGGGACAGAGGTTGGACAGGCCAAACTTAGGGACCATAGAGATAGTTTACAAAATAAAGGCTCCAAGGCAAGCACCATGCCCTCCTTACCCCACATGCAAGGACCTATCAAAAAACCCAACCACAAGGGCTTTACACCTCAATACAAACCCACTGGACCTCAATGCTGTTAAAAAGTCAACATTACACACATCCAGGCTCATTAAGCAGACTCACAGCAGCATCACTGCTCTACTTGAAACCAGAGCAAGTGATCAACTTTCAACCTTCTGAAAACTGACTGGAGATAAGGTCACTGCACAAAGTGTTGTCCTTCAGCACCCACCCTCCCACACAGGAATATAGGGGGACAAAGCAACTTCCAGCTACGTGCAAGGCTGATGGAAACTCCCCACCCCCACATTCCCCTGGATGTAAGTTTTCAACACCTCTTAAACAAGAGAGAGAAAATTTTCAGAGCAAACTTCCTCAGCTCACTTTTATAGGAACCAAAGCACATACAGTTTTTCTGTTACTAAATAAGAAACCAACAAATCTCAACGGACCTCAGCAATTGTACTTCCCGTGGTACTCTTAGACAGGTCATTATATATTTCTGTCATTGTGCCTTTGATGGCATCCATCATCTAAAAGACAAAACCAAAAATATGTGTAAGTCAGGAGTCGATATTTCACCAGAATACCTGCATGACATTTACAGGCCACAAGAGTGTAACTTCCAGTTCTGAAATCTGAGGTGAAAAGGTAAATAAAAAAGGCCCCCTCAAATCAACTTTTTAGGACAAATTCAACGGGGGAGAGGACCTACGACTTTGGAACACAAGGCCCTGGAGCTAGCTAGCATTTATAGGGTACTCTAAAATTTACAAAGTCTTTTACATGTTATCTCATTTGATCTGCACAGCCAGGCAGATTCTATTATTATCCCCATTTTAAAGATAGGCTGAGTTTAAGGCACTTGTCCAGGTAACACAGCCACTCAGTTCAGATTTAGAGTTAGGTGTTCCTGACCCTAACCAGGGCTCTATCCACTACACCACCTCACTTGCAGCTATTATTTGGGAGGTCGATAGGAGCTGAGAGGGACCAGAGTAGGCAGGAGTTCTCCAGTAGGCTGGAGAGAAGAAGTATGCCTCCTGGTAGCTTTAATTTTAACAATTTATTCTTGCTAACAACATAAGCTCAGTTGTTTCCACTCAGAGTACAAACATCACCAGCACCTTCTAAACTTTAGCACCCCAAGCACAAAGGCCCTATGACTCCACCCTAGTTAAGGCTATGCACACAGCTACTAGGTCTCCTAGAAAGGAGCTCAAGCCCTAACTTCCAGAGAGTAGTTTGTTTTTTTAAGAGTATGCCCAGGAAAGAAACAGTGAAAAAAGCAGCAGCAGCAGCATGGTCTCTCCCGAGGGAAGGCTGACTATGAAAGAAGTGAAAGGACATGGGTGAGTAGTGACAACTCTCCACCCTGCCCAATCCCAGGGGAGGGGGTGGATGGCCAAAAGTGCAATTCAAGTCTCTAACCAAAGTCCTAGGTTCCAGCTTTTAACTTTACTCTGTATTTTCCAATCTGCTGCTTCTGTATATAAAAGTCAATTTTCCACAGACAAATGAAATAGTTTTCAGAAAAATTCTACGTAATTAACCTCAAATTCACCCCAAAACAAGGGTGAGAGATGGAGAGAACAAAACGTCTGTCTCACTGTCGAGACAACATGGAGATTTCAATTCCCAGCTTACACCACTGTCCCACTGGGGGACCCGCCAGGAAAAACAACCTCTCGTATTTTGCAAGCGTTTTACAATCATTCTTTATTAGTCTACACTGAGATTTTACTACTAATGCTGTCAATTTTTTTTAAAATTAAAACTAAAATTCTTTATGAGAAAATGTTAAAAAGTTTAAGAAATCTGATACGCTCTATGCTAACGATTACATTCCATTTCAGAGAAATCATTGCTTCATCTCCTTAGACACATTAGTATTTCCAAATTTAATAAGGAATTCCATAGTAATGAAGAATTATCCTTCAGCCAAAATACACACATCTCAATCTAGACTCCTGTCTCCTTGGAGACAAATAAAAAATTTAACCCAGCCCCCACAGGAGCAACAGTCAAGAGCATAAAAGTAACTTATAGGTCGTTTAGGTCGGCTCCTGAATTTTACAGATGAGGAAACTGAGGCCCAAGGAGGTGGTGAGGTGACTTACCCAACATCAGAGGAAGGCTAAGAGAGCTGGGGGACCCAGTGGAGAGAGCTCAGGGTAAAAGGCACAAAGACCTGAGTTCAAATGCAGTCTCAAACATTTACTCAAACGTGACCCTTAACCGGCTGGCGTCAATTTCCTCATCTACAATTGGAGGATAACAATAGCATCGACCTCCCAGGGTTGTCGGGAAGACCAGATGAGATACAATTGTAAAGTGCATAGCACAATGCTAGCATGGCACAGAATAGGCATTTATTCTGCTGCTATTACTGCTGCTGTTAGTATTGGAACATCGGAACCAGGATCTGAACCCAAGTCCTAAAACTCCAAAGCCAATGCCCTTTTCTCAATACCTCCCAAAATGCCTCCCAAATGAGAGAAAAATTTCTCCACAAAATGGCTTTTCTTATCTGGCAGCAGGATGGCAAAAATCACGTACCCCAGGAAAAATCAGGAAACCCATGATTTGAATGCCAAGGTCTGCCACTGACTGCCTTAACAATCTTGGGTAAATCACATCCCCTCTTTGGGCCCAAACTGGATTTGAGACTAGAGGAGGCTTTGAAGTTCCTTCCAGCTCCCACACTTCACAAGGAGTGCCAACTTTGATATATGAGTATAAAATACACACCCTCATTGCAGAAGAGATAGAGACGAGCAGGTCTCACTGTCCTCAGACATGACTGACTACATCTGTTTGGCACCATAGGGACAAAGGCCGTATCACTCCACCTTAGGTACGCCACAGACACACAGTTACTAGGCCTTCTCCTGGAAAGGAGTTCAATCCCTAACTCCCCAAAGAGTACTTTATTCTTAGCCGAACTAAGAATAAAGTGTAATTCCTGAAAACGTGTAACTCACCAAGAAAAAAAATGGATATAGACAAAGCAAGCATTTGCAATATAATGTGATTCAGCTTCCATGTATCCAAATGTGAATTCACAGACCCTGGGGGAAAGCCAAAGTGTACAGCTTCTTCCTTTGCTGGGCATTTGGCAAAAGGAGCAATGAAAACTGGGAAGCAACAACTCATTGTTAGGGAAGGGGAACAAAAACATTCTCCCCCTTCTCCTTTTCTGTATATTAAAAAAAAATTATAATCAGTCCATATTTTCAGTGACATAAGAAAACTCATAATAGATGTCATGATTTCAGCACTCTAACAACCTCTGCTCTAGAAACCATTCTAGTACTGGCATATGTGCAATACATTAAATAATTTCAACTTTGCTATCATCTCACGATGACCAACGGTATGAAGAATGAAGAGACTGTTATCTTTTCCAAATTCTCAGCCAAGCCTCATAAAACTTAGAGTTTAAGACTCAAAATCATCTTGCTTTAAAAGCAAGGTCCTACCAACAGGCCTTTGCCTTTACAGCCAAATTTTCCAGAGCTTACCTTGCCGGTGTACTTAGCAATATCAGCAGCCACATCTGCCGAGGCCGTGGCAATGGGCAAGTCAGTGTTGAGGGAAGATGACAAGGTGCCTGAGGATCCTGAGCTGGTGACCATGGAGACTGGCTGGGTACTTGTCACTAGAGTGATGGTAGAGGTCGAGGTGCTCTGAGTGATTTCCTTTTGCTGGACAGCTAGGGAAGTAAAGGCTCCCATTACCTTATCATCTTGTAGGGATTCATTACAAAATATAAGTTGTAGATGAAAATGCTGAGATTAACTTCTGACCTATAAGCTGTCCCCTACAGGATCAAAGCAAACTTTCTGGGACAAGATTTCTTAGCCTTGGTTCTTTAACCACATATTTGCTTCTTCAATATTTTGATATCTATGTTTTGCTATAACTGTGCAATCCTTATGTACTTTACACATTTAAAAACATGCAGAGTAGGGGTCCTTCAGTGCTTAGCCAGGCTAACACAAAAAATGTTAAGAATCCCTGTTCTAGGAATCAAGACTGTCACTCCTTAAATATATCCACATTCTAGCTAGCACCAGAAGAGTTGGAGGAAAATAGTGGGTATGAAGCTAGAACCAAAAGATCATAGATTGAGGATTGCGTGTGTTTCCATTCTCAGTTCTGTTCCCAGAAGACAAATGGCACCTTTCTCTCCTATGTCCCCTTAACACCAAAGTTCTGAGACCATGCCTTCAGTACCTAAAATCTTTTAAAGCCGTTCTGCCTGGGGAGGTACCGGGCAGCTCAGATTCCTTTGGGAGTATGTACATGAAATTGACAAACTCAAGTCCCCAGCGTACATTGAACCAAAGATAATTTTCTCGTTCTCTTTATGGGATCTGCATTAACTCAGCTCAGTAGCACACAAAAACAAAACAAAACAAAAAAAGAAACACAAAAAAACCCTACATGTCTGGCTTATTGGTTACAGATGAGTGCCAACCAGGAGCTAGATTTCAATGTGTTTGTTTTGTCTTGAATCAACTCTAGGCTGGACCTGTAAAAAGCTGGGGGACTAGAGATATGCAAACGGGATTGACTCTGCTGCTAATTCAGTAACTTCCACAGATGGCTTCTC
This sequence comes from Bettongia penicillata ogilbyi, assembly GCA_023548195.1. Taxonomy (NCBI): domain Eukaryota; kingdom Metazoa; phylum Chordata; class Mammalia; order Diprotodontia; family Potoroidae; genus Bettongia; species Bettongia penicillata. Next base: position 18,547,615 of record JAJHZJ010000292.1, read on the forward strand.
CAAACTGGCTAACAATGCATTTCTATTAAAACATACTTTGCTACCAGCTTATCACACTGTATAATTTCGTCAACAAGGCAAAGGAAATGAAGAATGCTTTCGGCATGGCATGGTCTGAAAATAAATGTGTAATGGGAACTAAAAATAGTAAGGATGCTACTCCTAAAAAATAAATGATGGGATGGAGTTGGGCTCCACTGAGAATGGAGGGAGGGGCAAGATACCTTTCACAGCCTGTCTGGTCTGATATCTTGTCCCTTGGGAGGACTGGGGCTGCTGTTGCTGGCCTTGGTGACTCTGCTGTTGCTGCTGCTGACGCTGGACCTTCTGCATGTGCCATTTCTGAGAAGACGTTTGAAACTTACTTGAAGAATTCCACACGACCCGCTGCACAGCTGGCGCAGTTTCCTTAGGCAGCAGCGGCCTCTGCTTTTTCACAGGGCTCCCGGTGGCCGCTGGGGGGGCAGCGATGGCGGGGGCAGCGATGGTGGTGGCGGCCGTGGCGACGCCTGCTGGGGAGGTTTGGGCCGCTGACCGGGTGAGAACAGGTGTTTCAGGGGGAGGATGACTGCTGCTGGCACTAGAGGGTGGTGGGGCTTTACCTACAGCTAAAGGCACAGGGGAAAAATGGTATTTGACTTCTGCTCCTATAATAATGGAGGAAAACACCCATATAGATTTGTTTCAAAAAGCAAATGAGATATCATGTGTAAACTGCTTTGCAAACTTTAAAGCGCTATATAAAGAGTCAGCCATTATTGTGAAGGAAAAGTGATGAAAACAATAATGACTTAACACTGAAATATGTTAGATAATGTATAATATATAGATAATATTCTATATGTTATACAAATTATATATCATATTTAGACCATAATATAACATAATAGCACATATTATGATAGGTTATATTACCTATATTATATTACCTATATAAGACATGTATGTATGTATCATATATTTATATATAAGTATACATTATGTATTTGTGTGTGATATTACATATTACATATAATTGGCTATATTCATGCAATATATAATTTATATATACTGTTATAATAATGTCACTGACATATAATATTGGAAAAAGCATTTTACATAAATATTATTTCACTACATACCCACAAACAACCCATTTCAGAAAAGTGGTACAGGTATTATTTCCATTTTACAGATAAGAAAACTGTACTCTTGGAGAAATTAAATGACTTGCTTCTGGCCACAAAGCTAGTAATTGCCTGACACAGGACAGGAGTCCAAGTCTAGCCTCAATTATACTCCAGTGTAGTTGCAAGGACCAGAGGAACGAAATGTTTGCTGGTACAGTACCCAAACTCATCAAGCTATACTTGTGACATTTTTCCAACCTACTCGGTTCAGTGGAATGGGAACACACTTTCTGAGTCCATCTGAGGTTTTCTTAACAAAGATACTGGAGTAGTTTGTCATTTCCTTCTCCAGCTCATTTCACAAATGAGAAAAAGAGGCCAGCAGGGTCAAGTGATTTCCTCACCATCACACAGAGAGGCCAAATTTGAATTCAGGTCCTCCAGACCCCAGAGTTGGCACTGTTATCTATCCACTGTGCCGCCTAGCTGCCCTCAACCAACATTTACTCATTACCAAGTATATAAGGCAATATGTGAGATATAAAGAAAACTATAACATGATCCCTGCCATGAAGGAGAATGGTACAATGGAAAGAGCACCAAGCGTAGGGTTAAAGGACTTGGATTCGAATCCTACTTCTGATGCTTCTTGCCTGTGCCATCTTAAGGCAATTCACTTACCTTATCTTTGCCTCAATTTCCTGATGTGGAATATGGGGGGAGCTGGATGGACTCCCTTCCTTCTGACATTACCTTCCATGTATATATCTTGCACATACATAGTTATTTGCATTCTGTCTCCCCCCACATTAGAAAGAGAACTCCCTGGGGCTCCATTTGACTTTCTTGGTATCCCCAGTACTTAGCACACAGTGGATGCTTAATAAATGCTTGCTGATTGATTAACTGACTAGATGACCTCTGAGGTTCTTTCCAGCCCTCAACCTATAATCATAAGCCTATAGTCTAGAGGAGGGACAAGACAAAAATAAAAGGCAAAAGGATGGCAAAGAGATGCCTCAAAGAGAGCTCAGGGGGTTCGGAAAGAGCCCTTTCCACCTGGGGCTCCAGGAAGATTGGGGGAATGAACACGGCACAGCAGTCTGAACCCAGGCTCTGTGGGGGGGAGATTCCCAAGTGCAGAGATGAGAAGAGGTCAGGAGCAAGGGAGCACAAGCCTAGCCTGGAGGGAGGACAGGGTTAAAGAAAGTGTGGCAAACAGATCGAAGTGACTTGCTCAGGGTCATATAGCTAGCATTTGAGGCCAAATTTGAACTCAAGTCTTCCTAACTCCAGGTCCAGCCCTCTGTGCACTATGGCATCACCTCGTCCCAAGCAAAGCAACATCTCCTCAAAGAAAGAGCTATTCATGGGCAAGAATGTATGAGGTTCTGTCCTTAGCCTACAACTAGCCCTCTGTTTCCCTCTTACTCTACAGTATCTGAAGCACCTATCGGCATCCAGAACACAGTGAGATTTTAACCAATTAAACCAGGTCGGGGGAAGGACTGGATAAGAATCCCAGCTCTTCTATTTACTACTTAGGTGTCCTCAGGCAAGTTATCTAGGCCTCAGTTTGTTCATCTGTGAAAAGGGGGAGCAGGGTTAGATGAGAGGATTCATCTGCAAGATCCCTCCCAGGCTCAGATCTATTAATCTGGGAGACTATTAATTACAACTATTATTATCTATTGTTATTATTTAATTAGAACTCTTTTAAATGACACTATTATTCCTAAGAAGATGGGTTTGGGGCCCCTGAAAACAACTGTAGGGGCTCATGAAATTGTGCTTTTTTATAATTATATATATACAAATATATATACATAATTACATAGAAATATGATTTATATATAATTTTATAATTGCTTTTATTTTTAACTTTTATTTTTACTTTATATTTTAATATTTATTTTTTTATTTAATTTTTAATTTTTAACTCACCACCAGTACTACTGACTACTACTGGCAACTAGGCAGCACCATAGAAATAGCACTGTGCTTAGAATCAGGAAGACTGCTCTTCCTGAGTTCAAATCCAGCCTCAGACACTTACTAGCTGTATGACCCTAAGCAAGTCAGTTAACCCTGTCTGCCTCAGTTTCCTCATCTGTAAAATGAGTTGGAGAAGGAAATAGCAAACAGCTCCAGTATCTTTGCCAAGAAAATCCCAGATGGGGTCAGAGAGAATTGGAGAAAACTTAAAAATTATTTTAACAACATTATTATTATTATTATTATGTAATTAGAACTTTTAAATGACAATATCACTTTTAAGTAGATAGTTTTGGAGCCCCTGAAAGTTAAGTATAGGGTTCTGAAATTGTGCTTGTAATTTCTCTCATTTTTAAAAGCCAGTAATTAACCATTAGTGCTCTAAATAGCTAAGTTCCAAAGTTGCATATTCAAGGTACAATATCATAAACTGTCATACCTATAAAGCAATTAGAAAAAAACCAGTAAGGCCCCAAACAGCAGTACTCCTGAAAAACTGACAATCAGTGGAGACAAAGACCACCCAAGGCCACTACAAAGCCTGAATTCATGCACTTTTCTAGAAACACTGCAATAAGATTTCCCAAAAGAACAAAAAATGTGATTAAATCTTTATGACATTAAATTACTTAATAAAAAAAATATGCCCATCCTTTTAAAGTTTATATCACCCCCATAAAAACATTAATATAATTATACGCAGGGAAGATTTCAGTAAGCTAAATGTTTCTGGGAAGCCAAGGAGGATGAATGGAAGCAAATTGCCTGTTTTGACTTCTGAGATAAAATGTTCTCTCCCTGTGGTTTGGCTGAAAAGCCAGGTCTGCATAACCACCATTAGGGAGGCAGGCCTAGCACACGCTTCCCAACACTCGGAGGTGTCTCACGCCTCGCTCTCCCTTCACCAAGCAGCCCAGCCCTGTGCTCTCCAGACAGAACCATCCTGCTGCTGAACCCAGAGGCCTGAGTGTTACTCCAGGACCACCCTGCCCTCCCCCACTCACCCGCACACACACCAACTTTCAGACTGGTGTTTAGTATCCTAAATGTGATATTAATACCCTTTTTCAGTCTCTTCAAAGGGCCTGGGAAGGCCAACTCTACAAATGTAGCTTCTAGCGTGCAAAAATTCCTGATTCTGTCTGTGTTCTCCAAATTGCATTTTTAAAAATCATACTCTTCTTAGAAAACCAAGTCTTAAAAAAAGACTGGCCCATCCACCCAAAGGGCCAGTTGGAAATAATAATCAGTTATCTTCTGTAAACCTTTACTTGTAAATCCTAAAGCCCCCACATAAGATGCTTTACAGGGTTCACCCTCAACTGCCCAGAGCAGAAAATTAACAAGGAAAAAAAATTGAGGCAAGTCCACTGGCATGCACGAGCCCTGCCTTATCCAAAAATAACCAACTTAGTGTGACTCCAATCCTGTACATGACAGGCAAGCATCTGGTAAAAAGGAATTCTCTTGTAAATTTACTCATTAAGCAGGAGAAATTTGCCTAGATCAGTGAGTCTTCAACTTTTTGGGCTTAGGACCCCTTTACAATCTTTAAAAAAATTATTGAGGACCCTTCTCCCAAAGAACTTGGGTTGTAGCTATGAATATTTAAATGCATTTAAAATTAAAATGTTTCAGCATTATTTTGAAAAGAGTTTTAACCTCCTCTCTGAAAGGGATTCAGGGACCCTACTTTGAGGACCGCTGGCCTAGATGACAGATGATTCTAGGCCTCGGAGTCTATGAACTAGAGCCCAAAGAAAAGAAAGGAGAGGATGAAAGGATTAAAGGAATAAAGAATTCTCTTAAAGAGAATTTTTTTTTCCTTCTCATTAATGCTCTCTTGATCATTAGTTATAAAGAACCAATTTAACCCCTTGCGGCTTACACACACCTGCTAAATCAAAATTAAAAGTATCATAAGTATGATGACAATCTAACCCTATTCATCTTAAGAATGTTCAGTAAAAACCTATTGAAAAGGAACATTTCTAAAAATAGCATAACCCTATGTGGGACCACCACCACCCCAAATCCAAGAATAAGGAGTCACAGAAGGGGGTCTGAGAGGTCATCTAATCCAACTTCCAAATTTTACAGGTAAGGAAACAGATTTTCCTTATTCTGTGACTGTGCCTTTACAACTTAGAGAGTTCATGTAGTAGAAAGAGCACTTAAGCTAGGATCAGTCAGAAGATCTGAATTCAAATCCTGGCTCTTCACTGACCAGCTGGATGAACGTTGGCCAAATGTTTCTCTGAGGTCTTGGCACAAGGTGGTCTCCAATTCCAATCCAGTGCTACCCAATATTTCAAGATCAATTCACGTAAAAAAGGCTTTGTAATCAGAAAGTAGGTAAGATTCTTGTGACCTTTCTGGGGGGGTTGAGGAGGTGTAACTTCCTATAAGGTTTCCTTGAAGTAGGGAACTCTAACCAACACAGATAAGCAGCTGCTCTACAATTCATTATTAGAGAATGGCCTGTGTTAGCGGGCAGTTAAGGGACTAGGCCAGTCACAAAGTCAGCACGTACCAGAGGTGGAACCCAAATCCAGCTCTTCCTGACTCCAAAGCCAGTTTTCTATGTACTATGGAACGTGGAATTTTTTGTCATTATTCTTGTAATGAATGGTAAATAAAGTTTCTCAGTTGCCTGGTATGATAAAATTTGAGTCCAATTACTCATTCCTCCAACAATGACAACATCCCTACTCTTTCAAATCCCCTCACTGGATGTACTGACCATTCACAGAGGCACAAAGATGACCTCAGGTTGGCATATGAACCCCCTACAACTCCCTCCTTCTCTTTCATCGCGCTCCTATGGAAACTTCTGTCCTACACCACTTACTGGCCACATTGGATGGGGGCCACACTCCTCAGTTCAGGCACAAAGCCACACCAAGGGGAAGACATGATCAGGGTGAACACAGAGCCGAAAATGGGGAAAATAATCTCCATCATATCTATGTTCCACGGAATTGTTACAGAACTCAAATATAACACCTTAAAGGGATAGAGACCAGATCTGTGATTTCACCGATAGAGGACTCTCCCAGAAAAAGAAATTTTCTCTACTATACAGGCCACATACTGACCTAGTTTTAAAATGTAATATTATCTATGTTTTATTATATTTTTATTTATTTTGTTAAATATTTCCCAATTACATTTTAATCTAGTTGTGTCCTTTCTTGGGAGAACTGTGGGCTGTGCACAGTCTATCATGTTTGACACTTCTGACCTAGAGAAGTGATAAGTGACTTTGTGGCCTCCCACCATAGCCCCCCTTTCCCCAAAAGTCTGTCTGGCTCCAAAGTTCAATCTCTATCCACTATGAAATGCTACCTCAAGCACTGTAATTATGTTAGAGGATGTTTGTTGTTGTCATAAATAACAGGGAGTGTTACTGTAATATAAATATTGGGTGGTGGTAGTAGCAGTGTATAAATATGAGCTGGTGGTGGTGTATAAATGTTAGGTGTTGTTTCTGACATGTTAGATGGCATATAAGTAGTAGCTGCTGTTACTATATAAATGTTATTAGGTCTTGTCGTGTTTATCCCTCACTCTTGAAGAAAATCAATGACATCACAAGGGTCCCATCTTGACTTGTGTGTGAATTGGAGTGAAGCGAGGCTGAAATCCAGAGGCGAGACAAAGCACTGGGTGACCTTGGTCTTTCTAAATGAAGGTTTTCCCAGGTCTCAGTTTACCTGAGGCAAGGCCCATTCAGTAAGGTCTGGGTAAGAACTGAGACAGCAGATGGCCCAATTCACCATCACAAAAATGTGATGAGAAGAGATGAACCTTAAAGGTTTTGGTCCAAACTGGTGTTGTAGAATGTTGGGTGTTGTTGATATTGTTGGTGCTGTATAAATGGGGGGAGGGGGAATAATGCATCTATGTTTGCCGTTATCGTTATATAAGTGTGTGGAGGTAATGGTAGTAGTGTGGTATATAAATGGGTGGTGGTATGTAAACATTAGGTGGTGGTGGTGATGTTACCGTTTTCATCACCATCACCCAGTGACCTAATACCTCCTCCATCAATTCCCTAGAATGACACCAACTGTTACTGAACTCAGCTTATCACGCTAGTCTTTTTTTAAAAGGCCTCTTCACATTATTCAGGCATCCAGACATCCTTCTGAAGGTTGGTTTCAACTGTCTTTACAAAAAAATAAACAGTGTGGCCTAGTGGGAACAGTGATAAATGTGGAGCCAGGAGACCACAGTTCACATGTGTGTCCTCGGGCAAATCACTTGCTTTCTCTGAGTCACACCTCTAAAAGGCAGATACTGAGAGCAAGATGATCTCTGAGGGTTCCTCAGGTTTCTAAAACTCTTGTTCCAAGTGAGACAGTCTGTGTTCTGGTCCAGTAGCTCTCAAAGTTCCAGGAGACCTCTACACTGTTAAATATTACTGAGGACCATCCCGCCCTGTCCCACACACACCCCAAAGACCTACTGTTGCCATAGTCAAAATTAAAATGTATTATGATCTTCTTGAAAATGGTTTTGACCATAGAGAAAGGTTCCTGAGGACCTTCCAGAATCACACTTATGGCCCTTTACCTTATACCCTTCATGGTACCTTGGAATACACAGATGGAGAAAGATATAGACAGGGACACTGCTAGAAGTAAAAGAAACTGATGTTGAAATTCATCAAGGTTTGCTAAGAGGATTCCAAAGTGCCATCTGGTGAGATGGCCTCCATCGCCCAGCTTCCAATCTCTCCCCTCTTCAGTCTATTCTCTACACAACAATGTAGGCAATGACTACAATCAGGTAAAGGAAAACAATCTCCAAAAAACAAAAGAAGCAGTGACCAATCACAACTTGTGAGAACTGATGATGAAGCAGCTTTGGACCTCTCAACAGAGAAAAGTGAAGGCTTACATTTCCAGACACCAACAATGTGTAAATGAAGTGGACTTGTCTACTTATCTGTTACAAATGAGAGCTATCATTTTTTGAAGGGGGGGGAAGAAAAAGGGGTGTTGTGATGCCCACCCCAAGAAAGAAAAAAGGGAAAAGAAAAAAGTGTTAAAAATAATTTTCAAATACACAAGAAAGAACTACAAAAGGGAACAGGGCAACTATTAAGCTATACATGGCTTTAGAGTGTACTAAGATTTTCGGAAAACCCATACTTTTTAAAAATGTGCTATAGGTAATACTTATGGCTGTATACAGAATCCTCTTTTTCTATTCTTTGTACGTGGAAATGTTCATGTTTGTGGATGTTCCTCAGGTCAATGATTTTTTTAAGAAGATGAAAAGGACACAGAAGCAGGAAATTACAAACAGCAAGGAAAACCTTAGCATGTGTAAATATGGGGCAGAGGACAACACAAGAACACATGCCCTTTGTACTTTACTGCTCAGGGAATGCACTCTGACTGGGGAGCACAGTTAAAGGGCACATAAAAACAATGAGACAAATTTCTATGTGACCAGAACAAAAACTGTGGATACAGGTTAAAAATAACTGATGATCTCTCTGGCTGGGTGGATGGAACCTGGGCTCCAAGCCTAGCTCAGTCATGCTCCATTACCCCATTGGTAAAAGGAGGGGACTGGGCTACATGACCTGCAAAGCCCCTTCCAGATCTACAATTTGAATAACTCTGTGACTAGGCAAAATAACCATTCTATCCTCATCTACAAAAATAAAGATAAGAGCTGCCTTCCCTGCCTCACAGGGCTGGAGTGAGGATCAAAGGAGAGAACTCCATCACTACAGGATCTCTAATATCTGAACCTTTTTCTTACCCCTAGCTGTAACAGGAGACAAGTGTAACAGTTGCTGAGTGTCCAGTCTCTCCCCTCTCCAATTCATTCGCTCCTGGACAAGCTCTATCTGGATGAGTGTAAGTCTCCGAATGTCCAGTGTCTTCCCTCCCCAATCCATTAGCTCCAATCCACATAGCTATCAAATTGCTACTCTTCAAACAAAAGTGCAACAAAAGTTGCTCCTTCACTTGAAAATCTTCAGTGGCTCTCTACTGCCTCAAGAGTAAAACACAACAGCATTAGCCTGGCTTGGGTCCAGAATACAGCTCACTCCTCACCTTGATGGTCTAATTTCATAATACTCCCCTTCAAGCACTCTCAGTTCTAGTCAATCTCACCTAGGAGCCATTTCCCTCTACGTAACAACATGCCATCTTCTGCATCTGTGCCTAGGCACAAGTAGTCTCCCATGTCTGCATGAATCCTAATTATTTCTGTACACATGATATCTTTCATTCAACTCTGCTGCACCTCCCCACCAGCTGCCTTGTACAGCTAGGGATGATTGCATCCTGAGTTCTTCTCACCAGTAGGTGACCCTAGGTGTCCCTAGCCAAGGTCAGCATTTTGGGAGGCGTGTGCAGTCAGGATGTTCCACTTTACATTGTTCTCTTCCTCTTTTGCCAGCTGCCCTGCCCAGCCCCCAAACTCTCCAGCTTCTCTTTATAATTTATCTTGCTCCATTAGAACCTGGGATATTTGAGAGAAAGGGCCATCTTATTTAGTTATTTCTGTATTCCCAGCATTTAGCACAGTGCCTGGCACATAATTAACAGTCTCTCCTACCCATCTACCTCTGGCTGTCTATCCCTAGTAGAAAATAAGTTCCTTGATGAGAAGGGGGAAAGGGAACAATCATTTATGAAGCCCTTACTGTATGCCAGGCACTATGCTAAGCATTTTATAAATATTATCTCATTTGATTCTCACAACAACTATCTTATGACGTAGGTGCTGCTAATACTATTCTCACTTTGCAGCTGAAGAAACAGAGGCAGACAGAAGGTAAGTGACTTGCCCTATGTCCCACAGCTAAAAAGTGTTGAAGGCTGGATTTGAACTCATATCTTCCTGAGTGAAGGCCAATGCTCTATCCACAGCACCACTTCACCGAGGGGAGGAAGCAATTCATCTTTATGTATTCCTAGCACCCAGAAGACAATGCCTTGTACATAGTGTTTACCAAATATCCGATGAATCAAACTGAATTAAATAACCCCCACATACAAGATGGTGGCGAGATCCCAAATTAGAACATCCTGACATTGAAAAAGCTCACCCTCTTGTTTAGCAGGTGGTTCCTTGGACTCCTTCTTGCTCTTCCGTCCCTCTCTCCCAGAGTGATCTTCTCCAAGATCTATGACAAGTTCACTCTCTGAATCAGAGTCCAGACCTAAATGTACCGTAGGGGAATCTGTCTCATCTTTGCCTTTCACTTTCTCTTTCACGGGATGGGGCAAAGTCTTGACTTTTTCTGAAAAATCTTTCTCAGGATCTGTGGTGGACTTTTCTTTGACCACAGGGTCTGATTTTTCAGTGGAGGGAGATGTGCTTTTCAAATCTTCTTTGATTTCCACCGGAGTGGGAGGTTTGGGCTTTTTTTTCAAGGCAGCGGAATCTTTTTCTATCCGGCTACTTTCTTTGTCCTCTGTCTCCTCCTGTTCCACCTTAGTTTTCTGCTCATCATCACTGATGTACTCACTGTCACTCGAGTCAGATTTCTCTGAATCTTCTGAATCACTGTGCTCTACTGCTGTATAAACATCTTCTGAGATTTCATTTATTCCTAAATGGGAAGGAGAAAAATCAGTGAGTGTTGTATTCATTAATCAAGAAAAGAACACCTCACCACCGTGACCACCACGCAAACATTTTCCATGTCAAACATTAAAAAGGAAACTAGATTCTGATTATGAATAGGTAGCATGATGTGATAAGAACAGTGAGATGAGGTCTTGAATTCAAGTCACACCATCATGGAATGTAAGAGCATCTTGGTAGCTACCTACCTCAATCCATACCTCACAGAAATCCCCTTGGTTTCAGAAAAACCTGGGAAGACTTGTATGAACTGATGCAAAATGAAGCAAGCAGAGCCACGGTAATAATTTATGCAGTAACCACACTGTAAGCCTCAGTAACCGATCAATCTGATGGCCAAACAATCTCAAAGGATTCATGATGAAATACGCTATCCATCTCCACAAAATAAAAAAAATAATAATAGACCCAGAGGAAAGATTGAAGAATATTTTCTTCTCTTTTTTTCCTTTTTGTGAACATGGTTAATGCAAGAACTTGTCTTCCATAGCTATATATATATATATTAGCATTGGGTTTTGTTTTTCTTGCCTGCTTGAGTGGGAAAGGAGAAGGGGAAAGAGAGAATTCAGAACTGAAAATAAAACAAAAATGTAAAAATACAAAAAATACCCACCAAGACATACTTAACAAGTGGCCAGCTAGCTTCTGCTGAAAGACCTCCAAGAAGGGGAAGCCCCCAATACCCAAGGCATCCAATTCCACTTTTGGATAACTCTGATAATCAGGAAGTTTTCTCTACTATCAAGCCCCAAATGGTCTTTTATAACATCCACCCACTGCTCCTAATTTTAGCCTCTGAGGCCAAATAGAACTCTTGTCTCTCCTCCACATCAGAGTCCTATCATACTTAGAGCCCTTGGAGCCTCCTCCAAGCTAAACATGCACAGTTTCTTTCACCAATCTTCATGTGGTATGGACCCAAGGCCCTGCACCATCCTACCTCTGCATGTTCCCAACCTTTATCAACCTTATTCACAGGCAACTCTCTTCCTTTCTTGAAACCTTGGCTTTCTTGTGTGCAAAATGGAATACTGCAAGGACTACCACCTTACAGTATTACTACAAAGAATGCCTTCTGTGAAGCTGTATTCCGTATATAATTTCACGTAAACCTATTTTCTCCTCTGTGGGAGTGTTGAGAATCCTTGAGAGTTGGGATCATCTCATTCTCTATATTTATATACAGGTAGGTGGTACAGTAGAATAGTGACTTTGGATTCAGAAGACCCAAGTTCAAATTCTGCCTGAGACAGTTACAAGCTGTACAACATTAAGCAAGTCACTCAATCTTGGTGAACATCAGTTTTCTAGTCTGTAAACTGGGGACAATCACAGCCCCTATCTTCCAGGGCTGCTGTGAGAATCAAATGAGATAATATTTGTAAAGTACCCTAAAAGGGCTGTATAAATGCCAGACATTACTATTATTATTAATTACCCCCAGTGTCTACTACATAGCAGGTGCTTGATAAAATCTTATTGATTTAAGTAAGAATCTAATGTAATAAAAGTTTAGGCACTATAAGAAATTCTACTGATCATCCAGCTTCAACCTCTCATTTTATAGGGAGAGAAAGTGAGGTTCGGAAAGGAAAGTGATCTGTTAGATTTGCATAGTCAACAGAAAGGATGTGACTTGCTCAGGGTCACCCAGAAGATTAGGAACAAAACCCAGGTCTCCTGGCTCACTTTGGCTGTTCTGTGAGCCTATGTGTGTTGGAAAAGGGACAGGGGTTTCCTTATAAGCGTGACGATGCCTCCCTTTGGCCCATGGGCATCCAATGTTCAACCTCATTTTAGACCCATTCTGGGGCACATGCATAAAGTTCACAGTCACAGATTCAGGAAATTTTCACTGATAACTACCAGGTATAAAACTAGAGTATCTGGTACATAATAAGTGCTTAATAAATGCTTACTGACTTGAAGTGATTCAACTTATCAATTATGATGAGTATAAGGTGGCCAATACAGGAATACATTTTGCAGGATTTCACATACATATTTGCTATCATATTGCTCTTGCCTTAACAATTGGTAGAGCAAGGGAGGGGGGATTTGGAACTCAAAAGTGTTTTTTAAATGAATGCTAAAAATAAATTTTTTTGAAAATTGATGAATATAGGGGAAATATATGAAATATGGGGAAATATATATCTGTACTTATATAAATATACATTTATACAAACATAAGTTATATTTGTATAAAATATAAATATATATTTGCAGAAATATACATTATATTTACATGAAATATAAATATTTATACAAATTTATACAAATATATTTAGATAAATTATATTTGTATAAAATATAAATATATGTATTTATATAAATTATATTTAAATAAAATATAAATATATTTATATAAATTACATTTCTATAAAATATAAATATATATTTATATAAATTACATTTATATAAAATATAGGTATATATTTATGTATTTATATAAATGCAAGTACAGTCTAAATATTTATGATTTAAATATGTATGGTTAAATCCAAGGCAGTTAAGGAGGCCGTTAGTTGTTGGATTCAGGGAAGGCTACATGCAGAAGATGGAGCTTGAGCTGATAAAAAAGACAGCTCATCTAAATGTCTTCTTAAGGTTTCTTAGAACCCTCATCACTGGCTACAAAATGTTTATCCCTTATTTCTTTCTCCCTCACTGCCAGCCCTCAAACTATGATAGAGATTAGATAGATAGATAGATAGATAGATAGATAGATAGATAGATAGATAGATCCTTGTTATATCCCTCATTAGAACATAAGCCCTTTTTCCAGGAGGGATTGTTTCTTTCTATTTGCATTCTCAGTTTCTAACACATTGTAGGTCTGATGACCCACTGATCTAGTCCAATGTCCCACCCCCATTTTGTAACCAAGGAAATGGAAGCCCAATGGGTCAAGTTTTCCAAGGTCATAAGGTTACAGGTGGCAGGGCTGGGACTTGAACCCATATCCTCTTATCTTTAAGCACTGAATAAAAATTCTTTAGATTTTAGACTCAGAACTGGAAGAGATCTTTAGAAGAAACCTAGTCTAACCTCCCCCATCTAATTTTACAGAAGGGGAAACTGAAGCTCACAGAAATGAGGTGACTTGCCCATGATCACAGAGCTGTCAGAGGCGTGGCTTGCATCCAGGTCTTCCTCATTCCACAGCCAGCACTCAATGCACCACACCACACTCTGCTCATTTGTTGAAGTGTGGCAGGAAAATACTGGGGCAGACTTGCTGTTTGTCCTTGTTTTCAAAGGGGACCAATGATACTGATGTCTTAATTTATGTGTGAATTGAATTTAAGCGATGCAGAGTTGTGCCAAGTCATCAACTTCATTCTCTCTTCCAAAGTCATCGAAGGCCAGTGGCAAGACCAAAGTCAAGAAGACTGGCAATGGTCCAGGATGCACTGGATGACCTTGGCATCTGATGTCTGACCAAGCTCTAAATATTCCATATCACCTGCTTCATCCTCCTTTACAGCCATTGGAATAAATTGGTCCCATTGGCCCAGTCTGCTGGGGGAAGTCTTCACATGCCTGGGGTAAACATCCCCCCAACTCACTGATGGGTTTGAGATTTGTAAGTTACCCTCAACCAAGTTTAGGCTCCTTTGCCGAGATAGTTTTCCTGGGGTGTTACTGCCTTATATGCTACAGCTTCTTGGAGCCAAAGGTGAGGGAGCTGGGTGACAGGTGGACACCAAAGGTGGATGAGCAGCCCTCCCACCAGAGATACTAGTCCTTCCGAATACCCCGTACACCCTGGGACAGATTTATGATCTAATAAATAGACCAGACTGGAAGCAGAAGACTGAACAAAAGGATAGTACTCAATGTCAAATACATACTGTTGCTAAGATACTGGCATAGAAAACCCTGAGCTGATAAGGTTTTAAAAAGAACAACAATTTTCCTAGAAGAAAGCTTTCTCTGTATATGAAGTGTCTTTCAAATAAAGAATAACCCATCCATAGTTTGGATCAAATTATCTTCTTGTATAATTATTAACCAAAGGCTGACAAATAATTGACCACAGAGGAAATCCACTTGAATGAAAATCTAACCTCTGGCTCTTAAGAGAAACCAGCTTCACCCTAGAACCCATTTTGATCCGTGGCCAGGACATACCTAATTGTGCTTTGCAGCTCTCTATGGTCTTGTCAAGGTTAAGCTGGAACCGGCTTCGAATCTGCCGTTTGGGTGAAATGAGGGGCACAGGGGCTGCCTGCTGCTGAACGGACTCACTCAGTTCTTTCAGGTCCATATCCACTTTGCTCCGATCTGAAAGACATCATAGTATACAGTTACTTAACCCTAAATTACTTTGCAACTTCACCAGAGGTGCTCAGTACCAATGGCAGAATTAAAGAACTCCAGGCTCCAAAACTTCTGAAGGCTCTCAAAGAAGAGATCTGATCATTTAATCCCCACCTCACCCCTGAAAAAGATTATTTGGCACCTTGATGAATGAAGTTTTGGACTAACTATGCAAGGAGAATTGAGAACTAAGAGAACCAGGTTTAAACAAGACCTGTGTAGCCTTGGGCAAAAATGGGGGGGAGTTTTTTTCTGTAAAATAAGAATTGGACTAGATCAAATATTCATGAATTTTCTATGAGTCAGACTCTTTTGGCAGCCTGATGAAATCTACGAACACCATCTCTGAAAAGGTGCTGCTTACGGTGATAATTGAAAAAAAATGTTTCCATTAGAAGTTAGTGAAAATAAAGGTGTAATTTTTTTTTCCCTTTCCATTTACATGGACCCCTGGATCAGATGGTCTTTAAGTTCCTAGCTCTAGAATTCTCTTCTAAGTTCTCTGTCAGCTAGAACATCCAATATTCTATGGTCCCTAGGAGCTTTGTCCTTCTCCGTTCTGGGACTTCTGGTTCCTGGGCTCTATGATTCTAAGCAGGGAGCACCAGCATGTATGAGAGCTTTTAGGCATTATATGCAGCAGAAGCCTCTCTTTAATCCCCAAATGACCCAAGAGTCCTCAGACCAAGTGCCATCCCCCTCCCCTCCTAGCCACTCTCAGCATACTCCATGCTCTGTCCTTGTTCCTCGCCTACAATTTTCACTGTTGCTTTACGCCCAATCCAAACTACTAGAAAAGTCCTAGCTCACCTGCTTCTCCTAAGACCACCTGGGAATTCTGAACCATAAACTGGTCCATCATCATCACTAGTTCACCATAAACTCCTCTGAGCAAAGCTCTTCCCCATCTGGTGTGCACACTCTCTCTCTCCTTAGCCCACCAGCTTGTTCCTAAGACATCAGATCCGCCATTCCCAGAGTCAGAAGACCTAATTAGATTGAGAGCTGGAAGGACCTCAGACTTTATCAGGTCCAACACTTTTATTTTACAGGTGAGGAAAATAAGGCCCAGAGAAGTTAACTCATTGGCTGGAGGTCACACAGCTGGTCCTAACTCCCATTACAGCACTCTCACCATTACATCCCACTTCTTCTAATGAAGGTGTGAGTCATGATGAAAGTGCTTTATAATCCTAAAATGCTACAAGAATGGGAACTACTATTGTTGTCTTTATCTCATCATTAATGTCCACTCTTCCACAGAAAAAGTCTTCTCTAACTCATACAACTCATAGTACATTTCATTATAAAGGATATTCTGACCTTTAAGAAACTTAACAAAGGACATTGGCTGGAAAGCATTCATCGGAAATAGCAAACTCTATTTTAAGAGTGAACTTTTGACTTAAACCTGAAATACAAAAAAGCTATGTTAGGAAAAATCACAAAGAATGGAGAGGAAGTAACTGATGTGTCCCAAGGGAGAGGAGGATTTTCACCACAATAAGGAAACTGAGGCAGCTAGATGTCACCATAGTCTTGGAGTCAGGAAAACTTGAGTTCAAACCCATCCTCAGACATTTATAAGCTGTGTGACTCTGGGCAAGTAATTTAAGTCCACCTCAGCTTCAGGATAATTTTACCACCTACCTCCCAACCCTGTCTACTGCAATTTCCTCATCTACAAAGTGGAGATAAGAATTATCACCTGCCTCCTACCTGTGTACCTCAGTTTCCTGACCTGTAAAATGGGAGTAGTTATAGCACCCAATTCCCAGCATTGTCTTCCTCAGTTTCCTCATCTGTAACACAGGGGTAAGAGCATCTCCCTCCAAACACTTGTGAGAATCAAATGAGATAATATCTGTAATTCATTTTGCAAGCTTTAAGGCACATATGAATGCTAGCTATCATTATAACTGTTGCTACTGTTATTACTGTATTACATTCATTCTTCCAAAGCCTCCCAAACGCATCTACCTGGAGAAGCAGGCAAAAAGAAAGCTTATTAGCTCCCCAGTCAAGCCTCCCTTGAGGATGCCCTTCCCAGCAGCTCTTTACCCCCACCTGAAATGGGCCAGGTCTTCTTGCCAAGTTTTCCCTTGCAGATGTTGCCTCTCCTAATCAATCGGTCAGCAGCTCCCCGACCCTATCCTGTCTGCAACCCACATCTGACCCTATGACACTCTGGGGTCAAGCCCCTGTTGCCAACTATTTCATTCTAATTCAACAGTGATCACTTCAGCTTCCATTCCAGCAGGAAACAGAGAACCCCAGAATCCACCTCTTCTAGGCCCCCCCCCACAACACCCTACTCTGGAGAAAGCTCCCAGGCTTCATGACAGGATGACCAATGAGTGTAAGCCTGCTCAGGAGACCCCTGATAGGGAGAGTTCTACCCACCAAGGCACTGCTCTCCAAAGCTCTTCCTGACCACCTTCATTGGCCAGGATGGAAACCAGGAAAGAAGGTTATCTTAAGGATACACACCCACTGACACTCCTCTAACAAACCCGAAAAGGTCATCTCTGCCTCAAGGGTCTTGCTTTTTCAACAGGTCAATGAAAACCCTCCCTCAAACCGCAGATGAGCAAACCCAGAGGAATTCACAGGACTAAACCACATTCCATTCACTTAAGGTCAGCAACCCGATAGGCTCTCAGGGCAGAAAGGCCACTTTCGATCACCGGGCTAATGAACTGCTGAGTGTGGTTTAACCAAAGGTAAGTGGCTACAAGACAAGAGGCCAGATTAGAAGCGGACCAAAGGGAAAGAGATTACTTTCGTACCATATTATAGCCACTCAAAAAATTAACAGTAAGAAAAGTTCATATACACGACAACCACAGAGTATCAGGGATGGAGGAAGGGGGAAGGGAACAATAGCGTGCCTACTGTGTGCTAAATGCTTTTATGAAACATTAGCTTGTTTGATCCTCCAAAGAACCTTGGGAGGGGAGAGCTAACATTACACTCATGTTACAGTTGAGGAAACTGAGGCGAACATGAATGGGAATGTCTGAGGATGGCTCTGAACTCAGGTCTTCCTGACTCTATGACAAGCACTCTAACATACTGCCCCATCAGCTGCAGAGGTGATGCCTGGAGATCTGAGACAATCCCATCATTGTATGGAGGAGGAGACTGAGATACAGAGAAAGGAAGAGATCTGCCCAAGTCATACCAGAGATAGAACCAGATCTAGCCTACCCCATCACGCCTGTTCTGCCATGCAGGAACTCAACTTGAGATCTGCTGATTGATAGTCAGACACATTATCTGGTGCACTACCCGCCTCCCCTCCAAGGAGGTTCCCTTTCCTGTCTCTGAGGTCTGGTACAATAAGCCAACAAGGGTCTTCACCCTGGGACTTCCTGGAGTCTCTCCCAGCTGCCTAAGAGATTTTCTCAAACTCTTCCCAATGTCCATCCAAGTCTACTGTAGGATGGTCACCAGGACAGGTCTGTGGCATGGGAGAAGAGAGGGCACCTTTGGCCTGAAATCAGAAGACTCAAGTTTTAGCCCATTCACAATACTTATGTGCCTTCAACAAGTCAGTCCAGAGGAGAAAGTTTCATCATGGGGTAGAAAGACTGTAGAATCTGGAATTAGCAAGTGTCAGCTCGAACCCTGGGTTGTGCCTCTTAGCACAAATCAATCCTCCTCTCTGAGCCTCAGGGTCTGGGACTAGATAATGCCTAAAAACCTATGACCTCTCTCAGCCTCATTGTCCTTAGCTGTAAAATGGGGATAAAAAAATAATCATCCCACGCATCTCATATATAGATGCGTGCCTATATACTTATCCATATGCATCTATTTATAGACATACATACACAGACATATACATTATAGACATACATGTATAATAACACACCTATGTATGTGTATATGTGTGTGTGTGATACAGGCATAGATAAATAAAATGTGTATACATGTGTAAACATTCTTGTTCTAGAACACCAACCCAAACTGCAGCTCAGTTCAACAACTGAATTGACAGACAACTCAAGAGACTGTCCACCGACCCAACAAAACCCTCCAAGGCAAATCAGTCATTACAGGAAATCCACAACTGTTGCCAAACCAGAGTGTTTGGTCTTTGTGCTTCAGGTGGGCCTCCCACCTATCTGAAGGACAAAAAGAAAATCATTCCCCCCAATATGACTTTTATCCTGATGAAAAGGCCCACTGAGTCATAGGTGGCAAAGGACCATAGGAACCTGCTCCTACCACACAAATAGTACAGAAAAAATGTCAATGTGGGTGTTGTTCCACCCCTACCATGGCCTTTAAAAAAATTGTTTCTTTTCTTTAGTTGGACAAAAAATAGAAAAGAGTGGGAATCACAGTGGGTTGGCAGAAATAACATTGTCAGGAAAATGAGGGTTTTCTAAACCTGGCCAGAAGGACCCCTATTTATTCAAGGACAGAATCGGAAGACAGTTATTCTTAGGCAGCAAGACAACCACGTTCATTTTCAGATCCTACCAGCCAGTGCCCCACCAAGAGATAAGATTTAAATCCCAGGGATATCTTAGAAGGAAGAACAAACATGAAAAGATCTGAATTCTCATCTGGACTCTTTCAGTTCACTGGAAATTCAAATCTCCCCCCGCTAGGGTTCACAGAAGTTTCCTCCATAAATTGAAGGGAGAACTAGATTATCACTAGCAACCATGGCAACAACTATCAGAATTCAAATATGCTTCCTCGTGCTAAGAAAATGACTTTTGTTTATGGTCCTTGGATTCCTCAGAACCAACCAAAGAGCTTACGTAGCAGAGTGCCTGGCTCACAGTAGGTACTTAGTAAATGTTACTCCCTTTCCGTTCTCCAACCTTTGCCTTTAGGCGGGGTGAGAGAATTGTGAGGGACATCTTTTTCATTTGTTCTTTTCTTAATCCCAATCCAACCACATTTAACAAAGATGGTACAGAGAAAGATGAAACTTGGCTTGTATCTTTCCACATACACCAATGGTTCTTGAACTTTCACAACATGCATGCCTTCATACAGTCATCCCACCACAAGGGACTGGAAGGTAGGAACTGACCGAGGTTCAGATTCAGAATGCTTCCGGGAGTAGAAGCTCTCTCTGGCTTGGCCGCCGGGAGAGGGGTTGAAGCTTGTGGAGAGAAAGGTTTCGGGCTGCCGGACAAACTCCCTGCCTGGCCCGTCTTTGTGGAAGCTGGCGATGCTGCAAAAACAGAGAAGGGAGTCTGTTAACAAATCAAATGTGAAGGAAAGAGAGAACAATGAAAATGCCTACAATCTGACCAGGATCAGTATGTTTTGCATCTTATTTTTAAAGGAAAGGCCATAAACAAAGCTACTGAAAGGAAGACCCCTGGTTATTCTATGAACCATAAAGCTCTAAGACAAATCATCTAAGCTCCAAATGAAATTGGGTTAACCCAAATAATATGTGGAAATCTCAGAGTAAACACAGATTATATGAAAATGACTATGGTTCTGGAAGTGCCAAGAATTAGAGCCAATTTTTTTTTAACAGATACTGCCCCTATTAAATAGCTCCGCGTCTTAGCTGTCTATAAAACAAGTCTGCAAGGCCTGTCCCAAATTCCACAGAACACACCCATCAGTACACCTGACCAGCACTAACCATTTGGGACCATTTCCAGTTTCCAATTATAAATGCCATTTACTTGTTCTAAGATGCCAACTATGGCCAAACTTGGGCCCCACAGGAAAGAGGCCCCAGATATTGCCCTTGGCTAAATAAATACCCACACAAACTGCTTCGAGCACACTTCAAACATAAAGGTACAATGAAAAAGAGGCTTGGAGTCATAAACAGAAACTGGGTTCAAATTCCACCTCAATTTATTCCCTTTTTTACCTTGGGCAAGTCATTCTCCCTTCCCTTCCCTCTCCCCCCTCAACCTTGACCCCAGCCCGTTACAAACATCTATGAAGTAAATTTTAATGAGGAAGCTATTATTTTAATGCACAAACAAGTGGATGAAAAGAAAATTACTTTTAACATAAGATGCATGGACAGGATGAAATTAATGTCTAAGAATAAATGGTTAAGATTCTTTTAGTTATGTTGAGTTGATTCAGTTGTGTCTGACTTTCCATGACACCATTTGGGATTTTCTCAGCAAGGATATTGGAGTGGACTGCCATTTTCTTTTCCAGCTCATTTTACAGATGAGGAAACTGAGGCAAACAAGATTAAGTGACTTGCCCAGGATCACACAGCTAATAAGTGTCTGAAGCTGGATTTGAACTCAGATCTTCCTGACTCCAGGGTTGACACTCTATCCACGCACCACCCAACTGTCCTCTAAGATTCTTTACTTGAATAAACTTAAATCCTAACATCAGATCAAATAAAATTAACATATTTCATCTGTGTGGTTGGTATACTACATGCCTCAGAAGGGCCTAAGATAAAATTCTCAAGGGTAATGTTCTTTTAATTTTTTTTTTCTGAGGCAACTGGGATCAAGTGACTTGTCCAGGGTCACAGCTAGTAAGTATCAAGTGTCTGAGGCAGAATTTGAACTCAGGTCCTCCTGACTACAGGGCAGGTGCTCTATCCATTGCACCACCTAGCTTTCTTTTTAAAAGAAAAAAAAATTCACTTTCCTTGGAAAGATTTCCTCATGTTATGTAAAGCACCTGATGTTCTTAAGAAAAGCTAACCTCACAAAGAGGGAAGTACTAAATTGAATGTTCGGTCACTAACCCAAAGCTGATTCTACATAATTCATTAAAACAACTCCTCAGTTTTCATCAGGTCAACAAACAATTGCGAGACTACAAAATCCAAGGAGATATAAACAAGCAGAATCTTAAGACTGTCACACTTACCAAGTTGTTTATCAAACATCTCCCCTCCATACATAAAAATGATCTACATGCTAGAAGACAGCAGTCCTCATTTATTAAAGATGAAAGTTGACTGACGGCAAATTAATTTTTTCACCATGATTTACCCTTAAAGAGAAAGGACTGAAGCAAAGGAACAGCTACATTTTCATGTTTAGGAAACAAGGCCTGGAATAACTCATCTACCCTCTAGACCTGGTCAAATCCTACTGCCTTCCTTAAAGGCTCATTTCAAAGATGATTTCTTCCCAAGAATCCTTCCCAAATAACCCCAGGTTTCTCTCCCCTTCCTGCAACTGATCATACCATGTTGGTTTTAACCTCTTGTGTGCAATTATGTTCTGCTCTGTATGACTGACTTTGGGATCTGTCTTCCCCAGGCACTTACCACTGAGGTTCACCTGTCTCCCCTACAGTCCATACCAGTAAATCTGAGCAAGAACTGGCAATTTAGTGTAGTGGAAAAAGCAGAACACTGGCTCTATTACAGCTTTTCTGAGGCCTCAGGCAAGTCCAATAACTAATCTGTAACCTAGTTTCCATATTGTAAAATAAGATAGGCAGACTAAATTCTTTTTGATTCTGAATTTTATGACCTGAGGATCTACCAAGATGAAAAAGCTTCAGGACCTTGTGTTCTCGGAGCAGCCAACCTAAATGTGGAGGTCACATCGAGAGGCTTGGCTACCAGATGATAAATACTGGAGCTGGGGAGAGGCAACCACCACAATTCAGGAGGTTAGGATCTACAGCCCCAGAGGGGACACCCACATACACAAAATAACGGATCCTGCCTAAGTCCTCTACGTCTGCTCCCTTAGTAGACTTCCAGATATCAGGGACCACACTTTTTTTATTTATCTTTCTATCTCTTCCAGGGCTGTTCCCCTCCCGTGGTAGGCACTTAATAAAAGTTTGCCCCTGATGTTTCCAATTCCCATCTTTGTAACGGGGAAATTCTATCTAACACGAGAGACCCTCGCCGTGTTTCAGGGCTTTCAGTCTAGTTAATAGTAACAACAGTACAATATCACCATCATCACAACTCATATTCACATGACTTTTTCAGATGTACATAGCACTTTACAGTGTCCCCAAAGTCTTAGTGTGAGTTTAAGTTTTAATAGCTTTTAAAGGCTGAAAACTGCACGGGGACTTCTGGGATAGCCTTTATCATCTCATTCACCATAACTGAGGTGGGTGCTATTATCCCCATTTTGTAGTTGAGGAAGTTAAGGCTTAGAAAAGTACAATACTTCTTATCTGAAAGGTGGGGCGGGGGAGGGGGGAAGGAGTGTAATTAAGCTTTAATGCTGGAAAGCACTAAATAATACACGTTATCTGAAATGATCTGAACAACTGAGCAGGTAGATGTTATCACTATACCCACTTTAGAGAAGAGGAAACTGATGCTGGAAAAGGTAAAATGACTCGCCTGGCATCACACATCAAGGAAGCCTCTGAGGTTAGATTTGAACTCAGGTGTATTCTCCTTCCCCCCTTTATCCCCAGCTACCACAGTTTTTCCTGACACCAAGTCTCACTGCTTTACCCCCACCTCCCAGTCCAGCTAGTCAATACACATTTTGCTGACCTTTCCTGGTGCTCAGAGCACTTTCTCGGAACTAAGAAACCCACAAGTCAACCTCACTGGACCCAAAGGAACTTCTGCCTATTCCATGACGAAGAGTAAACTAGTAAGTAAATGAACATGAGTTTTACTATTAGTAATCACTGCTGTTTCATTCTGATAAATACATAGAAAAGGCAAACTTATGACAAGGTTTTACAACTGACAGGTCACATCTAGCGGGGGTCATCGTCACCATTAAAGGATTTACTCCAACATTTATTAAGGACCTGTTATGGGCCAAGCACTGTCCATCACAGGACAGCTTGGGTCTGTAAATCAGTGGAGAAAGTAGAATTAATTAAGCAACTAGGACATTTTAAAAATCAGATGAGACAGGTTTGTGACTATAGGGGGCACTGTGCACAGTGGCTACTCCCACTCAGCAGGCAAGGGCTGGGGTATATGCTGCAAAGCTTGGAACAGAGGAGCAAGGGCCTCAGTGAACCAAGTCCCAAAGCCCAGAGAGGTTTCAATCTGTCACTGCTCTCCTGAGGTCTTCCTCAGGCACTAAGACAGCTGCTATGACTCACCCCTTCGGCTTGGCCCTTTGTGGGTGATGGCTCAGATTCTAGGAGGGGGAGGGGGAGGGGTTATCCAAGCAGACACTTGGCTCAGCGCCCCCACATATAAGGATCTCCACCCTTCCACTTGCCTGGTACACTTCAATTTGAGATCTTCTGCAAAAACATATTATATATAGCCAAGAATTAGGCATGAAAAGACTCAGTGCTAAATCTACCACTTGTTAGCTATGTGTCCTTGTCTCTCTGTACATAATGGTTTCTACATCTCAAAAAAAAGCCACCAGTAATGAAGTACTGAATTAAAAGACTGAAAAAGAACGAACTAAGCCCTTACCCCAAATATCCATGGAGCATTTCCAGATGGTTAAAGCTCAACAGTGATCACAGGATCACGGATATCAAATAGGAAGGGACCTTAGAAAATCATTTACTCCAACCCCTACATTTTACAAATTAGAAAACTGAGCCACAAAATTATTAAATGGAAAATTTGGGATTGCGGTCAAGATGCTCTTTTACTTCAAAACTAGAACGCTTGACATTAGGAGAATATTGAGAAACAGGACTTCAGGCATATATGTGAGGGATGCTTAATAAAGAAGAATCTGCCTAACTGGACTGTAATGGGTTTAGTAGCTTAACAGTCTCCTCTTAAGATTAGTTCTAAGGAGGTAGTAAGGGCTGGATGGGAGATTATGAATGAAAACACTGCAGGGCAGATGGCAGTAGTTTTACTTAACAAGCTAAATTGAGTTCTAAAGATAACCAACTAATGGCTCTCTGCTTTCAGGCCCCAAACAAAAAGCTCTTCTTTTGCTCAGAACCTATTTTAGGACCTCATTTAAATAAACAACTAGTTTTATGTTGATAGTCTCAAAATTGATCCTCTTAAGACATCAACCTCTATGACCTTCCCTTTTATTCTTTTAAATGAATTCTATACTGAAGTCTTTCTCCAATATATCCTCTTGGCATAAAAATGACCCTAAATTTTCAAAGATCTTACCACAGTTGAGTAGAAGCTCTAGCAAATCTTGCCAAGCTGAAAAGGCTTCAAGGTCAACGATAGGCTAAGGAACACTCTCTAAACTTAGAGATGGCTCAACGCCAGGCTGGCTCTTGAAGACAAAGGATGGTTGGAATCTATCATCAGGAAAGGGTGTACCTGCACTAATAACATCATGAAACTCTGAAGTGTAGCTGAATGAATTAATCAACATTCTTTAGAAGGCATTGTCCATCACTGGTTCCACGACTAGGACTGTTTCCAGTTTGGTAGAGCCAGGGTCATCACCATGTCATTATGAGGCAATGGAGTGGGATTTTACTAAACAAAATTGTCTTTAAGGCCTAAAAGTATTTAATTTTAAGTAGTAAAATTGGCTGATTTCGAGTTTCATCTCTTCTCACTCTCTTTTAACCAATTCTCTTGTGTCAGTGAGGCACCTAGTGAATAAAGTGCCAGGCCCAGAGTCAAGAAGACTCATTTTCCTGAGTTTCAATCTGACTTCAGACACTAACTACCTGAGAAAATCACTTAACCCAGTCTGCCTCAGTTTCCTCATTTGTAAAATGAGCTAGAGAAAGAAATGGCAAACCACTCCAGTCTCTTTGCCAAGAAAACCCCAAATATAGTCACGGAGAGTCAGATAAACTGCAAATGACTGAAGAATTTTGTGTCAGTGACATTAGAAGATAAAAGGAAGAGAATTTAGAATTGAAAATAAATTTATTTTTAAAAACACACAATTCCTTGAGGAAATGTTTTAGAATGCATTCCAAATGCCCAACTCAAGGAACAACTATTAAGAACTAGCATTTATATAGCATATGGAACCCTTGGGGATTGCAAAGAGCATATATTATTTCATCTGAGCCTTACGATAACCCTGTGAGGCCGATGTTATTTTAGCCCCATTTTACATATAAGGAAACTGAAGGTGAGTTAATAACTTGTCCAACATCACACAGCTAGTAAGTATCTGAAGCTGGATTCAAACTGAGGTCTTTCTGAGTCTTTAAAAGTCCAGCACTGGAGAAGATGTGGGAAAATTAGAACACTACCGTATTGCTGGTGGAGTTGTGAAATGATCCAACCATTTTGGAGACCAATTTGAAATTATGCCCACAGGGCTATAAAAACATTCATACCCTTTGATCCAGCAATACTACCTTCTGGGGCCATATCCCAAAGAGATGATACAAATGGGAAAAGGATCCACATGTAAAATATGTATAGTGGTTCTTTCTGTGGTGGCAAAGAATTAGAAATTGAGGGGACGCCCATTAATTGGGGAATGGCTGAACAAGTTGTGGTATAGGAATGTAATGAAATACTACTGTGCTGTAAGAAATGATGAGCAGGCAGACTTCAGAAAAACTTGGAAAGACTTATATGAACTGATGCTGAGTGAAGTGAGCAGAACCAGGAGAACTTTGTACACAGAGTCACATTATTCTATGACTAATTTTGAAAGACCTGGCTATTCTCAGCAACGTAAAGTTCTAAGATAACTCCAAAAGGTTCATGATAAAAAATGCTGTCCACATCCAGAGAAAGAATTATGGAGTCTAAATGAAGATTGAAACATACTATTTGCTCTCCTTTCAATTGTCTTGTTTCTTCTTTGTCATGGTTCATTTCATTGGTTGTAATTTTTCTTTGCAACATGACTACTGTGAAAAATGTGTTTAATGTGTATGTACAGCCTACGTAAGACTGCATGCCATCTTGGGGAGAGGGAGAAAATTTGGAACTGTGGAACTGAAAAATAAATAAATAAATTTAAAGGGAAGAAAAAGTCCCACATTCTAGCCACTATTCCATCTTGCTGCCTCTTTTACAATCACTTTGGCTACAAAGAAATATTCAAAATTACAGGTTTATGAGAATGAGAAACCAGAAAATTTTTCCTACTACTGGCCTTCACAGAGAAGAGGGAGCCAGTTAAAAAAACATTGGGATAATAATATAGGATATGGTTTTTTTACCTACTCTCCAAGAGTAGAAATCTGGTTAAACATTTCTGAAATGGCAACTCTCTAGGTCAACCACTATGCCAACCTATTTTCCAGCAAACAAAATGAGTTTTCAGGTCTGGGGTCATTTTATCTCTCACCCACCTCTCTCTTATCCACTGCTTACCTGTGCTCTTTTCAAGGAAGTCCATGGACTCCTCACTTGCACTGAAATGACTGGAAGCAGCCTTCTTTTCCGCATCCTGCTCAACATCAGAGCCAGTGTGAACAGAAGAGTTTGTACTCATGGGTGACCTTGGCATATCAGTTAAAGAAATCCTCCGGCCCGTGCCACCACTCAGCAAGGGTTTGCTCATTAAGATCTTTGGCGATGCCGTCATGTCAAAATTCAGTTTGATTTTCTCTGGTTTATCTGTCTTTGCAGTCCCAGCACCAGGGTTTGAGGGGTCTAATAACATTTGGAATTGGTTGTTGGGTGTGTATGGTGTCCGGAATGGGGAATAATTAAATACACCAAACTTTCTGCGAATGTTCTCAACATATACCTCCATCTCTTGCATTGCACTGTTGAAAATGCTTTTAGTCTTTTTCACAGAAAAAGGAATTTCTTTAGACATGAGGTAGCAATTATTTATTGGAACCCAGGCCCTATATGTACAAAAGGGAGCAAAAAAAGAAAAGGGACAAGTTTGAGTCAATTGGTTGTATTCCAAGGTAATTTTTACTTAATTCAAACTAGCTAACTAGCTTAATAACTTTTTCACCAAATGCAGATTTTGAAAATATTTTTCCATTAAAAAAATTACATTTTCTTCAATAGTTTAATCTTAATAAATGATCCATTTAGAGACAAGATTAGAATTAATCACTTTCTCTCTAGCATAAAAACAGAACATAACCGATAAACTTATAAAAAAAACTTCCATTTATTATAAAGCTCAAAACACCATAATCCAATACAACTTAGCTAGGGTTCAGGCATAGGGAATAGGGTGGACACCTAACACAGTAAGATCAGTGGGATCTGAGAAACATCTTTTCCTAACCTCTAAGGTCCTTTCCAAATATCAGTGTCTGATCCTTTCAGCCCAGGACTCTCAATCTTTTCTCCCAGTGACCAAGCTTTCTACCACTGAGGTTTTGAAATGGTATCTTTCATACGGAATAATGCTCATCGCAATAGACAAACAGTCCCTCAAGCTTTAGACTGCTTGTGTAGTGTCTCCCAAGCTGCACAACCTCCCACCCACACCACTTGTGCTCCCTATGAGCCCAGGTGAGGATAGTTGCATCGGTGGCAACGGCAGCAGCAGGGGTCTCTGCAATATGGATGATCTGGCTTAGGTTCAGCTTGAAGGGGAAAATGACTTGGAAGAGCCATGTGTCATCGCTGCTGCTGTGGCTGGGGTGTGAGCCTCAAGCGGGCTGGCTGGCTGGCCCTAGAGCTGGCCTCCCCACCAAAAAGGCGATACCGTCCCCACCCTGCTCTCAGTTCTACTAGAGAGTGAAGAACATCTATCAGTGTACCTACCTACACTAGCCCCTCTCCCTCTTCCTACTTTGCTGCTTCCTCTCAGCTACAGGGTAGGAAGGCATGTAATCAAGCTTGTTAGAACTGTGTGTAAAATAAAAATAAACAGCCTGTGAGGGAGGGCCTGTGGGGCTTCCCAGTGAGTAAAGTGTATGAGCTTTATTTAGTGCATGGACTTTATAACATCTCTTTTGGCTGCTCAGAGGTAACTTTTTCCTTACTTCCTGGTTCTCAGCTGTGTTCCAGATAGGTGAGGTTGCCGGATAAGTGACCTGTGGATAAGTGAAGTGTTACTTGCACTTTGAAAGAGAAGGCTGCCTTCTGTCAGGGAAAATACTTGAATGAGAATTGGTCCTTATTTAAAATGTAAAAAAAAGTCAGTAGTTAAGAAAAATACAGTCTGATAAAGGGCAAAAGTTTCGGATGGCATATTTCTGGAGAAAGTAGCCTGGATTTTCACAAAAGTTTCTTAACTGATCTCTCCCCCTTCATTCCGTCTCACACAGGCTGCCAGATGAGTCTTCATAAAAAACACTCTTATAGACACGTCACTTTGTTGCTCAAAATCCTTCAGTGATTTCCCAGTCCCCACAGGATCAAGCCCGTCACTGGCCATCTCCTGACCCTTTGCTAAAGCCTCTATGGAAATTGAAATAACACCTCATAAATGGGGGGAGGATGACATAAACAGGTGGGTCATCGAAGGGGACTCTGATTTAAGCCCATTTGTATTTCTTAGTAAACAGTTTTTGACATATAACTTTCCCTCCCTCTTTTGTGAATCATCTCAAGTTCCTCCAGTAACGCATACATGGGAACACTTAAAAAACAAAACTTGGAAACCTAGAAAGGGTTGTGAGCCCTATCTTCCAGAGATAAATGCAAAACAGGAGAAACCCTAGGAGGTTTGGGAGGGGAGGAAACCAGGTGGAAAGGGGCAGCCAGTGGCAATGAAAGAAAATAGATGACCGAACACCTGGGACCAAAAAAGACACACAAAGGGAGGTGACTGGAGTAGCCTGGGCTGAGAAGCATCCTCAGGGAATTACAAGAAGAGCCCCCGTAACTTTACCCAAACCTTAATCTCCACCTGGAATGCCTTCCCCAAACCTCCTTCAGTTCCTACCTCTCCAAGAAGGCCCACCTCTAGGTTTACTTCCTCCATGGCTTTGCCTGAGCCAACCTCCCAACCCCAGCCCACAGCCCTCTTCTTCAAACTCATCTGGCATTTAGGATCCAGGAAGCCCAGTGGGCTTTATAGCACCCTCTATTTTGCCTTGAACTACTACTAAATTACTCTATTATTATTTTATTCAACTTTTCCTTTGTTTATATCCCATCTTCTCATCTAATCTTTGGGCTCCTTAAGTCCAAGCATAATGTCTTACGTGCATCTCTGTAGCCCTCACAGAGCCTAATACAGGTCTTCACAAAGAGTTATTCAGTAAATACCTGTTGGTATGATGGGAGAAAGCGCAGATTCCAAAGATGGCCACAAAATTCCTGAATCTCTGATTTGTTGGGATATTTCAATGCATTGTTAAAGTCCTCAACATGTACTTAGTATATTTTGCTAAAACACTTGGGTAAAGGAGGGGCAGGGAATGGAGTGAGAAAGTGTATTGAAAGCACACAATCAAATACTAAAAAGGGCAAGGGAAGATAGATAAATCCTCCATCTAACTGAAATCTTTTGGTAAGTATATTGATGTCTTCCTTTCTCAGCTAAGTACAGTAACACCCCAAGTAATCCTGTAGTCCAAATAGAAACAAAGCCCCAAACTGTAGGGAATAAACAAGATCCCTGAAGCTATCATAAGAGAGGCTTATTTCACAACAAAAAATGAAACTCTGTGAAGAAAGAACTAACCCTAATGGAAAAAAGGCAAAGACCCGGAAAGCTGTCTGGGGCTATTTAGTGAAGGGGCAAAGTGCCCTGCAAATCCCAGGTCCCCAAGGGCACCACGATGTTATGGCATAATACAATCACTGACTCTTCAAAACGACAGCGAAGTTACATTAGGGTGAGTTTATTCTTGCCAAGAAAATGGTGAATTTCCTGGATTCTCTTCTTTTATTGGGAAAGGCATTAATAAACTAGGCATAAAATGAGCTGTCCTTCAGAAACAGCCCACATTAAAAAATAAAAAAGTTTGTTTCCATATTTTCTTCCCTTGTGTATTTCTTCTCTTCTATCCCTCTAATTTTAAGATCTTTTCATTGTTCATATAATTTCCCTTTGCCTGCTGGCAGTCACAGCAGTCCCAAACCTCTGAGGGATTGAAGAGAGCAGATGAAGACCTGCGAGCTATATTTAGACCAATCTAAAGAAAAAGGAAAACAACCCGAGGAGAGCTCTTCATCAACTCTCATCAACAGAGCCAAACGGAAAGGGACCACTAGTAATGCTACCAACATGCAAAAGTCCACTTTAAGTGTGTGTGTTTGGTGTGGGGGAAGAAGGTAGGGAGCCAGGAAAATAGAACTGTGGTTCACAACCATTTGAGGAAAGGCACTACACCTAATCTCCCCATTTAACAAAGGGGGAAATGTAGAATCACGCAAGTGTTAGCAGGCTTATTTACTGAGAACAAGGAGAGACTTCTTGTCCCTAAGAGAAATATTTTGAAAAAACAATGAGTGGATTCCTTAATAATATATATTTAGTACAACAATTTTAAAAGCAGCAGCTCCAAAAAAAGCTGCTGGGATAAATGCCAAAGTGGGTACCATCAACAGAACTTCTAACACAACCTCTGTTCTAACACACCTGGAAAAATGAAGCCCATATATGATGTTTAATATCAAAATAGAAACTATTTCTTATTACACTAAGATAAGTGTACTGTGTAACTTTGAAAATAAGTGGGTGAAATGGCCACAATTCCTTCTAGTATCCAGTTACAGCATCAAAAGTTCAGTTAACAAAGCCCATTGTTTTAAACTCCCACCTGTCATGCTGTCCAAAGAAACGGGCATCGACCTGCCCATCTTTATCCCTCAGTGCTTTTGCAGGCCAGAAGGGAAATCCTTTCAGTTTAGCCCAGACCAATGGGTGTGGATTGCTCTAGGAAAAGGAACAGGAGATGCAGGGATTTTATGAATTTGCGAAGAAGAAAAACAATTACCAGAAGCATAATGATATCCCGTCATTCAGCAGTCGGTTGGCTGCCAGCTGAGTTTTCCTGAGTTCCAGCTCAGATGAGGTTTACTCCACTACTCAAAGTTATCCATGGTTACTGAATGGTACAAGAGTGCTAATGCTTAGTATGTAAACCCTTCCACAATCCAGTTCCAACCTACCTTTCCAATGTCATTGTACGCTAATTTCCTTTCACTGAACCAAACCAAGCCAAACTTGCAATCTCTCAAAGTCATGTCTGCTGCTTTCTGAGCCCTGAGTTTTGGTCACACTGCTTCCCAGTGTCTGGAATGCCTTTCTTCAACATCACCACAATCTCAGTGTGATAACAATAGCTCCCATTTCCAAACCATTTCTCTCAAAACAATCCTGTGAGGTAAGTAATCCAGGCATCATTAATCCTATTCTACAGATGAGAAAAATCAAGGCTAAGAGGAGGTGAATTGCCTCCCTGGATTATCTGGCTATTAAGTGTCAGGAACCCAGCTCTTCCAAATGCAAGATTCTTTACACCACAGCATGCCTGAAAACTCACCTGAAATCCTACCTAACATAATTCCTATATTTTTCCCCGATCCCACATTCATTCATTCATACAACAAATATTTATTACATGCCTACTGTGTGCAAAGCAATTTACTAGGCACTGCTGAGATATAAGACATAATCCTTACCCTCACAAAGTTTACATTTCAGTAGGAGAATAAGACATAAACACAGATTACTATAATACATAATATTACACAATTAAGTGCATTAGGTGACAAACAAAATACCGTGTGAGATTCAAGGGAGAAGATAAGGTTGTTACCAATGCAGGAGTTGAGAGAAGGTTTCATGTTAGAACTATCACTTGAGTAAGTTGTTGAAGGATGGACATATATTCAGCAGGCAGAAAGCACTGAACTTCTTTCTCTTACAGCTCTCACAGCACCTCTGTTGTACCTTTCTCATGTACTTTCCCTGACTATTTTATATGATATTTATCTGTGAATGTGCCTTGCCTTACCTTCCCTAAACAGTTACAAGATCTTTGAAGGGAAGACCAGGGTCATATTTTATATACTCCAGACTTCTTAGAGAAAGCTTTGCATGGAGCAGGTACTCCAAAAAAAAGCTTGGGGATTTGAAATGAGTTTTTAAATTCATTACCTTCAGGAATTGAGAGAGACTGGAAGAAAAACCAGCTTCTAATCAATATTTAGGGAGTTCCAACTATTTGCAGGGGCATTGTGTTTGATGCTGAAATGCTGAAGGCTCAGGAAGAACTTTGATAGGTTCATTTAGGAAAGACCCATAAAGGGTTACTATTAAGGGAAAACTAAAATGTTTGAGGATCTCTGACCTCCCCAACTTTCCAAGACTGGTTTCTATCAGCACCCACTGACTCTTGGTGCTCCCATCATAGACAGAAAAGTGGCCTAGGTGGCCCCAACGGTCATTCAGATGTTCTAATGACAAGTACTACAGGACATGCAAAAGTTCTTTTTGTCACTCATTCTCTTCTCTGTGTGATGTTCTGTCCTAAGCTAAACCACTAACACTCTTTACTGGAATCCCACGCTGACTCTACTGTGCAGGTGTATGTCAATAAAACCAAAGGATCATGGGGATATATTTGGCATGGCTTACAGAATAAGGAGCTTAATGGTCTTGGATTATTTCTAATCTTGTTTTCCACTCATCTATAGGGCCATACCTGGACAGGTCTCAACCCAAAAATCCCACAGTGATGGACCTAAACTAAAGCTTTTACAATGCAGGAGGCCACGGACTCCAAAGTTTGGAAAATAATTAAGCTAAGAAACACCAACTTACACAAGGCTCGCAAAACCAGTTCTCTCGTTTTTGGCAAGCAGCTAAATAACACTCTGGACACACTTCAATTTCGTTCATCTGTAAAGAAAAAGAGCAGGGTCTTTATTGTTTTTACCATTATTATTGAGTTTATCTGATGATAGGAGTTCATGTATCAATAAGCACTTTATAACTCAAAGACTACTTTCCTGACCACAATCCAACAAAGCAGCACACTTGTCAATATCTGACAAACAAGGAAAGCGAAACTCAAAAAGACTGCATGCTTTGTCAAAGCATCACAGTGCAGAATCATGTTCATGTATTTAAACCCAAAGCTCAATGCCCTCTCCATCATGCCACAAAAGCAGCGTAACATTTGCTCTCTTGAGAAGATGTGTGTTTCACCATATTTTGGTTAGCTTCTCTCTTGGTTCTTTGTCTCTCACTTAGAAATGGAACAACCAACTGGAGTCAGTCCTTCATGAGTAATCCCAAAAGGATAACGAAGTCAAGGTGACTTCTGAGGTCTTGAAAGCTCCAAAGATACCCAACCTTGCCCAGAGAACTGAGTTATAATCCCAACTGGATGGAATTCAGTAGGAGACACATACCTCATGTTCACAGATTTTGATAATTACTTTGGCTGTTTGCGTCAATTTGTGATTTCCTATGGAAAGAAGAAAATTAAAATTAACTTGAATGGAATGATTTCACAAATTATTTTTGGTATTTCAAACTAAAGTTCCTAAGCTAACACTCAGAAGAGTGGAATAATCCCATAAATAGTCCCATAAACAGCCTTTGTAAACGTGTTGCTTTCCCAAGGGGTTGAATAAAAGGATAAGTATTTCCTGACTTCCCGTCCCAACTTGACAGCAGCACAGCACATTTAACTGTTCTTATACAAAGCAGGTGACATAATATACAATTCCTGCTTCACTGCAGCATTTCAAGAATTAGGAGTTGTCTATTTCTTCCTGTGCATTTTCAATTTCCTCAATAGACTAATGGATGGGTCAGTGAGCTTGCCTATGCCAAGAGCTGTAGCCTAGATAATGATCTTCAGAAAGATTTCCATGCAAAATAAACCTGTGGGTTTTCCATAAGTTCTAGGTGTAAATTATCTGACCAGATCACCACCCAGTTGTTGGGGTTTTTGCTTTGTTTTATTTTTTAAACAAAAAAGCAGATGGCCCTATAGGCTTTGTTCTCCTGAAGGAAGGTGAGAAGAATGCTGGTACCAAATAGTAATATGCTGATCTGAATGACAGCTCACACCCTCCTACCCACTATAAATGCAGGTATATACTAAATAATGTCATAATTTTAGTAAAAATGCAACCTTAACTAAAAGTAATTTGTGATAGGGGAATAAGCACAATAAGCACACAAAATAATACATGGGTGACTAGGTGGCCCGACGAATAGACTGGTACCATCAGAGTCAGGAAGACTTGAGTTCAAATCTGGCCTCAGCATTTACTATCTGTGTGACCCTGGACAAGTCACTTAATTTCTCCCCACCTCCTCCAGGATTGTTCTGAGGATAAAATGAGATAATATTTATAAAACAATTTGCAAACCTTAAATAATGTTTTGTTATATAAATGCTAGCTATTATAATACTAATAATTATTACTAGCTAACATTACAGATAATAGGCTGGAGTTTGTAAGGAGCTTACTTAATATTATTGTGAAATTATATCAGTAGTAATAGTAAGAAGTAGAAGTAGTAGTAGTAGTAGTAGTAGTAGTAGTAGTAGTAGTAGTAGTAGTAGTAGTAGTAGTAATGTTGGTAGTAGTGCTGACAGTAGTAATACTAGCAGGAGTAGTAGTACAAGAAGAAACAAAGAGTGACAGTCGTGGTGACAGTGGTGGTAGTAGTAGTAATAAGAGCAGCAGCATTTATGTAGCACTTAAAGTGTAGACCTTAAAGGTCTACAAAGCCCTTTACAAATATCTCATTTTATCCCCACAACAACTCTGGGAATTAGGTGCTATTATCACCCCTGTCTTATAGATGACAAGAAAACTAAGGCAGAGCCAGATTCAGTGATTTTCCTTGGGGCACACAGCTAATTTAGTGTCTGAAGCTGAATTTTAACTCAAGTCCTCCTTCCTCCAACTCCAGTGCCCAAACCATAGGGCTATTTGGTTACCTAGACTATGTAGGACATTTAGTTACACACTCAGTTCTAAGGAGTGACACTCTAGTTCTATGGTTCAACAACCGCGTTGCTCTTTCTCAATCATCACCGCATTTAACGGCTCACTATTCTTCACCTGTCTGCTAGACATATCATACCTGCGTAACACAGCTTCATCTGGGACCTTTCTACACATGGCATATTCCTGGCCCTGGAACTTGGCTACTCACCCCCATTGTAAATAATGCAGTTGTGCAAAATCCATTTGGCGTCGGCCAAAAAGGCTTCAGTGCAACCGTACATTTTCTTTTTAACATTCTGTGAGGAGGGGAAAACCATCACACATGGAGTCACCTAAGAGGAAAACCTTTGCCCTGCTCTCCCACTGTGCCCCAAATATTCTTCAGCACTCCCCCCTCCCCCCATTCATTAAACCATTGCCAAGCCCCAAAGATAGAAAAATGGATCTGTCACCCATGCCTACAATTCTCTCCATCCTCATCTCTGCCTCCTGGCTTCCTTCAAGTGCCAGCCAAGACTGCACCTTCTACAAGAAGCCTTTTTCAATTCTCCTCAATTCAAATGTCTTCCCTTTATACGTTATTTCCAATTTATCCTGTATAAATCTCACTTGTACAAAGTTGAGGGCATGTTGTTCCCTGCTCAGACAGCAAGGACTGTCTTTTGCCTTTCTTTGCATCCCTGGTGCCTTATTAAATGCTTACTCATTGACCAGCTTCTGGAGAAAGAGCTAGCCCCCTCCATCTTGTTTCCTATTGTCCCAGTCCTAAGTGTCTATGATAACAAGCACAAAATCCGTCATTTCAAGGAGAGCTTTACAGTTTACAGAATGCTTTCCTCATAGGAGCCCTGGAAGGTAGGAAGGGCAGGAATATTACTATTCCTACCATAAAGGGAAGGAAACTGAGCCTCAGATGAACCTGTCACTGGAACCTACCCATCCTCCTGGCTCCAAGATCAGGGTTCTTTTCAATACCACATGGCCACTATTAGATTATATTAAAAAAACTACAAAGACATCAAGGACAGAATAAAAGGAAGCCTTCCATTGAAAGACAGGACAACTCCTTTTTTATTTTTTTTGCACCTTTTGCTATTTGGGGGAAGTTGTATGAATAGGACTTAACCTATTAACCTTTCCTCTTACAATTTTCCTTTTTCATTTGGGAGAGGAGCATTTTTCAATGTGAGGAGTTCACATTTATTGCCAAAGTCACAAATAAGGGCGAGAAGGATAACTACTTATACATGAAGAAAGTAATATAGCTTCTAATATGGACCTTCCACTAATTCAAACTTTCAAATAGCATCTAGCATTAAACACCTACCGTGAATGACAAAAGGAGTCTTAATAAAGCCAGCTCTAGAATTAAAGAGAGAAGCAGTAGGATGTATTGGAAGGGTAAAAGACTTGGAGTCAGAAGACCTCAGCTCCCAAGTTTCTGAAGCCAGGTGACTACCAGCAAGTTTCTTCCCTCTCTGTGCCTCAGTTTCCTCCATCTGCGACAATAATTGCACTATCTCTACACCATAGGGAGCTATAAGGGAAGCATTTCATAGAATGTAAAGCACTACGCAAATGTGAATGGCTAAGGATTGTCATTCACAATTCTAGCAGTGAAATTAATTACCCAGATACCTGAATTCTCTTTATGCCTTCTATTGCCCATTGGCATTTCCAAAAAGTGATGGCAGAAGAGCAGGTCAAATTTAAAGCAATCCACTCAGTTCTCTACTCTGTAGAAACTTCAAAGAGTTGGAGTCTAGTGGGAGGTCCTGAGTTCTCAGCTCTGATGCTACTTACCTTTGTAACCCTAAGCAAGTCTCTTCCCTGCCTCTGGTTCCAATTTTTTCCTAAGTAAATGCAGATTTAAACTAGAAGAGCTCTAAATGTCTCCTTTTTCTAACCACTATGATCCTGTTTTCTAAAGTCCTTTAAACTCAGAGATTCTTAATTTTTAGTGCATGAATTTTTTTTAAGTATTTTGATAAATTATGTGAATATTTTGATAAATATATTCTAATATAACTGGTTTCCTTTGTAATCAATCCTACATACTTTATTTTACACATTAAAAATATTATTCTGAGGAGTCCACAGGCTTCACTAGACTGCCCAAGGGCTCCACAGCATAGCAAACGTTAAGAAATCCCACTTTAACTAACGAGCCTATTAACTAATATGATTTCTAGTTTCCTCCATTTCTAAAAATACAGAACTCAACCCTTGTAGACACCTTCGCTTGCAAATGACTTCACAGGTGCTCCTGCCTTGTCAACAGCCCCAGCTACTCAAGACTCAGAAAAGAATGTTCCTGGACACTCTCAAACAGGTCAATGTAAAAAATGGTTTTAGCAGTGGAAATAACATTAAAGAAGAACCATTACCAATTGCCTCGGCTCTCTGCACTAGGGCCCCCAGTGGGGCCTTGTCCATGACTTACAGCTGAAACTTTCTATAGATATTGTCTCCCCCAACAGAATGGGAGTTTCTAGAAAGCATCTTGCATTGTATATGATGCTTAATAAAGGTGTCTTCACTCAACGATTCATTTCAATTATTCCTTGCTATCTCTGGTTCTTATCACCATTCAAACAGCCCCCAGGGGATACTTTTCTACCTTTTGGATTTGGCAGGAATAGGAGTACTATATATGCTTGCCTCCATTTTAGATTTTTTTTCAGACAAAGGGGCCAGAGTACTCACAGTACCACCAACGTAAAAGTAAGAAAAAAATACAAGGAAGGAGGCAGAAGGATAAAACAATTTCCAAACTTTTAATTAGAGGATATCATTAACTTTACGAAAATCTGTTTTTTCCAAGTCAGTAACAATAAGAGAAAATGCAAATAAACCAGCTCTTGGGTACCACCTCCCTTTCAGCAAACTGGCAAAGATGACAAAAGACAGAAATAATCGATGTTGGAGGGATGACAGGGAGACAAACACACTGTAACACACTGTTAGTGGATATGTGAACTGCTGTCTGGAAAACAAAATTTGGAATTAGACAAGAATAGTCACTAAATTTTCACATGGCACCATAACAGAAGGGGGAAAATCACGAAATTAATGCTGCATCTACTTTGAACTATGAAAAAAAAAATACTGGATCTTGATTTGGGGACATATCAGGGGAGGTGAACGAATGGAGAGAAAACAACCCAATATAGCTGTAGGTCTCCACTGAGTGAAAACTGACCTTTTCTAATGTACAAAGATCCATGGGATGAAAGATATATTCGGCATAGTCTGGGTGCTGATCGAGCGATACAGGTTTCTGAAATGGTTCTGTCTATATAAAAAAAGAGAAGAGAGAAAGAGACAGAAGGAGACAGAGAAGAGGAAACACATACACACATTATTGTTGTGGGAAGTCTTCGTGAGACTGAACTTAACTTACACTTGTCTTCTACCTGGGACCTGCAAATAGCCCCTCTTCAGAGCATAGCCTTCTAAATAAAACCTGACTAGATCCAGAAAAGGCCTGTGGTTTCCCTTCCAAATTCTACCTGTTTTCCACTTAAAAAAAAACAAAAATGACCTCCATTTTTTTTTTCCATTTCTACCTAATAACTCTATCCTTTTAAAAAAAAAAAGGGGGGGGGAGGAGAGAAATGCCCTGCCAATCATTTTTTCATCTCAATTACATATAAACTCTGGGCTTCAGGGTTCTAAGTATAATTACACTTTTGCCTTTTATGAATTATCAGGATGTCCAAAACTGGGTCCGCAAAGGTTAGGAATCTTGCATACAGGATGCAAAGGCAGGTACAGCGCAGGCCCGGTTATTACCTAGCATTAATTACTGTATGACCTACAAAGGACTTGTAGAGCCAACAGCTAAATGTGCAAATGGAAAGAACCTAGCAAACATAAGGCAATATAGTATTGTGGGAAAAGCACCTGATTTTAAGTGGAAGATGAGTTCAAAGCCCTGGGTTGATACCTGCCAGGAGTTCCATAGCACAAGTTAGTTAACCATTCCAGGTCTCAATTTCCTATTCTATTAAATGTTTGAAGCAGGGATGAAGGAACAACTGAACTAGGTGACCTTTTAGGTCTCTTCTAGCTCTAAATCTCAGGATCTTAGAAAGCAATTTATATGTGAAAAAAAGCTGCAAGAAGAGTGAGAAGACTCTAAAAAATGAGCCCATCAAAATGTCTGAATGACTGTTTGAACCATCCAAAATGAGAAAAAAAAAAAGGCCTTCCTCCTAATGGTATTTATCTTGCAATAAAGGTTTTTAAGATTTGGTTAAACAATAAATTTTACTGAAGCACAGCACCTAAACTGAGTAGATTCAAAGATCATTCCAGACCTATTTCTTAATGATTTACCAAGTCCCTAAGATTTATGCAGTTTATCTAAGTCACCTTAAGTAAGATAAGCTGCCTCAGCCCAATAAAACTTCCTCTCAGTCTCTTTCAGGATGTCCATAACTGGGAAATGTTAACATCTTCCAACATACGTATTTTTCTCCTTTTTATTGCCAAAATGCCTCCTCTTATTTACAGAGACTTCAGTGGGTACAGCTTAGTCTCTGAAACGCTGTAAATGTGCAATTGAGATACTTAAGTTCAAAAACTAAAAAGGAGGAAAGAGGAAATAGAAAAAGGAATATTGTATATATTTGGCTCCTTTGGGATGTTAAGTATTATCTGCTAATAAGATCTTTTCATTATCGGGTAGTGAACTTATATATCCTCTTTTTTCTAAAAGAATCTCAAAGATCTCTTTATTAAAATGCTCTAGATATAAATCTCTTCTGCTTTGTTTTTGATATCTAAAGCAAAACATAGACAATTTCACATATGCACTAAAATGCTATTTTATTAAAAGAGCACAGTGAATCAATGGTAAATGCCAACAGCCTCTCAAAACAACGTAGGTCAAATCCCATTACCACAAGTTCCAAGGGACTATTTAAATTATGATGATGGACTGTCCTGGACAAAATATATCTGGAAAGCCTCAACAACTGGGGCTTGACAGGCTTCTGTTATACAAATACTTTGTTGTAACAGGATCTCACCTATGAAGTCAGGGGACTAGTCTTTTTCACAATCCTTCAAGAAGTAAGGAATGGTTCCATTTTACCACCCCACTAAATGAACATGCCCACAGCCTTTCTATTGTCTTCAACTTCCTGGAATCTCCTTCAGAACATAAACTGCACACTTTAAAAAATTAACTGAAAGCCATCGCACCTTATTCTTAATTAACGGACTTTTGAATTCTGGTAGGTTAGAAGACCAAAAGAGTCTGGGCAGAGGTCTGAAAAACTAAACCCTACAAAGAATAAGAAACAAGTGAACAAAAAGCATCAAAGGTTTTAATTCAAGCATCAGCTGCCAGGAAGCATTTCCTTACCCCCGGCTGTTTCATTTTCTGTAGGGCAAACTTGAGCAGGTACGATAACTGTTCGATGGTAAGCATTGTCATAGCTTTACTCTGCGTCTCAATGCATTCTGCTACAGTGATTTTCTATAAGTGAAAATTATACAAATGTTCAATTAGAAAAAAACTGTTTCCATGCCCTCCCATCATATTTATTTGTCCAGAAAGCACACCTACAAGAAATACTTCTTTCTAATGGAAATAGGTCAGGTTTCAATAAGGAAGGCCGCCAGGTTTCAGGGGAGACGAATTTTAACTGCAAGATATAGAGCTCACGTTGGCTGGTGATGGTCACTGATTCTCCCTTGAAGAGGACAGTGTTTATACTCTTTCAACTCAATGACCATGACATCCGTTACCTGCTCTTGAGCCTCATGGTCATGCAGGTGATGGAGTTAAGGAGATCTTAGGAAAGCAAGACTAGTCAGACTGGGAGAACTTTGATTCTCCCTGGGTTCAGGAATGGGAGATAAGCACCAGTGGAGAGTTCCAAGAAGGTGGTTTCCTTAAAACGATGAACCATATCATTCCAACTCTTCTGCTCATGCCACTAACAGGAAGGCAGGCATTAGCTCAACTGCCAGCACCAATGAAGAAACACTCTTGCCCATGGTCCGTATATTGATTTTGCATGGAAGGCTAGACACTAACGTTTATATGAATTAGTTCTTCATTTACTATTTCTGAAGTCACTAGAAAATAAAAACCAAATAAGAGACACCATGTCTCTCTTAGTAAGCTGACTGATAAAATGCATTTGTAGCATATTCTTAACCAACAAGGAGTGAAATGAAGAAAGCTCAGCTGAGCTATGTGGTCCTGGCACAAAGCAGGGAAAGCTCCTTGAGAAGATGATGATGATCTATATGCCCATGAGATTCACGTCACAAATAATGGAATCGAGGAACCATTTTTCTTCTCCTTAATTGCACTGGAAAGCTGTTACAGCTTTTCTCCAGTCTGAATCTTGATTACACTGTTAATCAATTCAGGGTCTCCAGATTGTCACTATAGATGTCCTTTGGATTATTAAAGGAAAGGCCCACACAGCAAGTGAATATGATACACGATGTAGCCATCTATATGCTCAGAAGAAAGCACCATCACATGGAGCATCCAATGTCTTCTCTCTGTGGTTTGCATTTATTATTCACTGGCTAATAGATAAAAATTCATAGCACTTTTATCCAGAAATAAAAGATTTGAACCCAGGATGATTTTCAGGTAGTCTTCTTCTCCTCAATGCTACATTATACAGTTTAGAAGTGGTAGAGAATACAGGGGCCAGTCAAAGAAAGGAGGAAGAAGCTCAACTTCCAGACTCACTCTTAACTTTGGTGGCCAAGTCTAAAATGAAGAAATCAAAACACCAAAACACCAGGTTTCTATAGCTCACTTTTAGCATTTTCCATTTTAAAAAAATATATTGGAGAATAAAGCAAGAGAATCTGGTTGTCATCATTTGCATTATAGAGGCAAAAGAAGTTAATTCCCAAAGTATCAATCAAATGATACTCCCCCATTAAAGTAGTCCCAAAATTTGATTTGCTTTGGGATCAGGGGTGATGCCTCATATCAAATTAAAAGTTTCAGATTCTACTTTTAAAACCAAGAGCAAACATTACATTTTGCATTCTTCAGCAGCAAGAAACCATGTCTTGTGATATTGTTTGGAAAGGTATTAGTACACATTTTTTGAAAAGTCTCAAAGTTTTTTCTTACAACGCATATCATTGTTTTCCAGATCTGACAAGAAGTATCTGAAATCTGCTATAATACAAATAAGTCTTCTCTTCTTGATAGTTGTTGGAAAATCCCCAAGGCCCACCAAGAGAGGCAGTAGCAAAAAAAAAAGAAAAGAAAAAGAGTCAACGAATACTGCAGGATGTTTTTGAGACTTGCAGGCTTGAAGTTAAGTAAGTGGCCTTCTGAAAACATTAGGAAAACCAGAGACGACTAGTTCTCTGTCAGAAAGTAGGATGTAATTCCAAATCAGGAGAGCAGTCTCTGCCACAGTCAAGCAGATGGTCAAAGAGAGTAGCTACCTAACGACACAAACATTTTAGGCAGAGTGGGGGAAAACTTCCCCTGCCCCAAATTTGGACAATAG
This sequence comes from Bettongia penicillata ogilbyi, assembly GCA_023548195.1. Taxonomy (NCBI): domain Eukaryota; kingdom Metazoa; phylum Chordata; class Mammalia; order Diprotodontia; family Potoroidae; genus Bettongia; species Bettongia penicillata. The sequence continues at coordinate 18,590,823 of JAJHZJ010000292.1, forward strand.
TAAGGAAAAGGAAAGAAGACAAAAGAGGGGAGGCAGAGTAGTACTTTTTCATTGGGAACTAACCTCACATTCTGGGCAAAACCAATCCCCCTCTGGTTCCGCAGTCAGTTTCAGACACTTAGCATGATAAACCCGAGGACAGAGCTCACAGCAAAGGACTTGGCCTTCCCGATGACAAACCCAGCAATAGAAATCATTCCGTCCATCCTGCGGTACAACATCAACAGGGTCTGTGGTGAGTGGCTGCTTCATATAGTAAAACGGACCATGTCTTAGTTCTGACTGAAATGTAGGCAAGAAAGACAGGTTTGGTTTCAAAACAAATTTGCATTCTCAAAAGAAATCTAAACAACAACAGAACAAAACAACAGCACATCACATTGCACAAATCATGTCATCATCCTACAAGTTCATAAGGCCTTTCTATCATCCATGATTTGAAAGTGGCGGGGAAGGGAAAGGTGCAGAATAGATCAAAAGCTTTCTAGCGTCTGGTCGTAAGTCAGCTCTTGGCTACACAAGGGAAATTAGGAATCCAACATATGACAATCCAAACATACAAAGCAGAGAAGTTAGAGGTTGGTGACTGATAGAACTCAAATCCACATTAACAATAAACTGGGGAATGGTGATTCCCATTTATCTCGGGAATCTTTGACAATACAGCTTGTTCTAATGTACTTAAAATACTTTTTTGGTGGGGGGGGTTACAGAAATTTAGGAACACACCTCCTAAATAAAGTGAAATTCATGATGAATTGTTATCCTTAATTAATGTGGGATAAACCACACAAAGACTGAGACTAGCAGTGACTTTGGGCAAGTCACTTTTCTCGGCTTCAGATTCTAGATCTGAGCTATTAAAGGGTAGAGTTGGATCCCAGAGCTCCCTTCTAAGGCCTTCGATCCCATGACCCTAAATTTAGGAGGCAGCAGGGCATAGTGGATAGAATGCTGGAATTGGAGTCCATAAGGAGTGGGTTCAAATCCCACTTCTGACACTATGACCATGGACAAGTCACTCAACTTTTCTAAGACTCAGGTAAATCTCTAAGTTCTTTAGCTTACAGACTAGTTTGGGATATTGGTGGAAGAAGTTCTCCACTGTGAAAAATGTCATAGATCCTAGACATACTGAAAGGAGAATCCAAAAGGCTTTCATGGGGCATCCCCAGCAGAGGGCCTAAAACACAGCAGGCCTATAATCCAATTCTTCAGGTCAATGAGCACTTGTGAAATAAATGCTCTGTATCAGGCACTGTCAGGTGTTGGGGATACCCAGGACCATAATGAAACAGACCCTGCCCTCAATGAGCTCACATACTACTGAGGGTAACTACCTGTATGCAGGTAAGTATAAACAAAACACAGAAAGAATAAATACAAAGTGGTTTTTGTAGGGACAGCAACAACATCCAGAAGAAATCAAGAAATGCCTCATGTAGGAAGTGGGGCCTAAGCTGTGTTTTGAAGAAGCCTAGGGATTTTAAAAGGCAAAGGTAAAAAGGGAGGGCATTTCAAGTATGCAGGAAATCCTACGTCACAGAGCAGAAGCAAGGGGTGGAATGTGTGCATGGAGGGCCAGTGACAGCAAAAAGAATAATGTGGCTAAAGTTTACCATGTATGAGGAGGAGGAAGAGGAAGGTGCGATCAGTCTGAAGAAATTTCTTGGAGACAGACTGTGGAGGGCTTTAAATGTCATACGTGAGTATGTATTTTACCCTAGAGGCAAAAGGGTGCCACTGACGCTTTTTGTGGAGGGAAGAGGCATGATCACAGCTTTCCTTTAAAGCATCAGCTTGGAACCTGTGTGGGAGATGGGTTGGGAAGGAGAAATTAGACTTAGGGTAGCCAGTAGCCTGGGTGGGAGGACATGACTGCCAGAACTATGCTGGTGGCAATGTGAGTGGAGAGAAGGGGACAAATGCTAGAGACATTGTGAAGATAAAATACACAAGACTTGGCAATTAACTGCATCTAGGGAGTGAAAAGGATGACTTTTAGCTTCTGAACTTGAGTGACTAAAAGAATGATAGCACTCTCAACAGAAATAGCAAAGTTAGCAAGGCAAGAGGAATCTCGGCTTCTGATGGAACGATAGTAAGTTTTCTTTTGGACATGTTGAGTTTAAGATGCTTATGAGATGTCCAGGTAGATGGTCCAGCAAACAGATGGAGATGGTGGACTGGAGCTCAGGAGAGAGATATGAGCTGAATTAAGTAGTGCTGTTTGTTTGACTGGATGCCAGTGGTCCGAAAAAGCTATCAGCTTTTACAATTCCTACGTGACCATGGCTAAGGTCTCCAATAACATTCTCTGGTCCTACTGATTGAATTAATTTGATGCTTACCTAGCCCATGACTCAACAGAGCCCAGAGTAGCTACTACTAAAACAATTATATTAACAGAACCATAGAAGGCTGTTAAGAGTCAGAAGGGACTTTAGAAATCATCTTCCTCTCCCTCCATTTTGCAGTTAAAGAAACTGAGGTTCAAATGAGTGCAATACAGTAGAACTGAATAATACCTCTGGCATCAGACAAGACAACACCCACCTCAGAAGATGTCTGTACCACAGGGAGCTTGACAGGCAGGCCATATAAGAGAATCCATGTTGAGAGAAGTCACTTTGTAATGAGGTTTTACTGTACTAAAAACACCTCAAGCTACTAGGTACCCTTTATGCTCAGAGTCACCAAGTACTAAGCAAATCCGTGTTGGTTAATCCTTATAAGGCTCATGACCCCCAGTTTTACTCAATAATAACTGAGGCTCAAGAAAGGATAAATGCTTTGTCCAAGGTTATGCAATGGATAAATAATAAATCCCTGAGCATTAAGCCACACGAAAAACACCTGGTTACTTTTTGTCCTTTTGATGACCACTTTTCAGGTGGAGTGTCAATGAAGGGAGTGCTGGATTTGAAGTCAGAGGACCTGGCTTTGTTCTCAGCTCTGCTACTTACCAATAATGGAACCTTGGGCAAAGGTCACTTAACCTCTCCAGCCTTAAGGGTGCTTACCTATCAATGAAGGGATGGGACTAGACAAGTTCTGCTGTCCCTTCTATGGTCTAATTCTATGACACTATGATCCCAGGCACTCAGAGGAAACATCATTATAGAATGACAATGAGGGTGACAGTCCCACTGCATAGTGTTTACTAAGAGGCAGTGTGGTGTAGGGGATAGAGATCACACATTCACACATACATACACACACACACACACACACACATCACTAAATCTCTCAATGTTCTAGACAACTCTCTCATACTACAAATTATAGAGAAGTTGCCAACCTGCATTTGGTAGAGGAAATTTCCTCACCTCGAAGTTGCTCACAGAAAGGAAATCAAAGGTCCAGTTCCTATCTCTGTCCCTTGCTTTTTGAAAACTTTTCCCAAGCACTTTCTCATTTGATCCTCAGAACAATTCCATGTGGTAGATAAGTAAGAAATGACCAATCCGAATTAAAAATCTGGGAGGCCGATTCCCCAAATCTGATTTGTACAAAAGCTGAGAGTTTCCTATAAATGTAAGACAGGGATTCTTAACATTGTTTCTATCATGAACACCCCTGACAGTCTGGTGAAGCCAAGGGATCCCTTCTTAGGATGTTTTTGAATCCATAAAATAAAAATACATAGGATTTACAAAAGAAATCAATTATATTGAAATACAGTTCTCAAAATATTTTTTAAAAACAAGTTTACAGACTCCAGATTAAGAACCTAGTAGTAAGAGAACAGCTAGAAACATGATAAAGGTAGACAGAGTCACAGGGGTCAAAATGAGTAAGCATCTTAGAGCTTGAACCTCCACTCAAGTCCTCCTCTCAGCCCTCATCCTGGCAAGGAGGAAATCCTGGATCCTCAAAAGCTCTGCCAGATGAGCCCAAGTTCTCCCAGGGCCTATCAAGATAAAAAGGCTTTGAATATCAACCTAGCAACAGACTGTGGGTCTACTATATAAAAAACAGCCAAACAAGTGGGTAGTAACTGATCACCAGAAGGCTGTCCACCAACCAGTAGTAGTTGAAGTTTTTGGCCACAGCCTTTCATGAAACCATTTACTAAAAGTGTAGAGAGGTTGTGATCTGAGTTGGTGGAAGAAATATCCACACTGATGAAATCACGGATCATTGAAGTATCTGAATTGAAGGAAATGTTAAAAAAAAAAAATCACAGTAAATATAAGTATATATGTACATATATTTCTGAATTTTGGATAATTATTTTTAGTATATAAGGCTAGGTTAGAGATTTGACCTATGATTTTCACTGGCATAAGGAATTCCTAGGAGAAGGAACTCCCTCTACCAATGCAAGTTTGGTTACCAAACTCCCTCTTCCATTGGCAACTTTTCTGCAACATAAGCGTCTTGAGAGAATTGCCTAGGACAGAAGTGTCTAAGTCACATAGAGAAGAGGGGCCTACTAACCCAGACATAAGGATGCATATTGACTTAAGTTTTAAAATGTTAACATTATTCATGTTTTATTGAATTTATTTATTTTGTTAAATATTTGTCAATTACATTTTAATTCAGTTCATGCCTCATTCAGAAATGTTGTGGACCACATGAATGTTTGACACCTCTGGTACAGATTTAAAGTCCTGATTAGAACTTGATGAAGATGACCAACTTGTATAATTTATGGTTTGGGAGAGATGCCAGGGTCTATTGAGAGGTACCGTGACTTATCCAGGGTCACACTGCCAGTATGTGTCAGAAGTGGGACTTGAACCCAGCTCTCTATCCAACATACCATGCTGCCTCTCTTGAGGGGAATAGCCCATGTTCAGGTCAATATATAGTATGTGATTTTCATCTGACAACCACTGGGATGTACCAGGAGTTAAATGACTTGGTCAAGATTAAGCAGCCACTCCACTGCACAGCCAGGACTAGAGCCAGGCCCCTTGGAGCACCATCACTTCCATCTTCAAGACCCCATGACTGTGACACCAGACCAGCCCTCCACACTACGGGTGCGTTTGTTGCAGAAGAGCTTCCAATGACTCCAAAAATAAACATTCTCTGGAAGTTAGAGACCAACTCGTTTACACAGAATGCCATATGCATTGCGTAAGAGCACAGAGGAAGCATTTAAGAGAGCTTTAAGCAAAAGGAGGAGAGCAGGCACTGCCCAGGAACAATGGTGGCACACAGCAACGTCAGGGCTTACGAATGGGAAGGGCAAGAGGGTGCAAAGGGAGAAGCAGACATTCCCAGAGACATCCTCCCATCTTCCAGCCAGGGGAACTACTTCTAACTCAACTTAGGGTTTCTAAGAGGTTTTTGTGGTTTTGCAAGCTTTTGCTTGCTTTCTGCACCTCGCTTCCTTCATCAAGTTAAAGAGCTAAAAATAGGCCAGGAATCCTCCCTAGGAGCCAAATGGAACTGGATGAACTATAAGTGACAAAGTAATTTGCCTAAAAGGACACACGTTTAATTTGTTTCTGATGTAGGCAAATGTTTTGATAGCTGAGGGGAAAAAAATCTTTATTTCCCCCAAGATTAACTAAGGTTGGAGGCAAGCCACTAGAGAGTCTATCTTACTGTCCATTTTTGAACTGAAATATCTTCCTTACGCAGCAGCTGCTACCCAGAATTTGTTACTTAAACAATCCCACCATCCAGAAGCTACCTTTCATAGCTCATCTGGCTCTTGAACATATTGCCTGTTTAGTAAAAAAGCATCTCTAATAGATAACAAACATGCGGCTTTGCCTCCCATGGATTGCAACTTTCCCCCACCTGTCTTTAGCTCTTGTACCACCCAAACAATTAGACAGACAAGTTCCAACCTGTGCTACTTACTGGGATAATTGCAGGCTTAAGATTCCGATGGCTCGGTTTTTTTTCCCCATCCCCTTTAATGGGTCACATCAACCACAAAGGGGCTCGGAAGACACCACTCACATCTGCAGGTTTATCTATTTGCATATGCTAATATGCCAGGTGGGCATTAGTTTAGGGATTTCTGTGCATTTTGTAATGTAATTGTAAAAAGAAAAAAAAGAATTTAGGATCCTCCAATTTATTCCCTGAATTTATGCAAAGAATATCACAGAACATCAAGAACTGAGATGGACCTAGAAATTGGTTATCATTCCAAACCGTTCATTTTACAATCGAAAAAACTAAGGCCCAAAAGCAGGGCCATCACCCACCCAAGGTTACACAGTTAGAGTTAGGGGCAAAATTGGAACCAGGATTCAGGTCTTCTGAGTCTTAGTACTGTACCCTTTCCACTACACTGTAAGTTTGTTTCTCCATTTTTTAACACCTTGAGTGGGGAGGAAGGGCAATAGAACAATAGAAATTCTGACATGATTTCTTAAGGCTCCCCAGCATAGGTTCTATGGCTACTTTATGACATTACATAGGGGAGGAAAACTAGGTACCCCGAAAAGATGCAAGAAAGTCAATTCCCAAAATGCACCCATAAAGCATGTGGATTTATGAGGATACAATTGTCCTACGTGGTAGATGGTCACATTTCATAGGGGGCTTTTCAATAAAATGACCTCTTAATACGAAATGGAAGAATCTGAATATTTGATTTTATAAATGGTTTCTCTTCAGAAAATACAAATAAGAATTCTGAAGGGCGGTAAATGTACAAAGAAGGAAAAGGTATACTTAACATTTGCCTTAAAACTTAGGAATGTAGTACCATCTCCAAAGGACAGTGAGAACACAATGCTAGATAGCAGAGTCGGATACAAAAAGACTAAGATGAAATTTAATAGGGATAAATATTAAGTCTTACACTTAATCCAAGAAATCAACTTCACAAGGACAAGATGGTGGAAGGAATGGCTAATGAACAGGAGTAGACTCAATGAGCCAACAGTGAGCTACAGCGACCAAAATAACTCATGTTGTCTGAAACAACATTGAGAGGTCAGGACTAGAATAGGTTAAAGCCCCCCTAGTACTCTGCCCTAGTCAGATCATTTCTAAGAGTATTTTATTCAACTCTGAAACCCCCCATTAAAGAAGGGCACTGCTAAACTAGAGAGAATTCAAAGGAAGGCAACTAGGATTACTAAAGGTGGAAAGATAATGCCAAGTAACTGAGGAGCAGTTGAAGGAACTGGAGATGTTCAACCTTAGACATGTAATAGAAAAGAAGGCCTAAATGGGACTCGCTAACTCTCTTCAAGTAGACAAATGGCTGTCATATGGACCACAGGTTACACTTGTTCTGATTGGCTCCAGAAGAACCAAATGCAAGGGGCAGAAATTATAGAACGCAGAGATAGGTTTAACATATGGGAAAAAAGCTTCTTAAACAATCACAACTATCAAAAAGTAGAATGGGTTGATTTGAAAGAAAATCATTCCTTCTCATTATAGGTCCTCAAGGAGATGGCAGATTGTCTGTAATGTTAATGGAAGGAATTCTTGACAGCCTAGGCTAAGCTCCCAGGTTCTTTCTAGCTCTGAGATACTTTCACAGACACTAAAATAAAAAAGGACTTAAAATACAACATGAGAGAATATGGGTTAGACACAGAAAGTAACCTCAACAGTGAGAGCTATGGAAAGTCAGCATAGTTTAGAGGGTGGGAAACCTGTCGCCTTATGGCCACATCTGGCTCTCCAGGTCCTCAAGTGCAGCCCTCTGACTGAATCTAAACTTCACGGAACAAATCCCCTTATTAAGAGAATTTGTTCTGTAAAACTTGGACTCAATCAAAAGGCTGCACCTGAGGACCTAGAAGGCCACATGTGATTTCAAGGCCAAAGGTTCCCCATCCCTGGTTAAAATATATGATATAGACTAGCTTCTCACAGATCTGCCTGGGATTGGCTGAGGATACGTCTTAAGGAACCAGAACACAGAATTTTAGACATGGAAGGAACCTTAAAGATCACCTAAAGTCCAACCCTCTCTCATTTTACAGATAAAGAAAATAAAGTCTAGAGAGGGGAAGGGTGACCTGTCCAAAAATCACTCAAAAAAGTTAATTAGTGGAAGAACCAAAAGCCAGGTCTCAAAACTCTTAGTCCCATGTTCTTTCCACTATGCTGCCTCCCCTCAGACTTTGTGATTTTGCAAATAGAGTTTATTTTTAATTTAGATGCCTTTAAATTCCTGAGCAATATGGGGATTATACATGCCCTGTGGTACTTCTTCTCTATCAGCTCTCCCACCCCAGCCCAGCACTACCACCCCTGCTGTCTATTAGGAGGGTAGGCAGGAAAAGGGAATGTTCATTTTTTCTCTTTAAAAACAACAGTGATAAAAGGGCTCCTGCCAGAAGGGTGAGCTACTACAGATCTGAAATATGGTTTAGGGATCTTTATCATCTGTTGCCTCAGAACTGAGGTCTGACTGTCAGGTCATAATATCAAAGGCAATAAAAGGCCTATGAACCAGTAGGGTATGACTAGGTTACTCTAAAGGACAGATTTCAAACCTCCTTACTTCCAAGAACAAGCAATCCTGAGCCCATGATCAACAGGAGGGGGCAAGCTATTCCTACACACCAATCATAAGGAAGCATCTGAAAATGGTTCAGTCAAGAACCGCCAGCAGAAGCATCTGGCCTCAGAGTCTACTTCCTGTCTTGGTCATGACTAAGGGAACTTGAGAGGATAAAGGATTCTAACTACTCCAGAGGGGCATAAAAAGGGAGCATAAAGGTCCCCAGCCTTTAACTTCTCAGTCTACACTTCTCCATCCACAGAACACAGGCCTAGAAATCTGCTGAAAATGGCAGCCATGGACACTAGGGTAAGCACCCTCCCCCTTTTTTTCTGAGGCAGTTTAGTCAAAACAGCACAAGGCAAGCTAAGGCTGCAGTTTCAGAAACACTTAAAAAACAGACAAGGTAACGTAGCTCCCAGTACCAAGGCAGTCCCAGAGGCTTCTTTTACCTGCTCTTTACTGCTATTGTTCAGTAAGCCAGGCTTCTTTTTCTTTTTGATGGGGCTGGTAGAAGTATCTTGAGGAGAGTGACCATTGGACGAATGGGGAGGGCTGGGAAACTTCCTTTTTTGTGCCGTCCGCTCAGCAGAGCCCGGATCTGTAACACACACACATAGAGATTTAACTGACTACTAAAAAGCAGGTCTGAAACTTAAGAGGGAAAGACACATTACAATATATAGTCTCAAATAAATAAGAACCTCCCCAGCTTGGGATAGGTTATAATACCCTTTGTTAAACTGTACAAATACTCATGTACAAATGTACAATTTGTACTAATGTATAAATACTAATGAATTCCCCCTCCCCATTTCCTTTAACCTAGACCACCCAATCCCACTCTTAAGTCTTACCCAGCCCATAAAAAAACTTCAGGAGTATGTAAATAACTTATGTTGGAAACATCCTAACGGTTATTTTCAAGCATGGTGCCACCCCCAAAAACCCAAGTTAGATTTTCTTAGTCTTCTGTTTTGCGAGGCACAGTAGTTTTCCCCAGTGTTTCCATCAAAAGTACAATTTCTCCATCATTCCTCTGCTCTTCACATCTAATCACTCCTAATCAAATTGTAAATAAGTGGCTCTTCCCAGGCAGAACAGCTCTCAACCTTTCCATCAAAGCTAAATGAAAAAAAGCCAAGAGACCTCTGATTTCCATCTGAAATGCCTATACACTCCCAGGCCTTCATCCCCTCTAATGTCTCCAGCAGCTGGTCTAACCTATATACAACACACACAATAACTTTCACCTGCAAAGACTTGAATCCACTCCATACCAGAAATCGACCTCCTTCACTGAAAGAAACAATCTAATGCCACCAGCCTGTAATGACTAGGCACTGTATTTCAGACTCTTATCCTGGGAACCCCAAGCTTATAGGATTTAGAAGAGGAAAGTCTAAGAGCCAAGAATTACCAAAGGTTTAGAGTAATGACCGCATCAAAGGCAGCAACGTGAACTTCCCATGTTGATTATTCTGCATGAGTGGCCTGGATTTCTTCTCCCAGATTTTAGCAGTCAAGGCAAGTCCACACAAGCTGAGAGAGGTATCAGTGTCCCTTCAATACAAGCAGGCTAGAGCTGGGTAGTGCTTAGTATGGAGCTTCCAAATAAGGCTGACTGCAAAGACCACCATTACTGATCTCCCCATGGAGTCACAACCACAGGAAGGGAAACCACTTCCAGGTTCTCAGAGTTGGGTCTGATTCCACAAGAAGGGACCTTTCCCCTTACCCTTTGGAGCAAGCAAGGTCTCCTTTTCCATCACCACTTCCCAAAAAGGTAAAGAGAAATCTGCCTAAAAGTTCAGTCCTCAGTATTCCTCTCAGCTCAGAAACAATCCTTAAAGCAGATCAGGCACTATCCAGAGACAGGGGGCAAAGAGGGGCCTTTGACCGCAAGTATTCCTATCAGGGTTCCCTAGAAAGATAATCACAGTTCAGAAGGAGACACACACAAGAACTATAATTTAGAAACTAATGGGCTGAATTTATTAGATTTTTTTTTTAAAGCAAAGTGTATGTAATAGAATTAGATTTATGGTTCCATAAGCAATCCTCTCTGCTCTTTGTATATGGAAAATTTCGTGTTTGTTGGTGCTTGCAAAGTTCAGAATAATAAAAAATAAAAATTACTTTAAAAAAAAGATAATCACAAAATGGCAGCTCAGGAATGATCTTTCAATCTGTGCAAGGCAACTTTTATTATTTTCTAAACAAAAATAGTGCATGACATCACTCTGAAAACCTCAGTTTCAGGCTGCCTAGCAAAATGCAGTTCCAAGGTAAAATTTCTAATAGCATCCTGCCAAAGAAACCCTCCCGAAAAAAGCAACAACGAAATAATCTGGGTGGATGAGTAATGAAAAAGCCCTCTCTGTGACTCACTGGAGGCCACTTGCCTCTGAGCTGACAGCCATTGTGACTGACTCCCAGAGTCAAGTCAAGTCAACAAGCATTTTTACTAATTGCCTACTAGGTGCCAAGCTCTGTGCTAAGTGTTGGGGATTTCAAGGATCTCTCAATCTTGAGGTTAATAATAGCTAGTGTTCACACAGCACTTTAGGTCTGCAAAGCCCTTATCTTCTAACGTTTATTCCCTGCAATAACCCTGTAAGGTAGGTGCCTTTGTTATTCCCATGTTACAGATAAGGAAACTGAGGATGAAGAGGTTAAATGATTTGCCCAGGGTCACACACTGTGTGTGAGGTAAGACAGGAACTCAGATCTTCCTAACGTAGTCCAGTTCCTAATTCACTGTGCTACCTAGAAGGCAGGCCATTTCAATGAGGCATTCTCCAAAGCCAGGTCAGAGGATCAAAGTGTTTAGAGTTGGATGAGATTTATTTCTTTCTTTTTTCTCTTTTGAGGGGGTGGGGGTGGGGACATGGCAATACAAGTCAAGTGACTTGCCCAGGGTCACAAAGCTAGTGTGTGTCTGAGGCCACATTTGAACTCAGGGCCCCTGACTCCAGGACCAGTGCTTTATTCACTCCAACACCCAGCTGCCCCGAGAGCTGGAGGGGAGCATTCAAATTCAGTTCAACTCCCTCATTTCGGGAAAGAAGAAAATAAGACTCAAAGAGTGGTTACAGCTGTACCATTCGTGATGCAGTAAGAAGGAAACTTAGCTACATTTGGAATTAAAGGATCTGAATTCAAATTCTAGCTCTACCGCGTTTTGGTGTGAGCTTGAAATAGTCACTTCACTTCTCAAGTTCTCAGTTTCCTCATCTTTAAAACAACGTAAAGGGAGGGGGACTAAAAAATCCCTTTCAGTTTTACAACCATGAGCCTAAAAATTCAATTTCAGGCAGGTTTGTCCTTCCCATTAAGCAATCACAATTTAGTGTTTAGTGACTGATTAAGCTATTTTACCTACTGAGGCTGAAAACTGTGAGGGGTTAGGGGATCTGAGATAGTAAAAGGAGGAGAAAATAAGATTAACAGATTGTGCTACTCAATATCCTTCCTCGTGATCTTTCTCTCTCTCTCTCCCTCCTTCCCCTTCCTCCTCTATCTCCCTGTTGGTCTAACTCTCCATCCCTCTCAGTCTCCTTCTCTTTCCTTCCTCCCCTCCCTCTTCTCTCTCTCTCTTCCCCTTCCCCTCCCTGTTCCAGGTGAACATATGATTCAAGGGGTAAAAAAAGAGCCACAAAAAAAAAAAAACAACCCAAACACTAGAAAACATAAAATCAAGGTGTGGAAAGGGCCTAAGTGATATCTAATTCAAGCCTCTCATTTTACAGACCAAAATAAGGCACCGAGCAAAGAAGAGACCTTGCCCACATGATACATAGCCACGGTCTAAGACATTTTTTGTGCTTCTCTCAACACAAACCTTGAGGTCCAATTCTATTTACAAACACAAGCAATTTCCACTGGAGTGGGGGTTAGACATCTGTTATCAGAAGGGTAGAAATCTAATAGGTTACACATCTGTCAATACCAAAGAGCCAAAAATGAAGGCATCTTGGGAGAAAAATTAAGGAGTTTTTCTTTCTTAAGGGGATTTCTCCACTGAATTAGAGATGTCTTGGAGATAAAATGACCATTTTTTTTTCTGGACCAAAAATCAGGACATATGGTCTGATGAAAGTTGTTCCTTTTATAAAATTTCATTAAGAACATACTTGCTTTTCTCAAAATCAGTACTATACTGGAAAAATCCAGGACACATGGCTGCCATACATAGAGAAAGGTATAAAATAAAACATTTTTTCAAATGCTTTTTCTAAAAATCCCTCAAAAGTTATTCAACTTTTATTTTGAAGATCTCCAAACGGAAAGAACCTATGCCAAGGACATTTGTAGATAAAATGGCCTAATCTAACTGCTGCTGGCCTTGGAGATAGAAAGACCTGGATGGAAGCATGAACCTCCATGTGTCCTCAGGGAAATCCACCTCTGTGGTGTTCCCAACTCTCCAAAAGCTAAAGAGAAGGTATCCACCTGTACAGTTTGAGGGAGTTTCTTTTCCCAGTATTTCCCTATACCAATGAAATCACAATCTCCATCCCTACTACCACGTTTTGAAATTTATGAACTACAACCTCACAACTAGCCTTTGAGGTAAATAGTCCAAACATTAACACCCCTTCATTCATCCTCTCCTCAAAAAATGCAAGTAAACTTGAGGATGATACAGGCTTGCCCAAGGTCAGAGAGCTAAGAAGGGACAGATCACAGGAGCTGAACAGATCCAGCATTCTATCCATGACTTTAGAGCACACTGGAAAGAAGAGTTCCTTTTTCTGCACCTTGATTTTCTCTTCTGTAAAACCCCTATCTCCTGACTCCAATGACAAAATCATCTTTACTGCATTATGCTGCCTCTCATCGGATACTGGACTTGGAATTAGGAGGACCTGGGCCCAAATTCCACCTCGGACACTTACCAGCTTATGCGACCATGAACAAGCTAGCTGTGAGACTCAGGTTTTTCATCTATAAAATGGGGATGATGATATGTGTAGCTCCTACTTCCCAGGGATATTATGAAAATCAAATGAAATAATGTATGTGAAGTTCATGGTAAGCTCTAGAGCTAGAAGTCACCCAAAGACTTAATACCACTCTGAAGCTATGAAAGCTTCGAACAGAACAAAGGCTTTGGGACCACCCTGTATAAATGCCAGCTTCTCATTATGATGATTAACCACAGCAGTCAAGTATTGACTTATCAGTCCTTTACTATATGCCAAACGCCCTGTCACCCCAGTGCTGCCCACTGCACTCTGTACCTCAGTTTCCAAATCTTAAGTGCCTTATAAAATTCAAAGGGCTAAAGAAATGGGAGGAAATTTAAATTGACATACTGTACAAATAGAGGTTGATCAATAATCAATCAACAAGCTATGCTGAGGCCTTAAGCCTCTCCTCTGTTGATTACCTCCAGCGTATCCGGTGTATGTCTTGTCTGTGTGTCTGTATGTTGCTCCCCCCCTCCCCATTAGACTGTAATCTCCCTGGGCTGGTAAATGGGGGGGAGGGAAGATGCCCTTCTTTGTATCTCCAGTGCTTAGCACATAGTAGGCCCTTCAACACTAGTTGACTTGTTAAAGATTTACTCTAGGTCAGAGATAGCGCTAGGCCCTACGGATACAAGTAAAAGGAATAAAACAATCTCTAATCAAAAGAAGCTTATAAACTAACATGAAAGACAGAGAGGTGCCTTGCGCCCACGGTTTGCTCCCCTCTTATCATCTTCTCCCCTTCCCCTCCCCAAAAACAATTTTTAAAATATATTTGACAGAATAGATGGACATGGAGTACACCTCAGAATTATGATGACCCGGTTCAAATACAGCCTCGGAAAGATACACAGATGATGGAACCTGGAACAAGCCGAAAAACTGTCACATTGAATAATAATAGCCAGCATTTACAAATCACCTACTATGTGCCAAGCACTTTACAAATATTATTTCACTTGATCCTCACCAACCCCACTTTTGCATGCTACTATTACCCCCAATTTACAGTTAAGAAAAGGTATGGATTTGGAGGGGTTGAAGTAACTTCCTCCTGGGGAAATTTCTCCCACTGACTAAATCTAGTTTCACCGTGTACATATTACATGTGTATGTGCGTGTGTATGTGTATATGTATGTATGTATGTGTGTATGGAGAATATACACGAGAGGTTCACAAAGTATTAATGTGTATGTAGGAGGTGGTACTTCTAAAAAGAGTGACTCAGAAACAGCACGGAGAAAGCAGGATGCGATAGAATATCTTCCCCTGACAACATTCAAACACCATCTCATGAATCTGGAAAGCCTACTGGGTATGGAGCACTAAGTGGAAGAAGAGACAGTCATGTGAGCTTAGCTCCAGCACTGAGACCAGAAACAGCTTTCAATTTAAAGCACAATTCCATTTCAAAACGCTCTTCTAAAACTTAAGTAAAGCCTTGACTTTCCCAGTGGCCTCACATCAACCCCAATTTCTAACAATGCCATCGAGCAAACCTTCCGCTTCTGCCCCAAAGCAAAGACTCTTCTCCCCTCAGCTAAAGAGTGTGAGGGAATCAGTGTTAAAAACCACATTCACCATCTCGCTCCATCGGCATCTGTCTCCTTTGTTCTTGGCTCTTCTGTCTCTGTCGTATGTGGCTGAGGAACGGAACGTGGGTGCTGCTGGGCTTTGGATTAATGGAGCTGGGCTGTTTTTGTTTTGTTTCTTGCTGCATTTAAATGGTGTTCACATGAGCCTGTTCAAGTCTGAACCAGGACAGAACACCAGTGTATGTTCCAAAATATACATTTGTTTCCTGGCTCCTATACTGAAGCAGCATTGGCTTCCCCTTCCACTCCAAGCAGGCCCTGTGCAGCTCATATATCAGGCTCCCTTCAGATCTCCAGCAGACACCTCCATTTCATTGACCATCGGGCATTCCTTCCCCCACATCCGCCTCTGGGATCACACACAGACTCCTCAGAGCTCTTAGCTCTCCAGCCCAGGAAATGACGCATCATTACTGGGAATTGTTTTAGTGTCTCAGGCTAGAAAAGACAGGCCTAGTGATTCCCACTCCCGGCCCTGGGCCTGCAGTAGATTTTTGGGTGTCTTACATTCCTTAATGCTGTTGACAGCACAATTGTCTGGACCATCTCCTACGTGGTAGCCAGTAATAAGCCTGGATAAGAAGGATGATAATAAATGGCTACTGAAATCACTGCGAGGGGGAGGGGAGGAAAGTGTCAAAGCCCGTGGCTAATACAGCCGAACAGATCTGGCTCTAAGATACAATTGGTGAGACCTTAACTTGTTTACTGATCAAGGCTCCTACAAAGCAGATTCTCTGAACACAGCTTAGATTTAGAGTGGGAAGGAGACTTAGAGGTGCTCTTGTCTACCCCCTTCATAAAGAAAATGAGTCCCAAATGAAGTGCCCCAAAATTGACACCGTTGATGATGGTTAAGAGTCACAAATCGGATTCCAAAATTCAAGTGCTTTTCCCCAAATCCAACACATTTTCCACTCCACTACACCATGAGATTTGCTGAATTAACGTATTTAAATTTCATTTTTAAAAAGGACTCTCTAGAAGACTGTCCATTCTTCATAGTCTGGGTTTCTTTTCCTATTTTCTCCTCCATCGCATCCCTGGCAAACACAGGCTTTTCCAGCAGCAAACAACTGTGTTTACCCTCTATCCATCATCACAAAGTATTTCCACAAAGAAGAACCAGCTCCATACTTGTAACCAGGAGCCCATTTTGTGAACAACCCAAGATGAGTCTAGCAAACAAAATGAGACTGGAAAGCCTTCAGGGCTTGCTCGCTCTATTCCAAATGAATTTACAAACACAGTACATCTACAGGAAAACACCGTTCCCAGGATGAAGCCTGAGCATAAGCACAGAACCCAGATATTACTGGACCATCAGGTACAAATGAAGAGATTGCACTTGGGGTAATTGCTAACACTCTCCATTGCCTACTTCAAACATGACCACATGCTGTTCTCTAGGGCAACAAAGCAGAAAACAGTTAATAATTTCAAAGCATTTTTTTTTAAAGACCCAGAGAGCAGGGTACCCAAACAGGACATGGTACTTAGAAGCAACAGAATACTCCCAAGCCAATACTTAAAACTATAATGAACCAAAACCCCAGAAATGCCTGGGGGAAAACACACACACACACAGAGAGAGAGAGAGAGAGAGAGAGAGAGAAAGGAGGGGAAGGGGTGTAGAGGGAGACGGGGAAAACACCGGGAGAGACAAAGCCCCAAAGGGAAAGCAGGCCCCAGCCAAGTCAAACACGTGCAAAAACCTGGAGACTTACAGTTTTTCAGGAAGCCCTGATTTTCTACACTATAATCCTAGATATTTCAAAACAAGCGAAATCACACTAAAAAAGAAACTATTTTGGAGAGACACCCTGTATCACAGCCCTTCACAATCTCTGAAACTAGAGAGACATTGTTTCTGGAAATGGGGGCTTTTATTTAAGGTCTTCAAAGCTAGCATGTAAAAGCAATCTCTCCTGGCTGGGCACATCTACTTCCAGAACAGATATAACTGATCTCAAACCCAACCAAGCCTTGATATCAGGGACCTCCTGTTCATGTGAAATTCTCATCAAGATCAATGAAAGGTTCTGAGGCTTCTCGCAGGTTTGGAGTATGGAGAAACAGTCAATTTCCAAATATGAAACAGACATTAGGAAATACGTAACCAAGGGGAGGGGGAGCCGCAGGAACAAGATCCAGAGGAAAATATAAATTCAAAGCACAGAAGGCCAGAAACCCAAAACCCAGTGAAAAAGCACTTACCAGCCATTTAAAAATTAGATGGGTGATGGTCAGCAGGAACAGCCACATCAGAGGAGGGCTTTCAAGAGGCTTCTGCTTGCAGGCTTTTTCCCCGGCTGGCTTGTTATTAGTGAGAAGGCCTCTCCCAGGGAGGAGGAGGGAAAGGAGAGGCTGGGAGTTATCTCCTCCTATTGCTGCGACTGCTTTCTCTTATTAGGTTCCCCACCGGTGCTAGAATCCCCCCACCTCTTTGCAATGTCCTGTGTACAGTGCAGTCCAAGTGGCCTAGCCCACCAAAGGCGTTTATAGATATTTACTATAGCGGTAATCTATCAAACATGACAGCAGTTCAGTTCAGATTAAAGTCTTTGTTGAAATTCACAGCAACAGGCCTATTTGCACCAAACGCTATACATGCAACAGAATATAAACTGTCCTGCTCATTAATGCAAGGTAGAGCTGCAGCATGATCAATAGTTCTGTAAATATGGCATGTCTCTGGGCCATGCTAGTTAGGAAAAGGGCACCATCTTGTGCACTCTCAGAACAGAACCCAAAGGAGCTTTTCTACTGGAATGTCAGCCAACAGGAACTCAAACAGAACAGCAAGGGCTAAGCCCACACCAGCCAGGGTCAGAAAGCTATTAAGGGGCATATTCACATGCAAAAGGTGAAAACAGCAGAACCAGCTTTGCAAGACTGAGGGTGTAGCAAGTCTGGGGAAATGAGGCTGATTTGCAAATGAATTCCCGGCTGCTTCTGGACAATTGCTAGCCCAGAATGAAAGAAGTTTTTCGACCAGGTCTCTAATCTCCTTTAGGATGAAGCCTTAGGAAACTAGGGGACATCTCTACAGGAATTTCCTAGTTGGGGCAGTGCCAGGTTGTGTGGAATTTTACAAGCAAAATAAAGGGCCTCCCCAAATCCCAGATATATGCAGTCCTTATTTCAGCTTGAGCCCTGCAGGTCTGGCTCAGTTCAATTTATTTACATGTAAAAAAAAGCACTTAAAGTCAGGCCAAATCCTGGTGAAGAAAATGCCGTACAACTGGTTTCCTTTGGCTTTTAAATGCCTGGTTACAAATAAGTTTTGGAGTGTAACTACAGGTAGATGGAATTCCTCTCTGCATTATTTATCACAGGACGCCCAGCATTCCGCTAAAACACCAACGGCTGCTCACGCATACAGCTGGCAGCGATGGAGAGCGTTTGACCGGCGAGTGTACAAAGCAGGAACGCTCCACAGGAAAAAGGTTCTACTCTTTAAGGAATAAATGGGGGGGAGGGGGGAGAGAAGAAATCATAGAGGGAGAAAAGAGGGGCCAGTGATTCTTTAAATTAAGAGGAAAACATGGATCATGTTCTGCCCCGGGCCTTGCTTTCCCCCAAAGCCCACTCATGTCAGAGAAATTTTCTAAAAGGCGCCAAAACACGCTTCACCCATCCCACCTCTGATCTCACTTCATTCAGAGGCCCTGGGTGGGGAAGTTCATGTTCACGGTATACAGTAAACCACCCTGAGTTGGAGTCCCAGCTTGAACTTTCTGGCTGTGCCACATCAACAAGCATTTATTAAGCTCCCACTACTAGCCAGGCACAGGGCTAGGCTGCGGAGATAACAAGGATAGGCAGAAGACACACCCTGCCCTGGAAGCCCCAGTCTAGTGCGGAGAGAGGGAGGCGGCCAAGATAGAGAGGATAAATTGGAGATTATCTGCTGAGCGGGCAGAGCATGGAGAAGGCTCCTAGTAGAGGGTGGCGTGATAACTGGGGCCTTCAAGGAACTCGAGGAAGACAGGCTACTGTGTGCCCAGTCAAGAGAAGAACCAGGATCTATCACCAGGTGGAGGGCCTTTTGCACCACATGTAAATTTAACATATCAATTATTATATATAATATGTAAAATTAATTTCTCTGGACCTTAGCTCCTCTACTCCAAAATGATAATGATTACTGTAGCTAATAATAACCATAATCAATACCTCCCCAGTGTTGTAAAGCCATAAATCACTATTAAAATGTGAACAGTGATCATCACTGTTACATGAAACCTCTCTTCATCATCGTGATTGTTCCTCTTTGAGAACAAAGGATGAAGAGAAAGCATGGCACAGAAGAAAGAGGGACATCACAACACCTAGGTTCAAACCCCAGCTTTGCCCCTTAACAGTTGTTTTGTCATAAAACATGTCATTTCACCCCTGGACTTCAGGTTACTCATCTGTAAAATGGGAAGAAAAAAAGCTATACTAATCCTTGTGATTATTAAATGAGAGGATAAGTGTAAAACATTCTATAAAACAACGATGAAAACACTTCAGTTAGTAGCAGTACTACTAGACTGATGGCTACCTTCTCTGGTTTAGAACTTCACTTAATTCCATGCATTTCAAATATCTACAATCTACTATAGACAAAGGCTAGGAGGTTAGGAACTATGGCAATACACAACTGAATTGTCATCTTTATCACCATATAAACAGAAATTATGAAGAAGGGTCCAAAAAACCTCATACAAATTTGTGATACAGCTTTTAAAAAATAATTACTGTCCCCTTTTCCAAAAATGAGGGGGTATGAAAGATTGTGTTGGACATGTAAATCCCCCACACATCAAAAAACAGGATGATTATTAACCAACATTAAGACTGAGTGTTCATCTGTGTTCTACGACTATTATTCTAGTCTCAACAAGCCTTCATTAAAAGCCCACTAGATGCCAGGGACTTAGCTAGGCCCCAGAGAAGGCAAAGACAAAACAGTTGCTACCCTCAAATAACTTCAAACGCTACTTCTGAGAAACTAAAGGTTCAAGGATGACCAAAGGCAAAGTAATTTCCAAAGATGAAGCCGCTAACAATGGTTAACAGGCAGCACTTTATGTGAGCCTTGAAGAAGAGAAACATTAAGAGGGGGTAAAGAGATAGCAGTAAACAGAGCAGGAATCCTGGAGTCAGGAGGACCTGAGTTGGAATTCATCTCAGATACTTACTAGCTGTGTGACCCTGGGCAAGTCACTTAACCCCAACTGCCTCCAAAAACAAAAACAAGAAATAAAGAGGAAGAACACTGCAGGAAGAAAAGACAGGGATGGGAGACAGCAGAACAATAAAAAGAACCTAGATCTGGGTTAAAATCCTTCCTCTGACACTAACCCTGTGTGACCTTGGAGAAGTGATTTTAACCTCTTGGACTCAGTTTCCCCATCTGTAAAAAGGAGGAGACTGAACTAGACAGCCTCTAAGGTTCCCCCCTTCCAGCTCTGAATCTACAGTCCTTTGACGGTCCTACCTGGAGAGCTGCAAAGAGGTCATATTGATGGGAAAATAAGCTATAAATGATTTCTGAAAACAGTCTTATTTCCTCCGCATTTCTACCTGTTCCTAGCCATGCGGAGGAGGTAGTTGGTTGGTGAATATTTGTTAATGATTAATGCCCAATTCCGTTCTGAACACACAATTAAAACAGAAGAATGCATTCCCCCAGCTTGGCTCCCCTCGGAATCTTGAGCTATGGCAACTCTAAGACTCAAAGAGAAGAGGTAACAGTGAGAACTTCGGCCTAATCGCATGCAGTCAAGGAAAATGAAAGAATCATAAAAACTTAAAACACCAGAGCTGGCAGATAACAACAAAGTAATAGCCAGCATCCATATGGCTCTTTAAGCTTTACAAGGTGCTTTAAAAATACTGTCTCATTGAATCCTCCTAATTCTGGGGACCATTTTATGGATGAGGAAACTGAGAGAGTGGTTGATCTGCCCAGGTCACACAGCCAGAAAAATCTTCTGAGGCAGAATTTGAACTCAAATCTTCCTGATTCCAGGTTCAATACTCTATCCACCGGTGTCACTGAGATGCCTCTAAACATACTATGTCAGAGCTGGAAGGGGCTACAAAGATGGTCTAACACAATTGTCTTATTTTCACAAGAAAGACAAACTGAGGCAAAGAAAAGGAAAATGACATGTCTAAGATCTCTCAGTGAATTTAATAGCAGAGGTGGGACTAGAGGTGGCTCCAGGTCTCCTGCTCTTTCCATGATGACTTTATAAAGAGAGAAAAAATTAAGGGGAAGAGAATTCATTATTATATAGGTGAAGAAACCATCAACATCCTGTGTAGGGGAAAGCTTAAAATTTAAAACTCCTCCGGTCCAAAATGGTTTTTGGGATGGAGGTGGAGATAGCATTATTATGTAGCTCCCCCATAGAAAGGGGAGAGGGAATAAACACTTAACAAGGGCCTATTGTGCACCAAACACTGTGCTAAAAGCTTTTCAAACATTACCTCATTTGATCCTTATAGCAGAGAGGTAAGGGCTATTACTACTACTAACATGACTACTTCAGCTGCTACTATTATCCTCCTCATCCTCATCATCATCATCTTCCTTTTACAGTTGAAGAAAATGAGGCAGTCAGAGATTAAGTGACTTGCTCAGAGTCCCACTGCTAGTAAGTGTCAGAGAGAACATTTGAACTCAAGTCTTCCTGACTCCAGGCCCAAAGCTCTATTCACTGAGACACCTAGCCACCTAGGGTAGGGATTGTTTCATTCTTTGCAGTTTTCAGTCCCAAGCAGTTATAAGGAACTTATTAAATGTTTGTGGACCAACTGCTTCCAAAAGGCTAACCACAAATTTACCTTACAAACATTATCTTTCCTGGGGTAGCTAGTGGACAGAGCACTGGCCCTGGAGTCTGGAAGACTTAAAATTCAACTTAGACACTTACTCTGACCCCTGGG
Organism: Bettongia penicillata ogilbyi; assembly: GCA_023548195.1. Classification (NCBI taxonomy): domain Eukaryota; kingdom Metazoa; phylum Chordata; class Mammalia; order Diprotodontia; family Potoroidae; genus Bettongia; species Bettongia penicillata. The sequence continues at coordinate 18,612,786 of JAJHZJ010000292.1, forward strand.
CAAGTCACGTAACGCTGACTACCTTCAAAAAAAAAATAGAATAAATTTTTAAAAGGGGCTGGAGGGAGGGAGAGAATTTGAAATTAAAAAATTTTTTAAAGAATGTTAAAAATAAGAGTTTTTAAAGAAATCATTTTCAGAACAGAAGTGGGTCCCAAGGATCCACTAGAAAAAGCCTTGGAATTAGAGCCTCTCTCACATGACTTGTTGTTAGGTCAGGGACAGGAACTGAATTGGTGGTTTTGATGACAGAGGAAATGCCCAAGTGAAGAAATTCCCTCTATCTAGACTCAGGTGTTACAACAATCTTCTTAAAGAAGCCAGACTACCTACATTATCCCGTTCCCCCCAACTCAAAAACCTCCCAGTGGTTCCCTATCACTTCTAGGATCAAGTATCAAATCCTCTGTATACAAAAGCTTTCATGTACCTGCCCCGTCCCACCTTGCTAGATCTCTTAACACTGTCACCACCTCCTCAGCCATCCTGGGAACCAGCTCCTTTGCTGTCTCTTGAACAACACACTCCATCTGGCATCTTGACTAGGTGGAATGTTCCCCCACACATAATCCTCATCTCCACCTCCTGCCTTCCTTGGATTCCTTCAAGTCCCAGCTAAAATCCCACTTTCTACAGCTCCAGCTCTCTGCTGATTACGTCCACTGATCTTGCACTCAGCTTCTATACTTATTTCATGCTACCTCTCTGATTAGATGAGGAGCTCCCTGAGGGCAGGAACTGACTTTTACACCTTTCTTCATATCCTCAACACTATGCTCAGTGCCAGGCCTGTGGCAGGCACTTAATAAATCTTTATTGATTGACTTACTGACTTGAACCCAGGTCTTCCAGATTTTAAATCCATCTCTGTATCCCCTATGCCACAGCAAATCACTTGACCTTCCTAAATGTCTATTTCTTCATCTGTAAAAAGGAGGACAGCAATATCCATGGTACCCCGCTCACGAGTTGTTGTGAGGGCCAAATGAGATAATGTACATTAAGTGCTTTGTAAACCTTAAAGAGCCATATAAATGTCAGCTATTATTAATATTATAAGCACACGTATGATTGAAAAAGGAGGTGGACTCGTCATGTAGTGTGAGTAAGAGATAACAGATGGACAGTCTAAGTGCTACAGTGAAATCCATGAAATATTAATAGAATGAGAGAAAAGCCTCTAGTGCATTGGGAAAATCCTCTATGGCAGATTTATAGAAAGGAACAGAAAAGATACACAGCATTGGAAGGCAGTGAGAGGTTGCAATCTGTACTGCAGGAGAGGGTTACCCACGTTGATGGCATCATGGTCCATTAAAAGAGGAGTCACCTAGTTAATGCAGAAATCAGAGATTAGAGCGGGGAAAGAACGTGGCTGAGTCAGAGTAATTCTTTACCATTAACAGTGTGGTAGAGAGGAAACTACTGAATTTAGAAACAAAAATACCTGTGTTCCCCATCCTGGCATTGCTACTTAATACCTACGTGATCCTGGTAAGTCACTACCCACTGAGATCTTGGTTTCCTATCTGTAAAATGAGGGGGCAAGACTAGATTATCTCTTAAGATTCCTTCCCAATCTAAATCCAACATTTTCATGATCTACTTCTGAATGAACCAGCAATGAAGAGGAATAAACACAGCTTTCTCCAAGAAAAACATACCACCAACTAGTAGAACTCTAGGATTCTTATTAGACATCTTCAGATCATCACTGAACCCTAATCCTTTTCTTTCTGACCGCAGGCAAATGACTTCCCAGTTCAGCCTCAGTCTCCTCATCTATACAATGGATAATAACAGTTGTTCTACACCATGTCACAGGGTTATTTGTAGGAAAAGTGATTTATAAATAGTTAAGTATTACATAAGCATTGAGTTATTAGTATTAGTAGATACTTGAACCATAAATTTCTATTGACCACATAGTACTTATCTCATCTTCTATGAACTCTGCCTAGTGACCCAGTGAGATTGCCCAGGACTAGGGGAATGGCTTTGCAGATAAAACATTCTGGCTGACATGCCCCAAGAAACCTAGCTACCACTTAGGCACATATCACAAGGGTCAATCTTCCTCGTTTGATGTTTGTTGGTTTTGAGTTTTTTTGTTCAGTCATTTCCATCACGTTCATCACCCTATTTGCGGTTTTCTTGGCAAAGATACTAGAGTGGTTTGCCATTTCCTTCTCTAGCTCATTTTCATAGATGAGGACACTAAGGCAAACTAAGATAAGTGACTTGCCCAGGGTCACACAGACAGTACATGTCTGAGGCTGGATTTGAACTCAATTCTCGTGACTCCAGGTCCAATGTCCTATCCACTGCTCCACCTACATACACGCTCCATTTGGTGCTAGCCTTAACTAATCATCCTTAGTCCTTAACACAACACACTCATCCCCTACATCTTGGCTGATCCCCACTAGACAGAACATCCTGCCTTCCTCCTCTCACTGTTCCCTCAGACCTCGTCATCATTCAAGCCTGATTTTTGGAATACTGCTGCCTTTTGGAATTATTCTCTGAATCCTCAAACCCACAAAGACCTCTCTCCATTATGAAGTCAGAATTACAGCAAACCAAAAAAGGATAGATCGTCAGCTCTATCTTTAACATCCAGGTCATACTTTAACAAGAGTCTCCACTACAACATACCTAAGGGATCATCCAACTTTTGCTTAAAGACCTTTCATGAGGGAGGGCCCAGCCCCCTCCCCCATCCCTTCACCCTAACCCAGGAAGCCCATTCTATTTTGTAGATAGCTGTAAAACTTAGAAAGTTTTGGCCTTACATTAAATTAAATGTTACCTGTTTGTGACTTCTCCACCTGTTTTTCCTAGTGCCTCCCTCTGACGCCTCATCTGACACATATCTGGACAGGACAAAGGTGAATTGAACGAACACACACAGAGCAATATACTCAACTAGGAAACAGACTAATCTGATTTTTAAACAGAAAAATCAAATAGCCACCATCAAAACAATGGCCACTGGCATTTCCAGAGGACCAACCAATGACGAAACATGCTACTAACCTCCTGACAAAGGGACTATAAAAAATCAGATGTACATTTTCAGATACAGACAATCTATGGATATTTGGCTTGACTCTGCTTATTTCTTACAAAGGAGAATTCATTTCATTTTCTTCTGTCTTCAATATGAGGCCAGTAAGAGATCTGCAGGAGAACTGGGGTATAATGAGAGCAATGTTGTCCCCAAAAACTGGGGGAAAAGAGGTTCATTGAAACATTTTTGTAAATACACAGAAGTAGAAAGATGGAAGGTTAACAGCATTTAGCTTTGAAACAGACACACTGAATTTGTCTTTTTTTTTAAATGAGCCATACATCATAGATTTATGGTTTCATATACAATCTTCTTTTCAAGTTCTTTATATATGCAATACTTATTGAGTTTTATCAAGTTCAAAATAACAAAAGAGAAGTCTTCTAGGAGTAGCCCCTCCAAAGTCTTTGATCCTGCTGTCCCCCCTGCTAACCATATACCCCAAGAACGTCAAAGACAGAAAGAAAAATCCTTATAGATACCAAAATACTCAAAGCAACACTTTTCTGAGGCAACAAAGAACTGGAAACAATGTCTCTTTTTTTTTGAGAAATAGCTAAAAATAAGTTGTAGTTCATAAATTTAATGGAATATTAGATCAAACACGAAGAATTCAGAGAAGCATAGGAAGCTATAAACCAATGCTCAGTGAATTAAGCAGAATAAGGAAAGTAATATACAAAATGACAATAGTAATTACAGAAAGAACAAAAAAAAAGAATAGAAAACAAAAGAAACTAAATGCTGTATAATTATAATAAAACCAGGCTCCAGGAGAAATGTGCCTCCTGACTCTAGTTGCAAAGGGAATGTGGATTATGTTTCTTCTTGCTAAATTTTTTTTAATCTCTTTCCCTCTGTCTCTCTCTCTTCCTCTCTCTCCCCACTCCTTTCCTCACCTGTCTCTCTATATAAATCTTTATTACAAGGGATGGCTCAAAGGGTAAAAGAAGGCTATTCAGAAATAAAATTTCTATTAAAAAAGATAATAACAAAAGTTGGATTTATTTTGAAAAGAAGGTGTTGCTACAAGGTAGCATCTTAGCTTCACTACCTGGAGCAAGGGTAATAAGAAGAAAATCTGCGCTTAAGGGCCTTAGGTGCACAGTGTTGCCTCCACCTTAAGAAGAACTTGATAAATGGCTCAATCTTCTGTCTCCACCAAATTCAGTACTTAAAATAAGCGTCCACAGTATAGAATTCAAGTATTTTCATGCTATTTTTGCAGATGGAAGCACTGAAGCTTAAAGAGGATAAGTAACTAGGCCAAGACCATCACAGCCTGCCAGGATTACAAATCTGCTACTCTTCATCAACAGAAGCTTTCCATTCAATAAACATTTATTAAATGCTTACAGTGTACTATGCTAGGCATAGGGGATACAAAGTCAAATTACATTCGATTGGAATTTTCAATATACAGATAACTTAATATAAGGTCATTTAAATTTAATATTAATAATAATTTATTATTATTTTTAATATTTTGATGGCTTCCTAATGACAATTAATTTGGGGGAGGGTACAAAGACTAGAGGAAAAAGTACTAATGGGGAAAAGTTTTATCAGGAAACAACATATCAACTCAGATAAGGAAGGCTTTCCTACCATCCATGGTGGTTCCCCATTGCCTACCTGGTATAGTTCAAATTCCTCTACCGTGCAATCAAGACCCTCCACTACCCAGCAGTATCAGCAAGCCACCTTTCCAAACTAATCTCCTATCACTCTGCTCCATATGTTAAGTAACTACTCTCCATCCCCACAAGACACGCTCCACTTTCCTGCCAGAGCCGTGCCCTGTGTGTGCTGGTTCCTCTCTCCCCAGTGTCAGCCTGCGGAATTTCTAGTCATCCATTAAGGCCCAACTCAAATAAAATCTACTTGCATGAAGCATTCCGGGATTGGGCAATCATTGCTGGACTTTTCCCTCTTGGACCATAAAGCACTTTGTTTTGTAGAACTCTCTAATACATCCATTGTACAACATTGTGCATTATGAGAATTATCTCTTAAGAGCGTCTGATCCTCCTGCTCCATTAAGGTAGGAACTAGGTCATATCTAAATCGTCTCCTCTTCTGCAGCAAAAACAATATTTTGCACATGGCAGGTACTTAATAAGCATACAGAGGGAAAATAGCGAGGTCTTAGAGGCAGATAACTTGGGTGTGAATTCTGACTCTGCTTACTTCCTACCTTTTTATTTTTTTAAAAATTAACAGAAATTCCACCCAAACTCCATTGGGAAAAGAAAAGAAAAACAAATTCCTTACAACTACACAGTCAATGCATGTTTGCACGTGTTTTACATTTCTACATGCTTACATGTTACTGTTACACTACATGCTATATTTTGTTTTTGTGTTCTTGTGCATGTGTATGTTGTATTAAATGGAATGTTTTGCACGCGTATGTGTGTAAACACGTGTCTGCAAATATACACCTCATTCTGTGCTCTGAATCCATCCCCTCTCTGTCAGGAGGGGGACAGCATACTTCATCAACGTTCCTCTGGTATCATGGATGGTCAATGCATTGGTCAGTTACTGCTTTCAAAGTTGTTTTTGTCTACAATGTTGCTCCATGCTATCTGTGCCGTTCAGAGCAAGTTACTTCATCTCCCTGGACCTCAGTTTCCTCATCTGTAAAATGAGATTAAGGCTAAGACCCCTTCTAGCTATAGAGTTTCAATGCTGTGAGTAATAACTGAGCTGTTTATCAATGGAATCACCTGCCTGGGAGACACCTGGCCCTTTACCGTAGTTGCTCAAGTGGAGATTACACAACATTTTGTCACCTCTCCAGGATGCTAATAGAGAGGGGATTCCAGTTTAGATACAGTTTTGGATGGATCACCCTTCAAGCTTCTAGATTCTTTGATTTTAGCTCCAGGATGACTTTATATATACAATAACGCTGGGCCTTACATAGCATATTTTCTAACATCCAAAATACAACACCTGCTTTACCCAGAGCAGCCTAAGCTTGTCTTCACACCTGGTCCTCCAGATTTCACATACTTGTTCCAGCATGAAACTTAGCATCCACAACTCTGCTTAAGAATCAAACTATCCTTCCCAAAACAAAATGTGAGTGTACTGACTGAGAATGACAGAACCTTAGAGTTACAAGGATATTTAAAGAGGTTACACAAACACTTTTCCTCTCATTGCAGACAATGACTTGGTCCACAGTCACATAGCTAAAGGGGGTGAAGCTGAGATTAGAACCCAGGTCTCCTGAATACCAATGTTCTTTCCATATGGTGATGATGATAATAAAAATGATTCACATGTAAAGCACTTCTAAGTTTTTGAAGTGTTTTACTGTTTACAACTCTGTGAGACAGACAGTAATAACTAAGTGTACTTTTAACCCCATTTTACATATGAGAACATTGAGGCTCAAAATAAGGTTAATACTCTCCCAACGTCAATAGCTAATATGTGGCAGTCTAGATTCAAACCCAGGTCATCTTATTCCAAGTCCCGTGCTGTTTTATTACATATTAGCTGCCTCTAACATTGTTCATAGAAAAAGTCTACTTGAGTGAAATCACGTATTTAGATTACAGCATATAACTCAGCTAGCCATAGCAACTCTATGTTTAAGTTGCAAGGATAATCTTTTACCAAACATTTACAGAGTACCTACTAAAGATAAGACGTGCTAAATGCTGAGGGAGATTGAACCATGAATAAGATCATCTCTGTCCTTGAGCAAACCACTATTAATGTAAGATCTGAACAGTCAAAGGAAGAAGAGATCAGTTCTGACTGGTGGAATGAGGGAAAGGAAGTGGTATTTGACTTGGGTCTTGAAGTAAGAGCAAAATTCCAATGAAGACAAGGGGAGTAGGTCATTCCAGTTAGAGGGAAGGAAGTAAGCAAAGGCAGAGAAGCAGGTCAGCTCAGGACATCTGGGGATACAGAGACAAGCTTCCTCAGGATACTTGGGGAACAGTAGTTACTCTAAGTAGAACACAGAAAGGGGAGGAGAAAGAGGGGGGAAACTTTAAAACTCAACATCTTATGGAAATGAATGTTGAAAACTAAAAATTACATTAAAAAAAAAACTAGAACACAGAGGCTGCAAAGGGCACTGGTATGAGACAAAGCTGAAAAGAGAAGTAGGAACCTCATCGTAGAGATTCTTGAACTCAGGGCTAAAGCAGACTTTATTCAGAAGGCATGGAGAGCCATTTTAAGGTTATAACCTCCTAACTGGTTTCTCAGCCTAAATTCTCTCCCCACGCCAACCCATCCTCAAAACAGCTGCCAAAGTGCTTTTCCTAAAGTGCAGGTCTGATCATCTCAAGACTCCTCATCTAACCCCACTCTCCTCAATAAACACTAATGGCTCCCTGTTATGTCTGGGATCACATGTAAAATTCGCCCATTTGGCGTCTAAAGTTCTTTATATCCTAACCCCTTCCTATCTCTCCAGTCTTCTTATACATTACTCCTCTCAGTGCACTTGGTCCAGCAATACACATCTATTCGCTATTCCTCACACATAACACTCCACCTCCCATCTCCATGCCTTTATTTGGCCAGTCCACCTCCACTGGAACATTCATTTGCCCTCTCTTCCTCTTTCTTCCCCCACCTCTCTCTTCTCCTTTGTCTCCACCTCCTCCTTTCCTTCTTCCTTCTCCTTTTCTCCTCCTTCTTCTTTCTCCTCCTCCTTCTTCCTCCTATTTCTCCCCCACCCCCATCATCTTTCTCCCTGTGTTTCTCTCTTCGTCTTTCTCACTGTGTATCTGTCTGTTTTGCTCAGTCTCTGTCTCCTTATCCCCTTCCCTGCCTTAGAATTACTGGCTCCAATGGCACTTCTGCAGTAGGTTCCCCACTATTGCTAGTATCTCCTCACAAGTCACCCTGTATCAATTTCATGTGTATCTGATATATTCCTCATACATACATGTTGTGCCTCCATTAGAATGTAAACTCCTAGTGGGAAAGGACTCTCAGTTTTACTTAGAATACTCGTGTTTCGTTTAGGATCTGAGAACTGCATTGTCACTGTTGTTGACTGGTCATTATTGAACAAAGGCGTGACACTGAAAGATGAATCTGGCAGCTTAAAGCAGAAAACTGAGAGGCTATCACAGTACTCTGGGCAAGAGGCAATCAGTATCTAAAATAGGAGCAAGTGACGGCTGTAAAATCAACAGAACATGGCAACTGATTTTGAGGGAGAGGGAATATTCAAGGAAATGCCTCTGAGTGTGCAAACAGAGGTGACTCAGAGGATGATGTCAGGAACAGGAAAGGGAAAGGTTCAGGAGGTGGAGCCATTTTTAGGTGAAAATTATCTGGAAAATGAGCCTCACAGGGCAGCTAGGTGGCCCAGTGAATAGAGCACCAGCTCTGGGGTCAGGAGGACCTGAGTTCAAATCCAGCCTGACACTTGACATTTATTAGCTGTGTGACCTTGAAGTCACTTAACCCCAATTGCCTTGTCTTTCTTTCCTTCTCCAAAAAAAAAAGAAAATGAGCCTCATGTCTATGCAAATATATACAAAATGGTTGTGAAATAAACCAAGTTCAAGTGCAGCATTCAGAAGCCTAAATTGCTTACCCAGTTTTTAAATGTGGTAGATCACAAACCCGTCAATTAGTTCCAAATACTTCCCATAGATGTGGGGGTCACACTGAAGCATCCTATGGCCACCTTAACTAACTTCTCTCTGCTCTCTGAGAACAGAATTGCAACAAAGGATTCATTTAAAATCCACCAGGCATCTGTTCCTTAATAATCATTATTTCCAGGCACAATCTGGGCTGGAAATAAAGTCATCACCTCTAGCTTTGAAGACTCTATAACTCAACTCTGGAAGAGGCATTAAGAGTACATAACCAACGAGTTTACATAATTTAATGTTCATTCTCATACAGCATAAGCACTAGCTTTTCAAACTCAAAATTTTTCAACCTTTTTTCAAATCTTATTCATTAAAAAAGGACTTGTTTACACCCTAATCAATATTTTAACCTATCCACATAGGATGAGAGGGGCAGCCAGATGGTGCAATGGATAGAGTGCCAGGCTTGAAGTCCGGAAGACATCTTCCTGAGTTCAAATCCATCAAACACTAGCTGTGTGACCCTGGGAAAGTCATTTAACCCAGTCTGCCTCAGTTTCCTCATCCATAAAATGAGCTGGAGTAGGAAATGGCAAACCACTCCAGTATCTTTGCCAAGAAAACCCCAAATGGAGTCATGGAAAGTCAGACACAACTGAAATGACTGAGCAACATAAGGATGAAAACTGGAGGGATTTCAGGAAATTCTAACACCTCTGAGGACCTGGGTTCAAATCACTTAATGTTCTTGGACCTCAGTTTCCTACTCTGTAAAATAAGAGATTTGGATTAGATTATCATTAGAGAGCTCTTTCAATTCTAAACTGTATGAAAATATGACCTGCCACCTTTTTCTACTGGCTCCAGGATAAGACAAATAATATCTCCATTGTTTGCTTCCATTTTTCTCCCGTCTTACTTCTCAATCCGTTGCAGTCTAGCTCCCACTCCCAATACTCAGCTGAATTTATTCTCTCCAAAGCTACAACAGATCTCACAACTGCTACTTCCAATAGCCTTTTTTTATTTGTTTTAATTTTACTTGACCCGTCCATCATTCCTTCCTCCAGGATACCCTTTCCTTCCTTGCAGTCCATCATACTTGTGGTCTCATGATTCTCTTCTGACTGGCCTGACCACTTTGTACTTTTTTCTTTCTATGCTTCAACCTCCTCCTACCCACAAAATGTGGGTGTCCAACAAGACTGTGTCTTAATCTCTCTATATGTTTCTTCCCCCTAATAATTTTATCGGCTCTCTTGGTATCAATTATTATCATCTCTTGACAGCTAGGTGGCACAGTGGATACAGCACTAGACCTGATCTCAGTAAAACAGGAGTTCAAATCTTGCCTCAGACACTATTTGTTGTTGACCCTGGGCAAGTCACTTAACCTCTGTCTGTCTCTGTTTCCTCAACTATGAAATGGGGAAAATAACAGTACCTAACAATGTTGTTGCAAAGACAGAATGAGATATTTGCAAAATGCTTTTGCAAACCTTGTGGCACTATATAAATGGGAATTATTATGCAACATTTCCCAGGTTTAAATACCCAGCCCTAATCTCTGTCCTGAATTCTAGTAGTAGATTACCAACTGCATAACAGACCTATCCATCCAAACCTTTCCGCATCTCAAATTCAATGTGGCCAAAACAGAACTTTATATAAGGTTCTTCCACCAACAAACCCACACCCATTCCACATTTGACCATTTCTGATGATAGTCACCCAACTCTAAAGTCATTCTTGACTCTTACGCTGCCCTCAACTCCAATACCTAATCACAGTTGCCAAATTAATTCTGTCTCCAAACATCCACCCCCTTTGTCTCCGCTCACACAGTCTCTTCCCTAATTCGGGCCTCTCAAGTTATCTATTGTAACATTTCCTAACTGGTATCACTGCTGTCAGTCTCTCACTGTCCTCCACAAATCAGTGTATTTAGAAGACCAACAAAGTCATTTTTCTCCCCTCTCTGAAACTTAGGATCATAAACATTGAGCTAGAAGGGATCTTAATTCAAGCCTCTTGTTTTTAACAAATAAGGAAACTGAGAACAAAGAAGGTTGTGACCTGCCAAAGGTCACAGATATATTAAGTGCCAAGGTCAGATCTGACTCCCTATCTTTTCTAGGATAAAAAACCTAGCATTTAAAGTCCTCCCCTGTGTGACCCTTTCCTAACTTTTAAGTCCTGTTTCCCAGTACTGCTTTTCATATACCCTTGGTTCAGTCAAACTGGATTACTAGTTATTTCCCACAAACAACATCTGCTTTCCCAAGGAGCAATTCACCAACACTGGGATTCAAGATAGCCAATAAGAGAAAACACCCAACTAAGAGTTACTTGCCAAAACACTTTAAGGTTCAACTCCACTTAAGTGGTGGGAAAAGCACTGTATTTGGAGCCAAAGGTCAAAGGTTCAAAATTCTGGCTCTACCATTACTTGACCTTGGGCAAGTCACCTGACTTCTCAGGAGCTCAGGCTTTGTAAAACAAAGGAATACCACTGATGATTAAGTAAGCTACCTACCTCCAAATGGTGGATAGGGCGGGAAGGACAGAAGAGGTAGTAGTGATGGGATCAAAGTACAGAATGAGACATACATTTTTGAACAGGTCAACTGTGTGCACTTTTGTACTCTGCTTTGTACATAAAAATGTTCTTTCTTATAGTGTTTATTAAATTCAAAATAAAGAATTTTATGAGGGGATTGGATTAAATCACCTTGAGGTTCCCTTCCAACTTTAAATTTCTTAATTCTATTTTTCATTGTATAGCTATCCAAACTTTTTGGTCCTTAGTAATGAAAGATATGGCTAAGGCCACAGAAACATAAACATAAAATTATATTTTAAATTCTACTTTTTTCTAATGGAAGAATTTCCAGCCATTTCAATGCCCCAGTAAAGGAATTACGGTTCATTTTGTTGAAAGGATTGTTTGGGGGAATGGGGAATGAAAGAACCCATTTGTTGCAGCCTCTTAACTAAGTGTTTTTCCCCGAAAATTGATACAAGGTATATAGCTTGCTGTCTCCTTTATAAACAGCCCTTTTGTGAGATGGCACTTTTAATTTATATACAACAATTAGAACTCACATCCTGTGCTAATTAAACTTTGAGGCCACTTAGCAAATTGCTGCAATTGTGCATACTCTACTGTGACTTCCATCTCTTAAAGCAGATCTATACACTGCAAATTTTGAGCATCAACAACATTGTTCCTAGTTTATAAATGTTATGTTATGATCTGTTTTTGTTTTACATCTGTGTCTTGGTTTCAGGTGGTTCATTTCCTTGTGCTCAGGCTAAGGCCTGAGTCACAAATTTCCCCTGATTTGTTTTTAACAGGTTTCTGCCTTGGCAACTGCTTTCCAGAACATTCACATGATGCAATGACTGTGGTGAGACACTTGCAGACAAGTATCAAGATGGAAATAGAAGAAATAGGAGAACTGTAGCTTATGTCACTCTTCAAGGTATCCAGTGTATAGACCCGTCAGTGGCTGGTTTGAGCTAGAACAATCTTCAGTTCGTCTAGTCCCACCACTGCACATTTTACGAAGGAAAATGCCAACATGATTTCCCAAGGTCATGCTAAGTAGGACAGACTTGGGCATGACCGATGCTCTTTCCATTGCGGCCTAATGTGTCTGTCCCTTAGTATACTTGAGGGAACCTGATCTGACTTGAGACAGAAGCTAGGTTATAATCACTCTACTATAGTGTGATTAGAAGATTAGCATTTGACATCTTTTGAGAAGAGAAGCGAGTTCTTATTTTGTCTGAAGACAAACTCAGCCGTATATCCCAGGAAAATCCACATGCTATATAACCCTAAACTAAAGTGCAGATCAACTCCAAAGGCTGATTAAATGCCAAGAAATCCATCTGAAAAGATAAACTTGGAAATTCATCGATTAAAAAAAATGAGAAGTGGTTGGGAAAAGGGTACCCTGGGGTCTGAGTGACAATAGGTTATGGACAGAGCAAGGGACAAAGTAAAGAAAATCTAACTATGACTTTACCAAATTCAAGGCATCCTAAAGTCCTTCCACAAAACAATAAAGAATATGGCAACTAACTAATCCTGAGGATTAATTTCCAGACCATTAAGTAATATATTTCCCTCCAAAATAAATTCAGATAAACATGTAAGAGATTACACAGTTCTACTGCATAACAAAGCATCCAACTGCCTATCTTGGGGAAGGCAGGAAAAGACAGGGGAGCCCATGATTGGTCTTTAAATGGCAGGTAACTAAGAGTGGAACTTGTGTATCAGGCTCCTACTTCCATAGACAGCTACCGCCAAAGCAACCATATAATCTTATACCATTGCCAGGTCCCTATCTACCTAACCTTGGGCAGCTAGGTGATGCAGTGGATAAAGCACCACTGCAGGAGTCAGGAGGACCTGAGTTCAAATCTCACCTCAGACACTTGACACTCACTAGCTGTGTGACCTTGGGCAAGTCACTTAACCCTAACTGTCTCATCCTGGGTCATCTCCAGTCATCCTGACGCATATCTGGTCACTGGATTCAGATGGCTCTGGAGGAGAAGTGAGGCTTGTGACCTGTACAGCCTTCCCTCACTCAAAACAAAGTCAAGTGCAAGTCATGTCATTATTTCTCTGATGGCGTGGTCTTCGGTAAGGAAGGACGAACACACACATCTACCTAACCTAGGAATCAGTAATATGTGATGTCAGATAAGTACCTTCCCGTCTCTTGACCTTAGCAACTGACTTTGTAAAATGAGTGATGATCAACGGTGGCCTTTATAGCTCCAGCAGTTCTTGCTCTAAAGCACAGTGGTAGAGCAGAGAGAGCACTGGCTTTGCAGTTAGAAGACAGGGGTTCAAATCCCAGCCCTGCCCCTTACTGCTAGTATGACCTTGGGTGAATCACCTAAATTGTCTCATCTTGAGTTTCCTCCTATGTAAAAGGAAGGGATTAGAACTGACAAGTTCAAAGATCCATTCCAGGTCTAATATTCTATAATTCTGACAGTTCAGGATATTCTCTGATCAAAAAGGGCACTAGGCCAGGATGAGGCAAACAACACTAGAGTTCTGATAATAACTTCCCCCCACACACCCCACCCTCCTCCAACTCTTAAGATTGGAGCCAGTTCCATGAGGCAAATATCCCAGGAGGCAGTGTTCCTTGCTGTAAATGGGGTGAAGCTTCTAAGGACTGTGACAGAACCTCCACTGTCAATAAAAGGTCAGAAAATAGGTGTCCACAGTGAAAAGTGGGCAGCAGGGGATGGGAAGGAAAGTAAAACTGTATCACATGGTACTCGGACCTTTCAGACAGGGCAGGAGAATGAAGAGACAGCTAGTGTATTTCAGACGAGTAATTCATAATGGTGGAAAAGGAGAAAGGGCCTTCTAGCCTCAACAAACTAAAGATTCAAAGGAGTTCCTCTCTTCTAAAGGGTCCTCAGAATGTCATCACTTTGGAAAAGACCAGTCAGTGCCTAAGTAGCAACAATGTATGGCTTTCTTTTTAAGAAAAAAGGAAAATTCAGTCACCATTAATGAAACCTCTACTGGCCTCCTTTTGTTGAGAAATCATCATTATCACTTCTGCAGCAGCAGCCCCCTCCACTAACGGCTTTCTCTGATGCTGCTTCATCGTGGGGAGGTCTTAGGATCATAGCCAAAGATTTAAAGATAAATTTTGAGTTGCAAGGGACTAGAGGTTATTTAATTCAATCCTCTTGTTTTACAGACAATTAAGCTGGAGCTCAAAAGTTATGTGACTTGCTCCATATCTCCCATGAAATAAGGAAGTCAGAGATGCCAAGGTCTGAACCCAAATTCTCTAACTCCAAATGCAGTAGCACTCTTTCCACTACACTGGCTACACTTTCAAAGTGTAACATCTGACCATCTGTGACAAAATGGAAATTTAATTTAGACCCAGTAATCAACTCTATCAGCCCAGTCAGGCTAATTTAAAAGAGAATCATCCCTATGTGGGTGAATTTTTTGATGACAACTATTCATGAAAATTGTCTGAGTCACAAAAGGGTTGTCATCAGTATCCATGAAGTGAATACCATGACAATAAATTAAGGATCCTTAAAATAAGCCACACTCTGGTCTTTCCTAATTGTTCTGGTTTTCATCTGGGTCCCTTTCTCTTCTACTGTTCTGATTCCCATTCCATCTTGCCCACAATTGTCCACCAGCTTCTTACCTAGTCTTTCTTGCTCCAATTTCTCCTCCTCCAATTTCATTTTGCCCAACACATTTTAAAGATGCTTCTTTTACTATATCCCGCTCTCCTCTGCTCAAAAACTCTCAATGATTTCCTGAGTTCCAACTTGACCCGTCTTCACAATTATGCTCAAGCCATTTCCTCTCACTATTCATCTATGTTCACTATCCATCTATGTAAATAAACCCTAAACTCTAGTAAAACTAGTCTACTTAAACATATGAGCACTCTCACCTTCGTAATGTATACCACTCCCCTCATCCCACCTGAAATACCTGGGCCTATCCCTGCCTATCTAAACCTTCAGCTTCCTTCAAAATTTCATTATGTCCCATGTCTTCCCTGAAGCCTTCACAATCCACAGCGATATCCTTTTTCTTAATTCATAGTGCCTAATATCAGTTCCTCTCCACTGCCCCTTCATTACATACTGCCTCATAAGGAATTGTTTACCTTTTCATTTCCATATACTCCCTCTCCCCACCTCCACATACCCCCCCCACCTTCTCCCCATGTTCCCTCAGTCTCTGTCTCTTGTCTCCTGAAATCTAATCCTTTGCCAATACTCTAAGGCTCCTTTTAGCTCTAAATCCATGAAATCATGAAACTCCCTCCTGGATATCACAATCCCTTAGAATTGTCTCTTAGGAAATTCTATCTCAACCTTGTCCAAAACAGCTCATTATCTTTACCCTCCCAAATCTCAGACTTGACCTTCTTTATCTGACAAGAATGCTACCATCCTCCCAGGTATCCAGAATCTCTGTGGCAAAGTCATCTACGAGCCTCCCCTCGCCCTCACCCTCCATATAAAATCAGTTGCCAAGCCTTGTCCATTCTCCCTCCATATCTCTCACCTCTGCTTCCCCTCTCTAGCCACCATCCCACTTCCCTCCTATGCTATTACCAAAGTCTTCTAATTGGTCTCCCTACTTCCAGTGTCTCCCCCATTAAACCATCCTTTACTCAAGTGTCAAAATTATCTCCCCCACAATTCTTTAGGGAGTTTACAGTCTCACTAGAGATCTACATAAGCTACTTGAGAACAGGGGCAAGTAGGTGGTACAATGTATAGAGTGCTGGGCCTAGAATCAGAAAGACCTGAATTCAAATCCAGTCTAGACACTTATTAGCTATGTGACCCTGAACAAGTCCCTTTAACCACTGCATGACTCAGTTTCCTCATCTGTAAAATGGTAATAAACAAAAGCACCTACTTGCCAGGGATGCTGTAAGAATAAAATATGATATTTGCAAAGCACTCTGCAAACCTTAAATTACTAGATACAGGCTAGCTATTACTAGTTTATTCTCTGTATTCCCAGTACCCAACACAAATGCTGGCACATAGTAGGCTCTTATTAAATGCTTCTCCTAAACCACTTTAAGGACAGACAGTAGATTACCCTCTCTTGTCTTTGCCCAAAATACCTATCAAAGACGCTCCCTAGCTACAAAGACCCATTGAATCACTGAATGAACAAACCCCCTTCTTTTAGCCCAGGACAATTAAACTAGAAGAAAAGGGCTACCACAACCATCAACCAAAGTATTCAAAGAACGCCAGGGTGACAATCCATCTCCAAGTTCCTTCACTAAAAGGAAAGGAATAGATATGTCTTTTAGGGGCTAGTTGAGGTCATAAAGACCATAAATTCTGCTTGCTGTCTTTCAATACCAAAAGTAAAAAAAGAGAGGGTCTGGCCAATAGTGAATTTTCTGGGGATCAACCCTGAATTTGTAAATGAAACAAAGTTCCAGTTATAGGCTTTATTAAAATTTGTCCTTGACACAAAAATTAGCCTCAAAGTGCCAACGAACATGCAGTTTCTTTTCTCGGCCGAGATAGAAGCTACCATTTTGTGAGGTGGCATACCAATTTCCTCCTCCTTTTGCAATTCCAAAGAGCCCTGGTTTGAAAATGAAAATAGCAAAGGTGCCTCTGGCCTCATCTTAGCCACTTCTGTTTATATTCTAATTCCCAAAGGTCATCAAGTAAAAATGGTTGATGGCCTATAATCAGGAGATACAACAAAGGAAACTCAGTTTCGAAAGGCTCCAGCCTCAAAATACATTCCTTAAAACAGGATAGCTGCACTCATTTGAGAGACAAAGTGACTTGGCCTAGGGTCAAATACCTAGCAAAAGTCAGAGTTCACAAGGTCACAGAATCAAAGACTTGGAATAGGAGATGGCCTTAAAGATCACCCAAGTCCAACACTCATTTTACAGATGAAGAAACTGAGACTCAAGAAAGGAAAATAACCATGCCCAACATCATACACAGCCAGAACTTACAAAGCCAGTTCTCCTACTCCAAGTCATTCGGTACTCTCTGTTTGCCACAAAATACCTACAGATGGAGGGACATAAGCCACAGAAAAGACCACCTAAGTAAAACATGCAAAAAGAAATCAGAGGGAGTGATTTCCCCACACATTAGATTCATCCCAAGAGCCACATCTTAAGTCTGACTGGTCCTATAACCACAGCTTGGAGAGCCATAGAAAGCCATCCCAAATTCTCCTCTACTCCTAAATAGCAACTACCCCCAAATTCCCAAAGCCCCTGATGACACAGGATCTTACTTACCTTTTGAACGAGTAGAGATATCCATGCCCTCTACCACCTCCTGTTCTGCCTTGATCTCCTCCTCAGCCAAGCTGAAATAGAACAAATCATTTTCATGTTTAGACCCACCAAAAAAAAAGGGAAAAAAAAGAAAAAAAAGGGCTGAAGGGTAAACTAATTTGACTTAAGACTTCTTACACAGTACACCCCACCTTTAAACACTCGCTTGATTTAATGATTGGACTTTACTAGAAATTTATGAGGTTTTGTTTTGGTTTTCAAATTTTTTTTTTAGTATTAGAGATAGGTAGGTATATTATGCTATAGATAACTCAAAGTAACTTTTCAGTCTACCCTTTCCAGTATTACTCAGCAAGTCCAGCTGTTAAAAAGGACCTTGGAGAGAGCCGTCTGCCCTGGCCCTATAAAGGAGGGGAGAAGCAGGGATTCCTGAATATTGTTTTGCATAAAAGCATATCAATGCAAACTTGAATTTAATGGAGGCTTTCCTGAAGGAGCTCTAAGTGCTTCTGAGACATTAATTATCTAAACCTGACAACATCCCTCAGAGGGAGGGGACCGAAAAAATCATAATAAATTAACAAAATGAGAAAATGTAGGTAACTGATGAGAAATGAAAGCCCTGTCTTAAGGATACTCAAGGAACCAGCTGTAGCTGTACGGAACGGAACCTCCCAGTCCAGCGAAACTGGGAGGTAGTGATCAATATGCTTTCAAGCTGTGAGCAATTATCCTCTACCACCAAACAAGAATAAGGAACGATTATTTGGAAGGGGGAGGGGAGGAGAGAGGAGAAGCAGTGTTCCTCCTCCTGGGCAGATTTCCTTCCCATCCTCCCCTACTAAGCAGGTGCAAACGGCAGTAAACTGTCCCTCCTTTCTTTCCCCACTTCCCCTCCCCCTCCCCATCTTTTCCTCTCCCTAATCCACTCCACCTCTCTCCCTCCCCAAATAATTCAGGATTGATGAGGAAAGCAGGTGAGTTTTTTCTTTTTCTACTTCAAACCCTAAAACTACACAAAATGTTTATTTTTTTATAGGTGCAAATGAGCAAATTATTTAAGTAACAGCATTTTCATCCCCAGAATTCATTTTGAAACTGAATAGACAAATAGAGTGTCAGAGCTGGAAGGGCCCTTAGAACAGAGCTGAATGGCAGAGCTGGAAAGGACCTTATAGAACATGGTAAAGATCATCTAGTTCAGTCACCTCATTTTACAAAAGAGAAAGTATGAGGCCCAAGGTCACCCAGCTGGTAAATGGTAGAGCCAGGAATAGAATCGAGGTCTCTAGTTCTCTTTCTGTTGCTCTGGACAGCCTCTGATTTTTTTTTCATTCCAAGATCATATGCATCAGGTTTTGATTCAGCATTTAAAAAAAAATTTAACACCTCAAAATGGCAACACCGAAAAATTGCATTCTGAAGACAATCCCCTTAACTAGAAGATACAAATCAAAATCAAGCTATCCCTTCTGTCTTGCAGACAACTATAATGTAACTGTATAGGATATACAAAGAAGGGGCCAAGTTTTAAATAATACAAGAATATAAAGCTGAAACAACATAATGAGAAACTTCTTAATAATCAGAGTTGCCCAACAAAGGAATGGGCTGCCATGGGAAATTATGAACTAACTCTCCATCATCTGAAGCTATACAACAAGCAAAAGGGTGGCCTCCTAGTCCAATCAGCTATGGAGAAAACCCTAATTTGGGTAAAGATTAGACTACATCATCCTTAAGGTGCCTTCTATCTCTTTGTTCTAAGGTCCTGTCCATCTTGAAGATTCTATACTCTAAGCCCTTCCAAGTCTTAGGATTCTGGGAGTAAATATTGCTAACAAGGGTATGGAAATATTCCCTCCCTCCAAGACATGGGCACCAGAAGATTGCATTGGACAAGATGAAGGTGGGGAAGTGAAGAGACCATGTAGATAGGGAGAAATTATGAAGAGGTCCCCACAGATCTAAGATTTAGTATTTTAGAATAGTGGACAGAAAAAAGAAAAGCTAGGAAAAAAAGAAGGGCATTCTGAATCAAAGTCTGAATTACAGTAACAAAGCTTTGTCCCACTCAGATTTCGCCATCCCAATCATTATTTCATTTGTACATACCTGCGCTTCAAAGGATTTAATTACAAGTTATAAAATTCATGAACTCTCTTTTTACAAACAAATGATTGATATGTTTTCCCAGATAGTTTTCAATGGGATGAAGCATCCTAGCTTCAACATAATAGAACAGTGATGGCTGAGGATGATTTTCACATTGATACTTTTTTACCTTGAGTCCCGAGAACCAAAGAAATAAACATTCTACACTTAGAAACACATTCACTCCCTGACACATGGGCTTTGCAATCTGATGATTTGCTTTCTGGCCTGAGGTGACTGAAATAAAATATAATCAATCTCTAGTGCTTCCAGCACAAGGTAGATGGAGGGTTAATTTCCAAAACAAAACAAAATGAGCCATTTTGGCCTTTTCCTTAACAATTCTAGAATTTCCCCCACTAAAATCCTACATGAAACACTAAACTTCTTGAAACTGATCAGATGCTTTGAATTATAGAACTCTGAGAGAGCTATTTAACCAAAACATGCCATAGCAGGAGAAACAATTGCACCAAAAAGAGTCATAACCATTGCAGCAGTGACAGGAAAAAAAAGGAATTTCGAAGGCATATTGATTACAGAGAATAAATTCAAAAGAACAATAATCTGGCTTGTTTTGGCTCAAGAATACTGGATATTCTAAGAAGTAATGCTGGTAAGAGGTTTAAAAATGCAACCTAGTTACCTATTTGCTATCTGCTGCAGAATTTAAAATAATCAATTCTGGGTGGGGGAAAAAAAAGTTAAGCTGTTCTACATATCCCAGCTTTAGTAATATCACCACAAGCTTTCTTCTAGCAGAAGTACAATAATTCCGAAAACCCATCTTCCTCAGAGAAAAATATATTATTGTTTCAGATGACAAATACATACATATTGCATCCAAATCAATGAAATGATAGGGCAACCATAGTTACGGAAAACACTTGATTTACACTAACAATGACTAGGAAACAAAATTAGTCATTTTGCATAGCCACATCTTAAAGAGGCTTCCTTTTTCTGCATCACTGCTCTCATTTTGGTTTCATGCTGAAGCACTATGGTCTTTTACAGAATAATGATGAGCATCGTATCTGAATCTCTCCTAAGAATTCCCTAGAACCTATCTCAATGCATCCTGCATCTTTGTGCATTCATACTGAGAACAGGTCCATTCTTTGAAAAGCAGGCTAAATGAAGAGTATTTTTTTTAAAGTCAGTTGCATCCGAAACCCTGCTGTTATCACTCCTGCCATTAGCTGGACTGTACACATATTAGCCACTGACATGGTGGAGTTTTTTCCAAAAGTGAGCTGCTGCTTCCAGGGCAGAATAAACTGAAAAATAAAAACAGAAACAAACAACCCTGGCTCAATAAGCTAACATTACTTTGTAATCTAGTTTTGTGGGTAAGGAAAAGGGGATGAAGATCAGTAGCAGTGAAAGGTGAAGAAAGATGGGAAGTCACTCATTTTTCAGCCTAAAAGGGAAAATTTACTATGAACTTATCTGACTTGTATTCAATAATTTTCTCCCTCAGAAATGGCATCACTGATCTACCTTAACATTCGTGACTTGGCTTGTGTATCTATCTCAGAAACTGTTACATTTCAGGCAATTTAAACAACCAACAGTGCCAACATATAAAGCCAAAAGCATTCAGTCCCTGCAATAACAATCATCTTCACCCAATGCACAAGTATGACCATATCTAGACTTGCACCTTAACCTGCTTTAGCTACAAAGAGCAATTGTTTTTATAAGTTGCAGATGAACTGCTGCACATCTTAGGCTCTGCTTTTCAGCCTTCTTGTTAGTAAGTACCATGCAAGAAGATAATTCCCAAGCATGTTCTCAAGACATCTGAGGAATAAGGCACGTTTCCCACCCCCAGCCCCCTTTAGAGCAGAAAATGTCTAGATATACACAATACCCAGATATTTCATTTCCCAAAATGCCCCCTATCACCTTGACATTAAACCAAAACTATCTGACAGATCTGGCAAGTCACACCAACGAGCGAGCACAAGATTTCAGTCCCCCCTCCCATGCCAATCACAGTAATCCAAGGTCAAGATTCATGCCCTCTGAAAGATCTTTGTTCTTCTTGTTTTCATTAAAAATCCTAACTTGTCTATCTTCTCCCCAAGATAATTCCTTCCTCCATTCCCTCTAATCACAAGAGTGAACAGCACGTATAAACCATGAATCTCAAAATCTGCAATTAATCAAAGTGGGGGTGAGGAGGAAAGGTTAGCATGCCATGACTGAAGAAATTGCAGCTTTGTATAAGCACTCACCTATTAACAGCCTCATACCCATCGGTAGCTATGCTACTCATGCAGGATTCTTAAAATGGCGTCTGGCAGCCCTGCAATGCCTCATTTCTGCACTCACTGTGGCTAAAATGGTAGCAGTTTATTCAATAACTCTATCTCTCGTTTAAACAGCAATACCATTTTCCAAGTCATCTTCTAAAACTCAGGAATGGGAAAAGAACCAAAGGACCCCTGACAACCAAGCATTTAGCTAAGAGCAGGCAAATAATGACAAGGCAGTTTGTGAAGTCACAGGTTACTAAGGGAAAGCCTGACCCCTCACCAAGCAGCTGGATGATGAAGCCTCTTGTTCTGAGCCCCTGAAAAAGCATGAATCCAGTTAAGGGGTTAAAAGGTTAGTAATTATATCAAGACTCCATGGAAAAACTGTATGCAAAAGAAAATCAGGCAAGATCAGTGCAACAGCAAATAGCCAAGAATTTTAAATGTGTACTGAAATGATTCATTCCCCCCACAATGTACATTAGAAAATAGTTCAGCATGCCAAAAGGAACAGTTAATGGGAAGTGTTTGAAGTCCAGTCCATGGTTCGAAAAGTCATGCAAGCTAATGGAGTCCTTAAACTGAGGCCCAGGCAAAATAAACAGGTTGTTTATTGCCTTAAACCTCCGCAGAAGCCCACAAGAAGTTCTGAACCAATCATGCCTACCAAGAAATACTACATTTGTAATATATGGATGCTATGTACTGTGGATGTATGGATGTATCAGGAATATGAATGCAAAAAGGATGATGCCTGTTTTAATGCTGCTGATAAAATACTGACAGTTCATGAACAACTGGTGCTACAACAGTTAATGTTAAAGAGACACAATTGGAACCTGCATTAAAAAGAAAAAATAGTAATAGATGTGTCCCATGCCCAGCATACTCACAAATTAGATTTTCGACAGTTCACTCAGAATAAACAATACGTTTCTAAACCCAGTTTGGGGACCAAACTCGTAGTCTAAGAGTGGATAATGCAGAGTTTACTGTTTCAAGAGGAATCAGGGTTGAGAATGATCTCAACATTCTTTTATGTGGCTAGCTGGAGCTCCAGGGTGACTGCTCTTAGCTCTAAAGGAGGAAAGAGGACACTTCCCAGAGCTGTAAGGGGACCGCCTGCCTTCCTGCTGCCATAGCTGGAGGTCTCACTCACATGGCTACTACATGCTTGTTGGCCATTAATGAAAATGGGGGTGGGGAGTCAGGGATGAAGTGGTGGTAGAAAGGGAAGAAAAATTGCAGCCTGGCTGAGTAACTAAAAGCCAAAAGGGTAAAGCCTTGTTTTAAAAAAAAAAAGAAAGAAGGAAACAGGGGAAGAAAGAAAAACAGGAAGAGAAAAAGAAAGAAAACACTAATAGAAGGGTCTCTAATTTTTTTTTCAAATACAAAATCTCCCTAGTAGAAAGGTAAAGACTCCCTGGGAACATGCCTTTCTCAACGTCAATAGAAGCATAAGGGAGATCCAATACTCAGATGCCAGAACATCCTTTGCCACAGAAAGGGAGAAAGAAAACAAAGAGATCACATATTTGAAGTGGTTTCTATGATAAACCTACCTTTTCCTTCTGGGTTTCTGTGTGACTGTCATCACTTTTAAGAAGTGACTCATTTCCCCCTAGCCCTAAGTAGTAAAGCTCTGAACCATCTCCTCTGCTTATGAAAGGGAGATGTTTTGTTTAATTTCAAACAACAAAGCTATTGTGTTCATCCCTAATTTATAATCCAGGAGGCCCTTTGTTTCTATCTTTCTATCCAAATCTTTAGGAAACTAATTATAAAAGTGAGTGGATTTGGCACCAACTGGCTAATCATATTCAACCTGAGTAATTAGAATAACCCTTTGGTAGAAAGTTTACAGAGTGATTATGTACAATTAACTTCTAGTTCCACCAGAACATTGGCTATTTTCTGTGTAGCCTAATAAAACGAGTTACTTTTTTCTTCCTGCAATAATCTCCACACCTCATCTTTCAGCTGCAGGAAATCACTCCTTTAAAGTCTGAGAGTGAAGAAGTAAAAGCCAGATTGCTGAGTTTGCTTCTTACAGAGCGGGGCAGCCTGTCCTGTACGTGACACTCTCCTACTGCTACTTCTCATTCCATAAACAGGACAACAGACAGGGCATTCTACCTTGACAAAGCACACCAACTACATGAAATTCTTCAGCTTGGCTTAGTTACTTTACTTAGATGCAACAAAGATGGTAGAAATTTCCAGAAGGGCCTCTCAGCCTAGCCACTGCAATTGTCAATCTTTAACCTACCCTTAGCAACGATTGGTGCAAAGGCTGCTTGGAGAATCCTGATTGGGCTGCTCTGTGAGACGGCACTGCTGTCCCTAGCTAGTCTCAGACATCTTGCTGCAATGCAGACATTTATTTTTTTTGTAAACTATAAAAGAATTATATTTAAGTAATTAAAAATAGGAAACTTCAGCAGACTCACGATGCTGTGGTCTCAGTTCGAAGGACAAGGACAGCTTGTTCAGGCTGTAGACTTCAGTCAGCAGTGAGTCTGAGGCTGGATATTTGAAACAGATCCTTCCTTTAACAAAACCTGTGGGAGCCATTTTAATGCAAGCTTTTCAATTACATCTCCCTTGCCCTAGCTTTCTTACATGAAACATACAGAATGTTAGTTACTGTTCAGTTCTCAAAATCCAGCTGCTAGTGGCCATAGTGGCAGAGAGCTGCATACAGGATCTAAGGAAGGTGATGTGCCTTAAGATATCATCTGATCTAGAGCAATTAAGTAAGAACAAAGAAAATTATTAAGTGTCTGAACTTACTTCTGTGATGTACTTACTATGTATAACTATATATGCACTGCAAAAATCATTCAAGAGCATAGCACTATGTGCCCTTAACTTTCTTAAGATGCTGGTCTGTGTTTGAACATTCTTTTATCAACTTACATTTCTCCTCATTAAATGAGCTTTTCAGTTGGAGCTAAAGGTGTGGGCTGCAGGAAACGACAAAAAAAGGGGATTCTTTTATCCATTAAGTTGGCATGAAACTGATTACAAAACAAGCATTTGCAAAGTCATACTGGATGGATCTGCAGACTAGAAATTTACAGAAGGAACTTCCTAGAGAAATTCTGGAGAGAGACACATTAAGCAATCTGTTTTTCCCTTGCAACTCCTAAGTACCCCATTAGCATAAGAAAAATGTGGCAAAAAAAAAAAAAAACCCAACAACTGGGAAGAAACATGCATACATACAGATGTGTAGGTCCAAGTTGGAATAAAAGTACATAATCTGTTCAAGGTCAGTTCCTGAAGTAAAGGAGGTTTTGTCCTGGATGGCATTTCACACTGCATATAACATCTTAAAACATAAGGAACAACATAAGCCCCTTTCCAAGGTTTAAGAGGAAGATACTGCTGAGGACTGAAACTTTCCTTACATCTCCTAAGCAACGACTACTATAGTGAGCTCTAACCTCCATACACACCAATTAAGGGTCTAGGAACACAGTAAGTAGAACATTTTTTTTTTCTGGCCGGGGGAAAACAGGAAGTATAAGCTTCAATCTTAGAAGCAGGTTATCAAAAAAAAAAAAAAAAACCCAACAGTGTACTCAAACTAACACAGTTTACATGCACAAGTCATTTAAAAACAGATACTGTTCAATACTCTCATTTGTGCCTAGCCCCCAACAGTGCCCTCCTCACCTGCTGCAGTAACTACCCCCCTGTTAAAATCCAAAAATGCTTTGAAAACTATTAAAAATGTCCACATCCCAGGGCACTGCTTACTTACCAACCAGGGTGCAAGCAACCGTCTCATTTTTCCAGTTAAGAAGATAGAACCAGGCTGGCAGATTTGGGAATTGATCAAAAAGGAAATTTTTGAAAGAGTTACGTAGTATTAAAAACACACAGACACACACATACATACATACATACTCAACAACATGTAATGCTGTCTGTCATGAGCCACACATGATTTTCTTCCTCTGCCCTCCACAGCAGAGGACTGAGGAGGATACAGTGTAGGGGGGTGGGGGGGAGAGAGAGAAGAGAAGGGAAGCAAAGATAAAAAAGATACATTATTCCACTTAATCATGCAAGAGAAGAATGCTAAGGATTTTTGTTTAAATAAGTCATTCCTTCAGATTTATTACTTTATTACAGCATGCTGTTGTAGTCTATCCCCACCCCTACCCCTACCCCCTTAGAAAACTCTCCAAAGACCAGAAGGAAGACTTTTTAGAAACATTTTGTCTCCAGGCTGCTCTTCAGAAGGAGCACACACTGTTGGACTGTAAGGAAGGAAACATTTGATAACCCATTTCAAGCTAAGATGCACTGTATTACAGAAAGGATGAAGCACACCAAACACCTAGGCCCAATTGTTAAAATCTGTCATTAGCCCTTTCTGTTCAGGGCAAGGTTTCTCCCCAAGCCCAGATCCTCATAGACAGAAGTGAGTTGAGCTGTTTCTTACCCAGTTTGGAAAGATAAACTTGCCTGGTCTGCTGTCTGCCTTCCTAGGTTCCCTGTAGGGCAGTTAAATACATCTGCTCCCTTACCTTCCATTTTCTCCCCTAGCAGGCATGTGAGCCAGAGACAATAGTCCAGCCACACTGCTCAGAGAGAGAAAGCTTCTTTGGAATACCAGGACCTGGAGACACTCTAGAAAAGCCCCATCCCCTGGTGAAAGAGTAGGTATGCCAAGGTTTGGCCAGTTTGAAAAATAAAGATATGGCTAATGGCTACTGACCATGTGACCCAAGAAAGCACATTTAAACAGTTGCAACTTAATAAAGTGCTGTGGGGTGAGTTTTGCTCGACAAATCCCAGAGAATCAAACTGTTAACCCACAATTCATATGTCTCAGAGAAAAAAAAATGGTAAAAAGTAAGGCTTACCTCTGTGGATGCATTGTTAACACAGTGTTATGTCAATACTTATAAAACATGGAGGACAGGCACTAGAACTCACACAGAAAGGGTTTGGCACTTCAGCTTGATGATCTGTCTTCCTAATAAAAGCTAATCCTGGATTGGCTCCTGCGGTAAATCTGAATGTAAAGCTTCAGGGGATTGGCTGAAACACTTCCTGAGCGATTATCTTTGTGCAGCCCTGGTGAGCAGGAGCCATCCTGTGCATAGAAAAAGACAGGCTAAGCTAGGCCTTTTTCAGCAAGAGAAACTTGGGAAAGCAGCCTCCGAAGGAACTTCCTCCACACCCTGATTAGATTTCTGAGCAGAGGAAAGAGCCCTCCAACAGGCTGCCCAAATCCTGCGCCCGGGGAGCTGGGATTAGCACTGCTCCTGAGAGGTGTCCTGGGAGCCCTGAAGCCTTCCTAGCTCTCAGGCAGACACAGGCAGCTCTTCTTTCAGGGAGGAGAGCTCCCAGCAGCTTCTGCAGCTAACAGACTTCCTGAAGTCTGCCCTCTGGGTCAGGGGCAACTTTGGGGAATGGGGGAGAAAGGGGAGAAATCCCAGGAGGCATGCTCCACAAGAGCTACAGAAAGGAGACAGACCTGGCACCACACAAAAGGGGCATTCCCCATAACCATTACTTGTCAGTAACACAAGTACTCTGCATTTGCATTAATGCAACCCCCGCTCGGCCCGATGCTGGGGAGCCCTCCAGCAGGGACCCTGGCAGAGTGGGAGAGCTGGCCCACGAGCCAAGTGGATAAAATGGTCATGTGGTTAGGGGTTTACAAGCCATCTCCGCAACGCGGGAGGAAAGCACGCGTTTCAGGCGGCCAGGAGGTACAGTCTGCTGGGCCAGCGTGCCCTGGGGTCTACCCCGTCTTTGTTAACGCAGTGAGGAATAACTAGGTTTGTGGCTCTCGCACCAGATGCCTGAATTCGCCAACTTCTTCTCCCCTCCCCCCACCCCTGAGGCCTGCTAAACCTGTCAGTTAAACAAAAATCCTGACTTCCGTCTCAGCCTGCTCTGGCTCCGGCTTCCTGCCTATTAACCCCCTCACATTCAATCCCATTGGAAAAGAAGTAGGCCCAGAAGAGGACAAGCGTGTGGATTTCCATACTGGCTGCAGAGCTGCAGCCCTTTCCGGGGAGCTAGCCAACAGCTCCAGCCACAGCCTGAGCCGGGGAAGCCATCTGAGCGAGAGCAGAGGAGGATGTCAAACATGAGCAGGGGGGCAAGCAGCCTGGCACCAGCCTGGCCTCTCCTGAGGGCTGGGAGGGACTCGGCTGGCTCCGTACACGGAACACCGAGGATCCCATCCGCCCGCTAACCCAAGCCACAGACAACCATGAGCTTTCTAAAGAGAGAGAAAGTGTGTCTGCGTGTGTGTCTGCGTGTGAGTGTGTGTGTTTTTAAACAGAACCTTCACCACAACTGGCCTTTTTCTCCCCTAAGGCAGGTGGGGCAGTTATTTAAATGCTTTGCCCCACCTGGATAGCCAGTAGGGGAAAGAGCATTTCCTGGACTAGGAATTGGGAAACCTGGGTTTGAACCCCAGCTTTGTTCCTCTGGCCCTGAGTAAGCTTGGCCAAGTCATTTCCCTTCTCTTTTCAGAAGCCTCTTCTGTAAAATAACCTCGTTCCTTAGAGTTCTTTTTCTTAAGATCCTTTTCTCCCCTCATCTTTGAGGGCTCACTCCCAGGAAGATATTAACCACCTTCCCAAAGGCATCTACAATCCCAGAGATTCCAAAAGCATATAAAACCTTTCCCTATGTTTTCTCCCCAAACCTCCATGATTTCCTAGGATCCCATTCTCCCCTCATCTTTGGGGGCTCACTCCCAGGAAGATATTAACCATTTTCCCAAAGGCATTTTTGGAAGGTGGGACTTTATAAAATCTTTCTCTATGTTTTCTCCCCAAACCTCCTTTACAATTTCCTAGCGTAGGTCACCCCAAAAAGGAAGTATCAGGTTCCAGAGGGAGGCTCTTAAAACGTCCAGAAAGATTTTTGTTGTAGATGTTGCTATTAAGTCAAGAAACTACTGAAATAAGACCTAAGTTGCAACCCGTAAGAAGAGAAGCTAAACAAACATGACTCTTGTGAGGCCGAACCAGAGCTCTAGAGGCAGTCCTACCATATGCCAGGAGGCTGAAATTATGCAGTAATAAAAGTCTCTTGCAGCTCTGAGATGTGGGTTTTTGTTGCTTCTGGTTCTTCCACAAAGAAAATGGAGAGATTACAGCTAGTTCTCTCTGCCTGCCACATGGGCAAGGGATCCCCTTCCTCCATCATGCAAGGAGGATGTATAAATTCCTGTCCGTGGACTTGAAAGGACAGGTTTAATAACACTGGCAAATTAAAACACACACTAGATCACATGAATTGAGCCTTGCTCTCTGAAACAAAGGGATGGCCTTGTCTTTTTCAGAATACAAAAGCCAATGCCAGTAGGGGCAGAGCATTGCCTTCCACCTCCAAGTTACAAGTTTGTAAATGGACAGGCTGAGAGGGATTGAATTCCTGAGCCCTACTACTCAAATACAGCACCAAAAAACCAAGACACAGACACAGGCTTCCTGCATGGGGAAGAACGAAAATTAACAGAATCTGGTTAAGTCAGCAGGACAGATATTATCGTCACCACATTACAGAGAAGGAAACTGAGGCCAGGGGAAGTGAAATTACCCAAAGTCAGTCAGTCTAGACAACTAGTTTTAACTACACAGCTTAAGTGTGGGGTTAAATTTTCCTGGGCTGGCCTGGAAATTTACACTATGCCATGTGTGTAACACTGTTACCATGGGGAGAGGCATTCTGAATTAAAAACTACCAGCTCACAAAGGAATTCTGGAGACATCAGAGTTTGTAAACGGGAGGAGTGTTATACAATGAAATGGGAGAGCATTTTGGTATCTAAACAGGAAATTTAAATGTTCCAATTATGCCAGTGGATTTTAACCCAAGGCTATTCCTTGCATAAGCAGCCTCTCCTCCTCTGCCCACTGAATATGTTTTCTGGGGCAAAGAACACGACCAGGCTGGAGGTTCTGCTCTATTTCAGAAGTGCTATTAACACTGAGGGAGCTATTAGGTTATCTAGAAAACAGGTCCATTGGCTAAAAAAAGGAACCGGAGAGTCAGGTATAGAGGGAATAACACCACCAAAAGGTATGAAAATTTAACTGGGCACCTTAAACCTATTTTCTTTTTTGGAGTTAAATTCCCTCAAATATCAGAGGATGAGCTAGAAGTGACCCTGGAGCAAAGAATACAGAATGTTAGAGCAGAATAAGACTTCAGAAAAAAGGCCAGAGCTGGAAGAAATTTCAAAAACAGATGATGTCGGAACAGGAAAAGACTTTTGAACAAATAAGGTCTGAGCTGGAAGAGACCTTCAAACAAGGAATGTCAGAACTTGGCAAGACTTTAAAACACGGAAAATGGAATGTCAGGGAAGGAAGAGGCCTTAGAACATAGAACATCAGAGCAGGAAGGAACCTTACATGGTCAGAGCTTAGAGGGACCTCAGGCACATAAAGGACTTCATTCTCCCTACAAGGGGAAAAGGAAAAACATGAAGACAAAGAACTCCCTTTTCTTCATTCCTCCAATCTGGATTCTAGTTTCTCCATAACCTAAAAAAAATTTGACCAATTTCTGTTGTCCCTGTTAGGAAACTGGTACAAGTTCAAACACGCAGAGAGAAAGGGAATGTTTAGAAACTGCACATCAAACAAAACCAAACATATAGTATCTCTTTTACATTTCCAGAATAGGATCCTAAAGTTTAAGCAGGAAACATGGCTACCAAAAACTGGCAGAGTGCAGGCTCTAGGGAGTTCTGGGAAAAGGCCAGGTCCACACAGAACCTTATCCGCCAAACTTCTCCTCGGCAGCTGAAGTCTCAAGCAAACAGTGGCCAGCTACAAAGAATTAGAAGGCCTCTGGCCACTAGCCAGTCACATGACATCTACAAGCCAAGACCCATAAAACCTGCTCTCAGAGATAGTTCCTTATTCTACTAATGAAAATAAACACACTTTTGGTTATCTCTTAGTTTAACAACATGAGTTTGTTTTTTGAAGGAGGGACTTCTAAGTATTTTGTTCTATAAAATTTCAGTTAAGTCAAGCAGGAATTTTAAAAGCAACCATGGTTACATAAATGCTCCATATCTATCCTTTGCAAGGGTATAATTCTGTCAAGATATGAATAAAGAAACTAGAACATGTCACCATGATGAAGGAAGTTAATCACCTACATTTTTCCCCCAGGGGACAGAGACAGCATGGTGCAGACTCTCCCAAATGCAAGTCATAAGACTAGGCAGAAACCAAGAGACCTGAGTTCCCTTTCCAAATCTTCCATTAACTATCTATGTGACCTTGGGCAAGTCATGTTCCTGGGGCATGGGGGAGTGTATTCTCTGCAAAATAAGTGGGAAGAACGAAATCATGTCTAAAGGCCTTCCAGCACTAAGAATGAAATGACTGAATTTGGTAGAAACTGGTTGAAAGCTGACCTAGTGTTAAGAGAAAAAAGGAATTTGGAAACCATGTGAGTGGAGGAAAGGTCAGGCGGATTCTCAAGAAACCAAGATAGTTTAGAGGGCATTAAAAAGGCCTTCTTTTAACAGAAGAAACAAAGAAAGACAAGGAAAGTAACTGGCCTAAAGCTATTAAATGACAATAGCCCTGTTTACAACAGTGCTTTAATAAATTGGACAAAAAAACAATAGGGCTTTAAGATTTTCAAAGATCTTTGCCTATAAAATCTCAAGTGATTCCCCCCAAAAAGCCAATAGTGGATGGGATTATTGTCGTCATTTTACCAGACAGGGAAACTGAGACCCAAAAGTTTTAAGTAACTTGTTCAAGACCACACAGGCAATGATGGGGAGGGTGGGGATTCAAACCCAGGTCTTGCAGTTACAAGGTCAGAACTCAGTCAACAGCTCCAAATATAGACAATAAAAAATCTTAAGATAATCAATAACAAGTCGTATTAATATAGTCCTTTAAGGTTTCCACAACACTGCACACACACTCTTTGATCCTAACAGGCTCATCCATAAAGTAAGTGGGTTTGATTAAGTGACCTCTAAGGTCCCTTGCAGTTATAAATCTATAATTCTATAAACAGCCCTGGGAAGGAAGGGATAGTGTTATAATCCTAAAGAATAAGGAAAGAGACAAGGAAAATGGAACACAGAGAGTGACTTGTTTAAGGTCCTGAAGGGGGCCTTGAGCCCCAGTCTTTGTGACTTTATGCCAAATACCGTATTCCCTGCCAAATCATAGAGGCATTACATTCCTGCTCCTTTATCACCATTTACAAGTTACTGATGTCACGGTCCTCTTCCATAGCCAAGGACAAACAACTCAGAAATGAAACTCATGGTGTTCAGCTTGTTAAAACTACAAAAATGGAATAACAAGGCCCCAGTATCACCTGGCTTGGAGTTGGTACAAAATGTTAAATGCATCAGAAGGTTTATACAAACAAGAACTCCCTGGGAACCATGAGAAAAAGGCCATTACCCACTTACTAGACCAGAAGAGAGTTCCGGGCATTTGAGGGTCACTTCAAGATGAGTAGGAATTCAGCAGGTAAAACAGGGGAGGGGAGATGCCAGGAGGCAGGAAGACACACAGCTTTTCCAGGGAGACAGAACGGATCACCACAGCTGTTGTTGTTCGTCCTGCCTCCTCCAAGAGGACCATGACATCAGGGAGGCGCTGCCATGACATGCAAGTGAATTGGATTTAAGTGAGGGAGGGCTGAGCAAAGTCACCACATGCATTTTCTTGTCCAGAGCCATCTGGGTCCAGTGACCAGATACAGATAAGGATGACTGGAGACGGCCCAGGATGCAGTGGGAGATCTGAGTCTTATCCAGCTAAGGTTTTATCAGGTCTGTTTGACAGAGGCAACAACCATTAAGTGATTAAGCCTAGGTAAGAAATGAGGCAAAGAATGGCCTCTTTTACCTACTCAAAAAAAAAAAAAATCAATTTCCGAGGGGAAGACCCTCAGGGTTTCCAGTCAAAACAAAAACAACTGCTCTTTACATTTACTCTAAATCAATCAGGGTCCAAATAATGACCAAGTGGGGCTTGGTCAGGTCACCACAGCTAAAGTGAAAATGAATGAAAGGGAATAACACAAGATTAAGGCTAAAAAAGAATGGCAATACCCTGGTATAGGAGGCCTTGAATCCCTGGCAAAGGAGTTTGGTCCCTACTTGGGGAGCTGTATATAGACCCACTGAAGTGTTAAATGGAAATGGTAACATGATAATAAATCATCATTCCATGGCAATCTCAGGTTTGCATAGTGCTTTTTTCCCTCAAGACAACCCTATATTATAAGCAAAGTATTATTATGTCTGCTTTACAGAGGAGGCAAGGGAGGCCCTAAGAGGTTGTGTGACTCACCTAAAGTCACACAGCCAGCAAAGTGGCAAAGGGAAGACTAGAACCCAGGTCTCTACTGACTCCAACTCAGCTTCTTGCCACTATACTACACGATGCATAAGTAAGATTAAGTTGAAAGGATTATTAGAAGCAGCCTCTTTGGAGGCTCTTACAATAACTAGCAGCCATGAAGAGGACCTTGATTAGTTTCAGGGAAGTAGAAACAGAGAGAAGACTGGAAAATAAAATTGTCAGCATTTGGTTACCCTGATTGGACATGAAAAGTGAGGAGGGAGGAAGAATCAAAAGATTTAACCCAAATTGAATTCAACACAATAGGTTAGTGCAAATACAAACACAAAAATTAAACCCTCCCTCTCGGGGAACTCATTTAGCGAAACAACATGTACACTTTTAAGTAAATAAGAAAGAACAGGGGGAACGAAGTCTGTGATTTCACTGATTTAGGGAGCTCCCAGGGGAAAAAACCCCGTGCCAGGGCAGCCTGGAATGCAGTCCCTCCTCTTCTTTCCACCCCCTCCCAGCTTCCCTCCCTTCCTTCCATTCTCACCTACAATCCCAGTTCTCCTTAATCTTAGTGCCTTGCCTTTGAGACTATCATCCCTTCCCCGTTGGGGGCAGCTAGGTGGTGCAGTAGGTAAAGCACCAGTGCAGGAGTGAGAAGGATCTCAGTTCAAATCTCACCTCAGACACCTGGTACTCACTAGCTGTGTGACCTTGGGCAAGTCACTTAAACCCAACTGCCTCCTCCTAGGTCATCTCCAGTCATCCTGATGAATATCTGGTCACTGGATTCAGTTGGCTCTGGAGGGGAAGTGAGGCTGGTGACCTGCACAGCCCTCCCTCACTCAAAACAAAGTCAAGTGCAAGTCATGTCAGGTCATGAGTTTTCTGATGGCATGGTCTTCTTCAGCAAGGAAGGACGAACACACAATCATCCCCCCAAAAGAAAACATTATCCTGGATATATCTTTTGAACATAGTCCTTTGCATGTAGTCTCCCCCATTAGACTGTGAGCGCCTTGAAGGCAGGAAGTGTAGGATTTGCTGCCATTTTTATCCCTTTCTTTCTTTCTATCCCCAACACTTAGCACAGAGTATTGCAGTATGCAATTCGTTGCTAAGTTGATTGAGTGACTTTTCTGAATGTAGAATCTTAGACTGTTGTCTAGAAGGCACTAATAATTTGAGCAACTTGCCCAGGCTTACCTAACCCAGTATGTGTCCCAGACAAAACCTGAATGGAAGTCTTCTGGTCAGCTCTAGATTCTGTACACCCCAGGCATCAAACACTGGCTGTATTGCAGCCTGCAACACTCTGGAGCTGGTAAAACCAGATTAAAATATAAACAGAAACTATTTAACAAAATAATTTTTTAAAAAATGGAATGTTGTGGGAATGGATGGGGAGGGAGGAAGGGAGAGAAGTTTGAACTCAAAGTTTTAGAAACAAATGTTGAGAATTGTTTTTGCATGCAACTGGGAAATAAATACAGGTAATGGGGTATAGAAATCTATTTTCCCTGCAAGAAAAGAGAGAAGATGGGATAAGGAAAGGGAGAGGTGTGATAGAAGCGAGGACAGATTGGAGGAAGGGTAATCAGAATGCACTGTGTCTTGGGTAGAGGGAGAGGAGAGATAGGGAGAAAATTTGGAACTCAAAATCTTGTGGAAGTGAATGTTGAAAACTAAAAATAAATTTTAAAAAAATATAAAAAAAAAGATTTATCTTTAAAAAAAATGGAACATGTTTTTATTTTGTTGATTAGCTGTGTGACCCCTTTGGGGTTTTCTTGACAAAGATACTAAAGTAGTTTGCCATTTTCTTCACCAGGTCATAAGAGGATTAAGTGACTTGCCCAGGGTCACACAGCAAGTGTCTGTAATGCTAATGAGAGTTAAAGATTTTTCCCACCCATTAATGGGCCTACCCATTAAGGGAAGCTTCATTAGAGGAGATTTTGTTGTTGTGGTTGGAAGACCCACACCTTTTGTTAATTTCTAATGAGGCACTGGCTCTCAAAGGTTGTGATGCCCTCTGACTCTGAAAAGTGTATAAATACTTTGAGGTGAGCTCTTACTTTGGGGCTTACTCACTGGAAGTGTTTTGTTTGGCCAGGAAAGACTGGGGCAACCATTAAGGAGCCCCCAGAGTTTAAAAACCCAATTTTGGTCCTTCTCTGTCTGGTAACTGTATGTGCGGTCAGACAGTTGGATCTATCTATTGATCTGTGATATATGTATGGCTTATGGTCAGACAGCTGGAAGCCCTGTCTGTTCATTTTTGTTTCTCTGTTTGTATTTTCTCTGAAGTTCAGGGTGCTGACTTTTTCCCCTGAACTAAGTGAATGATACATGTCCTTGATTAAAGTGATTGTTGACCCCTCAAAAACTGCTTTCCTTTTAGAAAAGCAGATCTAAGAAACTGTACAGTAGGCCCTCCTATGTATGTCAGGGTCCTTGCTGTTAAGAGTGTCTGAGGCAGTATTTGAACTCAGAGCTTCCAGACTCCAGGACAGGCACTCTCTCACAGCTTCCCATGTAAGAGAACAAAGAAAATGTCACAATGTAGTTTTCTAAATCAAGCTGAGGTCTTGTGGAAATCCTTAAGTTCAGTTTGGTGGCTCTTGTTGCAATCTAAATTAGACACCACTGCTCTAGACCACGTGGCCTCATAAAAATACAGAGTAACTAAGGGGAGGGGCAGGGTAGAGAGGAGAGCGCTGGACACTAGGAGAATCAGGAAATCACTCTGGGAGGAAAGGGTGCTTGAACTGAGATACTAAGGGAAATGGGGCTAGGGTTCTAAGAGGCAGAGCAAGCCAGAAGAGTATTGTAGGCATGGGGAAGAGGCTGTACAAAAGCACGGAGATGGGAGATGAATATTACATAAAGAAGAAAATAAATGACCAGAAGATAGAGGGTACCCTTTAGGAAAAGTAATGTGTCAACAGTCTGGAAAGAGAGGTTGAAGTCAGATTGAGAAGGACTTTAAATGCCAAAAAGAGGTGCTAATCTCTTATACAAAAGGGTACAGGAAGCCAGTGAAACTTCTAAAACAAGAAAAATTTATGGTCAAGCTTGTGCTTTAGGAATCTAAATTTGGCAGCAATTAGCATGGAGGACAGAGATAAAAAGGCTAGAAAGGCTATTACAAAAGTAGCAAGAGAAAGGTGGTGAACTAGATTTCTTTCTAGGGACCTTAGCAGGGCAGGCTGGGTTTTACAACAGTCAAGAAGAATTTGTGGGGGAGGGGAAGAATTAATTCTGTTGTTTACATGCTAAATTTGAGATGGCTGTAGAACATCTAGGTGGGAAAGGCTAGCAGATAGGTGATGGCACAGGCCTGGAACTGTAGAGATAACATGGGAGAACAGGGGACAGATAGCCCCATGGAAATGTAGTAATGAAGTCAGAGGGAAAATGGAGCACAAATCATTCCATCTCATTCAGAGAGCCACTGGTGTCCTAAGGTGAGATCTAGATTGCCAAATCTTGCCACTCTAGGACTCTGGGCCAGTCACTTTCCCACTCTGGACCTGCTTCCTCATCATTTATCTATAAATTGGAATTTCTTCTAAATCAGCACTTAAAAGGCAGCATACAGGGGAAAGGGACTGGATTTAGTCGCAGGATCTGTGTCCAAATATTGACTTTGCTAATAATTACCTGTGTGACTCAGGAGAAGTCACTTAAACTTTCTTGTACTTTAGTTTCCTCATATGTAAAATGAGAAAAATGAACTAGATAGCTTCAACTAGATAATACAGTGGATAGAATGCTGGACTTGGAGTCAGGAAGATCTGAGTTCAAATCCCATCTTAGACACACATTGCCTTATGTAACCCTAAACAAATCACTTAATCTGTCTGCCTAAATTTCCTCAACTATAAAACAAGGATACAAACAGCACCTACCCTATCATAACAGTACTGTTATGATTAAATTATATAACATTTGCAAAGTGCTGTCTGACACATGGTAGACACTATATAAATGGCTATTCTCTTTCCTTCTGAAGTCTCTTCCAATTCTAGATCCATGATTCTCTTATTCTAAATATTGAAAATATAGACTTAGTGGTAACCACCCAAAAAAAACCCCAATCTGAATCCCTGGAAATTTCTCTCCAGAGGCCCCATTCTCCTGATTGGTGACTCCCCAGAATTTACTATAGTACCTAGCACACAGTAAACATTTAGTGTTTTCTTTATCTATCTAACCATCCTTTCCTTTATAGTTCCCCGGAGACCATTCAAATTCAGATAATCTTTGTTGTTGCTATTGGGTTTTTTCAGTAGTGTCCTACTCTTCATGACCCCATTTGAGGTTTTCTTGGCAAAGATACTGGAGCAGTTTCCTTCTCCACTCCATTTTCCAGATGAGGAAGCTGAGGCAATAAGGGTTAAGTGACTTGCTTAAGGTCGCACAGTTAGTAAACGTCTGAACCCAGATTTGAAATCTTCCTGATTCCAAGCCCAGTACCCTATCCATTGTGCCACCTAGCTGTCCAATTGTTAGCTAGACAATTTCAATAGCTTCTTAACTGGTCTCTGTTTCTGGTGTGTCTCCCAACAAATTCACCTTATATATTGGATAGCTGGTCTATGATCATATCACTCTTCCTGCCCCAGATCTTTCAGTGTCCCTCTATTCCCTCCCATGTCCAAACTCATTAACACAGCAATCCCAGCTCTCTACAATCTGGCTCCTATCCATCTTTCCAGCATTATTTCACAATATTCTCCTTCATCTGCCCTAATGCTCCAAGCAACCAAACTATCCAATGCATTCCCCTGACCTGGAGTACAATGCCCTCTCCATCGCTGCCTGTTCAAACTCTTCCTCCTCCCCCTTTAAGGCATCAAAACTCAAATGTTACTTCCCTCATAAAACCTGACATTTATCACCAGAAGTGTTACTTTTCTGCTCTAAACCTCATATTCTATCAGTCATTTATTTGATTCACCTACTGTGTGCCAGGCACTGTGCTAGGTGATGGGGGAAAAGAAAAAAATAAAACAATCCCTGTCCTCAAGGGGAGTTCCCAGGGGACATATTTATGGACCATATGCACATAAATAAGTACAGACCAAGTGATCTGATCAAGGAGGGCACTAGGAGGTATGGGAATCAAGAACAGCTTTCTAAAGTTGGTGCTTCACAGTCTTAGGAGGTGGAAGAAGGGAGGGAGTCCATTCAGGCACAGGGGACAGCCCCATGAAGGGGGACAATGCATCTAGGTAGAAATGGAGAGTCCTGAGTGGAGACCAGAAAGAAGGCCCAGCTTGGCTGGTTGGCTGTACTACAGAAGGTGCGAAAAGGCAAGTAATGCATTGTAATGCTAGAAAGGGTTGGAGCCAAGTTGTGAAGAACTTTAAAGACCAGTGTACTGTCTTATATTATAATGATGTGCGTGCGTGTGTGCGTGCGTGCGTGTGTGTGTGTGTATTATCTTGCTCTGTAGATTGACAAGTTCTTTGAGTACATAGCATGTCCAACTTTGCATGCCTAGAACATACATCGAAACTGAATAAATGTTTGTTCAATGAATTCTCAACTATTTTGAATTGGTGGTTAGTTATTCTTGCTCTCTTAGACTATAAACTTTTTGAAGACAAATTCAGTTTTATATATTTCTCAACAGATACTTATGTAATGAATTGGGAAAATCACTTCCCTCTGGATCTCAGTCCATCGTTAAAATGAGGGAACTGGTTTTGTAAGGAACCTTTCAGCTCTAACATTATGAACCTCCTTCCAGATGTAACACAGTTCTAAGGTCACCAAAACAGACCTTATTATTATATTTCTTCCCTCCACAAACCCATCTCAGCTTCAATCCCTGTTTCTGTCTGAAGTACCAGCATCATTCTAGTCACCTAGGCTTGCCATCAGGGAGTCTGGAGACATCTCCTCATTCTTACTCTGTCTCAGTCCGTGGCTTTGTCTGATTTCATTTCCATCCCATCTCTTGAATCAATCCCCTTGTCTCTATTTACAGAGCCACCTCCCTTGGTTAGACCCTCCTCACCACTCCCCTGAACTACTGCAACTTCTTCCCAGCTGGCCTTCAATCCAGGCTCTCCCCTCTCCACAATCAAGCCTCCCCATAACCACCAAACTGATATTCCAAAAGTCAGTTCTGACCATAGTCCTTCTTTCCTTAAGAAACTTCAGTGGCTCCCTTGGGATAAAATATAAACTCTCCTGTTTGGATTTAAGGCTCTTCACGAGGCTCCGACTATTTTTTCAGGAGATTGCACACTATTCCTCCTCCTATATTCCACCTTCCAGCCAAACTGCTCTGTTTATTTTTCACTTTACAAGATAGTTCGTCTTCTTCCTCTTCCCCTTTGCATAGGTTCTCCCCATGCCTGGGAAGTCTGTCCCTCCTCACTTCTGCCTTCCTTTAAAGTACAGCTCGAGTAAGTCAGCCAGTAACAAGCATCTACTAGACCTCAGTTCATGCCAAGAGCTATGCTAACTACTGGAGACACAAAGAAAGGCATAAACACAACCCTTGCCCTCCTGGAGTTCATATTCAAACGGGAGAAACAAATAACTATGTACCTGAGTGTAAATGGGAAGTAATCTCAGAGAAAAGGCACTAGCGGTAGTGAAGGAGAGGAAAAGGAACAAGAAAGGCCTTTTTCAGGAGGTAGGATTTCAAATGCATCTTGAAGGAAGCCGGAGAAGGCAGGAGGCAGAGATGAGGAAGAGCATTTGACATGAGTCACTGGTGACGGATCATGTATAGGCAGAATCAGAAGATGGAGAATCATGTTTGAGCAATAGTGAGGAAACCAGTTTTTCTGTATCAGTCAGTGCTTGGAGAAGAATAAATTTTCAGAAGACTATGAAGGTAGAAAGGACCAGGCAGTAAAGGGCTATAAAAACCAAACAGATTGCATATTTGATCATGGAGGCCATAGGGAGTCTCTGGAGTTTATTGAGCAAACAGATGACATGGTCAGATTTGCACTTTAGGAAGATCACTTCAGCAGTTGAGTGGAAGATGGACTGAAGTGGGGAGAGACTTGAGGCAGAAAGACCAAAGAACAGCCTGTTTGTTCATCCAACTACTGAAGGAGATGAAGCATGAAGTGATGTGGGTGTATCAGGGTTGTAGTTGTATGAGTAGAGAAGAGACATATGTGAGATACTATGAAGTTATAAACTACAAGAGTTAGCACCAGATTGGGTGGTACGAGTTTTAGTAATGAGTTAAAGATGACCCCAAAGTTGTGAGATCTGGGAACTGGGAGGATGGTAATACCACTGACAGTAACAAAAAGCTGGGAAGAGAAAGCTAATGACTTCTGAGTTCTTTTTGGACATGTTCAGTTTGAGATGTCTACAGGATATCTAATTTGAGATGTCTAATAGGCAGCTATGCCAGCCTAGAAGTCCAGAGAGAGGTTAGAGCTGGATAAATAGAACTGAGAAACACCTATGTAAAGATAACTGAATCAGTGGGAATTTTATGAGATTACCAAGTGATATAGGATGGTGGTAAAGCAAAGGGATCCGGACATAGTCTTGAAATTAGTTAGTAGAAGGGACATGGGGACATGGAGAATCCAATGCAGAATGACACAGGTATGACAAGAATCACGAGAGAACAGTGTCCAGAAAACTTAGAGTATACAGGAGATGTATATAAGATATACACACACACACACACACACACACACACACACACACAGGACAAGTATATAGGAGTATATATAGAAGAAGAGGGTGATAAACAAGAACATTAAAAGCTGCAGAGAGGTCAAAAAGGATGAAGACTGAGAAAAGACCATTCAATTTGGCAATGAGAAGATCCTTGGTAACTTTGGAGAAAGCAGTTTCAGTTGAATGATGAACTGGGTGGCTAACCATGGGGAATTAGAAAAGAGTGAGAGAAGAGAAAAGAGAATTGACAGTTGTTATATGACTTTCTCAAAGAGTTTAGCTTTCCACTTCTGTTTCCCCAGAAATAATTTTGCATTTATCCTTTATATATTCCATATATATACATATGTGTATATGCATATGTACATGTGTCTGTACCAAAAAAACCCCATTTTGTTTCCCCTGTGATGGAAACGTAAGCTACTTACAAGCAAAGATGGTTACGTTTTTGTTCGGAATACCTCCCTTACAGAGGCTGGTGACCCTCCCTCCCTCCAGTCAAACTGTACGTCACATCTTGATGTCACAGCCCTCTTCAAGAACGAAGGACAAATGCAATCTCACAGTGCCCAGAGCATGGCAGGCACTCATTATTTGATGAAAAGAAAATTCTAAAGAATGGTTGAGTCAAAGAACAAATCAAAGGAATAATGGATAATTCCATTAAAAATGTCAACCATGACAAGGCAAACCAAAATTGGGGGATATAGCCAAAGCAGTCCTTGGGGAAATTTATCTCTAAACACTTCCACTTACTGAAAGAAGTAGTATGCAACTAAATGACCTAGAAAGCAAGCAAATTTTGGTAACACAAATTAAACACTAAAATTGTGAAAAAAATTATTAATAACCAATATCTTGAAAATTCAGAGCTCCCTCCTTCCTTCCAAAGTTCTGACTTTAAATTCGGTTTTTCTTCAGGACATTACTGATAATGAGATTGCATTGATAACTGAGATTGCATTATCCTGATCAGTCCCCACCCAAGTTTTAAAGGAATTTAATCTAAAGTAGGGAAGCCCACTATGTTGGACTGAAGCTCAGGACCTTGACAGCAGGGAAGTGATGCCATGATTTGCAAGTGAACTGAATTTAAGTGAGGCATCCTTGAGTCCAGTGACCCTAACAAACAACCTCTGTGAGTGGAAAAAAAGCTGGCCAAGAGGACCAAACTGGAACTGGCCAGCTGGACAACACTCCTTCCTTCCTTTCCCTTCCCTCTGTCCACATTATCACAAGTGCTCTGTCAAAAGGGAATGTAAATTTTAATATCTGAAATATTTTTTTCCTCTTTTATCTCTCTTAAAGACTAGTCATAACCCCAAATCACTCTGGCTCTCATTGATTGGCCAACAATAGGTCCCAGGCCAAGTCCTATTTGATCATTGTTTGGACCCTGACTGACTCAGAATGAAAGTAAATAGCAATTTTTTCTGTTTTGGCTAAAGACCCTGAAAGTCTTCCCCTCCCAGATTTTTTTTTTAAACTAAGTTAAAGAGACAATTTCCTGCCTCATTTCTTATTAAGTCTTAATCACTAAATGGGCAATGCCTCAGTCAAACTGAAACCTGTTAATGATCTTAGCTTGAAAAGACCAAGGTCTCAGGCCTCATCCCTGTCCATCTCCAGTTGTCCTGATCCATATGTTGCCACTGCACCCAAGTGCCTCTGATGGGATGCAGACTCTGGCAACCTCCTTGAACTCTCACCGAACCTTCCCACTTAATCTGGCTTTTCATACCCAAATCTTCAACTAGCACACTACATACATACATACATACTACATACATACAACATAGTATACTGAAAAGAATGGGGAATTTGGTGTCATGGGACCTGGGTTCAAATTATGATTCTGACTCGGTTTCCTCATCTGTAAAATGAACTGGTGAAAGAAACCACAAACCACTCCAGTATTTTTGCCGAAAACAAAAACAAACAAAAAATCAAATAGAGTCATGAAGATTTGGACACAACTGAGATAAGTGAACAACAAATCTTTTTATGAAATGAAATAGTTGGATTGGGTGAAATTCCAAATTCCCTTCTGGCTATATGTCCAAGACCTAACTTAATCTCATTTTACAAATTTACTTCCAGTTCTAACATTTTAAGTTCTAAAGTTCCTTCCATTTCTAACATCATGTGCTATGATCAAGGAAGAAAACAGAAGAAGAGAAATAGTATTTTATTTGTCAGAGACAAAGAAACACGGAAATGCTGTTGGAAGAAACCGAGTAAGGGAGGGAAATAAAACTAGAGTACGCTTAATTTGAAAGCTCCAAATCTCAGTTACGAAAATGGAAAAATCCAATGGAAATAGGGAAACAGAAATGAAATCCCAATTCTTTTTCTGGGAGCACAGAAAATTTGCAGTTGATAACTGGGTTACCAAAACGCAGTTTGATTGTAATGCAAAACTGATAGCCAGAGGATATGATGAAAATGAACTGAAATTTCAGGGATGGATTTAAGTCTAAAATTGCTACTTGACATTCACAGCGAATGCTTCTTCCTATAATGATCGTGTAAGGCTGGTGAGCAGGGTGAGTTCCAAATCATAGGGGAGCTGACCACCCAAACACAGCAGGGGGCATCTCCTTTTACAGAGAGGAACTCATTGTCTGGATGGGAGTGGGAGTGGGGGAGGGGATGCAGGGCTCTGTTCTTCCAGAGCCACTCCTCTTAACGTGCCTTTTAAAAGATGAACTCCTTTTACGAGCTGCCCCTGGGTATGAAATTGTTTTCCCATTTCTGCACAGTATCATCCACATTTTTTTCTCTGGTTTTCCTTGTGATCATGACCACGAGGTATATGCCAGGACCAGCTACAGAGTACAGCAAGATTGCCTCATCTTCCAACACTAAAACTCTCAAATTTGTCTCCCTTGGCACTGTTCTAGAACAACTGACCTCGATCCAAGAACTCCCTTGTTAACTCCTAGGAGACTGAGGTCGCAGTTATGCCATATACATCTGTCCCAGCCATGTTCATCCAATTCTATAAATTCAATAAACATCTATCTGGAGGCTAGTCTGTGTGATGTGCAGAGCTGGAGGTGGAGATTGGGCTGGGGGGGAGATGTAAAGATAATAGACTGGGTCTCACTGTAAAAGCTCTCAAAGAGCTAGGAGGAGCGAGGAGAAGAGACAAGGAGAGACGACAAAGATGGTGAAATGGAAAAGACATATACATGAATAAATAGACTGAAGATTAAAATGGGTAGAAAGGGAATGTAAAGTACTAAGATCAAAAAAGGGATAAACTATGAATTGTACATAGGAATCCATAGTATGGAGAGAAGAGTGGAAGGGAACTTTAGATTTAACTTCAGTCCCTTTCCTCTGACCTAATCTATTCTGTATCTGCCTACCTACATCGTATTGGTAAATTCAAAATATCCACATGAATCTTCTTTAGATTTAAATGTACAGATAGCTTAGGTGGGTCATCTCAAACTAAGATGCCTGCTCTCCTTCTGGTACCTATAGGTAGACTCAGAGAGAAATTTAGAAAGCAGACTAACAAATGTTAATGGGGGGAGAAAAGTTAGCAAAAATATGTTATAATGCCTCAATTTCCTATTACAGCATAAGAAACAAAGGAGAAATCAGAAAAGGGAGCTGCAAGGTACCTTAGAAGTCAGAAAATTAAATGTCAGAATCAGTCAGCAAAACACTGGCAAAGTACTTAGTATGCACCCAGCACAGTGCACATCCCTGGGGACACAAGGAAAGGCAACAGCATCATGCCAATTTTCAAAGAGCTGGCTCCCATTCAAATGGGAGAGATAACATGCAGACAATTAGGTACATACGAGATACTATAGAGCAAACACATAGCGATTATGATACATACAGTGTAAATGGGGAGTCTTCT
Source organism: Bettongia penicillata ogilbyi (assembly GCA_023548195.1). Taxonomy (NCBI): domain Eukaryota; kingdom Metazoa; phylum Chordata; class Mammalia; order Diprotodontia; family Potoroidae; genus Bettongia; species Bettongia penicillata. The sequence continues at coordinate 18,657,592 of JAJHZJ010000292.1, forward strand.
CAGAGGAAAGGGAAGAGGAAAGGATGCCTGCCCAAGGGGGATCTCTGAAAGAAGTCAGGGAAGCTGGAAGGCTGAGGGAGGAATGGGAGGCACAGAGCTGGGAGATGAGGTGTCCTGTGCCAGGCTGAGTAAGGAGACCTGTGACATGGGTTGTACATTACATTAGGAGAAAAGAGTAAGAAGGCCTGGAAAGGCGGGAAGGAGCAAGGTGGTGAAGGACATTAAAAGTCAAACAAAGGCAGCTAGGCAGCACAGGGGATGGAGCACTGGTCCTGAAATCAGGAGGACATGAGGTCAAATTGAGCCTCAGATATCCACTAGCTGTGTGACCTTGGGCAAGTCCCTTAATTCCAATTGCCAAAAAAAAAAAATTATAATTTAAAAAATGAGAAAATGTAAGTTCCTTGAAGACAGGGACTGACTTGCTTTTTTGCTCTTAATTTTATTTCCAAGGTTTGTTTGGCACTTAGTAATGCTTAATAAATATCTGTGACTTGGAAAAAAAAGCCAAAGACAGTAGTTTATTTTTTTTAATTGGAGGTAACAGAATCTATTAAGAGGGAGGGGTGATGTGGGATGCCACCAAGGCTGTGAGCCTGAGTGACTTGCTGGATTGAATTGTGTGTCTATCTTACATTTTGACACCTGATTTTCTTGTATTTGTCTCTAAATGTTTCCTGATTCATCTGAGAATAGCTGCTTTTCTTTTCTCCAGGTCAGGTCGCTCTATTAAGGAATGAATGAAAATTCATGAAAAGTCAAGTTAACCAGCCAGTAAGCCTTTATTAATCTCTTACTATGGCAATGTGCTAATGATGCAAAGAAAGCTGAAAAGCAGTCACTGTCCATAAGAAACTCACAATTTAATAGGGAAGACAATATGCAAACTGCAAAGTAGAAACAAGATCTGTTCAAAAGCATATAAATGCCAATCAAGGGCCAAGTGCAAGCATTACAGATTCCTAAAGACTTTGGGAAAGTGGTACCAGGTAAGGCCACTCTGGATTGGAAAGTTACAGGGATAGTGAGTGAGGCCAACAGGGAGTAAACAGACTAACTGATGATATGACTATGGGGTGCTGAGCGGTTTCTTGGGGCTGCCAGCCAGGTTCAGACCGTCGTCATCTCTCAACCAGGCCTATTTTAAAAAGCCTCCTGTTTGGTCTTCCAACCTCAGGCTTGTCCCCTCTCCCCTAACCTCCATACAGCAGCCAAAGTGACTAATTTCCTGAAAGTGCAGTTCTAACTCAATAAACACAGGTGACTCTGTTTACCATCTCCAGGATCAAATATAAAGTTTTTTGTATATTAAATATATTCACAAGCAGGCCTCTTCCTACCTTTCCAATCCCCTTACACACAGTCTGAGATCCTGCTCAGCATACAAAAAGGCCCTATCTCCATCCATCTTGCTACTGGCTGCTCTCCTTTCTGTAAATTATTCCCACTTCACGTCTGCTCTCAAAATTCCTTGTTTACTTCAAAATTCAGCTTGAGCACCATTTTCTCCAGGCCTTTCCAGTCTTATTTCATATTACCCTCCTTCAGCTAGAATAGAGCCCTCAACCTGGAGTCAGAGGCCCTTGAGTTCAGATTTAGCCTCAGACACTAGATTCTGGGCAAGTAGCAAGTCTCTCAGTTTCCTCATCTGTAAAAATGCAGATAACTCTACCTCCCAGGGTTGTTTGGAGAATAAATGAGATGATGTTTGTAAAGTGTTTTGCAAACCTTAAACTACCATCTTTGTTGTTTTTCAGCTGTGTCTGACTCTTTATGACCTCATTTGGGGTTTTCTTGGCAAAGACACTAGAATGGTTTGCCCTTTCCTTCTCCAGCTTATTCTGGAGATGAGAAATATAAGGCAAACAGGGTGAAGTGACTTGCTCAGGGTTACATAGCTAGTGTCTGAGACCAAATTTAAACTCAGGAAGATGCCTCCTTCTGACTCCAAGCCCCACTCTCTATCCACTGTGCCACCTAGCTGCTCCAGGTTCCTACAAAAATGCTAGCTATTATTTTTACTCTTCATACATTCCAATAAAATAGGAAGATTATTTGCTGCACTCTGCAAGCCATCTGCCCCTTCTTACCAGTTGCTTCTCAGGTCTGGGATGCGCTCTATCTGGAGTCTTTCCTGTCTCAGTTCAGAAGCCTCTTTCTCTAAGAAGTCTCCCCTGAAACTCTAGCTGCCACCCATGGCTAGAAGTGAAATGGGGAGGGGGACAGGAATGAGGATTTACAGACATCATTTCATCTCCGACCTCCATGCTTTTGTGTAAACTGTGTCCTATATCTGGACTGTATGACATAGCTGGAAAGAATATTTACACTGTTGGGGTATTGGGGTGGGGGGAGGGGATAAAAGGGGAGAAAATTTGGAACCCAAAATTTTGTGAAAATGATTGTAAAAAGTTAAATAAAAAAAAAAAAGAATATTTACACTGACGGTATCAAGTATCTAAGTATCATCTAAGTATTGAAGGTTTACAAAACTTTTCTCCCAAAACCCCATGGAAGAGTTAGGGAAAGTGCTTGTATCCTCATTTTACAGTCAGGGAGACTAAAGTTAAGAGAAGTAAAGGGATTTGGCCAGGGCTACACAGCCAAAAAGGATCTCATCTCACCCAGGTTTCCTGAATCATCATCAGGAAATTTTTAATAGTTTATTCATTTAAATCAAATGGGTTCTCTTTACAATAGGACTCAAACCAGTCAGGAATGTCAAAGATCATGGCGACCAAACTCAGGGCTATAATGAAGCCAGCTCTTACCTACAGCCCATCCTGGAATTTTCAGTGTGGGCGTTTGCTTCTCACAAATCAGCAAACACTATAAATCAGAGCTGTGACTGTCTAGACGAAAGAAATTATTAATAACGCAGATGAAATCTAAAGTGTCTTTCCCACATTTCTTTTTTTCCTGGAGAGAGGTAACAACACCCATAGCCAACACCTTGTTTTACAACAGGAAAGGGGGGCTCGGAGAGATTAAGTGATGTGCCCCAAGTTACAAAGAGCAAGATGAATTACGGACTGGCTGACTGTTTTCTGTGGTCCATCTCTGGAATGCCTTAGGTTTAACCAGGTAAACCTGGTTCTCTAATTAACTGATTATTTAATGCCAAGCAAAACAAACAACTTAAGATAGTTCTCCTTGGTGAAAGGGGAAGGGAGTGTCAGTGGAGAAAAGGAGATAGGTGGTTCTATATCACAAGCCCTGAGAACCTGGAACCCCTGAGAACCTGGAACCCCTGGTTCAGAGGATTTCCGGCAATTCCTGATGCAAATGCAGTCATTTCTGAGGCAGTAACAGGAGCAGCAGCAGACGTTAGACTCTGCAATAAAGTTAGGGCTTTAATACAGATCTCAACACACCCTCAATGTCCAGGACACCTTCCTGACTTTGATTAAGGCAGGTAAGAAAAACCCAAAGCAAACACACTCCTTAGTGTTGGATCCATCATGTAAGTCCTAAGGAGCTGAATATCCCTTTCCCAGTACCATTCCATTAAACCAGTCCTTTCTAGGACCTTAGTGGGAAAATAGCACCCCCTGGTGTTGTCTCTTGGTGAGCTTTGCATTGCCATACTAAAGAAAAGCAGAGAGAAATTAAGAGCTCCACTGTCTTCCAAAACTGTCCCCAGGGTAAATATTAACAGAACCATTTGGCTGCTTTCATAAGCCCAGCTGAAAGGACCTCGGCATTCCTTGAGAAATGGTTACTCAGTCTCCAGTGATGAAACTCACTATGTTCTGCCTACAAATTCACTACTTCCTGAGGCAGTTCCAATGGTTAGGAAGCTGTCCTCACACCCGGCCAAAATCTGTCTCTTTGTAACTTCCAATAGTTCTCCATAGTGCTGCCTTCTGCATCCAAACAGAGAAAGTAGGATCTATTTTCCACACGACAAGACTTCGAATACTAGACATCAATCATGTCTCCATTTCTAGACATCTATTCTTTTGGCTAAAACCTCCAGGTTCTCCAACTAACTGTGATGTCATGGTCTCCGGTCTCCTCCCCATGCTGGTCATCTTCTGGCCTGTTAATGTCCTTCCAAAATCCTATTTAGAAATGAATGCAATACTGCTAAAATTGAGGACAAGAGGTGATATTGCACCACTGTTCTGGTGCAGTGCATATATGAATACTGAATTAGTTTTTTGGGTTGCCTTTTACAGTGTTGGCTTATATTAACTTTACAGTCTACTAAAAGAGGCAGAGCCACATGGCACAATGTATAGAGTGGAATTTGGAATCAAAAAGGCCTGAATTCAAATTCTGCCTGAGATACTTACCAGCTTTGTGACTCTGGGCAAGTCACTTAACCTCTATATTACTGTTTCTTCATCTATAAAATGAAGATAATAGGACATCCCAGAGTTGTTGTAAAGGTCAAATGAGATGATATATAAAGGGCTCTGTAAACTTTAAAGAGCTACATAAATGTTAAGTGCTGCTGCTACTACTACCATTACCACTCCTACTACTTCTACTACTATTACTACTACTACTATCACTGTTACTAATCTCCTCTCCCCCTTCTTTTTCACCTGACAAATTATCTAACACTATGGATTCCATTCTATATGTGTATTATTGATTTTTTTAAAAACTCAAGTATAGGACTTTACATTTATCCATGCAAAAGTTCATCTATTGCATGTGACCAGGTGGAATCAAAATGGCAGAGTTGAGAGGAAGCATTAGAGTCTAGCTCTCACATACATCCTTGACAAAGATCTAGAGGATACACCAGATTGAATTCTGACTGAGAAAGTCAAGAAGAATTGACAGTGAGTCATTTTTCTAGTACCAGGTAGCCTAGGTGAAATGGACAGACACTTGTTCTAGGATTGTTTTTATATGAACTCCCTCAAAAAATGTGAGAATGAGGTAATACAACCATCACCAATAATAAGAATAACATTTACAATAGCAACATCAATAACACACATGCCTCAGAGAGATCACAGTTCCAGATGACAGCAATAAAGCATTCTGCAGCAGCTCTAATTGTTAGGTAGCCATCTTCACAAAAAAGTAAGTCACATGAATTTTTTGGTTTCCCAGTGCATATCAAAGTTATGTTTATACTGTATTGTAGTCTATTAAATGTGCAATAGTATTATGTCTAAAAAACCCAATGTACATACCTTAATTAAAAAATACTTTATCACTAAAAAAAGCTAATCATCAGCTGAGTCTTTAGAGAGTCATCACCTTTTTGCTGGGGGGGAAGGTGTCTTGCCTCAATGTGGATGGCTGTTGACTGACCAGGGTGGTGGCTGCTGAAAGCTAGGTGGCTGTAGCAATTTCTTAAAATAAGACAATGCCACATGGATGGGTAATTCCTTTCATGAAAGTTTTCTTTGTTGCATGTGATGCTGTTTGATAGCAGTTTACCCATAGTAGAACTTCTTTCAAAATTAGAGTCAATTATGTAATATTCTTCAATACTGCTGTGTCTCAGAGAACAGGGAGGGCAAAGAACACAGAGGAATGTCTGGTGGAGCAGTCAAGACACACATTATCAATAAATTTTGCCGTCTTACATGGGCATGGTTTGTGGCATCCCAAAACAATTCTAATAGTAACATCTGATCACAGATCACCATAAACAGATAGAATAGTAATGAAAAAGTTTAAAATATTGTGAGAGTTACCAAAATGGGATCCAGAGACAGGAGGTGAGTGCATGCTGTCATGAAAATGGCGCCAATACCTTCATAACAATGCAAGGATCTAAAACATTTTCAAAGCACTCTTGATGCAAAATGCCATCCACATCCAGAGAAAGAACTATGGAGTCAGAAGAGACTGAAACAGACTATTTTCTATTTTGTTATGCTTTGGTTTGGTTTTTCTCATGGTTTCTCCCATTCATTTTAATTCTTCTATGCAACATGACCAATGTGAAAATGTGTTTAATAAGAATGTATGTGTAGAACCCATATAAGATTGCATGCCATCTTGGGGATGGAATGGGGAGAGAGGTGGAGAAAAATTTTAAACTTATAGAAGTAACTGCTGAACACTGAAAGCATATAAATTAATTATAAAAACAAAAAAGAGAAAATGGTGCCAATAGATTTGCTTGATGCAGAGTTGCCACAAACTTTCGATTTGTAAAAAACCAACCAAACAAAAACACAATATCTGTGAAGCACAACATATAAAGACACAGTGAGGCATGTCTATGCTAGAAAAGCATCTATAACAAAAAGTCAAGAAAAAAAATTGAAGGAATAAACACAGGCAAAGGGAATAAAACTATCATTTTTTCTTTTGCAGAAAATATGATGATTTGCTTAAAGAAACATGGAGAGTTAACTAAAAACTAGCAACTTCAGCACAGTTGCAAGATATAAAATAAACCCACACAAATCATCTGGATTTCTGTATATTATCTTCAAACTCCAGCAGGAAGAGATAGAGCAATTCCTTTTAAAATAACTATGGACGGTATAAAATGGGAGTCTGCCTGCCAAGACGTACACAGGAATTATATGGGCACAATTACCAAACACTTCACACAAATAATAACTGAGAAATATTAATGACTCATAGAAAAAGCAATAACAAAATTCATCCGGAGATACATCAGTGGAATCAATGAAAAAAAATGGGAAGGAAAGGAGCCTAGCAAGACAAGATCTCAAAGTATATTATAAGGCTTAATCATCAAAACTATTTGATACTGGGTAAGAAATAAAGAGGGTGATCAGTGAGACAGAATAGGTACATAACACATAGAAGCAAAGGAGCATAGTAACCTAGCATTTGATAAACCCAAAGATTCCTGATATTGAGTCAAGAACTCTCTATTCAACAAAATCTGTTGGGAGAACTGGAAAGAGGTCTGGCAGAAAATTGGGCATATGTCAGAGCAAGAAATTAAAGCTATCTACAGTCATATGAAAAATGCTCTAAATCACTATTAGAGAGATGCAAATCAAAACAACTCTGAGGTACCACATCACACCTATCAGATTGGCTAATATGACAAAACAGGAAGATGATAAATGTTGGGAAGATGTGGGAGAGTTGGAACACTAATTCATTGTTGGTGAAGCTATGAGCAGATCCAACCATTCTGGAGAGTAATTTGGAACTATGTCCAAAGGGCTACAAAAATGTGCATACCCTTTGACCCAGCAATATCACCTCTAGGACTGTATCCCAAAGAGATCATAAAAATGGGAAAGGGTCTCACATGTACAAAAATATTTATAGCAGCTCTCTTTGTGGTACAAGGGGATGCCCATCAACTGGGAAATGGCTGAACAAGTTGTGGTTTATGAATGTAACGGAATACTCTTGTGCTATAAGAAATGATGAACACGAGGACTTCAGAGAGGCCTGGAAGGACTTATATGAACTGAGGCTGAGGGAAATGAGCAGAACCAGAAGAACATTGTACACGTAGCAGTACAGTGTGCAAGGACTGTTTCTGATAGACTTAGCCCTTCACAACAATGCAAGCACCTAAAACATTCCAAAAGAACTCTTGAGACAAAATGCCATCCATATTCAGAGAAAGGACTATGGAATCGGAATGCAGGATGAAGCAGACTATTTTCTCTTGTGTTATATTTTGTTTTGTTTTGGTTCTTCTCGTGGTTTCTCCCATTCATTTTAATTCTCCCGTGTATCATGACTAAGGTGAAAATGTGTTTAATAAGAACTTATGTGTAGAACCTAAATAAGATTGCATGCTGTTTTGGGGAGAGAAAATTTAAGACTTATAGAAGTGATTATTGAAAACTGAAAAAAAATTAATTTATTAAAGAAAAGAAAATTGGGTATAAACCATCATCTTACACTGTTTACCAACATACACTGAAAGCAGGTACATGATTTAGACATAAAGGGTAACATCACAAGCAAATTAGTGGAACAAGGATGAAACTTATGAATATGGGAAGACTTTGTGACCAAATAAGAGACAGACAAGTTCACAGGAGGTAAAATAAAAAATAATTTTGATGACATAAAATGAAAAAGTTTTTACACAAACAAAACCAATGCATCTAAACTGAGAAGAAAAGCAGGAAATCAAAGAAAAAAATCTGCAGCAAGTTTTTCTGGTAAAGGTATTTCAAAGATATACAGGGAATTGACTGAAATTTACAAGAATAAGTGCCATTCCTCAACTGATAAAAGGACAAAGGATATGAAAAGGCAATTTTCAGAGAAAAAAATCACAGAGAAAAAAAATCTCTCAATAGACTTATGAAAACAATGTTCTAAATCACTCATAATTAGATAAATGAAAATTAAAACAACACTGAAGTACCATTGGCAAAAATGACCAAAAAAAATGACAAATTCCACAAAGGCTATGGGAAAACAGGCACACTAATACAAAGTCAAACTAGTCAAAACTGCAAACTAGCTTAATCATTACGGAACACAATGGAACTACCATCCACCACTAAGTCTATACCCTAAAGAGATCAAAGAAAGAGAAAAAGAAGCCATATGTACAAAAATATTTATAGCAACTCTTTTTTTATTTTTTTAGTGTGTGGTGGCAAGGAATTAGAAGCTAAGAGATGCTCTACAACTGGGGAATGGTTGAACAAGTTGGTATGAATGTGATGGCATACTACAATGCTATAAAAATAATGAAGGGGATGGTTTCAGAAAAACCTGAGAAGACCTATATGAACTGGTGCAAAGTGAAGTGAGCAGAATCAGAAGAATAATTTACACAACGATAGAAATACTGTAAAGATAATCAATTTTGAAAGATTCAAGAACTCTGATACCAATATAATGACCAACCACAATTCTGGAGGACTCATGATGAAATATGCTACAGAGAGCTGGTTGAGTCAGAGTACAGATTGATGTATATTTTCTTCTTCTTTTTTTTGGTAGGGGATTGGGGGAGGCAGAGAGCAAACGTGGTTAAAGAGGGAATTTCTTTTGCATGTCTATTCGTATTTATAATGAGTTTTGTTTTTCTTAAGTAGGCTTTAGGAGTAAGAAAGGTTGGGAAAGAACTCATAACTAAAATGAAACTGAATTTTTAAAAATTTTCCAAAACTTTAAATTTCTTCCTTCTCCAATCAAAGAAGTGAGCCTTTAACAGAAAACAAGGTGCCTAAAATCTATAGAAGAAATAAAAATTAGTTGATTTTTTTCCCCCAAATATGACTTACCAAGAACTTTTGGGATCCCAATTCTATATTAACTCCCCCTCTCAACTTTGTGGCATCAACAGATCTGACACTAATGTGACCCACTGTCTCTGCAGATAGAATGTTCTGAGAACAGAGACTGTTTCACTTTCTCTGTCTCTGTATCTCCAGAGCTTAGCACAATTACTAATACATAGTAAGCTATAAAAGATTTAGAGTTAGAAGAGAACTCAGAGGTCATCTTGTCCCACCTTCTCATTTCATAGATGAGGAAACTGAGGTCCAGAGAACAGAGAGGTTAAGTGATTTGAGAAGGGGCACGTAGCTAATAGATGTCCGAGGTAGGATTTGAGTCTAAGTCTCTTGGACTCAATATATGCTAGTGGACTGACTGATTAACCTATACTTTCATATATGGCACTAATAAAAATACTGAATATAACAGGGTTAAAGACCATCTAAGTGGTAAAGTGCATAGAGCATGGGGCCCAGAATTGAGAAGACTCATCTTTCTGAATTCAAATCCAACCTCAGACACTCACTAGTTGTGTGACCCTGGGCAAGTCACTTAACTCTGTTTGTTTCAGTTTCCTCCTCTGTAAAATGAGGTGAAGAAGGAAAGAGCAAACCACTCCAGTATTTTTGCCAAGACAACCCCAAATGCAGTCAAGAAGAGTAGTCTCTTACTTAAAAAAAAACAACTGAATAGCAATTAAAAAAACAAGTTCCTAGGTCACTAAAATATAGAGCTCCTTCCCACTGGACAAAGATCCACTAATCATCTCTCTGCAGAGCTGGACTATACAAAGGTCCAGGCCTGAATAGCACAGGTAAGGTACCTTTAAGACAAGAGAAAAAAAATATCTTCATCAATCAACCCAAATGTTGATTGATAACAGTGCACAAGCCCTTTGCCTTTGGGCTAGATTAAAGGGTAGTGTCTAAGACCAGACCAAGACAAGGACAGGGAAACTTGATCAATAATAACTCGCATTTCTATAGTTCCTTAAGGTTTACATAATAATGATGTAAGGTAGGTAGTACAAGTATCATCCCCACTTTTTTTCCAGACTCATTACTTCATTAATATAGGAAACTCTCCAAGCGGTGCACAAACTTCTTCCCTTGCTCAGTCTCCTAAGACGTTGTGAGGTTAATTATCATTGTTCACTTAGCTAAGAATATAGCAGAGATAGGATTTGAACCCAAAGTAATCCTGATTTCAGAGCCATCCATTACGCCACCATTTTAGAGATGAGCAGACTGTGGCTCAAAGAGGGGAAAGGGGCCCAAGGTCACCCAGCTAATGAAATGGAATCTCTAAGTCTAGCAGTGTTTCCATAACCTTGGATTGTCTCTCACTGAATAAGATGGTTTTGATTTTCCTAGGATTTTACATAGCAACTAGCTATTTTCCCACCACTGCAGCAGTTACAATACAGTTACCCAAACCCCCTCCTATTTTGCTGTTTGAAGTGGGTCTCCTGCAATGTAAGAACCCTGTGAAAAATCAACATTTTCTAATGTCTTTAATCCACAAAGGGCCAAACATTCAAAAAACAGTCATTAAATTGTTTTGCTTCTTTGTAAAAATATTTTCTTTAAAAATTATAGTGAATGTGAAAAACATTCTTTTTTCTTTTTCTTTTCGGTTTACTTCTCATGTACTGTAGGGAAAACACAGCCCTTTTTTGCAAATTCTTTTTCACTAAGCATGTAAATGTCTTCCACTCTCCCTGAGTAGCTCCAGTGAGATGGAGGTGGGGGGGGGGTGGTAGTGTCTGCGGAACCTTTAGTTAAAAGACACCCTTTAAAGCCGGTCCAAGGAATCAAAGACATTACAGACCGCTCTCTGAGTTTTTGCCAGACACGCAAAAAAGGAGAAGGCACAGTATGGGGAGGTCTGTGCTAAATATGCAATAAGCAGAGAGTAGACAGTGGTGAGTCCAAAGAAGAGTGATTACCTTGGGCTGGGATGCTTAGAGGTTGTATAAAGTGTATATATACATAAACACACACACAGTTGTATAAAGTGTATACACATGTATGCACATGAGCATACATGCACGTACATTCATACAGTATGTTTTAAAGGGAACACATAAACATTTGCCTTTTCGGCAAAATGCAAGGCTTAGCACTAACCAGGGCTTGACCATACCTTTTCATACTTCAAAAGAGATGTAATTTCATCAGCATAGTTCCTCTCACCATCAAGACATACCCCTGAAGTGGTATGAGTGCTAACCCTCAGCACAGGTTGCCAATTTCATGAGTTATGGCCAAAATAATAAAAGCTAGCATTTATAGCATTCTAAGTTTTACAAAGTGCTTTACAAAAATTATCTCATTTTATCTTTACAATAGCCCATGGAGATAGATGTTATTACCCCACTTTACAGACTAGGAAACGGAGGCAGACCGACGCAGCTGACTTACTCAGGGTTACATAACTAGCTCATGTCTGAAGCTGGATTTAAACCAAGTCTCATCATCCCCAATCCACAGATGAAACTGAGGTTCAGAAAATTAAAATAATAAATAATTTAAAAAATAAACAGTCCTCTTAAGTTGGGGAGTTTAAAATAGCATAAAGGTCTCCTGACCACAAATCCTGTGTTCTTCCCACTAAGCTAGGCTGTAGTGGGTTAAACCCTTTAAATTCAACCCAACGTTTATTAAGTAGCTGCTATATAGAATAATAACAGCTAGTTTTTATATGGCACTCCCAGGTTTCAGAAGGGCTTTACAAATAGGGTCTCATTTAACCTTCACAACAACCCTAGAAGGAAGGTACTATAACTATCCCCACTTTACAGATGAAGGAATTGAGGCAGACTCAAATGATCTGCCCCAAAGTGACAGCTACTAAGCATCTAGGGTTGGACTTGAACTTAGGTCTTCCTGACTCTCAGTCCAGCACTGTATCTACTGTGCACCCTAGGAGGCATGCTACTTAAATGACCTCAGATAAGGTCTGCCTCAGTTTCCTCAACTGTAAAATGGGGATAATAACAGAGCAGCATCTATCTCCAAGGACTGTTGTAAGGATCAAATGAGATAATATTTCTAAAGTGCTTAGCACAGGTGCTTAATAAACGCTTGTTTCCTTCTTCTCTATTAGCAAGATACCCATACATGTATCATAATTGGCATCAATATAGCACTTAAAAGTTCATAAATGCTTCCTATATGGTATCTCAATTAAGCCTCCCAACACCCAGTAGTAAGACAAGTAACTCCAGGTATTATTCTCCTTATTTTACATACACAGCCACAAATAAATGTTAAAGGCAGGATTTGAACCAAGGTCTCACTAATTCTAGCATTCCACCCTACCTTCCAAAACAAGACAAAGAAAAGTCACAAACTCACCTAGAGTTGAAAAGGATCTCAGGTAAGATCAAGTGCAAATCTCTCATTTTTCAATTGAGGAAACTAAGATGGAGGGAGGTTAATTAACTTGCCCAAAGTCACACAAGTATTAAGTATCCAAGATGGTATTTGACCTTAGGTTTTCTCACTCTACTAGTAATCCTTCCATGGTACCCCAATGCCTACCCTCAAAAGGTTTACATCCTACCCACATTCATTTTTTCCCCTCTTTGTTTCTTTTTCCTGCTTAAATCATGGTCTCCCTCATGAAAAACTTCTGTCCTTGTAAAAGGACAATTGAAGCCCCCTAGGAACAGTGTTTCTCCTAAAATAATCAAGTGTGTAACTTGGTAGAGTTCTCAGGATTCTGTATCTGCCCAGGCCATTTGCTTGCCATGGTGCTGAACATGAGTGGAGAGTACTCAACGTTCCAAAGGTCTCCCCCAAGCCTTTCCCTCCTAGTTCTCCAAGATTCCACATTTGAAACCCTTCAGTATGGAATAACATTAATAGTAATTCATAACTTTTTTAGGTAATGCCCCTAATCAACTTCTCTTCCCTACTCAGCATATTCCCAAAAAAACTCACTCTGCATTTAACCACAGTGAAAACCACAGTAGAGCAAAACTGCCATGGGGGCTTGAGCCAAGTTGTGGTAGAGGAGACATTTTCAGGTCACTCCCAATCTGAGCTGTCCTCCTGGCTTCTCACAGGGAGGCATATGCACTTAAAGACAGTTCATCTCAAAGTCACAGGGTCAAAGAGGGAGTTATCTCTGGCTCACTCTACCTCTCCGAATGGCTGGTGGAGATTCCAACCTTATCTCTTGGCCGGTAGCCAGGGGATCCCCATGATCTGGCAGTCCAGCTTGCCTCCCTCCTCATCCACAGCCTTGGTTTGGTTCTCTGTATCCTCTCCTGGGTTGTAAAGCAGACAGGACTGCAAGCCCAAGAAGAGTTAGCTTCTGGAAACTTCCATGGGCTGCTGCTGTTCCTGGGAAACCCCACAGACACCCAGAAGAATGAACCAAAGGGAGCCCAGCCAGGATCAGCTTCTCTGATTTTAGAAGGAACCATCAAAGGGCTGAGTTTTAGAACCTCTAACCAGCAGGCCAAGAGGTGGCTCCCTACCCCCAAGCTCACCTCTATAGTTTAGTCTTTCATTCAGCACCTAAAAGATGAGTAGAAATGCAGGGGGAAAGAAGCTCCCACTGTGTCCCAAAAAGCTGCCACAGCAAGTGTTTCTAACGTGCCTCTACAGACCCGAAGAAAACAGGCTAGGGAGATCTAAGAAATTTTCCTCCTGAGCTTGACTTTACAAGAGCAGGTCTGAAGGATATGTATGGACCTGGGGTAACTAGGTGGCACATTAGATACAGAGCCAGGCCTGGAGTCTGGAAGACCTGAATTCAAATCCAGCCTCAGACACTTAGTAGTGTCACAGTTTGCCTCAGTTTCCTCATCTGTAAAATGAATTAGAGAGGAAAATGGCAAACACTCCACTCCATTATCTATGGCCAGAAAGTCTCAAAATGTGGTCATGAAGAGTCAGACACAACTGAAATAATTGAACAAATAAGTACGGACACTGGTGTGCAGGCACAACTTGGGAGCACAACACTGCCGCCAAAACATCCTAAATGGACATCTATTAAGTACAGTGTGCTGAGTTAGAAGAGCCAGTGGGTTTGTTTACACATACTGCAGCCAGATCAAGAAAATACACTGGTTAACTCAGTCAACAAACTATTGGTTGCATGTTTCTAAAAGAAGTCTCAAGCCTCCACTAGAGGGAAAGGCAAACCCCTTCCTGGATGTTTGTCTCTTTAGCGTCCAAGGCCATCTTTGCCATCTAGAAGTCTCTACGCCAACAGGCTAGAATAACTATCTTGGGAAAGTGAGCTTACTTGCTTTTGTTTTCAATTTTAAACTTCAGATTACTAGCTCATTTAAAAAACAAACCCTGGGGATCCGAGTTCTCAAGACGCCTATTAAGGTTTCACTCAGGGGAACAGGCTTTTAAATAACTACCCCAAATGAAGTCATAAACATAAGTCCTTTAGAGGCAAATAGGAGTGAAGTTTGTGTGATTCAGTGGAAAAGGCCTTGGACCTGGAATCAAAGGCTTGTTTCTAGTGCCAGCTTGGATGCTTACTACCTGTGACCCTTGGACAAGTCATACACAGCCTCTCTGCATCTCAGTTTCTACCATTTGTCAAAAGAAGTACTGTAATGCCTTTTACACTGTCTACTTCACTGGACAATTTCAAGAATGTTTTGAGAGGGAAATAGGTAGTTTGTAATTGAAAAGCCTATATGAAAGTTAGCCTTTACCATTATCCACTTCACTGGAGGCAGCAGGGTAAGGTCCCCAGTGAACACAGGGTCTTGCATTAGCACCCAAAAGACTTGGCTTGAAGTTTTGGCTCTCACCCTAACTAATGGTAAAGTTTCTCAATGCCTCAAGCAATCCCCAAAGTTTAGGGATTCCCCAGGGTGATGAAATCACAGGTTAGCCTTACCCACCCCACCCCTCACCATAACGTATAAAGTATTGTATTAGGTGCCTAGAAAATAAAAATGAAAAATGACTCACTCTTCTTGTTCCCTAGGTGAGGAGGAGCCTAATTAGAGGGAGTGGTAGAAAGAGTTTCCCCACTGGGAGGTCCCTAGGTCACTGAAATTACAATTCTGGGCAAAAAAAAAAACACTACCACAAACAGAATGGGGAATTCTCAACCAGAAATTTATCTAAACCCTTCTTGGAAAGGATGAATTCTTTTCCCACTTACTGTCCTGCCCCTCCTCCCACTCCCCCATATTTCTGTCACAGCCTTACCTAGCAATTATGGACCTCAGGACATTTTCAGACCCAACAAATTTAGTGATGGGGATTAAGAATGGGGTTTACTGAGGGTGGGGATTTAGGGTGGGGCAAGATAAGGACACATACCTCAAATCTCTGGACAGACCTTGGGCCACCAGACAGCCACTGTTTAGGAGGCTGCCCACAGTGGAGTTTGCTTGTGGGTTTGGATTGGGAGAAAGGTAGACAGGCTTGACCAATAGGAAGAGAGTATGAGCTGGGGTGGGTGGGGCAGGGTGAAATGAGAGAGAAAAACAACTTCTAGTTTGACAAATTATTGTTACTAATTAGCAGCTGAGCTCTGTTACCCTCCCTAAACTTATAAAGTAATCTAAGAGAATTCTGTATTTCCTTATCCATAAGCAGAGCCCAACTGGGATGGGCTCTGTTCCCTCCTACCTTTCTGTTGTGTGTACTTCAATTTCAAAGTTTTTCTGTATGTTAATAGGAAAGTATATGATCCTGGGTAAGGCATCTAGCCTACTTACAAAGACAGAACCTCTAACCTCACTTCCCTAGCCTTAAAATCATGTGTTAGGGTGAGGAGGTAGAAAACCTTTGAATGGAGCTGAGTTCAGACAACGTTTTGGAGGAGAGGAGGGTGGTTGAGTAGAAGTTAGCTCGGTTTGGATAGGGAAGGTGGGCCAGAAATACTGCAACCAGAGTAGGAAAAAGGAATCTGGAAACATAGTAGGAGCTTAATTGATGCTTTATTGGCTGAGTAATTGATTCTGCTTTCAGAATCAAGTACTGTTTGAAATAGTTCAATAATTCTTTTCTGTCAGTCAGTATGCATTATTAGGCACCTACTGTGTGCTAGGTGCTATGCCAAGTACTGGGGATACAAAGAAAGGCAAAACAGTCCCTACGCTCAAGGAGCTCAAGGTCTAGTGGGGAATTTAACATGCAAACAACTATGTAACAACAAGATACAAACTGGATTAATTAGAGATAATTAATAGAAATAAGGGCAGGTAGGTGGCACACTGGATAGAGCACCAAGCCTAGAATTAGGAAGACTCAGCTTCCTGAGTTCAAATCCAGCCTCAGACACTTACTAGTTGTGTAATTCTGGACAAATCACTTAATCCTATTTGCGTCAGTTTCCT
The DNA here is from genome assembly GCA_023548195.1 of Bettongia penicillata ogilbyi. Lineage (NCBI taxonomy): Eukaryota > Metazoa > Chordata > Mammalia > Diprotodontia > Potoroidae > Bettongia > Bettongia penicillata. Next base: position 18,674,090 of record JAJHZJ010000292.1, read on the forward strand.
TATCTGTAAAATGAGTTGGAGAAGGAAATGGCAAACCACTCTAGTATTTTTGCCAAGAAAGTCCTAAATGGGGTCACGAAGAGTTGGAGACAACTGAAAAGTCCAGATTATAGAGGGGGTAATCTGTTGGAGAAGGCAGGATGGAATGGATTACTTGTGTTACTAGATGAGTTTGCCTTGGGAAAGAGGAGGGTCGCCTCTTGATGTGAGATAGCAGTAAAGGAAGAGATAGTGACAATAAGCCTAGGAATGATGTGAGATGAGGCATTGGGAAGAAGAAAGGATTCTCTGGTAATTGACCTCGATTTTTTTCAGTAAAGCCAAGTTCTTAGCTGAGAGGGTGCAGAAGCAAAAGGTTTAAGGAGAGAAAAGCCTCTTTAAAAAATGAAAGAGTGAGTCAATTAAGGAGGTATAAAAAGATTTTCTTGCTGCAGTAAGAGCCCACTTAAGATTATATGACATCAAGTTGCCGTGGATTCAGTGTGTTTTCTCTCCAATCCAATTCCTAATTTTATAGATGAAGAATAGACCTGTAGAAAGTGGTGAAGTGACTTCTCCAAGATCACCCAGGGTGGTAAATGGCCATAGGATTTCAACCTAGGCCCTCTGTTTGCAGATCTTCTCTGGCTGGATTATAAATGTAAGTTCCCTTGAAAGTAGACCCAGGGCTGCCTCTTTATGCGAGACCACAGTGAAAAAGGAGATAGTGGCCACTGGCATTTGAGGGATGTAAGATGAAGCCAGGGGGAAGAAGAGAGAGCTTTCTGAGAGTATCTTCAATGTTTTCTTTACTCTGCTTCCCTGACTCAGTGGAGCCAAGATCAGTCGGCATACGGGAAGTGCTTAGTAAACACTTGTTCACAGACAAATGATTAATTTACTTCATTGAGCATAGACTGGACAAAAGCTTCCAGTCTACATGTATTTTTTCCCTCTTAATAGTATAGTTTTTTCCAGTTACATGTAAAGATAGTTTTCAACATCCATTTTTATAAGATTTTGAGTTCCAAATTTTTCTCCTTTCTTTCCTCTCTCCCCTCTCCCCTCCCCAAGACAGCAAGCAGTCTGATATAGGCTACACATGTACAGTCATATTTAACATATTTCCATATTAGTCATGTTATGAAAGAAGAATCAGAGCAAAAGGGAAAACCATGAGAAAGAAAAAAACAAGAAAACAATATAAAAGTGAAAATAATATATCCTTCAATCTGCATTCAGACTCCATAGTTCTTTCTCTGGATGTGGATGGCATTTTCCATCATGAGTCTTTTGGAATTGTCTTAGAGTCTTGTTGCTGAGAAGAGCCAAGTTTATCATAGTTGATCATCACACAATGTTGCTGTTGCTGTGTACAATGTTCTCCTGGTTCCGTTCATTTCACTCAGCATCACTTGATGTAAGACTTTCCAAGTTTTTCTGAAACTGTCCTGCTCATAATTTCTTATTGCACAATAGTATTCCATTATATTCATGTACCACAACTTGTTTAGCCATTCCCCAGTGATAAGCAGTCCTTCAATTTCCAATTCTTTGCAACCACAGAAAGAACTACTATAAATATTTTTATACAAATAAGTCCTTTTCCCTTCTTCGTGATCTCTTTGGGATATAGATCTAATAGTGGTATTGCTGGATCAAAGGGTATGCACAGTTAGAAAGCCCTTTGGGCATAGTTCCAAATTGCTCTCCAGAATGGTTGGATCAGTTCACCACTCTACCAACAATACATTAGTGTCCCAATTTTCCCACTTCTCCAACATTTATCATTTTCCTTTTCTCTCATATTAGCTAATCTGATAGGTGTAAGATAGTACCTCAGAATTGTTTTAATTTGTATTTCTCTAATTAAGAGTGATTTAGAGCATTTTTTCACATGACTATAGATAGTTTTGATTTCATCTGAGAACTTCCTGTTTATATCTTTTGACCATTTATCAACTGGGGAATGACTTGTATTCTTTAAATTTGACTCAGTTGTCTATATATTTTAGAAATGAGGCCTTTTTCAGAATTACTGACTGTAAAAAATGTTTCACAACTTTCTGTTTTCCTTTTCATCTTGGTTGTACTGACTTTATTTGTGGAGAAAAAAAAGCCACTTTTTTATCTAAGGTAATCAAAATGATCCATTTTACATTTCCTAATATTCTCTATTTCTTGTTTGGTCATAAATTCTTCCTTTCTCCACAGATCTGACAGGTAAACTATTCCTTGCTCTTCTAATTTGCTTATAGTATCACCCTTTATGTCTAAATCATGTACCCATTTTTACTTTATCGTGGTATGTAGTGTGAGATGCTGGTCTATGCCTAGTTTCTACCATACTATTTTCTTGTTTTCCTTCTGTGTTCTTATTCCAGAATCTGGAGTTTTTGGATTTTTCAAACAGTAGTTTACTGTAGTCATTTAGTACTGTGTCTTGTGTACCTAGTCTATTTCATTGATCCACCTCTCTGTTTCTTAGCCAGTACCAAATAGTTTGATGATTGCCACTTTATAATTAGTTTTAGATCTGGTATGGCTAGGTCACCTTCCTTTGCATTTTTTTCATTCTTGACCTTTTGTCTTCCAGATGAATTTTGTTATTATTTTTTTAGTTCTCCAAAATAATTTTTTGGTAGTTTAATTGGTATGACACTGAATAAATAAATTAATTTAGGTAGAATTGTTATTGTAATTATATTAGCTTAGCCTATCCATGAGCAACTGATATTTTTCCAGTTGTTTAGATCTGACTTTATTTGTTTGAAAAGTGTTTTGTAATTGTGTTTATATAGTTCCTAGGTTTGTTTTGGCAGGTACACTCCCAAATGTTTTTTATCGTATTTTTATTTTGAAGGGAATTTCTCTTTCTATCTCTTGCTGCTTGGCTTTCTTGGTAACATATGGAAATGCTTATGTGGCTTTATTTTATATCCTGCGACTTGGCTAAAGTTGTTAGTCATTTCAAGCAGTAGGATTCTGTAAGTATACCATCATATCATCTACAAAAAGCAAGTTTTGTTTCCTCATTGCCTGTTCTAATTTTTTCAATTTTTTTTCCTTTTCTTCTTGTTAAAGCTAATATTTCTAGTATTGAATAATAGTGGTGACAATGGGCATCGTTCCACAAGCATTTATTGAGGACCTATTAGATCACTAGTCTCTATGCAAGGTGCTGAGAATACAGAGACAAAAATGAGATAGTTCCTGCTTTCAAGCAGCTTACATTCCACTAAAGGATACAACATGTTTATAGGAAAGTAAATAGAGGATTTGTACAAAGTAAATCCAGTGATGGGTAGAGAAAGACTAAGAAATGGGAAAATTAAGAAAGACTTCATAAAGGATGAGGCATTTGAGCTGAGTCTTAAGGGGAATTCAGGGTTTCCAATAGGGAATGATGGGAAGAGACAAGAGGAAGAATATTTGAGGGAGAGATGGAATGCTGGAGGGAGGATGGGGAATAGCCTCTACAAAGGTCACAGAAGCAGGAAACAGAATATCTGGTACAGAGAACAGCAAATAAATCAGTTTGGCTGAGGCACAGGTAATCCATCTGGAAATAAAGGCTGGGACCGGATTGTGACAACAGAGAAATTTATATTTTATCCCTGAGGCTTGACCAAAGTCAGTCAAGAAACATTTATTAAGCCCCTATTATATGCCAGGCACTATGCTAGGTAAGCACAAAGACGGACTTAAGACAATTGCTGCTTTCAAGCAGCTCTCAATCTAATGGGGGATGTTGTGATTGAAATTAAGGTAAACTGAGGCAACAAAGTTGTAAGCATATCCAATTTATCAGTGTGTGTAAGGAGAATTTTGTTATCCTTTTAGAGTTTAGCTTCTCAGGATCTGTGGCCATGGCAATGTCTGTTTTCCAGGTGCTAGACAAACTCCCAGAATAGCGCCAGGATTCTACATAGTACTTCCTAGAATCATGAGTGATAGGCAGTCCTACTGAACTGTGTCATGAAATATAGAGGGTGACATAATTGATATTTACAATGCTGGCACAGAATGACAATATTGCTAAAGTTGACCTGTGAGCTTAATGTTGGCTTTCTTTGTTTTTTCCCCTATAAAGCAAGTAGGTACTGGTCAGTGAGTGGGGAAACCACAGGTAATGCATAGAGGAATTCATGTACCTGCCTCAACAGGCCCCCATTGAGACTTGAGGGGAGTTAAGGGAGTGCATAAACTCTGCCTGTCTCTACTGAGCCCATCCAGAAGTATGGGCAGTTGCCCCCCTCCCCCCAGCCCCTGTAAGAAGGGTGATTAGGGAGTACAGTAGGAGTTAGTGCTTCCATTATCAACAATCCTTTGAGAACACTAGACTGGAATAAAGTAAGCTGTCTTCTTTCTGTCTGACCAGCTCAAGAATGAAACTGTTAGAGGCTAGAATCTGAAAACTCCAGAGCCTCCTGTGGTTTATATGTGAAACAACCAGTAAGGCTAGCAGTAACCAATAAATGGGTTGTTTGACTTTGTTTTTCTCAGGGAGGATACAATGCAAACAACTATATACAAACAAGCCACTGAGAGAAAAAAACATCAGAACAGCTGGCCTCTGTCCCTGTGCTGGCCTAGCTTATAAATAGTTTGCATCTACTTCTGTCCTTACTTTCTAGGTCATAGAGCTAGAGCTGAAAAGGACATTAAATGGACTTCACTCCAACTCCTGATTTTAAAGATGAAGAAACAGCTCCATAGAAAGCAGTCAAGTGATTTGCCCAAGGTTAACCAGATGAAAAATGGCAAGATTTGAATCTAGGACCTCTCATTCCAAACCTTTTTTCTAGCACTTAGTCTTATAGCTCACAGTATATGGGGAGAGAGGTAAGACACAAACACAGAGAAGACATAATATTCATTGTATAAATGCACTAAAGAGGGACAAAACAAACTAAAGTCTGAAAGGGGTATACTTGTGGTGTCAGGTAATCTTTTCTGTAGGTGGTATATATAGCAAGAAAGGAAAGAGTGGTTTCTTAAGCTCCTCCTACTATGTGCCAGGCATTGTGATAAACGTTTTATAAAGATGATCTCATGTGATCCTCATAATAACCCTGGGAGGTAGGTACTATTATCCCCATTTTATATTATCGTCCCTATTTGGGGCAGATAGTGATTAAGTGCCTTGCCCAGAGTCATGCAGTTAGTAAATGTTAAAAGCAGGATTTGAACTCAGGCCTTCCTGACTCTAGGTTCAGAGCTAGAAATTGGAAAACTAGACTGGAGAGTCAGATCCATGCCACATACACATCTCCTCTCCCCCTGTTTTTTACCTTGTTTTGTGTCCCACAAGTTAAGAATGGCTTTTCCATCTTTATATAAAATGAAAGTATTTTAAAATATAACAACCAGTCCTTTAGCTTTCAGATAGCCGGTAGCCCACTGGACGTACTCAAGATGTCTGTCTTGTCACTACCTTATTTTCTGCACCACCTACATTCCTCTGACACGTGTTGATGCTGTTGAGTCTTATCTCACCCTTCTTGACCCATTTGGGATTTTCTTGGCAAAGATACTGCCATTTCCTTCTCCAGTTCATTTTACAGAGGAGGAAACTGAGGCAAAAAGGGTTGCATGCTTGCCCAGGGTCAGCCAGCTACTAAGTGTCAGAGGCCAGATTTGAACTCAGGAAGATGAATTTTCCTGACTCTAGACTTGGTGCTCTATGACTGCCCTGCATTAATTAATCACCTCACTTTGTGCTAGGCGTTATCTCAAGCACTGGTGATACAAATGGTTGAGGAGGGTTGAGGAGCCCTCAAAGGGCTCGAAATCTAATTTCCCACTAGTTATACTTAACAAATAGGTAATAAACAGTTTTTGAGTTGGATTGAATTGAATTGCTCAAGGTCATATACTTGGTAAGCAGTAGAGCTGGGATTTGACACCGTCTTCTGATTCTAAATCCATGGTACTTTCCACCACACTACGTCCCCTCTAAGCTGTCCTTAGCCTTTCTTTGGACGATATCACACAGGTTTTTGCTGCGCTAATATTCTTGAGGTGGCTATGCTGAGTTCAATACACACTGCTTCCTTTCTCCTTAAATATTTTTTTCTCTGTACAGGATGTTCCAGGAGGAGGCCAAGGAGCTGGGACACTGTGGCTAACTTTAGTTTTCTATTTTCAGCCTGTATTTGTTCCATGGGCAGGTCATCCCCTGAAAAAGTATCCTTCCTTTCAGGTTTAGTAGAACATCAAGTCTTTATGAAGTTTTAAGTATTAACCCACTATAGTAATGCCAGGTACTAGGAATACAAAAGGAGACAGTACCTGCCCTCAGGGAGTTCATATTCTACTTCAATAGCCATGGCTCCCTCATCTCTGAAGCCCTGATAAATGAATGGATTCCAAATCGCATGAATCTTATGGACTCCTTTTGGGAAGTGGCACTAAATCCAACTCTCTTTTGTGTAGGCCCCTTTGGAGACCAAGACCTTCTTTTTGCTTGTATTTATACCCCAGGCTTGATTATGAAATTGAGCTGACTCCAGCTATCTGAACAAAGGAATCCATCTCCACCTAGACCACTGTGGTTGGTTTTCTCCTTCATAAGCTGGGTCACCCTAAACTCCAGTAGCAGAGTGGGGGTGGGGTGGGGGGGTACAAGGACAAGGGTTCATTGCTTTGGGGCAGGAATTCACCTAGATTAGATTCTGTTTACAATCTAAACAGAAGTAAATCAGAGACTACTGACTGACCTACAGGGCTGGGTCCTAAATGAGGAAATAAAGGCTAAAAAAACCCTGGCTCCTAGTTTAATAATTGGCTATCAATAAAATAGAGAAATAATTTCCCTCACTTGCATTGATTATCTTCCCTCATTAGTTTGTAAGCTTTTTGAGGACAGGGACTGTCTGCTTCTGTTCCCAGGGTTTCAGCACATTACCTGGTACAGAGTAAGTTCTAAATAAATGCTTAACAAAATGGAGGCTCCCAGAGGAACTCCCCAGTGGAATATCCCCTTGCAGCAGGATATTCCAGGGAGAACAGGCTTAGCGTAATAGTTGGCATACAGTAAATACTTAAGAAATGCTCACTGACTGACTGTCTACTAACATTTTGAAACTGCTCATGAAATGCCCATTTTGAGGGACTCCTTTTCTAAACTGAAAAACTTTACAAAGTATTGTTTATCATAATCCTTTTTTGTTTGCATGAGGTCAGTTTTTTTTCTTTGAAGCACACTTACCTGTAACTTCCTAAATTTACTTGCTAAAAGTTTTTTTTTTCCTTATTTGAATCTTTTGCAAAGGGGACTACCTTCTTCCCCTGTTCTTTGAAAGCAGTAGCTTCTGTCAAAGTTGTTCTCAGCAACCAAACTGAGCAAGAGTGCCCATTCTGATTTAACTACCACCTCCCAATGTCACTGGCGGCATGTCATCTTTATATGAATTATGAACACCGACCTGTCATAGGATTCCCCCAGACAATAGGCATCTATGTCTAAGACATTGAGAGAATTGAAGATGTGCTAAGGTTGAATGGCTTTAAAGACCAATCCTGAGCATACAGTTGTGAACTCAGAGCATGTGCCTTGGTCAAATAACACTCAGAGATCTGGGAAAAAAAAAACCAAAACCCTGAAGATTGGGGGCTTTACTGATGAGAAATGAGAAAGTTAGAATAGATCGTTTTCTGTATGTAAATAAGAGCAATCCATCCACAAATCCCACTGGCTGCTTCAAACATGGAGATAGGGGACCTTGGACACTCATACAGATTTTGGTGCTTGTGTCAGCATGGAGAAGGCTGAGAGGAGTAGAGTTGCCATAGGGAAGAATGTGGGGCAACCTTGGCAGCATTCATCCTTTGCACTCACTTTTCATCTGAGATCTAATTAGCTATCATTCAGATACTTCACTAAACTGCTCTGGAATCTTGTTGTCATTTAGTTGTTTCAGTTGTGCCCTCCTCTGGGGTTTTCTTGGCAAAGATACTGGAGTGGTTTACCATTTTTTACAGATGAGGAAACTGAGGCAAACAAGGTTAAGTGACTTACTCAGGGTCATACAACTAGTAAATATCTGAGATGAGATTTGAACTCTGGTCTTCTTGACTCCAGCACTCTATCCCACTGCGCTGCCCAGCTGCCCTTCCCTGGAATACATACGAATTATATATTGCTTTTGCTTTCTTGCCTCTTAATGGCTTAAAGGCAATGGTTATTGGGAGAGCCTTTTCTGCTAGATGTTAGGGAACAGCAAATGAGCTTGATCATCTCATTGGCCCCACGAGCCTAGGACAAATGGAATCATGAACAGGATGGTCTTGTGGTATCTTCCCCTCATCACCTAATAAAAGAAAATCTGGTTTAGTAACTCAATCCTAGTCTTTGCTCTTGGTTCTCATTTTCACTGTGTAACCTTTTCCAAAAATTTGTTCCTTGTTTGTTTGGCTGTTTGTTTTTATAGGAGGCGGTGAGATAGCGTAGCGGGGAGAGTCCTGGGCTTGGGAGTCAGGAAGACCTGAGTTATCTCACGTCTAGCTACGTGAACTAGACCAAGTCATGTAACCTCCCTCTGCCTGTTTCCCCAACTGTAAAACGATAACACCTACCTCCCAGGCATGGTGTTGTGAGAGTGAAATGAGATCATATTTGTAAAAGCTCTTAGCACAGTGCCTGATGACACATAGTGGGCACTGTATCAATGCTGGCTATTATTATTTCCACAAGGGTGAACCTGAGCCTGCATTGTTACCTGGAAAATGATTCTTAGTAACTAGTTGATATCATCAGTTTACATCCCAGGGCCCCTAACCAACTCTCTCGATCTCAAAGTTACAGATGAATTGCTGATCTGAATTGAGGGAGAGAATGTCCACATACTCAAAACAAGGCTGTATATTGGCTGGGGTGGGGTTTCCAGAGAAGCTTTATCTATTGCAAAGATAAACTAGTCTACTGCATCCATTTTCTCGCTCAGTCAGGTAGTTAAAACCTGATGTATCCTTCACTGGGGCCTGCTTACTTGAATGCGCTCGGAGCCAGGGGCCAAGCCTTGCTGGTCTCAGCTGCTGTGTCCCTAGAAGATCCTGGCCGCTGATGGTCCCCTATCCCTCTGCCTTGCCCCATTTCCCTAGTCCTCATAGAGAACTGATTGCTACATGAGTATACCCAGCATTCTGAACCAAAAGTAGGTTTCAGAAGCCAGATTCACTTCCCACTCCACCTTGAAGAAAGCAAGCACTATTTTGCATAGGAGAAGCAGTTCATAAATCAAAGCTAAAAAATAGAGAGGAAAAAAGACAGCCCATCCTCTCCAAAGAACTCACTCTATTCTCTTCCCAAGTAAAAACCCCGATGCTGGTTTGTTATCTCATCAGCTACTTCCTTAGCAGGCCCATGAATCTGCAGCATATATTCTGGAAGTGGGGATAGGGACAGGTTCTTAGCGGAAGAGTGCAATTTTTTTGGGCCAAGACCCCTCCAGAAATCTAAATGAGGTGGTTTAAGTGTCCAGAACTCAGAAGCTATCACTAATGGAGCTGCATTTTCATTAGCTATCTTCCATTCTTGGAATTCTTTCCCTCCTTATCTCCATCTCCTGGCTTCCCTGGCTTCCTTCAAGTACAAGCTAAAAGTGCACTTTGCACAAGAAACATTTCCTGGTTCCTCTTAAAGTTAGTTCCTTCCCCTGGTGGTTACCTCCAAAATACCCTTTTGATATCTTGTTTGTACATGATGGTTTGCATTTTATCTTCCCCGTTAGACTGGGAGCTCCTTGAGGGCAGGCTCTGTCTTTTGCCTTTTTTTTGTATCCCTAGCATTTAGCTCAGTGCCTGGCACTAAGTAAATGCTTATTGTTTTGACTTGACTTAATGCAGGTTCAGTCTATCAAAACTTCAGAGGATCGAGCAACCTTCAAGTTACCTAAGGTGGGTCTCATGACTGAAGAAATTGGATTCATAATTTCAAACAAACGGAGGGTCATGACTGTGGATTCCCACATGGTTCTAGGGTCCTTTTCATATGAACAAAGTTGATTCCTTTTGTGATCTATTACCATTGTGTAGGACATCTTAGACATACTTTTCCTACTTTCCATTTTCCTTGCACTTGAAAAGATTTCACCATTCACAGTTCTGTTGAGATGTGTTAAGGGAGGGGGTGATTAACTCTTGGAACATTTATAGTGAAACTTTACTTTTTATTATGGAGAGACTTATTTTATATTGACTCAAAGAGGAATAATTAAACCTAAATAGACTCTTCTGCATATTAAAGGAGAAAAGTATGTGAGTAAAGATCTATATGCATAGAAAATAAACAATATTGTGATCTGAATATATTATAGACACCCAAAATAGGCTCTTTTGTCTGTTGTGGGCCCCTTTGACAGTATGATGAAGCCTATGGACTCTTTCACAGGATAATGTTTTAAAATGCATAAAATATATAACATTACAAAGGAAACCAATTATATTTAAATAATCTTTTTTTTGTGGGTGGGGAGAGGAAAATAGATCTCAGGTTGCAAGTTTAGGAGCTACTCATGACTTGACAATATTGCGGATCAGCAAAGAAACTTTGACCTGCTCAGTTCTGATCTAGGCCTGTTCTTTCCTCCCTGGGTAATTCCCTTACTACCCAGAGCCTCTTGATATAGATACCAGACTTAGCATCAGTGCCTGATCAATCTTTTCTCTATTGTAGCTCAGAACTTCCAAACTCAAGGGATACACCCTGTGACTCTTGCTTAGCAAGTCACTTAACCTTACTTGCCTCAATTTCCTCATCTGTAAAATGAGTCGGAGAAGGAAATGGCAAACCGCTCCAGTATCTTTGCCAAGAAAACCCCAAATGTGGTCACAAAGAGTTGGATGTGACTGAAAAGTAACAGCGAAAATTCCTACCATGTCATGACCCTTAGAAGACAGAGAAATCAGTGAATTAAGCTGATTTTCTGGACTTAATTGAGCTGATTCTCACCAATAGAAGAATTGGTCTTGGAGGATTAAAATGATGAGAACTCTGGGAATAGAAAATGACCACTTCTTAAAATTTTTGACAGAGAAGGAAAAGGAAACCAAGAATATACATCCTAGATTTGGGGAAGGCAGTTTTCTTTCTCTTTTTTTAAATGATATTTTATTTTCCCGCAATTACATGTAAAAACAATGTTTAACATTCTTCTTTAAATTTAGTGCTCCAGATTTTATTCCTGTCTCCCTTGCCTCCATCCTCCTCTCCCCTTCCTGATTTGGTGAGCAATCTGAATTAGGTTATACATGTTCAACCATGAAAACATTTCCATATTAGTCACTTTGTAGAATAAAACTCACAAAAAAGAGAGAAAGAGAGAAAAATAGTATTCTTCGATCCGTATTCTGACTCCAGTTCTTTTTCTGAAGGCAGATGGCATGTTTTGTCATGCATCCTTTGGCATTGTCTTAGGTCTTTGTATTGCTGAAAAGAGCTAAATCATACTAAGTTGATCACAATACAATATTGCTGATACTATGTACAATATTCTTCTGGTTCTGTTCACTTCACTCTGTATCAATCTATGTACATTTCCATATTTTTTTTCCTGAAAGCATCCTGCTCATCGTTTCTTATAGCGCAATAGTATTCCATTACAAGCATGTACTGCAACTTATTTAGCCATTCCCCAATAGATGAGTATCCCCTCAGTTTCTCATTCTTTGCCACCACAAAAAGAATGGCTATAAATATTTTTGTGTAGATAGAAAATATTTTCTCTTTTTTGGAACCTTTTTAGGATAAAGACCTAATAGTGGCAATGCTGGATCAAAGGGTATGCACAGTTTGATTGCCCTTTGGGCATAGTTCCAAATCACTCTCCAGAATGGTTAGATGAGTTCACAACTCCACCAATAAAGAATGCGTTGGTGTACTAATTGTCCCACATCCCCTCCAACATTTATCATTTTCTTTTTCTGTCATATTAGCCAATCTGATGGGTGTGAAGTAGTACCTCAGAATTGTTTTAATTTGCATTTCTCTAATCAATAGTAATTTAGAGCATTTTTTTATGCAAAGATAGATAGCTTTTATTTCTTTGTCTGAAAACTGTCAGTTTATATCCTTTGACCATTTATCGTTGGAGAATTACTTGTATTTTATACATTTGACTCAGTTCATTGTATATTTTAGAAATGAGGCCTTTATTTTAGATACTTGCTGTAAAAAATTTTCCTCTAGCTTTCTTCTTTCCTTCTGATTTTGGTTGCATTGATTTTGTTTTTTGCAAAACCTTTTTAATTTAATATAATCAAAATTATCCATTTTAAATTTTGTAATGTATTCTGTCCTATTCACAAATTCTTCCCTTCTCTGTAGATATGACAGGTAAATTATTCCAAGCTTTCCTAATTTGCTTACGGTATCACCCTTTACATCTAAACTGTGTACTCATTTTGCCCTTATCTTGGCATATGATATGAGATAGTGGTCTATACCTAATTTCTGCCATACTGTTTCTCAGTTTTTGCAGCAGTTGCCTTTTTTTTTTAAATAATGAGTTTTTGTCTCACAAGCTTGGATCTTTGGGTTTATCATGATTACTAGGATCATTTACTACTGTGTTGTGTACCTAACCTATTCTACTGAACCACCACTCTATTTCTTAGCCATTACCAGATTGTTTTGATGATTAACAATTTACAACACAGTGTGAGATATGTTATGGTTAGGTCACTTACAGGAGGGCAATTTTCAAAGAAAGGGGAGGTGGCAAGGATTACACTGCAGAAGTCAGCCCAGAAGAGATGGGAAGTTTTTAAAAAATGAGATTCTGAAGGCACAAAAACAATTCTGATGAGGAAGAAAAATGGAAGATGACTGAAGAGATCGGTTAGGAAATTCATAGGCCAATTTAAATCTTAAAAAGACTTTTTTAGAGGATTATGAGAAGAGCAGGGAAAAAAAGGATATACATCAAAAGTGTGGTATTCTCTTGTAAGGATAATGTCAGCAGTGCTAAACTTTATGAGCTGAGCTGAAGGAGAAATTTAAAGATAAAAATGCAAGCTTTGTTTAAAGGCATATTGGGGGAATTGAGTCAAGAAAATAATATGTAATGACTATAACAATGTATACAGAAAGAAAAACTACACATAGAAAAAACTCAAGTGAATATTGGAAGATTATAAGGAATAAGCATGACTGTAAAGAAGAGATGAGAAGACACTCCCAGTCTACCACTTCACAGAGGTAGGAGACCCATCAGTGTTGCATGTTGCACATATTTTCAAACCTTTTCAGTGAATTGATCAGTTATATGGATTTTTCCTCTTCCTTTTTTGTCCCTAAAAATACTATTTTTTACATGGGAAGGCTCTCTGGGAGGGGTAAGCAAAAGGGTGCTGGAGGGAAATATGATGATATAAAAATTATTAATTTCTAAAGGTATGTTGGGAGAAGAGGAGATTCAAAGAAAGGATAGAACTGTGGCTCAAGGTGGATAGGACAATTATAATTTATCTTGGTAAGAAGGCAGAGTTTCTTCTGCTTTCTCTCCCAGGGAAAATGAGCTTTCTACTAGAAAGGACAGAAAAATGCTAATGGAGAATTAATAACCTGAATAAGTAAGGGGGATAACAGGAGGGCACCTACCTGCCCTTGATGAGTTTAAATCACTTGACCTGGATGAACTGCATTCTAGGGTAGAGAAAGAACTGACTGCTGTGATTGCTGAGCCACTGTCAATGATTTTTGAAAGATCAAGGAGAGTGGAAAAGGTATGTCAGCCCTGGAGAAGGACAAGTATTGTCCTGATTTTCAAGAATGTAAAGAAAGTGAAATCTTGAAAATTTTAGACTTGTAAGCTTGATTCTGGTACCTGGCAAAATTTTAGAATTTATGTTTAAAAGAATGTTTGGTGAATATTTAGAAAAGAAATAAAGGAAGGTAAATAGCTGGAGGCCTATTTATTTTTCATGGGTGGACTATTTCAATATGATAAAAATTATATTATACCCAAATTAATTTACAGATTTAATATTTTCCCAATCAAACTATCAAGGGGTTGTTTTCTAGCTGGATAAAATAGCAACAAAATGATTTGGAAGAACAAAAGGTCTAAAATCTCAAGGGAAATAACAGGGCAAAACATAGGAATGAAGGGGTAATAAAATTTCCAGAACTCAAACTATATTATAAAACATTAATCTTCCAAAAATTGAAAAAATTTAATTAAAAAATTGAAAAGTAGATCAATGGAACAGATGAGATAATTAAGGATGAGAAATTCAACAGATTGGTTTTTGATAAACCCAAGAACATAAACTTCTTGGTGAAAGATTTTCTGTTTGACAACTGGGAAGTGGTTTATCAGAAAACAGAATTAGGAAACTATCTTCTTAACATTTCTAATTCTGAACTTAATAAACCAAAAATAGGACAAGCATTTTCAGATGAATTGTAGAATAGAAGTCAGGAGATAAGAGTGTTATTCAAGGAGGAACAAGGAAGTAAACCACTGTCCCTGGATTCTGGAATACTTGGGAAGGAGGAGCATGGTTATAGGAAGACTTGGCAGAGAGATGGTCCAGCAGATTATTGCAATAGTATAGTCTGGAAGTGATGAGGGCTTTCACCAGAATGGGAGGAGAAAAGGGGTCACATGGTCCGTGAAACTGAGAACCTTTGGTAACAGATTGAATATAGGAATGAGAGTGAGGAGTCAAAGATGGTACGTAGGTTGTGAGATTGGGTGGATGGGAGAATGATGGTGCCCTTGACTATAAAAGGGAAGTTTGGAAGGGGAGGGAGGGCTTTGGGGGAAAAGATAATGAGTTCAGCTTTGGACATACTGAGTTTAAGATGTCTACGGGACATCCAGCTTGAGATGTCTAATAGGAAGGAAGTTAAAAAGCATTTATCAAGTTCTTACTATGTTCCAGGCCCTGTGCTAAGCACTTTATAACTATTGTCTCAACTGATCCTTACAACAACTTTGGAAAATAGGTGCTATCATTATCCGTCATTTTACAGTTAAGGAAATTGAGGCAAACAGCATTAAATGATTTGCAAGTTACACAGCTAGGAAGTATCTGGGGTTAGACTTGAACCATTATAGAACTTAGCACAGTCCCTGGTACACAGTAGGCACTTAATCAATGTTGATTGATTGATTGAACTCAGGTATTCTTGGCTCCAGGTTCAGCACTCTTTCCACTGCACCACCATGCTGTCTATGGGGGCAGTATGGATGTACCAGCCTCTCCAGGTTCTTCATGCATCTTGATTTCCCCATCCATCCGCCCTTTTCATGCTTTGTGTTCCCTTATATCCAGAAGTAAATCTCTCCTTATGGGCGTGTCCTAGAATTTCCTCATAAACGAGGAGGGGAGGAGGATGTTTATTGTACTTTTGTTGATTAGAGGAAACTGTGCTTGGCATTAAAGTGATACAAAAACAAATAAAACCCAGCCCTAGGCTTGAGGTTTGGTATGAAGGGTGATGGGTGAGTGCAGAACCATAATATAAAGAGATCGTGAGGAATATTAGACTGTCACAGAAGTCCTCCTTTGTGTGATGTAGGGTGGGAGCCCAGCATTAGATGAACAGCAAGGATGTCCTGGTAAGGAGAAAAAGGTCATAAAAGGGTAACCTGAAAAGCTTTCGGGAATTTGGAGGACTAGAGTAAAAGTGCTGTTGTCAGCCAGCTGATTCCAGGCATATCTCTTCCCTCCACTTTTTTTTTTTTTTGACTGGGTCTCCCTACCTCACCCAAGCTGGAAATGCAGGAGCTTCTCATGGGCTGAGTTTCATTTTGATAGGATTCCCCAAAGCATGGGGAGCTTTAACTCATTCCAGTTTTGATGTGGGCTGGCTCACCCTTTCTTAGACAACTTGGTGGTCCCTTCACCTGGGAAAGGGGGTTGCTCATCTTAGTAATGCTGAATATAGTGCATAGAACCCAAGAGCTAGCCCACTGGAGCTCAGCACTCCCATGCTCAAGGCTCAGCCTCCCAGCTTGCTGGGATCACAGGTGTACATTTTTGATATCTGTTCCCCTTTCTTCACCTATGGCCGCCCCTCTAGGTCAGGCTCTTATTTCCTCTGACTTTAACTATTGTAATATTGTAACTGATCTCTCAGCTTTGGCTCCCTCCTCAGTCTATCCTTCAAAAAAATCACCAAATTAATCTCCTGGGGTTCAATCATGTCTCTATCTTGCTCAAAGAATGTCAGTGGCTCCCTGTGATAGCTAGAATAAAAACGTAAGTTCTTCAGCCTGGTTTTCAAGATCCTCCACAATATGGCTCCAATTTATTTTTCCAGTCTCATTTCACCTTATTCCCTTTTGTGTGCTCCACAATTTAATCAAAGCAAGATTATTCAGTGGCATAATGGATAGAGAGCCCTGGCCTTGGAGTTAAGACCTGAGTTCAAATTCCGAATTAGATACTTAGTAGCTGTGTGATCCTGGGCAAGTCACTTAGCCTCAATTTCTGTTTTCTCATCTATAAAATGGAAAAAGAATAGGCCCTAACCTCCCAAAGTTGTTGTAAGAATCACATGAGATAATATTTGTAAAATGCTTACAGTGCCTGGTACATATAAATGTTAGTCATCATTATTGCTAATAATAATAATCCTTTAACACGGCATCTCCTGCCTTTGGACATTCACTCAAGTCTCTCACTGTTCACCCTCCACTGACTGTCAGAGGCCTTGATTTCCTTTAGTTCCTTGAGAATCTCAGTTCAGGTGATACCCCTTTCAGGAAGCCTTCCATGATCTGCTCAGCATTTAGTGTTTTTCTCCATTCTCAGATGATTTTTGTATTTATTTAACTGTGTATGTGCTTGTTGAGGTCTGAAAAACAACACAAAGGTGTCTCAGAGGCACTCACACTTGTAACAAGTTGTCTGCTCTACATAAGCCCCTCGCCCAGCTTCGCAGCTCCTCTTCCATGCTAGAGGCTTCCATGACCCATCCAAGCTCACTAATTGACATTTCCCTACTTGTGGCATCAGAGGAGAGAAAGCAATCAGAGGTGTTTGAACAAGACTCAACTTTTCTCTGTAAGTTCCCTGCTCAAATCAAATGAAAAAGTGTGTATTACATTCCAAACATTGTTAAGTTCTGGGGATACTATAAAAGGAAAAACCAGACTCTGCTCTCAAGGAGTTTACAGTCTAATGGTGGAGACAACATGCAAGCAACTATGTACAAGGAAGATGTACACAGGACAAAATGAAGGAAGTTTAGAGGAAAGGCATTAGCATAAAAGGGGATTGGGAAAGAATTCTCATAGAAGGCATGATTTTAGGTGGGATCTGAAGGAAGTCAAGGAAGTCAGAAGAGGGAAGAGGAAGAGAATTCTAGATATGGAAGACAACCAGCGGAAGGTGGAACCCAGAAGGAAGCCAGTGTCACTGTGTCACTGTGTGCTAAAAAGTGAGAGCACTGGGAAGGTTCTAGAAGTACTTGGGAGCCACTGGGTTTTATTGAATAGGATGGCTGATATAGTCAGATCTGTGCTTTAAGGAGCTCATTTTGACTAGAATTGGGAAAGACTGAAGCAAGAGATGACCAGAACATTATTGCAGCAGTCCAGGCATGAGTCAAAGACAGCCTGGACCAGGGCAGAGTCAGAGTCAGAGAAGAGAAAGGCATCATATAGGAGAGGTTAGAATGTAGAAACTGCTTCGGGCCAGTTTCACTATTGCTCAGGAAGAGCAATTGGCCTACGCTTCTGTAATATGTGACCCACTGGGGGTATTTATGTGGCACAGTGGATAAAGCAGCTGGCCCTATAGTCAGAAGGACCTCAGTTCAAATCCCATCTTAGACACTAGCTGTGTGACTCTGGGCAAGTCACTTAACACCAATTGCCTCCCTTTCCAAAAAAGACTAAAAAAAAAAATGACCCACTTATAGTAAGTGGAATATTCCTAGCACGGGGACCTTATAGACCTCAGTTGTTGCCCTATTCTAGAGGAGTCAGTAGCACAGTGAACAGAATGCTAAGCCAAGAATCAGGAAGATGAGTTAAAATTTCACTTCCCAGCTGTGTGACCGTGGGCAGGCAGGTCAATTTGCTGCCATTTTCAATGGCTTCCTAGTGGCCTCCAGGAGCAAATGAAAAATGCTCTGCTTGGCATTCAATCCAGTGACACTGGCCTCCAGGTGGTTTCATGAACTAGACATTGCATCTCTGGATTCCAGGCCTTCTCTCTGGCTCTCTCTCACACCTGGAATGTTCTTCCTCCTCTACTGAGATTACTAACCTCCCAGGCTTCCTTTAGACCCCAGCTAAAATCCCTGCTTCTACAGGAAGCCTTCCTCAACTCCTCTTAATTCTGGGGCTTTCTCTCTTTTAGTTACTTCCTATTTATCCTGTATATAGCTTATTTGTATGTACTCGTCTGCAAGCTGTCTCCTCCATTAGTTCCTTGAGTCAGGGGACTGACTGTCTTTTGCCTCTTTTTGTATTCCTGACATAATGCCTGGCACATAGTAGGAGTTTAATAAATGTTTATTGAAGGAATGATGTCTTGCTGCATCAGTTTCCTCAGCTGTAAAATGGGATCATAATATTTCTCCTATCACATAAAATTGTTGTTAGGATCAAATGAGATGACGTTTATGCAATGCTTAGTATGGTGCCTTGCACAGAATAAGCCTTATATAAATACTATTATTGTTACTGTTGGTATTAGACAATATCAAAACCATCTCCCACATCTATTTGGAGGAATGAGTAAAAAGTTAATACAGGCTGCACTCAGACTGAGGAGCCCCTTCTCTGCAGGGCATTGATAAACCCTCATTTCTCCTTTTGCCTCACCCCAAACAAGTTCCCTTTGGTTATATTCTGCCTGCGTTCGCATTCCGGGTCACAAACCTTTCCTACAGGAAGTTAAAACTGCCTGCTGTGCAATAAGAAACGATGAGCTCCATGATCTTAGAAAAACATAGAAAGACTTAACAAGAAATAATGAAGAATCAAGAATAAACTGAGCAGAACCGAGAGAACATTGTATACAGAAACAGCAATGTTGTTTTAAGAACGACTTTGAGCAAATAAATCACTTTGACTATTATAAATACACAAATTAAAAATAAAGACCGTATGAAGAGAGATGCCATCTGCATCCAGAGGAAGAGCTGATACATAGAAGTTTTCATAAAATAACATTCATATCTATAACTATTTGTGTCTAGTGGCAGCTATCTCTAGGGTAGGGTGAAGAAGGAGGGGAAAGGATTTGCATGATAACTACATTTCATATTTAAAAGAAATAGCAAGTTATGTGTAACAGATTTGCAGATTCATGTGCAATCATCTTTTTATTATTTTATTATACTATGTTATAGAAATGCTTGTTTTATCCACATGGGGGTCTCAAAGCTGCAGGTTCCCCACCCCTGTTTTATCCAATAAATTAAAAATAAAATTAAAAATAAAAAAAGACCTATTACTTTTAGCCCTCGCTTCCATTCTGGTTCTTTTGCAAATATCTCTAAGTTCCCCAAATGGATTGGGATAACGAGGTACATCCCTGGTTAATGTCAACTTCTTAAGGAAGGGGCCTGTTTTATATTGTCATTGTATGCTCTACCACACACCTTCTTTACTATAAGTGATAAATGTTTGTTGGTTATTTGGGAATATTCGACAATATGGAGAATTCTTCAGTGAGGACTTTAGTGTTTTGTATGTTGAAGCAAAATGGATCCATAAAAAGAGAAAATGTTTGGACTAAATTGTATGTGTAATGCCCACGCTTCAACACCAGAGGGAGCAGCGAGTACCATCAGCCCAGTAGCTGTTTGTATCTCAACTGTAGCTGGTTGCCGTCACACCTTAGCCTGGCGCGGAGGCGAGCGGGGAGAAGGAGGGCTCAATTCTGCTCTCTGTCTAGGGGTGTGTTTGTGTCTACCAATCCAATCGCTCGTCTTGAGGGGCCTACCTACAGAGCCACTCCCATGTATCCCTTTTAGCTCTGCTTCATTGAGTAGCTTCTACCAAGGTCATTACTTTATAAAAGCATTTAATCAAAGGGTAGTACAAACACAAGACTGTTAATACCAAATCTGTGCGGTCTCACATAACAAGCAGATTCTCACTGCATCCTCTCTAACATCCTCTCCCATAAAATAAAAAAAATCGAAGAACCCTCCCCCCCATTCAGGTTGGTGTCCCTCTCTCCCCCTCCCATCTACCGCTCACCTCCTGTGCCCATGGTCTGGGTCATGGGACTATCGGGTCAGTAGCTGGTTATAACTGGATACAGGTGGTAGACTTGACCACTAGTTCAGCGTGCACTGCAATAGGATGCCTCCATTGAAGGCGGCTTCACAGAAACAAAGGAAAATATGTTTCTGGCTGGGGGCTTTGGTCTAGTCTTGGAGCCTGAGAGTTGAAACAGGGAACTGATAACAGGCTCCAGGAGCTTTGCGGGACTGGTGCAGCCTGAGTGCAGAAGCGGGGGGCCAGGTGGGGCCCTGGCAGCATTAGGTCCTCAGGGGTCCTTCTCCTTCACCTCCTAAATTCTTGCTGCCCTTCTAGCATTGCCACTTCCCACCTCTGTTCCCTTCAGGGGTAAAGAATCTCTGTAGGTAAACCACGGAAATGAAATGTCAAAATGTCCACGCACTGGCAGGGAAAGTGGAATTCCCCATTACGAATGTACACAAGCTTCAGGTCATTTTTAGCACAAGCTGGGTACCCACATCCTCTCCCAGCAGTTACTGTGACCCTGCAGTTCTTGCTTTATGGGAGGAGGGTAGAAAGGCCCATCACTCCCACAATCAAGCAGTCAGTCTGTTTGTCTGTCAGTCAGTCAATAAGCATTTATTAAGAGGCTGCGGTGTGCCAACAACTGAGCCAGGTGCTGAAATGGAAATAGCATGACTCCTGCCCTAGAGGTGACTGCATCCTTTTGAGATAGACATATATATGAATATTCATATACATGGTTATTTTGGGGGGGACTTGCAGGTGGGGGGATCAGGAAAGGCCACATGTAGAAGGTGACACTTGAACAGTCTGAAGAAAAATATAATTTTTTGAGGTGCAGGTGAGGAGAGAGTATATTCTGGGGGTGGAGTTTCAGCCATGAGCCAGAGGAAAAGGCTCAGACATTGGAGAGGGAATATACTGGGTGTTTGGCAGGATCACAAAGGATGGGAAGGGGAGTGATATGTGACAGGGTTTTAAGTTGGGGGGCAAAATAAAGCAAGGAAGAATCCATAATAGAGATTTGTGTTTTCACTTATAAACCTTTTTTTCTGTCCTACTTTTGGGGACCGGTGCTGATAGGACAAGATTTCCTGGGACTATGTAACTGTCAGCTGATTTTGCCAACATGAGGATGATTAAATTCATGCAATTAAGTGCTACTTCTCTGTTTTAGGACTCAGTTTCCCTGTCTGTTAAATGAGGGGTGTAGATTATATGATTTCTAAATTTCCTTCTGGCTCTTACATTTCCACTTCCCCTTCCAGTTCTGAAATTGTATTCTAAGATTCCTTCAAGCTTTGACATTCTGTGTTCTAAGATACCCTCCAGGTCTGACATACTATTTTCTAAGAGCTCTTCCAGCTCTGATATTCCATGTTCGAAGGTCACTTCCAGATCTGACATTTGATGACATTATTTTTTTTTCTGTCCACAGGCTTTTCCTTAGAAACTGGAAGCAGAGTCATTTGAACTGCTCATCCACACTCTCACCTCTCTCCTCCCAGGAGCTGAAACATACAAAATGCTTAAGGCAATCTTAATGTCAAATAATGGCTCCTTATAGTGGCTATATTTTAAATGCTACACTTAATATGAGATTTAAATGCCACACCATCACCGCTTGTTAGGGACATCCATTTTTATGAGGCCAGCCAGGGAGCTGGTTACTAATTCACTGTTTCATTAAACCTGATCATCATTATTAATTAACATGTAGTCATTACTGGCCATGTGATTGCTGTTCAGACAGAATTGAGGTATCTTTGTGTCTGAAGAAATCTTTGAGGAAATTTAAGAAAAGCCTTTTGGGTCAAAAGGATTTAGTGAGAATAGACTGTGCTCTCACTGCTAAAAATCATGGGAAATACTCACTCCACGAGGCTGAAATAGAAAGTCAAAACATATCTTTGCCCATTGATGTTGGGTAGGATGAACGGATGGTCCCTGGCTCTTGGTTTATTATGTTCTCATCTCGACAGCACAGCATGTTGTGCACAGTAAGAGATAGATAATTCTTGATTTGTCAGCTATTCACTGAACTCTCTATTTAATAAACTTTTATTAAGCACCTACTCTGTGTAAGGCTTTGTGCTTAGCTTGCTAGGAGATACAAAGATATACCACTCCTACTTATCATACAGCAGAAGAGATAAAATAGACTTGTAACTGGAGTTCTACTGTCAGACAAATTTTCCAGTGTTTATCTACTTGAGAGTCTGTAGAGATTGTGAGATTATGAGAGAAAGATAAGCTCCTTCCATTTCTTAAGGAACCGGCAAGGAAAGGAGAGCTGTGGTTGAGGGTGAGACTGTGTGAGTGAAATGAGAGATGGACAATAGAGTATGTGTGCTGGGGAGGGATGGGGGAGGTGAGGGCTCCCTGGGCTGCCACAACTCCAAGCAAACTGGTTAGAGAAAGATTGCAGTCAAGCCATGAAGAAACCATATGGAATGGTTATTCCTGCTGCTGAGAGTGGATCTTTTCCCATCCCTCCCATCTATTTGACTCTTGCCCTCTCCCAGAAGTTAATGGTTAAATACAGCTGAGTGGGAGGCTATGGTAAGGGTGGCACACATAGAGAAGGCCTCATCAATAGATTTTATTATTATTGGAAAGCATTCCTTGGCACAATATTGGGAGCTTTCAGTGACCAGTCAAATCCAGCCAAGTCAACCAGTTTTTCTCAGTCGCCTACTATGTGCCAGGCGCTGTGCTAAGTACAAAGAAACCTTATGAAGGAAGGCAAAACAAACAGTCCCTGTTCTCAAGGAATTCACAGTACAATGGAAGAAATAAAATGGAAACAACTATATACAGATGATATGTAGCATACAGAATAAATTGGATAATTGCAAATGCAGGACATGAGCTAATATTAATTAAGGGGGATTAGGAAAGGCTTCTTTCCTAACTGAGTTCTGAAGGAAGCCAGGAGACAAATGAGGAAGGAGAGAACTCCAGGCTTGGTGAAGAACCACTGAAAACAGCTCCTACGTGGGAGGAATGTCTTCTGTGGCCTGTAGGAGGGGTCAGATTATAAAGGACTTCTGAAAGTAACAGAGATTTTATATTTGATTCTGGAGGTAGAAGAATGTATTGACTAAGGGGCTGATGCGGTCAGACCTGGGTTTTAGAAAGATCAGTTTGATAGTTAGAGGGCTATTGCCATAGTCTAGGTCAGAAGTTCCCAAACTTATTTGGCCTACTGCACCCCTTAAAAAAGAAATATTACTCAGTGCCCCTCTGGAAATCTACTTTCTTAACCCTTTAGCAGTTTTTTTTTAAAATTTGCACCATTTCAAAAAAATATATAATTTTAAGTGACACATCTTAAATTTAATAATTTATGATAAATTTGTAAGGTTTTTTTCCTGCATTCACATTTTGATGAAGCAAAATAGCATCATGTAACCATATACTATCATACTATAAACAAGTCATTACATGCACATATTCTTGCTGATGTATACTGAACTTCCCGACTATGGGATACATGCTGGCCTGCCAACACTTGCTTGTGAAGACCAGTTGGCAGACTTGACCACTAATGGGTTATAACTTTCATTGTGTGTTTGTTTGGAAAATAATGTAATCGCTATGACCTTAGTTCTTATGCAACAGATAAAACATATAATAATGGTTTTTCAAAATTGTCTTTTCTTTTTCCCTTATGCTCCCACCTCCTCCTTATTTTTATTCAATACCCCACAATGGCACCCAAGGCTACTAGAGCCCCCCCATCAATTCAGAGCTCCCCCAGGAGGATGATTTTTTCCACTTTGGGAACTTATGGACTCTGGACATAAGATAATGAGCATCTGCATTGGGGTGGTAGCAGAGCCAGAGGTGAGAAGGAAGCATTTATAAGGTGGAATGGATAGAACTTAGGAAATGATTGGAAGGTGGGGCAAGACAGAGTGAGGAGTTGAGGAAACCCAAGTTTACAAAGAAAGGCAAAAAACCCAAAGTAGTCCCTTGAAACTCAAGTTTCAAACCTGGATAACTGGGAAGAGGGTGGTGCCCTCTAAAGTAATAAGGAAGTTTGGAAGAGGGAAGGATTTGAAGAAAAATATAATGAATTCAATTTTGGATATGTTGAATTTAAGATGTCCGTGGGACATCCTCTTCAAGATATCCAAGAGGGAGTTGAAAATGAGTCAAAGTCAGGAGAGTGGTTATGGTTGGACAAATAAATCTAAGAATCATCTGTATAGAAATGAAATTTAAATCTATGAGAGCTAATGAGAAGACTAGGAGAAATAGTAAAGAGGAAAAGAGCAGAGACTAGGATAGAGCGTTGGGGGACACCCACTCTTAGTGGACCTGATCTGGATGAAGTCCCAGAAAAAGAGACTGAAGAGGACAGGTTTGATAAGTAGGAAGAGAACCAGGAGAGAGGAAGGTCCCAAAAACTAGAGAGAAGAAAGTACCATGGAGAAGAGGGTGACTGATAGTATCCAAAGCTGCAGAGAGATCAAGGAGAATGAGGACTGAGGAAAGGCAACTAAAAATGGTGGCAGCATTAGAAATGACAGTTTCAGTTGAATGATGAGATTGGATGCCAATCTATAGAGGACCTAAGAAGGGAATGAGGGGAAAAGAAATGGTAGGACTGATTAGAGGTGACCTTTTCAAGGAAATTAACCACAAAGCAGAGGAAACCCATAAAATGTTGGTAGAGATGGATGAATCAAGTGAAGGTTCGTTGAGACATAGGCATGTCTAAAGGTAGTAGGGAAGAAGCCAGTAGGCAGAGATGGAAGATTACTGACAGAGTGGGGATAATAGAAGGAGGCAAACTGCTAGAGAAGATGGCATGGGAGAGGATCACTTTGGCTTGTAGAGAGGGTTTGCCTTTGCAATAAAGGTCACCTCTTTATGAGAGATGGGGTAAAGGAGAAGATAGTAGTGGAAGGCAACTGAGCAATGTGAGAAGAGGAAGAGAGGAGAAAAGAGAGTTCTTAGTGAATGGTCTTACAGTTCTCAGAGAAGGAGCCATGGAGGAAAGATGAAAAAGGTTTGGAAAAACCCCTGTGGTGAGTGAGATCGTGAAGCAATTAGGTTGGAGTAAAAGAATTGTCTAGTGGCAGTGAGAACTCAATCAGTTGAAATATGTTATATAAGTTTGTAGTAGAGCTAGTCAGTGAAGTCTCATGATTTTCTCCAACTTCCTTGAACAGCATGTGAGTAGGAGCAAAGGCAGTGGATAGTGGAAGCAATCCAAAGCTGAGGCTTGGCCAAGTAACACTGATGGTAGGATAAGGAGGAGTGTGAGCGAAGAGGACAGTGTAGAGCTGCAGTGGTCCACTAATGGGTCACAATGGGAAAGGGAAGAGAGAATTTAGTCAGTGTAGGGGTAATGACCTGGAAGAATGGAGGGTTGGAGGGACTGGTGGTCTTCGTGAGGAGGAAGAATAGATTTAGGATCGTAGGCAGAAGGAAAGGTGTAATTACAACAAAGTATGATCAGATAAAGGAATTTAAGAGTTTTAAAAAACAAATCTTTTTTTCTCCCTCTCTTTCCCCACTCCATTATGTATGGCAGGGTCAGGGGTGGGTGAGGGGAGAGAGGGAGGAAAAGGGAAGGGAAAACAGGCAGCAAAAGAAGTATGTGTAGATAAGCAAAACAAATTTCCTTATTGTCCCTGTTCAAAAAAGTTATGTCTTATTCTGCACCCTGTCTATCATCTCTGTCAAGAAATGGATAGAATGCTTCATCATCAATCCTTTAGACTCATGAATGGTGATTACATTGATTAGAGTTCTGAACTAACACATAACTTTCCAGGTTATATGTCTTTACAGTATTGTTAGCATTGCATAACTTGTTCTTCCAGTTCTGCTCATTTCATTTTTCATCAGTTTATGCAAGCCTTCAAAACTGTTTGTTTTTATAATATTGATATCATCGTATAAATTGTTTTTCTGGTTCTGCTCATTTCCCTTCACCAGTGTAAACTTCACCAGTTCACACACATCTTTTCATGTCTCTTTGAGATCATCTATTTTTTCATTCCTTACAGCATCATAGTATTTCTTTACTTTTGTATACCACACTTTGTTTAGCCAGTTACCAAATGATGGGTATCCCCTTAGTTTCTAGTTTTTTGTAATGACAACAAAAAGTGTTTAAAGAGATAGTATGCATAGGACCTTTTCCCTCTTTTTTTGATCTCTTTTTTTGGGTTTAAGTCCAACTCTGGTGTAACTAGCTCAAAGAACATAGATTACTTAGTGCATAATTCTTTCTCTCCTTCTCAATTCTTGCCCACATTCTAGAAGACTTCAGCATACACACTGAAACTCCATCAAACATCCAAACCTTACAGTTCCTCAGTTTACTCATTTTCCTTGACCTACTCCATTGTCCCACCTCAACTATACACAGAGACATAACCTGATCTTGCCATCACCCACCTGTGTTACATTACTATGTTCATGGACCATAATGAAAAAAGCTCCAAACCACTTTTTGTGCATAATTCCAAATTGCTCTCTGGAATATTTGTATCTACTCACAGGTCCACTAAACAGGTACATCAATGTGCCTGTTTTTCCAAATCCATTCTCATGTTTGCTGTTTTCCTTTTTTGTCCTTTTTACCCATTCAATGGCTATGAGGTAGAATCTCAGAATTGTTTTAATTTATATTTCTCTAATAATTAGTGGTTTGGAGCTTTTTTCATTATGGTCCATGAACATAGTAATGTAACACTGGTGGATGATGGCAAGATCAGGTTATGTCTCTGTGTATAGCTGAGGTGGGACAATGGAGTAGGTCAAGGAAAATGAGTAAACTGAGGAACTGTAAGGTTTGGATGTTTGATGGAGTTTCAGTGTGTATGCTGAAGTCTTCTAGAATGTGGGCAAGAATTGAGAAGGAGAGAAAGACTGTGAGGCAGGCACTGAACCCAACAAGAAAGGAAAGAGTGTGTTCTTGAGATTGGTAGTGTGAGTGATAAATATAGATTGAATAAATTTCAAAAGAAGAGAGATTACTGAGTAATAGTGATAGAGGGAGAGCCTAAAGTGGCAAGGGAAAATAGGAATATTCTCATTTCCCTATCACAACTGGTGCAGAGGTAGGGAGAAAGAATATGAAAATATAACTAGTGCTAGAAAGGTTGACCAGGGTCATCATGAGGGAACCAGGGGTCAGTTAGCACAAAATGATGGAAGGAGTGAGGAAGGAAAAGATTTAAGATGAAAACAAGTTTGTTACCTAAGGAGTAGACATCTCAGAGAGGACTGTGGAAGGGATGGGCAGCTCTAGAGTAGGATGATGGTGGGGTTGCAGGGTTTGGGAATAGGGGAGCATTCAATGGGAGATAGAGAACAGGATTGAAACAATGACAGCTGGGGATTCAGGATCACTGGATGGGGAGAGTATGAATGGATGGGGGTTTGCTCATCATTGATGGGTTATCATCATCCCCAGGGGTTCATTTTAGGGTGGAGCCCTCCTGGGGTATCAGGCAGCATTGTATATCTGGAAAGGAGTGACACGATGCTATGGAGAAGTGTCCGCATGGGGTCAAGACAACTGGTATGGAGTTGTAGGAAGCTATTGGAGAAGTTGCCAGTAGCATGATGGAATGGCTAGTCTAAAAAGGACCAGAGAAAATTTCCCTCATTTTCCAGCAGTCATGGGCTTGGCACCTGTAGTGGAGTAATAGGAGGTGAATAGGGAGTGGCAAAAGGGATTTTATTAATGCATATTTTTATAGCATTCCCAAAACAAAGGGAAAAAGTAAATCCAACTCTATACCATGAGCCTGAGGCCATCTTGGTGGGAGAAAGTGTTGCAAATGAATTGATGGTAATAAACTCAGGGACCCCTGATTTACTTTGTTTTCTTTTGTTTCTATTGGAGCTGGTTTGAAAGATAAACTTTCCCACCCAGGGATACAGTCACAAGCATTAACTAAAGAGAACTCACACATGAAGGGAGGAGCAGGGGAAGAGGGCTGACACCCACTAGAAAGAGGAAGTCATTGCTCACCAACCCTTCCCTTTTTACCCTATACTCTACTAGAACTATGCTAACACCACCGCTAAATATATAAATAACTATAAAGGAAAGGGGGAAGGGAACAGAATTTATTAAGCACTGACTTTGGTCAAGCCCTGTGTTAAGCACTTTACAACACCTCGTTTGATCCTTTCAACAATTCTGTGAGATAAATTCTAACCATTTTATAGTTAGGGAAACTGAGACAGACACTAAGTGACTTAGGGTCACAGAGCTAATGAGTGTTTGTGGCTGGATTTGAACTCAAGTCTTCCAAACTCCAGGCCCAGTGCTCTATATACCCCACCATCTACACAAGGAAGAAAACAAAAAATTCAATGAGAGAAATATAATTGCCAAATTGATATCCCTCAGTCACACATCTATGTCTATGTCCTGGTCACTGACAAGACTTCAGTGGTTCTCTCTTTGCTTTGGAATAAGCTCCAGACTCCTCTTTTTGGCATTTAATGCCTTCACCTTCTGACTCCTACCTGTCTTCCCAAGTCTGTTGCCCCTTAATCTCCCTCATAAACTCCTCATTCCAGCTAACTGACCTGATGACATGGTACAGGCTGTCTCCATACTTGGAATCCTTTCCCTCTTTTCCTTTGCCTCTTGGAACTGCTGGCTCCCAGTAGAGCTCAGAAAAAGCATTGCTTCATTATATAAGGCCTTTCCTGATCCCTCTCAGATTCCTTTGTATTTCTTTTATCTACACATTTCGAATTTACTTCTCTGTGTATGTTGTTTCCCTGATAGAATATAAGCTTGTTGAGGGCAGGGATTGTTTCATTTTTTTTTCCTTTTTGTCCCTGGAAGCTAGCACAGTACCTGGAACACTAATCTATACTAATAATTGAATTTGACTGAGTAAAATTGCATTCACAGAACCAGAGTGTCCTTTAGAATATAGTTCAAGAAATGCTGCTCTATAGCACTGCTAGATGGGATATGATATTTTTTTCTCTCTTGGTCATGTCTTGCTTGTCTCAACAGATATGAATTTTATATTTTTGAACTTAAAAAAACCCTAATGTGACAGTAATTTCTAATCATACATTAGTATTTTATGATTTCATTAGAAGGGAAATAGTCTCATGTTAAAATTTAATCAAATGCTAAAATGCTTGACTATACATGTAATTCAGTATATGATTTGGATAGTTAATAGAATATGGAAGATTAAATTCATATGTATGACTGGGTTATCTTGGTTGCTAGTATTTTTCCCCCTGAAAGTATTATATGTTTATGGTGAGAAATGTTCCATTACATATTATTTTTCCAGTCTTCATATGCAATTATTTACTTGTATTTTGAATTAATAGAAATGTCTTTTACTTTTCAGTTTAAGGAATATACTGATTATCTTAATTAATGCTATGCACATATCCATGAATATCACAAAGCAGTCTCATGTAGAAGTAAGAGCAGTGGACCTAAAAGAAAACCACTGCATCTTATACTAGGCAAAGTACTTCTCTTCCCTAGGTCCCTTTTTCTTCATCTGAAAAATGAGGGAATTGGATTAGAATCTGGGATTCTTAAACTTTTATGCTATAGATCCCTTTGGTAGTCTGGCAGCCTATAGACCCCTTCTCAGAATAATGTTTTTAAATGCTATGTCATGGGTCTTTGGCACATGGCCAAATCACCTAAGATAGAGGCAATCACAAGGGAGACTCCAGGGAGCTGCTTCTAGTAGAAGACATCCTGCATTGGAAGCAGCCTCTTTCTATTGACAGTATGTCTGGAACTGTCTCTGTCTTTAAAGTTACCAGACTATGACAATCTTTCTCTTTCCAGTGGTTTTTGGGGGTAAAGGTAAAGGTCTCATTCACCCATAGCTTGGGCACCATGCTATAAATCAGATGGGGAAAGGTACACCTTCCCTTTTCCTTTAGCTCTTATGGTCCCAAGAAACAGACATGGAGTTTTGGACTTGTTTTGTTTGTCCTGCTCAGCTCTAGTTGTAGAGAGAGAATTCCTTGCACCTGGGACCTCAAGTCATGGGTACCTAGGGGCCATGATTCCTGGCCAGATGTTTCTGGCAACCCAATAGGAAAATTCTAAGAAGTCAGGGTGCTGAGAAACAAGCCCTGGGGTTCTTTGCACTTGGAACTTGATGGGACTAATGCTACGTAGGAACTAAATTATGAACCTGATCCTGCTCCCCTCCATAATGCCTGAGATATTATAAGATATGTTATTGCCCCCTAAATTATTGGGGGGAATGTTTATAGATTTATTCTTGCTACACCTTTGATGTAAATATTCTTTTGCAAAAACTACTCTGCTAAGTGCTTAAGTGCAGGTAGGGTGGTTGGACCTATAAAATTGGGGACCCCACTTGGTAAGGGTTTAAATCCATAGCAGACCCTCCAAACATTATAAGAGTATCAGAGAACCCAGGACAAGGTATAGAAATAGAACCCACCTTATCTTCAGGCAGCGGAGGCCAGAGGATTCAGTTATATATAAAACAAAATACAGAGTAAGACAAAGGTAACCAATTATATTGAAATACAATTGTCCATATGTTATTTTAAAAACCAGTTCATCAACCTTAAGTTAAGAAGCCCTGGACTAGATGACCGTTGTCCTTTTCAGTTATAGGATTCTAAACTGTGTTATAGATTTAATTTTTGGCATCAAATTACAACTTTATATAATGGGCCAATGTAAGCAAGCAAGGACCATAGAGTGTCTCGTGTAAATTTGTTTATGTTCTTAGACAAATGTATAATATTACAAAACTGGGCCAGGGAAGTTAGAAGCCTGGTGATTATTTATAGCAATTGTTGGTCTTACAAGAAGCAGAGAAAACCTAGTGTATGAAGCCACTTAAGAAATTAGGCTAGCTGGAGGCTGGGGAAGAACGTAGCTTGAGGAGAGCAGTCCACCAGTAATTGGGTGGAGAAAAGAGAAAGAGATTTTCTCCCCTTAGAATTCCTGGTGGAAGAAATGTTCTTGGGGTGTGGTCAATGTAGGCTTGGCCTAGGGTGCTTGGAAGGTATTTGGTAGGAGACCACTCCCTTAACTGGTACTAAAAATGACTGGCATGCCTACAGTCAAGCTGCTTCTCGAATGGCAAGGGTAACGGTCCTCTAGTTCAGGTTCCAGCATTTCCCTCTCCCCTTTCTACATATTAGTCTGCACTAAGAAAGGAATGAACAAGATTTTCAACCATCAGAATTATTGGAAAGAGAAAAATTAATAATAATAGCTTATTTATATAGCACTTTAAGATTTTCACTGGCTGTATTTATGTTTCTCGCTTGATGCTCATCACAGTCCTGTGTGGTAAGTGCTACTATTACCACCATTTTACACATGAGAAAACTGAGGCTGAAAGAGGTTTAATAATTCATCCAGAGTCTAACTGGTAAATGCCTGAAGCAGAATTTAAATTTAAGCCTTCCTCACTCCATCAGTGGTCTGCTAGGTGGCATAGTGACCGCAGTGCTGGGCCTGGAGTCAGGAAGGCTCATCTTCTTAAATTCAAATCTGGTTTGCTAGTTTGTGACCCTGGACAAATCACTAAATACTGCTTTCCCCAGTTTCCACATCTGGAAAATGAGCTGGAGAAGGAAATGGCAAACTACTTTAACACCTTTGCCAAGAAAACCCCAAATAGGGTCTGAACAGTGACAACATTAAACCTCATGGAAGGTCTTCGAGGGAAATCTGGAGTATGCTACAGAGGGGACTCTTCTTCAGGTATGGGATGAGCCATGCTGGCCTCTGAATTCCCTATCTGCTCTGACACTCTATCAGTATACTCTGGGATACACATCCCAAAGGTTCCACAGACTCTCAGAGCTGGAAGGGACTCTAGAATATAGAATGCAAGAGGGACAAGAACAAGAACAAGAAAGGGGATAGTTCTGCTATGTTCTTCCCTACACAGACTTCTTTTGGAGGATTATGTCCTGAGATAACATAGGCTCATAATGATCATAGCTTTAGAGCAGGTAGAGGGACCTTTGATATCATTGAGTCTAGGTTCCTCATTTTACAGATGAGAAAACTGAGGCACAGGAAAATTAAGTGATTTGCCCAGAGTTGTACAGTTAAGTGTCTGAGGCAGAATTTGAACCCAGGTCTTGATGTAAAGACCGCATTTGGAAGGATATTGATAAACTGAATTCTCGTTACCCGGAAGAGGGTAACCAGAATCGTCTATATCCTCAATGTTATACCATGTTGGTTGAAGGAACTAGAAATATTCTTCCAGGAGAAGACTTCAGGGGAAATGATAGTTTCCTTGAAGTATTAGTAGGGTGGCTATGTGGAAGAGGGATTAGATTTATTCTGTTTGATCCCAGCCAGCAGAATTAGGAGCAATGGGTGTAACAGGGTACAGATTCTGGAAAACCCCCAGAATTCTCCTTTTCTAAAAGGTCAAGTCTCTGGCATTCTTCTGAGTTATGCTTAATCTCCCAATTCTCTATTTTACCCCTTAACTTAGCCCAGCCCTTCATTTTACCTCCTGATCACCTCTCACCCTTGATCCTATCTAGATCTCATTCTCCGTGGGTCACATGGTTCAGATCCCTGGCTTTCCCAGCCCTTCCCTGTTACCTCACAGTAACCTCAAACTGCTGGCCCCTCCTAGATCCCTCCCAGAGTCCTTCTATATAAAAGATCCATCTTGCCTCCATGAAAATGCCGATTCCTTAAGTCTAGCCAATGCTAAGATTCCTTTAGAGTCTGGCTAATATGGTGGATTTTTAGGATCACGCCCACCTATCGATGTTTTAATATACTTTGTTTTTCTTTGTCTGAGAGAAGGCTTAGGTTGAATTCATTTGGGCAGGACCTGTGTGTAGTTATTTTGGGGTCCTAGCATCCCTAACCTCAACACATGGAAAATGCAAATTTAGGCTCTTCTTATAAGGAAAGCTTCCCAACAATTAGGATAGTTCAAATAAGCAATGGGCTAACTCAGGAAAGTATTTTTCCTCCTTGTTACTAGAGATTATCAAGCAAAAGCTGTCATATGTTTTAGAAGGGACATTTGTTCAGGTATGGGTATGACTTGGCTCCTTTTTCTATTCCAACTCTGGAAATTTGTAATTATTCTCAGGGATACTCACTCCAAGGATTTCACAGAATTGTATAACCATAGAATATCCGTCCTGGAAGGGACCCTAAAATGGAGGATATTAGAACTAGAAGGGACCTTAGGAATTAAGGAGAATAACCCTCTCATTTTATAAATGAGAAAAATGAGGTTTAGAAAAGAGCAGTGACTTGCCCAAGGTCATAGAGATAATGATAAAACTGTCTTTAGAACTAGATCCCCTAACTCTGTCTGAGACTATTTGTATGATACCTCTGGGATTTGTCAGTGGCTTTCCAGAACCTTACCCCTTAACCTTGAGTTACCTATCTCCTGTATAGAGTCCTATTCCCTCAATGGGCATTACTTCCTTCTAAGTGAGTACATACAAAGACCAACCGAAAAAGGTCAAGGTCTCCCATTGAAATCTGGGTCATCTCTAGTCATCCTGATGAATATCTGGTCTCTGGACCCATATGGCTCAGGAGGAGAAAGTGAGGCTAGTGACCTTGCATAACCCTCCCTCACTCAAATCAAAGTCAAGTGCAAGTCATGTCATCATTTCTCTGATGTCATGGTCTTCTTCAAAAACGAAGGACAAACACAGACAGTCTTATCTCCTATTATAATCTCATTGTGGTAGTGTGGCTATGGTAGCATATCATCAGCTATGACTTTTTAGGAGTAATGGGGACACCATATTTTTATGTAAACTACTTCAGGACTTCCCAAGTTTTTCATTCAAGTGGAACAAAGTCCTTCCAGCATGAGTATGTGAAACTTCAAAGTAATTTGTGTAACACTGGAGCTTGGAGTAGGGACATGACAGGAGTTGAAAGCAGTTTGCTTACTCCTACTCAAATACCAAGTGGGCCTGGTTTAGGGTTTCTTCTGAGGAGGTAGAAGAGTAGTCCAAAAGACATGTTTGACATAAGATCCTCTTACTGTAATATTTGGAGGCAACCATAGATCTGATTTGGAAAAAGAACTGAAAATGCCCCGAGGCTACATGGGCTTACTCACAGAAAAGCTCTAAATGTACCACTTCAAGAAAGAAGTTACCTAACAGCTGAAATGATGTGGCAAAACAACAGACCATAGTAGCAACTAACTGAAAGGGTAGCCCAGAAACAATGAAATGATGCATGATTCACTAAGAGATTGGAGAAGTGGTTGAGAGCAACAGTTCAGTAGATAAGGGACTGACTACAATTCATTGGACAAAGCAGGCCAGCATATGACATCAGCAACTTCTTGTTGTTTGTGAGTAAATTGGATTTAAGTGAGGCAGAGCTATACTCTCTCCTCCAGAGTCACTGAAGTCTAGAGACAAGCTAGAGTCAAACTAGGTCACATGTAACCCTCTAGGTCCTCAAGTATAGCCCTTTGAACAAATCCCCTTAATAAAAGGGTTTGTTCTGTAAAACTTGGACTCCCTAGAAAGGCCACACTCAACGACCTAGAAGGTCACATGTGGCCTTGAGGCTGCAGGTTCCCCAGCCCCGTACTAGACAACTGATGATGGCCTGGGACTTATATAGGTCAGCAGAGAAAGCCATTTAGCTGACTGGTTCAACAGTTCTACAGAGAATCAACCAGTGAGAATTTCTGAAAATCAGAGGCAGAAAGGTGTTCTAACTGGGATGCAATCCCAGCAGCAAGAGATGTCTGACTTGTATATTCCTTCTTCCAATGGTAGGAATGTCTGAGTATATAATGGGTGGGGAAAGAGGGGGAGATTTTTCATTATTATTTATCTTGATAGCACAAGTGTACCTAGAAGAGTGTGCTGAGTACTGGGTATACTGGCACTAGAAACAGGCATTTCCTAGCATAGTACCCTGGGGAGAAAGGGAAGGCCCAAAAAGATGATGCATGCTGCAGAGTACATGGTACACTCCTCTTAGGTATGCTTGCTAATCTGTTCAAATGAATGCCTTTGCTTGGCATGAATATATCCTTTGGTTTAGTCTGCTGGAAGAAAATCATAGGAAAATACATGTGAGCCATGTTAATGAATCTCTTTTAAATATTTGAGTAGAACAGCAGGAGAAGCAGAATGTAGGAGTAGTTAGAAAATTGTTCCCTATACCAGGAAGACAGAGGTTCAAGTCTTGCTTTGACACATGCTGGCTGTAACTCTTAACTAGTCACTTAGCCATTTAGTGCCCTTGACAACTCTCTAAGACTGTAAGTTAAAGAGAAGATACCACCCTGTGTTGGCAGAGGGAGTTTGCTTGCCTAAATATTCCCTATATGCATGAAATTCCAAGCCCAATCTCTATTGGAATATAATAGAAAAAGGTAGAAAATGTTGTCTGGTAAATGAGGCAAAGAATAAAGAGGTCTGGATCATTGAGTTGTAGCATTAACTGTATGAGCTTGACTGTCTCATTTGATTTCTCTGGTTCTTATTTTCTGCATCTGGCAGATGAATTCTGTGTATTTCATGCAATTGTCATGAAGACAAATTCTCAAGATTCTCCCAGTGAGAGTAAGGAAGGCAATGTGAATAAGGTTTGTTAATTCTTTCCAGGACGTTAGAAATCGTTTGAAATGTATGATTGAAAAAAGAAGATGGGCTTGTCATGGGGCAAAAATGAAAAATAACTGATGGGGAAATCCCTGTGCTTCTCCTTTATCTTTGTGAAGACTGCTGATGCTAAGGTCCCCAGGTGGGTGACAGGTTGTTACAGGTGACAGGTGGACTTCTTTTGAGAGGACATCAGTAAAATTTATGAAGAATGGGCAGCTTTGGAGGTGTTGCTGTCTGCACCACTGGGCAAAATATCCACATTGATGAGATCCCAGATTCATTGGAATACTGGAGGAAGGTCATTTAACAGTTTCATAATTCAACCCACAAAAGAATACTGCTAGTGGTCTCAAAAGAGTAATGTAACTTTCCAAAGGTTCTGGCATTTATTGACAATTAGTAGGCTACACATGAGAGAAACCAGATTTGCTCTAGAACCATAAAATCTTAGGGGAAGAATTAATCTTAGAAAACTGGATGTCACAGGAGGACTTCAGAGAGGCCTGGAAGGATTTATATGAACTG
Organism: Bettongia penicillata ogilbyi; assembly: GCA_023548195.1. Lineage (NCBI taxonomy): Eukaryota > Metazoa > Chordata > Mammalia > Diprotodontia > Potoroidae > Bettongia > Bettongia penicillata. The sequence continues at coordinate 18,710,398 of JAJHZJ010000292.1, forward strand.
AGGCTGAGTGAAATGAACCAGGAGAACATTGTACACAGTAACAACCACAATGTGGGAGGACTGTTTCTGATAGACTTAGCCCTTCACAGCAATGCAAGGACCTAAGACATTTCCAAAGGACTCGAGGCAAAATGCCATCCACATCCAGAGAAAGAACTATGGAATTGGAATGCAGAATGGAGCAGACAATTTTCTCTTGTGTTATGTTTTGTTTTGGCTTTTCTCATGGTTTCTCTCATTCACTGTAATTCTTCTGTAATGTGAAAATGTGTTTAATAAGAATGTATGTGTGGAAACCCACATAAGATTGCATGCCATCTTGGGGAGGGAGGGGGAGAAAATTTAAGACTTTTGAAAGTGACTGTTGCAAACTGAAAACAAATAAATTTAAAAAATAATTGGAGAAATACCAATTGTTCACTGGTAGACTGAGCCAGTATAATAAAAATAATAATTCTATCTAAAAAAAAAAGAAAACTGAATGTCAGAGTTGGGAGGGAATTTAGAGATCATTCAATTCAACCCTTTTCTTTTAGATAGTAACAAAAGGGGAAAATGCCTTGCCCAAGATCTCCTAGTCAGCTAATGGTAGAACAGGAAGTCTCTTGGATCCTAGTCTTAGCCTCTTTCCACTATACTATAATATGTTAAAGTACTTTTAGTTCCAAAGATGCAGAGAGTATGAATGGGTGTGTACACACACCCACATTGTTAGTAGTATTATGATTGTCATAAAATCAATATCCATGAAACTGGTGTGATTAATCCTTCCCCAGGTATAGTACAGCATGATTCATTGCTTTTTTAAAACTCTGATCCTGCAGCCTCACTGATGGAGAATTCTACTTGTATACCAAGCTTATTGTGCAAGCATCCTTCTCTATGGGATTCAAAAACATCCCAGAAAGTTTCAGTCTATATGTATTCAGCACTGATGCCCACTCTTTACCCTTCCGTGAAAATTGAAAGTTTCACTCAATACTCCAGAGTTTCTTATATATATATATATATGCCAAGCATCTGACTCATGTGTGATCCTGACTGTAGTTCCTGGGTACTTGAATTCTTTTATTCCAGTTGCTTTCAACATTTTTCTTTGGTTAACACAATGCCTGGCACATAGTAGGTACTTAAAAATGATACATTGATTGATTGACTAATCTAGAAGCTCCAGATTTTGCCAATCGTATTCCTGGGAGTTTTTATTATGGAGTTTCTTTCAAGAGGTGCTTGGTATCTTTGTATTTCTTCTTTGCCCACTGGTTCTAAGAGATTTGGGCAGTTCTCTTTTTTGATTTCTTGAAATATGATGTCTAGGCTCTTTTCTCATTCTAGGCTTTATAGATAGTCTAATGATTCTTAATTTTTTCTCTTTGATCTGTTTTCTGGATCAATTGCTTTTGCTATGAAATACTTTACATTTTCTTTTTTTTTCTTTTTGGTCTTCTGACTTTTCTTTGAGAGAAATTAATATTATATTATTATATTAATAACTAAGTGGTCTACCCTTTTCTTTCTATTTCTGTTAAAACCTGAGTCCTGAAAAAGTCAGTCAATCTCTGAAGGGCATGGAGGAGTGATGAAATTTGTTCATAGTCCCCAAGGCACATGCTCCTTAACTAGGCTTGTGGGACTCCACACAAGTGGGAGACCTAATTTCTGTTCAGAACATAAACAGGATCCAGTTGGGCCTTTGTCTGGGGGAAGAACCCCCTGTCCTTTATCCCTTCCTGTAGAGAATAGGGCATTCCAGTTCATGAAAAAGAAAACTAGTTGGAGAGGTCTGGATGAAAATAGCTTCCTTTGCAGAGATGCCTTGAGGCAGCTGAGTTTCATGATCAAGTCATGTTCACAGCAGGAGCAGCTGAAGACTTTTAACCCACCTCCTCGTTAAATGTCCACCAATCAGGGTTGAGTTTCACTTGTCAGGAAAGTTGCCTTTTAGAAGGAATTTATGACATTTTAGGGTCTCTCCTGGTGTTGTTGGTTACCAAGAGAAACTACTATCAATTTATTCATTTCTAGCTAGCCTAATTAATAAATTGATTATTAATTACTCAAAGACTGTCTCTTGGGTTTTCATTCATCTCAGCTTTAGTTTTTCTTGTTGATGCATGGAATCATTGGCTTCTAGTTGATCTCTTCTAATTTTCAAGGAATTTATTACTTGAGCATAGTTTTGTACATCTTGTGCCAAACTGTTAACTTTTTTTCCAGTTTTCACTTCTATAGATTTCATTTCTTTTTCAATTTTTCTCCTTCTAGTGTTCTCATTTCATGTATAAAAATATTTGTGAAATTTTAGTTTTTTAACTCTTGCTTTATGTCTTCCAGATTTTTAACTGAATTTATTCCCAAGCTGTTTTTCTTTGAGGCTTTGTTTGTGGGTATTTTGGAGTCATTCGCTTCATCCAGATTTGTGTTTTGAGCATCTCTGTCACCAAATTATCACTTTATGGAAGGATTTTATTTCGTTTCTTTATTCTTACAGTCTACTTCCTGATTTCACACTTTATATTAGGGCTAGAATCTGAGTACTTCTAGAGGGAATGTTTGGATTTTTTTGCTGCTACTCTCTTGGGTTTTTGATGATTGTGTTATTCTAGGATCTGTTATTCTAGGATCAGGGACAGCTCAGGCTGGGGACTTATAAACTCTCAGTACTACTAAATTGACCTGATCCCTGTGGGGCAAAGTGTGATCACTGCCCCCCAGTCAGAGCTCTGCAAATTCTTTCTCTGGGTTTGAGTCTGAATGACATATCTATGGGCTTGCCCCTATTTGGAGTTCCAGTAGACTGCTGCTCAACTCAGCCACTTGGAAAGCTCTCTTGGTTAAGAGTGACGGAACTTTTGGTCTGGAATCTTGTTCTAGTTATTTCACTGCAGACTTCACACTAGACTAGCAGTTGGAACTGAGACCCTGCTCCATTTCTATGTAGTCAGAACTGTGTAGATACTGCTTGCTTTTGAATTTACTTCTTTCTTGATTCATAGCCTAGGGTCTGTGACCGCTTCTAACCCTGGTCTGTCACCCCCACGTACAAGTTCCCTCTGTCCACCCTGGATCTGTAACTCAGAACTGAGTTACAGAACTGTATAGTGAACAACAGAAATGTTAGTTGGCACCTGTTCCTGCACCATACACATGTTTAGACCCCTCTATGCTAGGTGTAAGACCTCCTCCTGTCTTGGTGCATGATCTTTCCTAGTACTGGAATGCTCTGTGTGGTTATTCCTGGCTATATTTTGTCCCAGTTTCCACAGTGCTCTAACTATCTCTCTATGCTAATCTGGACTTGAAAAATCACTTCCTATGATTTTTTTTTTTTTTTGATTTCCCAATCATGACTTGGCCTGGTGAATTTTCTGGATTTATTTGGAGTAGTGGGAGAGACCTTGTCTATTCTTCTTCCTTCTACTCCACTATCCCAACTCTACCAGTAGCAATTGTTCTATAATTAAGCCTACTCTCTTCATGGAACAAGGTGCTAAAGGGAAAATATGCCTTACTGGTGGTAGGGGGAATGCTTTTTTTACTTCTATTCCTGCTGTGTATTCTCAGTAAATATCCCCTTGTAAATGCTATTTAATGTTAATTGCTTATCAGTGATATAAAGGAGAATGGAAATGGTTAAAAGGATAATGGGACACAAATCAGTGATATATGGGAAATACTAACTGTATATAATTGGTATCAAAATTGAGGAGATATTAACTGGCACTTAGAGACTGATTAGAGAGGATTATACTGGAACAAGGACTCAAGATGATTGCACTATAAAGACATCCCACCACACAGGGGAACCTCTAGGATCCCCATGGTGAAGAATTAGCCACCATTACTCTGAGGATATAACTTGTCAGTGCAAGTGGAAATTGGGACAAGGAACCCCCGGGGTCTCTAAAGACTACATATTATTCTTCTTACAATGGATGATGGCTCTACAGGAAGGAGAGATACAAATATATTGGAGGTGTCTGTGATGTAAGAACAAAATATATTAATTTTCTAATTTAAAGTGCTTCAGGAAAGCAATAAAGAAAATACCTGAGAAGATATAAGTTGCTGATTTGTTTCATTTAGATATAATTATTTGTTTTATGGAAGGATTCATCTGGAAGTAACAATAATTTTTCTAAAAGACTACTGATACATTAAAAAAAAGAGTAAATAGATGAAAATATTAAAAGGAAACTAGGTAAAATGAAACTACATCTACTCATTTGTAGTCATTACTCCCCAATCAGACTGGAGCTGTCTGTGTGGGGTTTTCCTGATATGAATTGAAGCTTTCAGCTGACTTAATTTGGATGTGGTTGGCCCAAACCATCTCAGACATCATGCAAAAATTCCTGCAAAAGCTTCATTTAAAGTTCTAATTTAATACTTCCTGTTTTCCTCTACAGACTTGACTACCTCAGTGTTCCTTTTACACTTTTTTCTCCAGCAGACCAATGGATCTTATTCATGAAGTTTGTTCAAACTTTAGCTCTCAGTCTAAACAAAAATACTGACAACTCAGTTGTCCCATCTTCATTGAATTTCATCCTCCCTGAGATTCTTTGTAAGATTTGAAAGAAGCACAGTACAGTGGAAAGAGCCCTGGATTTGGGTTTGAATTGTACCTCTGTACTTATTACCTGCACGCATACCTAAATGACTTGAGCAAATCATTGAATCTCTTTGGACCTCAGTTTCTTCATTTGTAAAATAGGGGGGTTGGGCAAGATGATCTCTGAGGTCTCTTCTTGATCTAAATTTATGATCTTATGAGCAACTGGTTTTTAGTCTTCTTTTGATTCTTGGACTTTTCTTCACAGTTTTACCCTATGAAAGAAATCCTCCTTCCAAGGACAATCTGTCCATTCAAATTGGTCTCATAAACATACAAGTACATTAATGTAGCATTTAAGTCTCATACTTATTGAAAATAAATCTTTTTAGGGTGTGTGTGGATGTGTGTGTATGTAGGGAGAGAAAGAGCCATAAGGGGATCCTAGATTTAATCAGGAAATTAAGGGATGGAAATGTGACCGAGAATAAAATGAAGCAGGAAGATTACTGGATACCTGTAGCTATGTGACACATTTTACACCCCCACCCTCACTTCTTCCATTATCCTTGAGATTTAGATTTCCTGGTTACTGGTTAAGAGAATGAGGTATAAATTTGCATCATTTCCAAAAAAATAGAAAATTTTTTTTAAATGATGCATCTTAAATTTAATAATTTATTGTAAATTTGTAGGTTTTTTCCACACTGAAATTTTGATGATGCAATTTTGCATCATATTGTAAACAAGTCATTACATTCACACATTCCTGTTGATGCATGCTGGACTTCCTCATAATGTGCTACATACTGGCCTGCCAACACTTGCTTGTTAAGACCTGTTGGTGGACTTGAACACTGATGGGTTATAATTTGAATTTTGTGTATTTATTTGGAAAATAATGTAATCACTATGACTTTAATTCTATTACACAACAGATGAAATATGTACAAAGGGGTTTTCAAAATTGTTTTCTCTTCTTTCCTTACGCTTCTACTTTCCCCTTATTTTTATTCAATACCTCCCAAGAGCTCCCCACAATGTTCCAGCCCCACCTCAAGGGACAGTATCACTCACTTTGGGAACTTCTGGTAGACAATTCAACAAAATAATAAATTAAGCCTTGATTTGAATTGTTTGTTGGTTTCTAAGTTGTACATCCTCACATTAAAAATTTAACAACTAGCTCTTGTGAGCTGATAGGAGTTGGCTCCAGCACACCTCTAAATAATATCCTCACTTAGGGTGAATGGATTGATGATAACAGATGATAGAATGAAAACAGCACTACGCAATTCCTAATTTGCTTTTTATTTTCTCTGCTGTGGAGAATGATACTTGGAATGAGGATAGAATAAAAGTAATTAACAGGGAGTTGGGCTTCAAGAAAAGTGAAGATTTGGTTAAGATAATAAATACCTAGCAGCACACAATACATTCAAGCCATCAAACCTGGATGAATTAAATCACATGATACTGAAGAAATTAACAGAAACTATTGCTAAGCCCCTATCCAGTGTTCTCTGAGATATATTCTAAAACAGAGGAGGTGCTTCAAGACCAAGAAGGGCAAATGATGCCTCAGTTTTCGAAAAATGGAAGACAATACAGTCTACAAAACAGGGATTTTTGGTTTTTTTAATTTTTATTTTTTAATTAATTAATTTTTGGTTTTCACCATTCACTTCCATAAGATTTTGAATTTCAAATTTTCTCACCTTTCCCTCACCCTACTCCAAGACAGTATGTAATCTGATACAGTCAGCCAATAATTTTGAGTTCATTTCTTGTAAAAAATGCTATTTTTTTTTTTGAGGCATTCAGGGGTAAGTGATTTGCCTAAGGTCACATAGCTAGCAAGTGTCTGAGGCTAGATTTGAACTCATGTCTTCCTGACTCCTGGGCCAGTGTTCTACCTACTGTTCTACCTGATTGCCTCCCTAAACTGTATTATTGAAAGGATGAAATGTGTACATTTAGAAAGGGAATAGATGAGTCATGAAGAGCCAGTATGGCTTCATAAGACTAGGTCTCGACAGACAAATCTTATTTCCTTTTCTTTTCTTACAGGTTTACTATCCTGGCAGATTAGGGAAATGTGGTAGCCATCATATACCCAGAGACCTCAAGAAAAGCACTGAACATTGTCTCTCAAGCTAGCTTTGTGAACATGATGGAGGAATATGGTCTATGTGGCAGCCTAAGATTGAGAACTGATTGAATGACTGGCTGTAAAAAGCAGTCATTAATAAATTGATGCTAACTTAAAAGGAAGCCTCTACTGGAGTGCTTTAGGGATCTGTCCTTGACCCTTGACTGTTTTAGATCAAAGTTTGGACATCACACTTATCAAGCTGTAAAAGAAAGGTACCATGTTGGATGACAGAATCAAGATTCAGAAAGACTTTGACAGATTGTATCAATGGGCCAGCTCTATAAGGTTAAAATTACTAGACATAACTGTAAAGTCTTATGCCGGAGACTGGAGACTGAATTGTCGGTTACTATCTTCCCCTCTTCTTAGTTGTTAAGGGCACAATGGACCAAAGCCCTTCCTGGGGGGAAGAGAGTACTAGGAAGTCCTGACCTGCCCACGTGGCTCTGCCAGCCCAGCGCTAGAAAGACTTCCTGGTCTGAGACTAAGCAGCCACCAACCAACCAGAAGGGAATACGACCTGGGATAGGGAATCGTGCCCTTTTTTGGTTTGGTCTGGAGGGGCTCACACCAATGAGATGAAAAACTCCACCCCCAGGATATGACTTTGTAGTGATTGCTTATATAAACCCTCCCCTGGTGCAATAAAGAGAGACTGCCTGCTACCAACTATGCCTCGGTCTCCTTCCTCTTTGTGATCTTGTCCCCAGGTCTCTTAGACCTCCCTCGAGCCTTGCTCCCCCGGCGCTTTCCGGTTTCGGTCACCCACGTCTGTTTGGCCTGCAGGACGGGTCAGTCTTATATTCGGATAAAAGAGATAATCATTCCAGCTACAAGATTGAGGAGGTATGACTAGACAACAGTTTCTATAAAAAGCATTTGAGGGTTTAAGTGGCTTGCCTGTTCAAAATAACTCAATGATGTGATATGGTAGCCAAAAAAATTTAATTTGACATTGCTCTATATCAACAGAATGTAGCATCCAGACTTGAATAGTCTCACTGTAGGATGTTCTGAACAGACCACAGTTAGAGTGCCACACTCAGTTCTGGCTGTCATATTTTTTGAAGGATACTGACAAACAGGAGTGTATCCAAAGGTTATGTATGTGTATGTCAGTAGGAGAGTGGAGACCATATCATACGGTACAAGGATCAGTGGAAAGAACCAGGGATGTTTAGCTTGGAGTGTATACTTGGGAGGAATGGACACAATCACTACCTCTAACTATTTGAAGAGCTATCCCGTGGAAGAGGCTTGGTCTCAGAGGGAAGAACTTGCAGCAATGGATGGGAGTTACAGAAAGGCAAAAGAAAACCTTCCTAACAAAAAAGAGCTATCTGAAAGTGGAATGATAATGATAGTAAGTTCCCCAACACTAGATATCTTCAAGAGGAGCAGAACGGTCACTTGTTGGGAGCTACTATTGCAGAGATTCTTACTCAGGTATTGTTTGGACTCAACAGTGTCCCAGGTTTCCTTCAACACTGAGATGGGATGGAATTTTCTATAAGGGCTCATCCAATTCTAGATTTCTTTAACTGCCTTCTGGAGCCCTGTCCATCTGGGAGCTAGGCAAACACCCTAGGAAGGGGCACACATGCTATCCTCTGTGATGCTACATTATCAGCTGTAAGAATTTAAATAGGTTCCTACTATCTCCCAAGAAAGGAATTTGCTTTTTAATTCTTGTACCACCCTTCCTTATTTCCCAAAAACAGATGGCTCTCATTGACAGATAACCAGGAGGCTGGAGACTATGGTAGAAGGGACTGGGGAGCTGAATGACTTCACATGGCACCCTGGCAAGACCAACGTGTTTAGAGAGAGATTTTGTGACTGGGAGGATTTTTATCACTTCTCAAATCATACAATGGAAGAAACAAGATTGATCCAATGTCAGGGACACTCCTAAGATTTTTATATTGTTTTCTCTACTGATTATTGTAAAGCAAAGGGGATCTCTAAGGTCTCTTTCAGTTCTGACATTCTATTTTGTCTGCAACCTTCCAGCCCTGATATTCTGTGTCTTAAAGCCCTTTTGACTCCAATATTCTATTTTTTGAGGTGCCTTAGAGTTCTGGGGTTCTATATTCTATGTTCTGAGGTCTTTTTCAACCCTGATATTCTGTCATCTAAGCAGAAGCATAATCATGGCAAAGTGACTGGTGCTTTGTTAGTGCCCTGACAGTCCTTTAGCTTGATACCTGGTTAACAAAAGAAAATTATTTAAAATAGAAATCTCCCAGACATTAGTCTGGCATGATTCTTCCTCATCCCAGTTCCCCATCCCATCCTGGAGTAGTAGTTCCCCCCAGGCAGCTGCCTCTCACCAGTGCCTGAAGTTTCCCTTCCTATAGGACAGTGTCCTCCTCGCCTCACTCCACCTCCCCCGGGTGAGAACGCATTGCATGTTACTTGCTGTGGATACAAAGATTCCTAGTTAGAGCTCTGATTCTAAGCTCTCCCCCTGTTCTGATGCTCTTATGTTCTAAGGTCCCTTCCAGCTCGAGCATTCTTTTTTACATGTGCAAAGCTGCCTTCTAGTTCTGACATTCTGGGACCTTTGGGAACTCTCCCTTACCACTTGTCACTTAAGAGGAAGCCTCAGCTCTGGCTTTGGATCTAAAAGGCCCTTATCTCCTATGGCTGTCATAAATGCCTCCTGAGCATTAGTAACTTTAGTTAATGGTTGGGAATTTCAGAATGCAAGTTTTAGAGAAGTTAACTCACCTAAGGTCATGTAGATAAAAAGTATTAGAACTTGGACCCAGTCTCCTGATTCCCAGTACCGTGCTGACTGTAGGACCTAAATTCTCCAAGCAATTCCTAGTTCCTACGTGTGGTATCCCCAAAGCTCCCTTGTTCAAGTCAAACATTTGGAACTAAGGACACATTTTCTTCCTTTCCCAGTGAAACAGTGTTACAGCTTGTGGTCAGGCTCTTGGGATATTCAGAAGCCTATTTAACATATAATCGGAGCTGCAACCATGTATAGGACATTTCTTGGGGCTGCTGGGAGCAGCAAAGGGAGAACAATACCCATAATCAAATCAACAGCAAACAATGAAATGAAATTTTAAAAAATTAAAATTGGTTTGAAAAAATAAGGCTTAATTAGATGCAGATGAGGAAGGGATGAAATACTTCAGTTTAAACTCTCAAGGGGATTTTGGGGATCTTCTAAAGTTCTTAGAGGCTGAGGCCACTGCTTCCTTACTGTGTCTCATTTCTCACTTCCGAACCTTGGTACAGAGCATTGATCTTCTACTTCAAGCCATTGGCTTCAAATGGAACCACAAAGAAGGCCGAGAAGAGAGTGATGGCCAAGACTGGACCTTCTCCTCCACTGGGAGGGTCAGGTAGACTGATAAACCTTGACGGATGATTGAGACATAAGTATACAGCCCCCAACTCTGTGACATCAAGAAAGCTTTACTTAAACCTGGTTGGAGTCCTTCTCTGCCTTACTGGGGATTGGGGTATTCAAAAGGTTCCTGGGGTCTGTGGATGCATTTGAAAAAGGCTCGTGCTATTATGTGAGAAAAGCCATTTAACTCTTCATACCCTTTAACCCAGTAATTCCATTACTGAGTACAGCAGGATCTTAGAGAGATCAAAGTCAGAAAGGAAGGTACAGGACGGACCAGAATATTCCTTGAAGCTTTTTTTTTTTTGTGATAGCAAAACTTCAGAAATGAACTGGGTACTCACTGATTGGGGTGTGGCTCAATATCTTTCTTATTCTTCCCCCTTTCTTTAGTTAAAGCAAGTATTTATTAAACACCTGCTGTGTGCCAAGGCACTGTGCTCTGTTGTGCTGAATTAAAAGAAAAGCCAGTACCTGACCTCAAGGAACTCACAGTCCAATTGGGGGAGAAAACATTCAAACTGGTATGAACAAAATATAGACTGGAGAAATTAGAGATAATCACAGAAGGAAAGGTCTAGCTCTAAGGGGAATTGGGGAAAGCTTCTGGTTGAAGGGGACTTTGGTTGAGTTTTGAAGGAAACCAGCAGTCAGCAATGAGGAGGGAAAGCATTCTAGGCATGGGGAATTGTCTGAGAAAATGCTTGGAGTTAGAGGGTGAAGGGTCTTGTCCCAGGAACAAACAAGGAGACCAGTGTCACTGAATTGTAAAATATGTGTAGGGAAAAAAGGTGTAAGAAGATTGGAAAGGTGGTGGGGGAGGGAGGGGCTTTAAATGTTAAACACAAGATTTTATATTTAATCCTTTAAGTGATGGGTAGGGACTGGAATTGATTGAATCGAGGGGAGGGAGTGGGCAGCAAGGGGATGACACAGTCAGACCTCTGCTTTAAGAGGATCTTTTTGGCAGTGAAATGGTGAATAGACAAATAGGGAGAGAGAGGCTTGAGTTAGGCAGAGAGACCAACCCGTGACAGTCCAGCCATGAGGTGATAAGGGCTGGCAACGAGGTGGTAGTAATGACAGAGGAAAGAAGGAGGCATATAAGAGAGATGTTACCAAGGTCAAATGGACGGACCTTGGCAAATATAGGTAGTATTGTTATGATAGCTGATAACCAACATTTATAGAGCATTTTATGGTTTACAAAGAACATTTCCTGTCTTTTATTCCCCCCCCCCTTTTATCGTAATAGTTCTTACAATAGCTGAGCAATTTTTGAAAGGTAAGACAACCAAAGCTCAGTTTTATATTAGCTCAGTTTTATATTATTTCACAGTTTACCAACTGCTTTCCTTACAAATCCCTAAAATGTAGCACAAATGCCAATATTTTTAATCCCCATTTCAGAGACTGAGGAAACAGTCTAAGAGAGAGTAAGTGGTTTGCTAACATCACACAGCCAAGAAGTAGCAAAGCTGAGAGAACTCTTCTCATTCCCCATCTGGGGCTATCTTGCCTCTCAGAAAGAAAGAGTTCTTCATTTTTAGAAGGGAAAAAGGAAAAGACAGGAAATAGCAATGATGTCTGGTATCAAGTTCAAAATCAAACATTTCCAACATACTAGTGATCATAGAATATTAGGCTGAAAGGACTCTTAGAGATTACATAGTTCAACATCCTGGTTTTACCAAAAAATAAACCCAAAACAAAACCCAAAAAACCCAAATCAAAACAAAACTGAAGCACAGAGAGAGGGGTAGGGTGAAGGATTTACTCAAATAAACTACTGATGAAACATATCAGAATCTTGGTCTCCTGGGTCCTGGGTTTCAGGTCAGGATTCTTGCAATAGGCTATCCCATGACCACTAAGTCAGCAACTCCATTTATTTTTATTTTTTAACTTTCTAATGATCTCATTCTACTGTGTAAATACAGTTTCAATACGTGTGAAGTTGATAAAAGACCACTGCAAAGCTTACATACCCCCCTGAAAGCTACATTAAAATTTTAACTTACAAAAGCTGAGAATGTATTCCTTAAAATAGTCTTCTATCAATCAGCGTGGTACAGAACATGATACTATATTAGTTTCACTTAAATGAACTGTAATTAGTCTGATTTTCCTGTCTGCATGACTCCTCTTAATTTTCAGAGGCTCTGATTCCAATGGAGGTCATGCACATAAAGCTGAATGCATTTAGCTGTTTGGATGCTTAAAAGGCAGTAAAATCATCACTCTATTTTCATTTTACTAGAGTGGAATAACATAACATTTTAAGGATAATTTTGAGAGATATGAAGCCATTTTGGGACCATATATTGCCAGAGCTGAAAGGGACCTTAGGATATAGAATATTGATACTGCGAAGAGACCTGAGAACATAGAATGGTAGAGCAGACTGGGAATAGATCTTAGAACACAGGATCTTAAATCTGGAAAGGACCTTAGAACACAGAATTAAGTTGGGAGTTCACTGGATCCCTCCCAGTTAGAGCTGGAGCAATCACTGGGAAAGACTTTAGAGATCATCTAGTTTTTGAATGTTATTGTTTCATTAGTTGATATTTCTATAGAATTTTAAAATTTACAAAACTCCTAAGAGGCTGATGTGATTGCTATGATTTTTAGTTTATAGGTGAGGGAAACTGAAAAGTAAGAGACTGTACTCAGCTTTCTGTCCAGAGGACAGAATCTAGGATCAATGTTCTCACCACTGTACTTAGGGCTTTCCTTTTCCATCAGGTGAGGGTGTCTCCCTTGAATGTTTTCAGTTGTTTAAAATCCTTTTGTAAGATCCTTCCAATGCCAAATGTCTTTTGTTGCAGGTCTAAAGCCCTAATGTCCATTAAAATCCAATTCAGGGAAGAATAATTATCAAATTGGTGAATTGAGGTTCTGTTTAAATATTTATTGCCAAAGCTGAATCTTTGCTTTTTTAAAAAACAGATTTTAAAGCTTTTTGGCTTTAAAATTTTTCTTAAAAAAAGCTTTTTTACTTTTGTTTTTTGGTTGTAGATAATTAGTTGTATACCAGAGCATAGGTAAACAAGAATGAAGACATTGGCTTTACCAGTATTACTTCAAGCCATGGAAGTAAAACTGGGAGAGTAGCATGACCACATCCTGTCACCTTTCAGTGAAGTTTTTGAAAAATACACAACACAGAAATTTAATGGAGAGGAAAGAGGAACCTGTTCCCTATTCTTTTCCATCTGCGTTCTCTCCCCCTCCCCCACTCCCACTCCCACCCCTGCCCCTACCCCTTTTCCCTCTACAGCTGGCAGCCCAGGTGTCACATTAAGTATTCTGGGTGGGGCAGGGCACGAAGGCATTCCCGGGGCCCCACTGTGCTCCTCAGAGATCACAGCATGATAGCTTTGGAGAGTAGGAGGAGACCTTGGAGATTATCTCATCAAACCCTTTCATTTTATTGTTGTAGGCGAGAGAGGAGAAGTCACTTACAGAAAGCCACCTAGCTTATCAATGGAAGACTGGAATTTGAATCCAGATTACTTGGGAAATTTAACAGCCAATTTTGTATGCAGGGGAATGGACACGTGTCAATCATCATAAGGTCTCCCATTTACAGGGCTATTTAACATCTACAAAGCAATCTTCTCTCAATAGCCCAGCTAGGTAGGTAGTGTAATTATCATTATCCCCATTTTGCAGATGAGGAAACTGAAATTTAAAATAGGGAAGTGCTAGGTAAATTAGCTACTCAGGGTCAAAGTTCAGACTCTTTCCATTATGCTATACTATTTCTCACTGTTCAGGAAGGAACAGGTACCCCTTTTTCTCTCATGTACTTATAATATTCTGTTGTGTTTTGTTCTTATTTATGTCCATGTTTTCAGCTCACCCTTCCTGCTACGCTGTAGACTCACTCCATCAGTGAAGTGCCTGACCGATCTCATTCGTTTTGTGTTCACTAAAGGCATATGATCAGATCTTTTAAGTATTTGTTGAATGACAATGACTGGATGAATGATGAAAAATAACAGCTGACTTTTAAAAATATAACTCATTTAAGCGTCACAGCAACCTAATGAATGAGGTAGGATGGCAAGTATTATTACCTTTATTTTACAACTGAGGAAACTGAGGCTTGTAATGGTTAATTGACCTAAGGTTCATGTCAATAGTAATACTAGCTCACATTTCTAAAGTGCTTTAGAGTTTAATAATGTGCTTGATTCATAGTAATTCTGTGAAGTTGGAAGAACACATATTTCTCTCTCTCTCTCTTTCTCTGTTTGTCTGTCTAAGTAACTTGGTAGCCCAATGGATAGAGAGTTAGGTCTGGAATCAGGAAAACTTACTAGCTGTGTGACCCTCAGCAAATCACTTACTCTGTGCTTGCATCTATTTCCTCATCTAGAAAATGGGCATGATGATAATAGCACCTATCTTCTAGGATTCCTGTGAACATAAAATTATAAAATGAAATAATATTTGTAAAGTGCTTTGCAAACCTTACAGTGTTAGATAAATCAGTTTTTATCATTGTTATGATGATGACGATGACAATTTCCAGAACCATGATTTCATGTTATAGGGAGCTCCTGGTGAGGAACTATTCTTACCAATGCAGATGGGAAATTGCTTCTCAGTTTATAATCTTAGAGGTTTGGCCCCAGCTAAGAAACTGCTCCTTGGCCACATAGTTTGTATAGAGAAGCAGAGGAAGGATTTAAAAACAAGTCTTCATGATTCTGAGGCTGTATCCTCTCTGCTAGGCTGCAAGTATCATTCTCCTTGTTTTAAAGAGAAGGAAACAGACTCAAGAGACAGGAAATGGTTTGATCAAATCATAAAGAGCTGGTCAGAAGTAGGAAAGAAACCCACATCTCTTGGCTCCCCTAAGATTACATAAAATTGCACTTTAGAGTGGGAAGAGACCCTAGAAGCCAGATGTGAGAGGTGAAGCTTAGAGAGGTTTAAGTGCCTTGTCTAATGTCACCTAGGTGTCAAGATGGCAGATTGGACACAGTGTTAGAGCTAAAATTGATCTTATTCTACTGATTGATAGGGATAGAAAAGATCTTAGAATGCTGAATGTGAAAATTTGGGAATTGGAAGAGACTTTAGGACAAGAATATTAAAGCCAGAGAAAGTCTTTGAACATATAAAATCAGAGGTGGAAGGAAATTAAAAACATAAGACACAGCATGTCAGAACTGAAAATCTTAGAACACAGAATATTAGAGGTGGAAGAGACCTTAGGACACTGAATATGAACAGTAGAACTGAGAAAGGCCTTGGAACCTAGAATGTCAGACATGGACAGGCCATAGAACACAGAAATTCAAGACCCCTTAAAGATCATCTAATACAACCCTCTCATTTTATTTTATTTTGTTTTGCTTTGTTGGAAACAATCAGGGTTAAGGGACTTACCCAGAATCACACAAGTAGTAATTGTCTGTGGCTGAATTTAAACTCAGGTCCTTCTGATTCCAGGGCTGGTACTCTATCCACTGCACGACCTAGTTACAAATGAGGAAAATGAGGTCCACAGAGAATGATTTCTTCTGGTTACACGGAGAGTTAGTGACAAAACAGATCAGAAGTGTCTCAATTTTTTTTTTTCAACAGTGTGTCAATGTGACCAGAAATCCATGTTGTTCTAAGCCCACATAATTTTTTTATAATGACTAATCAATCCAGTCAATCAAAAAATATTTATTAAGTGCCAGCTATGTTCCAACTACTGTGCTAAGCCCTAGGGATTCAAAGACAAAAACAGCCTCTGATCTCAGGGAGCTTACCTTCTATGGAGAAAAGAATGTGCTCTCACCTAGATGAATATAAAAGATTTGGAAAAGTTAGTAAAAGATAATTCTTTTGTAGAGTGAGGAAAAGTACTATCAACTGGGGGAGGAGTGGGGGTGGAGGTGAGGGGATGAGGGGGTGGGGGAGTGGGGGGCTTGGGTCAGAAAGGGCTTAAGTAGGAGGTGGTACCTAGACTGAGCTTTAAGGGAAACCAGAAATTCTAAGAGGTAGAGGCAGGGAGGGAGAACGTTCCAGTAATGGACATCAACTTGAACAGATGCACAGGGAGAAATGTGACATCCTGTGTGAAGAACAGAAAACAGGCCAGTTTGGCTGGCATATAGAATAAATAGAATGCTGGTCACAGAGTCAGGAACACATCTTCCTGAGTTCAAATGTGGCTGCAGACAGTTATTATCTGTGTGACCCTGGGCAAGTCACTTAACCCTGTTTGCCTCAGTTCACTCATCTGTAAAATGAGTTGGAGAAGGAAGTGGCCAATCACTCCAGCGTCTTTGCCCAGAAAACCCCATGTGGGGTCAGGAAGAGTCAAACAGGATTGAACAAAAAGAACAAATATGTATTAAATCTGCAGAGGGAGACTGGGGTTAGGTGGGGAAGGACTTCAAATGCTAAACAGTGGAGCAGGGGTTCTTAATTGTTTTTGTGTTATGGAACTATGTAGCAGTCTGGTGAAGCCTATGAATCCCTTCTCAGAATAATGTTTTTAAATGCTAAATAAAAACACACAGAATTACAAAGAAATAACAATTACATTGAAAAAGTTATCAAATTATAAAAAACTCCAAATACCAAGATCACAACCCCCAGGTTAAGAACCCCTGGCCTAGAGGTAATAAGGAGACACTGGAACTTTGTGAGCAGGAGAATGACATCATCGGATTTGTGCTTTGGAAATATCACTTGGACAACCGTATGAAGGTTAGATTGAAGAAAAGAGAGATTCTAGGCAGGAAGACTAATTAGTACGACCTTCAGCAGGAGTTGGTTGCTCAGTAGGAGTAGCAGGTAGGTGGTAAGTCCTCACTGCCCTTCCAGCCTTCCTTCATGCTAACTAATTAAGTACAATAATTTTTCCTGCCACAAATCTCAGAATGATCATAAACCATGGTTAGGTAAGCCATGTCTGGCCAGTAGGACAAATGTTTAATGCCAGGTTCTGAAGCAACTAGTGCAGAAAGCAGATGTGGAGGATACAGACTTGAGTTTTTACCGATAGGATGAGTGTGTGTGTTCACCCTTGGTTGCCAAAGAAGGTCATCAGAGAAACGATGACATGACTTGCACTTGACTTTGTTTTGAGTGAGGGAGGGCTGTGCAGGTCACCAGCCTCACTTCTCCTCCAGAGCCATCTGAATCCAGTGACCACATATTCATCAAGATGACTGGAGATGACCCAGGATGAGGCAATTGGGTTTAAGTGACTTGCCCAAGGTCACACAGCTAGTGAGTGTGAAGTGTCTGAGGTGAGATTTGAACTCAGGTCCTCCTGACTCCTGCACTGATGCTCTATCCACTGTACCACCTAGCTCCCCTGATAGGATGAATAAGACTTAAATAGAGGGAGAATAATAGGGAGGCTATCCTGAGATGGACAGACAACACATCGAAGACAAACTCAGGTGTGAGTGTGTTGGGTGGATGTTTTCTTGGGATAATTGAGGAACTCATTGTGGGAGGAGGAGAGGGTTTGTGCAGGAGGCAATCAGTATCTGTCCAGCTGTCATAGTGGGAGGAAGGTAAGTTGAACTACTGGGAAAGTGTTTCAAGAAAAGTTAAAAGGACATCTGGAGAAGAGTCTTTGTCAAGACCTTTATTCAGTGCTCAGGGGCAACAGACAACTAGGGAAATAACCTCAGGAAGGCACTGAAAGCATGCATCAAAACTCCAATATTCCAAATTCTCTTCAGAACTCAGAGATAGATTATCCTAAACTATATTAGAGGAATAGAACACCTGATCTACCACCCTTTGTACTTGTTTTCCTTTCCTGGTCATAGAGTCTTCCCTCCTGCCCCATTTTCCCTTCCTTTAACAGATATAACCATAAGTCTGTCTGTAGCAGTTAATCAACAAACATTTATTAAGAGATTACTATCTTCCTCATCTGTAAATGGGGATACACTGGAGAAGGAAATGGCAAACCACTCTAGTATCTTTGCTAAGAAAACTCCATGGACAAGTCCACGAAATCACAAAGAGTAGGATACGACTGAATGACCAAACAATAAATGTGCTAGACGGTATTCTAGGAGCTAGGAATACAAGGGAACAGTGAAATGATATCTGCCCTCAAGGAATGTACATTCTAGCAGGTGAGAATATACAAGATATATGGAAAATCAATCCAAAGTATTTTGTAGGGGGAAGCATTAGCAGTTGTGTTAGGATCAGGAAAGGCTTCCCATAAGAGCTGTCACTTGAGCTGAGACTATAAGGATCCAAAGAGATGGAGATCAAGAGGGAATACATGCCAGCCATGAGATGACAGAAGATGTTGGCTTTGAGGAACAACCAAAGAAAGGTCAATTTGACTGGACTGAAGAATAGCAATGTGTGATAATATTGAAAAGGTAGGTTGGGTCCAGGTTATGAAGGATTTTATTTAAATGTCAAATAGAAAGGAGTTTATATTTGATTTTAGAGGTAATAGGGAACTATTGAAATAGGGGAGTGATATCGTCACACCTGCCCAGCTCTAATCGACTCCCTAGCTTCTTTCCTACAACACTGCTTAAGTCTATTTTCTTCTGCCACTAAACTACATGCTTACAGAAGATTATCCAATCTTCTACTTCACTGAGAAGATTGGGACCATTTAGCTTCAGCAGCTTCCTTCCTCATCAACATCACTGACTGTACCTTATCCTTTCCTTTGGTCATGGAGGGCAGATCATTTCTCCAAAAGGCTAAAAATCTTTTTGTCTTGTATATATGGAATCATTTTACTATTCCCTTTCATCATTAAAAATTCTGTGTAAAGCCTTCTCCTCCCTTAGCTGTACACCAAGATGGCAACCTCCCTCCTAACTCTTCTGCTTAGGTGGCTTTCAGGCCTCATGCCTGTCAGAGGGGTCTACTGGGTGCATGCTACTCCCCGGGCTCTCTGCACCAAAACTCCACCTGAGGAAGAATCTGCCATTTCTGTCTTCCTCTATCAGGATGCTCCCTGGGAATATCTAGAGACAGAAGAATACCTGGCTCAATATGGCTCCCATCCAGTCTGGGCTGATTATCAATGAAACCACAAAGGTGATATTCCACCCCAGCGAACCCATAAGACATGCATTTGAGGGAACAAAGTTTCTGGGAATCCTTGCCCTATCTGCCGGGATCAGAAGCTCCATGTGAACTTTAGAAATGTGAAACTCTTGGAGCAGGTTGTCTGTGCTCACACAGGTATCATCTTCCATGCCCCATGCACAGGTGTCTGTATAAAGCAACATAAGAAGCTGACAGTGGCTATCCTGGAGGTCAGAGACCATGGTCTTCTCAGTTACCACATCCCACAGGTACAGCCACTCCCATGGAGCTGTGGACTGTACTCCAATGGCTCCTGCCCAGGCTGCTGGTACTTCTTGGTATCCATGGTACAATTGGCAGCAGCCACCTGAGAGAGAGCTGTCCCGTTTTTGTCGTCTACATCAAGGCCACCTTAAGGAAGAGAGTGGACCTCCACCAGAGATGATGCCCGCAGTTCCATCTCAAACTGATATTCTCACTGAAGGAGAGGAATCTACGAGTGTTCACTAAAAATGAAGTAGTGAATATACTCTGTGATGCTCCAGAGCTTAAGGATGGATGCTAGAAAGCCCTGATGCCTGAACTAAACTGATTCTTATTCCTCCCTTTTTTAGAAATGGGTAGGATAATGGCAAGCTCTGACCTAGAGGAGAAGAGAAAACAGGGAGAAGGCAAAATTAGTGTTTTTGGTGAATTTCCCTGTATGCTGCTTCTCCCCCCTCCCCTATGTTCATTGCAGGGGTAGGGGGTGCCTAACTTGTCAAGTCAACCCTGTATAATAAAAATTCTTTTATTATAAAAAAAAATTCTGTGTAAAGTGAATGTTTAGGTATTGGAGGTTATTTATGGTTATGTGACAGGCATTATGATTAGCACTTTACAAATATTATCTCATTTGGTCCTCGTAACAACCTTGTGAAGTAGGTGCTTCTATTACCTCCATTTTACAACCGAGGTAACTGAGCCAAACAACAGTTAGGTGATTTGCCCAGAGTTATGTAGTAAGTTACATAGTAAGTGTCTGAGAAGGATTTGAACTTCCTGAATCTAAGCCCAGCGTTTCATCCACTGAACCATTTAGCTGTTTCATTGTAATGGGAATAGTAGCAACAACAGTAATAATAGCTAGCTTTTTACATGGGTTTTTTAGGTTTGCAAAGTACTTTACAGGAATTATCTCATTAGATCTGCACATCAATTCTGCAAAGTGGATGTTATTATAATTTACCTTACAGAGTTGCTTTGTGGTTCAAATAAAATTAATGCTTTATCAACTTTAAAGTACTAAAGATGTGACAATTATTGTAACTTTCATCAATTACAATTTCATAGACATTTTGGAAGAACAAATTTGGTTCCTATGCTACATTACTGCCACTACTACTACTACTACTACTACTACTACCACCACTACTGCTACTACATACTACATACTACACTACTTTTAACTCAGGTGTTCCAGCCGTCCAAGTTATAAATGATGTTGTAAATAATCTCTTGGCCCAGAGAAGACAAAACTGAGGAGGGACTTGGTAGCTGCCTTCAAGTATTTGAAGAGCTGTCACCTAGAAGAACTATTAGACTGGTTGTGTTTGGATCTGGACATAGGATTAAGAGCAGTAAGAGGAAGTGTGTTATGGTTCAGAAATTTCATTCATGTCTGACTCTTTGTGACCCCATTTGGGGTTTTCTTGACAAAGATATTAGAGTGATTTGCTACTTCCTTCTCTAGCTCATTTTACAGACAAGAAAACTGAGGCAAACAGGGCCAAGTGACTTGCCCAGGGTCACCCAGCTAGTAAGTATCTGAGGCCAGATTTGAACTCATGAAAATGAGTCTTCCTCACTCCAGGTCCAGCACTTGTAAAGGGGCAAATTGAGATTTGATACACAGGATAGTAGGATTGAGAAATGACCCAACAATTAGAGTTGTTCAAGTGGTCCGAAAGCACATGTAGGGAGGCAGTGGTTCCCCCTCCTTCAAACAAAACTTGGAGAAACTGTAGAGGGGATTCTTGCTGAGGTATAGGTCAGGCTAGGTGGACTCAGTTTCTTTCCAGTGCTGAGACTGTGGGATTCCATGACCTTGGCCAGGGCTTTGTCCTACGAATCATGCCTTTTTGCTCATGCATTGCCAATCTTTCCCTTTCTATTGATTCTTCTCATCTGTCTGCAAACGTGGTCAGGCACCCCTAGTCCTAAAAAAGCTTTCCCTTGACCCTTCAAGCCTTCAGAGCTGCCATTACACTTCCCCTTCCCTTTCATGACGAAAATTCGTGAAAAATCTACGCTCAGTGTCTTCACTTCCTTGTTACAGACTCCTCAACCCTTTGAAAACAGACTTCCACCCATTTTGTTCTTAAGAAACTGCTGTCTCTAAGGTCAAGAGTGACCCTACTGCCAAACCCAGTGCCTACTAAAAACAAACTCTAAATTTCGAAATCCTCAACAAAACAGATATTCAAATAAACGATAAAATCCGATATAAAACTATGAGCTCCATGTGATTTGTTATTTGTCTTTTTAAAGCATAGGTTGACAAGAATGAAGCAATAATAAAAGCACTGTGTTCCCTTTTGACTTTTTTGCCTTGAATCTTTCATATTTTGTTGTTCTTTTGTATATATGTATGTGTATATACATATATATGTAATCAAGGTGTATGTTGTTCTGATTCTATTTTCTATATTTTGCATCACTTTCATACGAGTCTTTGCAAACTTCTTGGCATTCTTCATATTTGGCATTTGTTATGGCACAATAATATTTCATGAGTTCATATGTCACAGGAGCTTGGAGGTATAGTAGACTGAGTATTAGACCTGGAGTCAGAGAGACCAGTTCAAAGGCTGTCCTAGACACTTATTAGCTGTGTGACCCTGGGCAAGTGCTTAACCTGTGTTTACCTTAGTTCCCTCAACTGTAAAATGGGGATGATAACAGCACTTAATTCAGAGTGTTGTGAGGCCCAAGTGAGATAACCTATGTAAAATGCTTTCCAATCCCTAAAGTGCTATGAAAATCCTAGCTATTATTATTAATTTATTATCATTCACTATTAATATTATTATTAATAGCTAACATTTATATAGTGCTTACTATGTACCAGACACTATGTTAAGATCTTTGCAATTATTATCTCATTTTATCCTCACCTGGAAGGTAGGTGCTATTATTAGTCTTATTTTACACCTGAGGAAACTGAGGCAAACAAAGGTTATGTGACTTGTCCAGCTGTGTGACTTATCCACACAACTAGAAGGTCTCTGAGGTCAAATATGAACTCAGATCTTCCTGATTCCAGGTCTAGTACTCTATCCACTGTATCTACTACCTGCTTCTAAATTATCACCATGATTTGTTTGGTCATTGCCAATTTTTTGGATATATTGGCTATTTACAGTTTTTATTATTATGACTATGACTATTTTCATGCAAATTGAGTTTTTTCTTTAAAAAACATCTTTAGTGTGTAATTGTAGTGGTGATATTACTGAGTCAGAGTGCGTGAATAATTCTCTAGCTTTTATCCTGTATTTCTATGTTTTCCAAAAAGATTAGGCCAATCGACAGCCCAAATGATAGCACTAATTTGTTCACTTTCCCACCAATAATCCAGGGTCCTTTTATTCAGTTCTTTTCCTGTATTTTCCTTCACTTCTCTCTATCTTTTGACTCTGTGAACAAACCCTCCCTTCTTTTGTGGGTGACACCTCTCTCCACCTGCCACCTCCCCTCCCCTTTTGCTGGGGATTCTGACTTCTTTGACTTCACAGATATTGAATCTCCTGGTTTTCCTTTCACCTTTCTAATCACTCCTTTAATGATTCTTCATTCTCTTTCTGAATCCTGAATGAGAGTGTTCCTCAATCAATCACAGAAATAAGCAAGCAGCAAACATTTATAAAACACCTACTTTGTCCTAGATACTATCTAAGTATTGGCAATTCAGAGACAAAATGAAACAGCCCTATCCTCAAGAAATTCATATTCTTTGGGGAGAAATAGTATACACATATGTGAGGCAGACAGACAGACAGATAGATAGATGGATAGGCAGAAAGATCTAACAGGGTGTGTCCAGAGATGCTTCATCTGCTTCCTAATGACCACAGTGCTAACTCTGTTTGGATATTTTGAGGATGACAGAGTCCTTGGCTACTTCCCATGATCATGTGTGACTCAGTGCTGAAGGACTCTTGGCATTTTGGAAATGATGAAGCAGTACCCTTATACTTTTCAGCCTCTCCCATGAGGGATAGGGTTGGTGGGGAGAACATTTCCCCTCCGACAGAAGCCTGGGGACCTCTCCCATATGGCAATCTTCTGAGTCTGAGAAACCCAAAGATCTTGTGATCAGCAGGAGAGAGGATAAGGCCAATGCCTGACCGGGCTTGCTAGAAGCCACCTCTCCTGAGGGGAACAGTATATAAGGTGAAATGTAAAATGCTCATTCACCAGTCCCAGAAACAGCTTCACATTTTGGTGTGTAAGTTTCCATCTCCTGGGAGATTATAACGTAATTCATACATCTGCTTGCTGAAGTTTTTTGTCAGTGTGCTTGGGAGGATTTTTGCTGTTACGCATTTCTTTTATGTCTAGGAAATAAGTGCCTGCTCCACATCTGATTTACATGGTCCACTAATCTCCTCTTTCTCTGTCCCTTTCATTTTGGGGGTTCCCTAAAAATGAGCCCCAAACTGAGTTTTAAGTAAATCTTCCTTAGAGGGTGAGGAAATGAAAAGCTAAATACTGAGAGAAAAAGAGTCTTTCATTAGAGTCCAGGCTCTCCCAAGACTCACCCTGGCCTGACCACATGCTTGGGTGCAGAGCAGATTGGCCCCTTAGCAGAGAAGGAGAAGGTGCGGAGCTCCAGCCCCTCCTGGGTGCAGCAAGGGTTTTACTTGTTTGCTATTTACAAAATAGACACAAATTTTGGAAGGGACCTAGCAGCTCTGAAGAATTAGAAAAGACCTAATGTAGAAGTTAGCATTTGAGCAGAGCTTTAAAAGGAAACTCATGATACTAGAGTAAGAATAAGAGGTTAGCAGAGAGGGCATTACAGAGATGAGGAACACCCTGTGCAAAGGTAAGTAGATAGGAGATAGAATGCTCTGGGTGGGAGGAAGGGCAAAAATGCTACCTTGGACCATAGAGGGCATGAAAAGTAATGTATAATAAAGTTAGAGAGGTAGGTAGAGATCAGGTTATAAAGGGCTTTATGTGTCGAATACAAGAATTTGTGCCTGATCTGAGAAGGGCCCAAGGTCTCCCAGTGCATGCTGGGTCATCTCCAGTCATCCTGATGAATATCTGGTCACTGGATCCAGATGGTTCAGGAGGAGAAAGTGAGGCTGGTGACCTGCACAGTCCTCCCTCACTCAAAACCAAGTCAAATGTAAGTCATGTCATTATTTCTCTGACGGCATGGTCTTCTTTGGCAACGAAGGATGAATGCAGACTCCTCCAGAACTCAGTATAGTGCTTAATAAAAGTTTATTGATTAAATGATTGATTCGCATAATACTGTTTTTTAAATACATAAAGATACCTTAAAAATGTAAATACATAAAAATAAACAAGATTACAGGGGAAATCAGTTATATTAAGTTTTAGATACCTATATACCTAAATAAACAAATTTAGAGGCCCCAGGCTAGAACCTCCTATTCCAGAGCTTTCTGAGCAGGGAAGTGACATGGCAAGACATGTTCTTTGGGAATATTACTTTGGCTCCTGAGTGAGAATGGATTTGAAGGGGAGAAATACTTGAGTCAGAGACACCAATCCAGAGGCTATTAATAATAGTTCAAGTGAGAAGAGTTGAGGGCCTGAATTAAGATGATAGCCTTGTGAGTGGACATAGAAGGATGATATGAGAGAAGTCGTAGAAGGAGAATTGGTAAGCTTGGCAACTGTTTGTCTTTATAGAGTGAGGGAGAGTCTCTCCTTGGCCTGCTTCTCTGTCAACAATTTTATTCACTTCTACAGCATCAATTGGTTGTTGTCCTTAATTCTCAAAGAGGACCAAAATGGCATCAATTACCATTGTGATAAAGATCATTCTCAAGTCTACATCTCTAATATAGGCTGGTATCTCCGAAGTCCTTCAGGTTATATCCATCTGGAGGCATCACTGACTCTTCAAGCTGAGTATGTCCCAAATAGGGTTGATTCTCCTCAAAATCTGTTAGCCTTTTCACTTCCTCACTTTCAAAAACATCACCATTCACCTGCATCCCGCATTCATAACCTAGGAATTTTCTTTGATTGTTTCTTCCCCCTTATATCACATATGCCATCAGTTTTATCAAGCCCTGCCAATTCTAACTCTGGACTGTCATTGCATCTGTCTGCTCTTTATGACTATGCCCACCACCCAAGTACAGGCAGGTCCTCATAATCTCCCATGCAGTGGCTATTATTGTAATAGCCTCTTGACAGGCTTTCTATTTCCTCTCTTGAGCCCCATCAGTGCATCTTTCATTCCACTGCCAGAATTATCTTTTTTGTGTACATGTCATGGTTCTACTCAGAAATCTTCAATGCCTATGGAAACTCTTTGGCCAGGCATTCAAGCCCTTCCCTGTCTGTCATCACTCTACCTTTTCAATTTTCTCTTTCATATTACTCATTCACCCTCCAGTCAAAGATGCACTGATCTCTCGTCAATCCTTGCCTTAGCTCACCTCTGCTGTATTCCTGCATTCCCTTCCCTGTCTCTCATCAACTGCCAAATTCTTACCAATAGCCAAGTGAAAAAAAAATACTCCAAATCATTAATAATTAGCAAAATGCAAATTAAAGGTAGATGTTCTTTCTGACACCCATCAGACTGGCAAAGATGAGAAAAATGAAAAAATGATGAATGGTGGAGGGCGTGTGAGAAAACAGGCGTATTGGTGGTTGAATTGAATTGGTCCAGAATGTTCCAAAGTGTTAGCTGTTTCCTTACACTTCTTCTTCCTTGTTTGTGTAAAAGCTTGCTTTGACATTCTGATTACATGAGACAAATATTCCTAACTTTTCTTCTTCTCTAACTGCCAGCATGCTCCTCTTTCCCTCTCTTTCCATTCTCTTTCCAAAATCACAAAGATGTAACAGAACCCCACCACCAGACCTTCTTCAATTGGCCTCCTGGACATGTTTATCATCTCCCTATGTTTAAGCAGTTTATTTTTCTTTAATCATTTCTCATTACTTATTAATGTTTGCTTCTTTATATTTCTTCTCACTCCTGTATTTGAACTTCAAAGTTTCTCTACAGTTCCAATCTTTTATGGAGTACTTTGAAGAGAGGTGGAGCCAAGATGGTGGATTAGGGCAAGCCCTCCAACTGAACTCTTCCAATATTCCCTTCCAAAGAACTTTAAAATAATGCCTCAAATCAATTTTGGAGCATCAGAACCAATAAAAGGTCATAGTGAGACATTTTTCTGGACTAGGAAAACTTAAGAGGTCTGCAGAAGTCTGTGAGGTAGAAACCTGTGTAGAGCCTACACACATGTAACAACAGCAGTGACCTCAGCAGCAGCGTCCTGAACTTTCAGCCTAGAGATGGTAAAGGGGTCAGAAAGTGATTGGGGGAAGGGGGGACTGGGTAGGTAGGTGGTGCAGTTGTTAGAGTACCAACTCTGGAGTCAGGAGGATCTGAGTTCAAATCTGTATGAGGAGTAGGCTGGTGACAGAAGAAGAAAGGTTAGGGAAATTTATCTCACATAATCAGTGTGTACAAACAAATAAGGAGAAGATAGAAGGGAGAAGATGACTCTTAGGCTTAATAGCTGTGTGACCATGGGCAAATCAGTTAATCCCTAATGCCTCTCCTAAAAAAAGGAAAGGAAAAATAAACTTTTGAGGAGGGACAGGATAAAAAGAGAGAGAGAAAGAAAAAGAAGATAATGGGATGGAGAGGGGGAGAAAGGACTAAACAGTAATCATAACTGTGAATGTGAATGGAACGAACTCACCCATAAAACAGAAGCAGATAGCAGAATGAATTAGAAACCAGAATCCAACAATGCATTGTTTGCAAGAGACAAACTTGAAACAGAAAAGCATACAGAGTTAAAATAAAGGGGTGGAGCAGAATTTAATATGCTTCAGGAGAAGTAAAAGAGGCAGAGGTAATAATCATGCCTTCAGACAAAGTAAAAGCAAAAACAGACCTAATTAAAAGAGATAATAAGAGAAACCACATATGGACCATAGACAATGAAGTTAAACAAAAAATGTTGCAGCAAGTTTCTCCAATAAAAACCTTATTCCTCAAATATGTAGGGAACTGAGTCAAATTTATAAAAATAAGAGCCACTTCTTCAATTGTTATTGTCATTTTTCCTTTGCGTCCAACTCTTTGTGACCCCAGTTGTGGTTTTCTTGTCAGACATAGGGGAATGGTTTCCATTTCCTTCTCTAGCTTGTTTTATAGATGAGGAAACAGAAGAAAATGTGGTTAAGTGACCAGTGCAGGATCACACAGCTAGTAAGTGTCTGAGGTCAAATTTGAACTTTGGAACGTGAGTCTCCCTGACTCCAGGACTGGCACTCTATCCACTGAACTACCTTAGCTGCTCATTCTTCAATTCACAAATGGTCAAAGGATATGAAAAGGATTTTCAGAAGAACATCAAAGTTCTCTATAGTCATATAAAAAATACTCTAAATCACTATTGATTACAGAAATGCAAATTAAAACAACTCTGCAGTACTACCTCACAGCTATCAGAAAGGACAAATCCTGGAGGGGATGAGGGAGAAATAAATATGCTGATGAATGACTAGTGGAATAATGTGCAGGTCCAATAGTTCTAGAGAACAATTTGGAACTATGTCCAAAAGGATATAAAACTCTATATATACCCTTTGACCCAGCAATAATGCTAACAAGTCTGTATCCCAAAAAGATCAAAGAAAAAGGAAAAGGAGCTATATGTACAAAAAATATTTATAGCAACTCTTTCAGTGGTAGCAAAGAATTAGAAATCAAGGGAATGCTCATCAATTGGGGAATGACTAAACCAGTTGTGGCATAGGATTTTGATGGAATATTATTGTGTTACAAGAAAAAAACAAGGGGTGTAGTTTCAGAAAAACCTGAAAAGATCTATATGAACTGATGCAAAGTGAAGTGAGAAGAACTGGAAGATCATTGAAATCTGGAGCAACAATATTGTAACGATGATCAACTGAAAGTCTTGACTATTCTGATCGATATGTTGATCTAAGATATTTCTAAAAGACCCATGATGAAAAAATTCCATCCATCTCAAGAGAGGGAACTGATGAACTCTGAGTGCCAATTGAAACATATTTTTTTACTTTTTTTGTTTTTTTTCCTGAAATATGGTTAATATGGAAATATATTTTACATTATTTCACATTTATAATTGATATATTGCTTGCCCTTTCAGTGGAGGGATAGGGGAGCCTAAGGGGGAGGGAGAGAATTAGAAACTCAAAATCTAAAAAGAAAAGAATGCTGAAAAATAAAAAAATAATAAATTGAAAAAAATTTAAGTAATTAAAATTCCTATTAACTAGTAAAAAAAAAATAAGTAATGCTTTGAAGGCCTCCATTTCATTAAAGATCCATTTCCCTCTGGCAGCATTATACTTAGTTTTTCTAGGTAAGTTTTTCTTGGCTATAAGCCAATATCCTTTAACTTCTGGATATCATATTCAAGTTTTCCTTGTTATGTTGGTGGTTGCTAAATCACATGTGGTCTGACTATGGCTCCTTAGTATTTGGATTGTTTCTGGCTGTTTCCGGTACTTTTTTTTTTTTTACCTCAAAGATCTAGATTTTGGTTATGATGTTTTTGGGATTTTTCATTTTGGGATTTCTTTCAGAAGATAACTGGTGGATTCTTTCTATTTCCACTATACTCTCTGGTTCTAAGATATCTGGAAAGTTTTTGTTTTTGTTTTTAAAGATTTTTTGAAATGTAATGCCTAGGCTCTTTTTTTTTTTTGGAAGTGGAGGAGTCAAGGCATTCCAATAGTTCAATAATTTTTAATGTTCTTCTCAAGCTGTTTTCCAGGTCAGTTTTTGCTATGAGATTCTTTACATTTTTTTCAGCATCTTGACTTTGTTGTAATATTTCTTGTTTTGCTTCATGAATTCATTGATTTCTGCTTGGTCCATTCTCATTTTCAGGGAGTTTGCTTGAGCAAGGTTTTGTACCTTTTGTGCCAAGCTGTTAATTCCCTTTCCAATTATTTCTTCCATATTTCTCCTTTCTTTTACAAATTTTCCCTCAAGTGTTCTCATTCCATTAATAAAAACATTTTAAAACTCTTGTTTATTTATTCTCTTCCAGGAATTCAAGTTGAGTTTGTGCCCAACTGTGAGGCATTGCTCGCTGATTCTTTGCTTATAAGATGATTTGGTGTTATTCTCTTCTGCATTTGTGTCTTAAGCATCCCTGTCTCCATGATAGCTCATTGTGGTAAGGTTCTTTTTTTCTTTGCCCATCCTTCCAGCCTTCTTCCTGACATTGGACTGGACATTAGGGCTGGGCTCAGCCACACTTCTGGTGACAGTCCTTCTGCTGTTCTCTTGGGCTATTGATTGTTGTGTTATTCCAGGATGTCAGACACAGGCTAGGGACCCTCAAGTTCTTCCAAAGACGTCTGATCTAGGGAAGAGGTGTCTGATTGCTGTGCTCCACCCCCATCCCCCACCCCCAACTCTGCTTCTCAACTTCCTTTCTCTATAAACAGCCAAAGGACTCCCTACCTTGGAGTACCATAATCTCTTCTCCCCACCCCTCACTCCCTTCCCAGATCTCCTCAGTCCACTAAGAATCCATGACCTGAAACTGAGGAACAGTCAACAAAGCTGTGAGTTTGCCCCTGTCCCCATTACAGGGTATCCTGGTCCAGGTCTGAGATGTCTTCTTGCCCTGGTGCACAGATTCACCCTGTGTATTGGAGTGTTCTGCCTCTGGCGCCAGACCCCATCCCAATGTCTGCAGACCTCTCTATCTATCTCCCTTTACTGACTGGACTAGACAAATGACTCACTGTGAGTTTTTCCTGTATTTTCACATCAGGATCTGTCTGGTGTATTTTCTAGATCTATTTGGAAAAGTTTGTGGAAGGGAGTCCACTGCGCTGCTTTCTATCACTCCACCATCTTGGCTCCCTTTCCTTTTATCCTTTCTTTTAGCATAATACTTTTCCATTACATTCACTTACCATAATTGTTCAGCTATTCCCCAGTTGATGAATATCCCCTTAGTTTCTAGTTCTTTATCATTACCAAATGAGCCAGCATAAATATTTTCATACATATGGATCCTTTTCCTCTTTCTTTGATCTCTCTGGGTTATAGGCTTACTAGGGGTATCACTGGGTCAAAGGATACGTACAGTTTAATAACTTTGGGAGGCATAGTTCTAAATTGTTCACTCTCATCTAGTTGAAAGAAGCAAGAAAATACAATAACGTAATTGGATACAGAAATACACTTTACTTAACAGGGAAATAGGAAGGAAAAGGGAAAAGAGGGGAAGCAAAATCAGAGGGAGAGTAAATTAAGAGAGGGATTAGTCCGAAGCAAAACAAACTTTTAGGATGTGCAAAAATATTCATAACTGTTTTTGAAGTGGCAAAGAATGGAAATCTGAGGGGGTACCTATAAACTGGGCAACAGACAAACAAGTTATGGTAGAAATATGATGAAATATTGTGCTGAAGTCTCATCAATGTAATGACTAACCAGGATTCCAAAGGACTAATAATGAAACGTTACCCACCTCCAGATAGAGAAGTGAAGTACTCAGAATGCAGAATTAGAAAAAAATTTTTTATAAATACAACTAATATAGAAATTTATTTTGATTGATTACACTTTTTGTAATAGCTTGTGTTTTTCTTTTTCTTTCTTTCTTTTTTTGTTGATCTTGGGTGGGACCCCATCAAACTAGAACATTTTATTTTATTTTCAATGTAAATTTTTTATTAATTAATCTATTTGTTTTCAGTTTTCTACAATCACCTCCATAAATCTTAGATTTTTTCCCCTCCCTCCCCTCTCCTTCCCTTCTCTCTCCCCGCTCCCTCCCTGAAATAAATAGTGTGCAATTTTATATGGGTTCTACACAGGTTGTATTTTTCTTATGCTCTTCTTGGGGGTAGGGATTGGCATGGGAATGTGAAAAAGCAGATCTTGACTGATTAAAACAAATAAAAATATATATATATTTTGAAAAGAAATGATGGAGACAGCTTCAGAAAAATCTAGAAACGATGTATGAATAGATGCAGAAGAAAGTAAGCAGACCTAGAAGAACAATCTGTACAGTAACAACAATGTTGTAGATACAAATAACTTTAAAAGACTTAAAAAAACCAAAACTCTAATCAGTGAAATGTCCAGCTAAGATTCCAGAGGCCCAGTGCTAAAGCATGTGACCCCCCTCCTAAAAAGAAAGGTAATGGAATAGGAGTGCAGAATGAAACATAATTTTTTGAATTTTAAATTAAATTAAATTTTTTTCCAATGAATTAAAATAACTTTTTCTCTCCCTGTTTTCCCTCCTTCTATTGGGAAAAAAAAAGGAAAAGCAAAATCATTGCAATAATTATTCAGAGTCAAGCAAAACAAATTCCGTCATTGGCTATATCGAGAAAATACTGACATTTTTCAATATAACCAATTTGAGATTTTTTTTTTGCTTGACTCAGCATATTTGTTTCAAGGGTTTTGTTTTTCTTTTCTTTCCTTTTCCCCCCAGTGTGGGGGGAGGTGGTATAGAGAAAAAGCTTTTTATTAATTAGAAAAATTAAAGTTTTTAAAAATTCCTGTTTGTACTGCACAAAATAACTCGAATGTGCATTCTTATCTATATTACACATCTCCTCCACTGTTAATGATGTCCTTCAGACCTCACATACAATATTTTGTTGTAACTCAGTAATGTATTTAAGTAATAGAGGGTATTATAATGATTTGTGCCGATGTCTAATCCCTTTACTAGACTATAAACTCCAAGACTGTGGGAACTGAGTTTTACCTAAATTTTATAACATCCTGCAGAGCTTAAGAACTTTGTTCTGTGCCTAGAAAGTGCTTAATAAGTGCTTATTGTTAGAAGAATATAAAACATTTAAAACACATGAGGTCAGTGAGTGGGGACTGGCTAATGTCCTTGACTAATACATTTGAATGAGAGAGTTATTCCCAGGTCAGGTAGCTTAGCTTACTCAAAAATGCTTTCAGAAAACTGTTCAGAAAGGTTGCTAGCTTTCTTTTTTTTTAAATTACAAAGAAGGTTGAGAGGGGGATGAAGCTCACCCTCCTACTCATCATGATAGCTACTTGCTCCCACTGTTTTGGTATTTCAGAGTTTACAAAGTCATTTTCTTACAACAACCCTGTGAAGTAAGTAATGCCTATATGATTACTTCAGTTTTTAGAAGAAAAAACTGAGGTTCAGAAAGGCCAAATGCCTGCCCCAGATAATATAGCTAGTAAGTGCTGGAACTGAGATCTCAACCCTGGTTCAGTGTCTGCAGGCCCAGGGTCCTTTCCATTACATGTCTCTGCTGCTACGTACACATCTGTGTGTTCAGAAAACCTCGTGATGCTGGGGATTTTTTTTTTCAACAAGTGATTAAGCTATATCCTATCAGTCAGAATTTCCTGTAGATTAATTCTCAGAACAGTAATTTATGGTTTCTTCATCTTCCTGGGTTGGGGTGAAATGAAGTAACAATGAATGGCAAAGGAAGGGTGTTGAGGAAGTCGAGCATGGACACAAGGCAAGCTAATATCCCTGGCTAATGCTTGTCTTTAAATAAGAAAGTATTTTAAACTCTCCAGGTCAGGTAGTTTAGCTTACTCAAAATAGGATATTCTAATATCTAGCAGCAAGAGGAAACTTCTTTCTCTTAGGCCGGAAGCTAAAAGTTTCCTGTGTCTCCTTCAGGTGTGGTTGCCAAAAGTTAGTTCATATATATCTATTTGTTCCAATGAGGGAAATTTTTTTTTCTAACATTTAAATTCAATTAAAAAATTACTTAGCACTTTCTATGTGACTTGACCTTTGCTAGGTACTGTAGTTATATTTAAATGAGAATGTGGAGAATATTAGATAGATACATAAATGAAAGATAGACTATTAATTAAGCACCTACTATGTGGTAGACTCTGTGCCAAATGTTAGGGATATAAATGAAAAGAAGAAAAACAGTCAACACATATTTCTTTTTAAGTTCTTACTAAGTGCCAGGCACTGTGGTAAGTCCTGGGGATACAAAGAAAGGAAAAAGAGTCCCTACTCTCAAGGACCTCAATTTTTAATGGATAAAGATAACACACGACAGGGGAAGAGGGATATAGTGGTGGAGATTGCTAGAAAGTAGCTTTGAAGCCCCGTTCCAGATGAGATAAAGTTAAAGCTCACCTCTCAGAGTTCTGGGACCCAAAGTGAGTGTCCAAGGTTCAAGTTAAGTCCTACCTTTTTGATTCAATTCAGTAAACGTTGATGAAGCACCTACTATGTGCCAGGCACTGTGGTAAACACTGACAATGCAAAAAGAAGCAAAAGATAGCTCCTGCCCTCAAGGAGTTTACAGTCTCATGGGAGAGACAACATACAAATATATAACATGCTGGAAAGGTTTTCTGTAGAAGGCAGGATTTTGTCAGTTGCTAAATCTTGTCCTTTCTGTTTCTACCTTCACAGCATTTCTCACATTCGTACCCTTCTCTCTTTTCACTTTCACCCTAGATAATTTCCTCTTACCTAGGCTATTGCAATAGCTTTCTAATAGGTCTTTCTAAGTCAAGTCTATCCCTACTCCAATCTGTTCTCCGCATAGCTGCCAAAGTGATTTTACTGAAGTAGTACAAACCTGTCCATGTCACCACTCTATTCAATACACCACAGTGGCTTATGATCAACTATAAACTCCTCTGCTGTCATTTAAAGCTCTTCCCAAACTGGCCCCATCTTCCCTTTTCAACTTTATTACACGTCACTCCCCTCTATATATTCTATGGTCTGGCCACACCAGTCTACTTGGTCTTTCTTCATATAATACTCTATATCCCAATCTCCATGTTTACACACTGGAGATCCCCTCCATTGTAATGTTGTCTCTTCTCATCCCTGTCTCTTGGAATCCTTGACTTTCTTTAAGACCCAGCTCAAGTGCTAATTTCTACAGGAGACATTTTCCTGGTCCCTATAGCTGCTGATACTTTCTTTTCCAAGTCACCTTGCATCTACTTTAAGTGTATTTTACAAATATATGTGTTGCCAAAGTCCACAAGGGACTTTGGCTCTGGGATCAAGGAGACCCCGGATTCATCCTGGGTAGTCTGACTTTCACACACCTGGCATACCCCCGAGCACCTGGAACAATTTCTACAACAAAGTTTAGTCATGATGCATGATCAGGGTTTCCTCTAAAAAGAGTGAAAAGAGTCCTTTCTAGAAAGTACTCAGTGTTGTTGTTCCATTGTGTCTGACTCCCTATGACCCCATTTTGGGGTTTTCTTGGCAGAGATACTGGAGTGGTTTGCCATTTCCTTGTCCAGCTCATTTTATAGATGAAGAGATTGAAGTAAACAAAGTGAAATGACTTGCCCATGGTTACACAGCTAGTAAATGTCTGAGAACAGATTTAAACTCAGGAAGATGAGTGTTCCTGATTCCAAGTCCTAGAGGTCTATCCGCTTTACTTCTTAGCTGCCATTTGTAGGAATGCTGAAGAGATTTTTCACATTCATCTTAGATCTGTACCATCTAAACAGTTCCCAAAGTTCTGATCTTCTGTCTAGCTAGGCTAGATGTAGCCCTCATTACTTCAGACTCATGAAGAGCCTGTCATCTTCTCAGAGAAGTGTTGTAGCTTCAGGAAATAACTTCCCAGTTAGCAACTGGCACCAACTCAGGAACTCCCTATCTCTCAGACTTCTTGAGGATCCTTGTAGGGCCAGAAACATCTGTTTTTCAGGACTGCTCTTTGGTGACTTGGGTTTAGGGAAACAAAACCAAAGAGGCAACTACTTGATGTCCAGTCTCAGGCTCACTTAGGCAACCACATGTTCTTACTGGATTGTACTTCAGTTGTAGATTTCATTGCTGCTGATGGGTTAGGGCAAGTAAAGGGTAGGGTGCTATAGAGAAATCCCCTTATCCTTTGCTGATAGCTTATAGGACAGTCTATATCTGTCCCAAAAGAGAGATTTGGAGGATTTAGAAGTTCCTACACCCTAGTGAGGGAGTGCCTCTTCTTGGCTTAGTTGCTAAACATCTTTAAAGTTACTGCCATCACGAGGACCAAGGGACTCATTAGGAACAGCTGAAAACCTTCACCTAGAAGCCAGCACACATGTCACACAGAAAGGGACCATAGCACATGCCAATTCCATGGGAAATTCTCCAGTTCAGCAAAACAGGGAGAGTGCTCATTACACTGATGCGTACATGTGTGCTTCCCCATTAGGACATAAGCTCTGAGGACAGGGATTATTTCACTTTTATCTTTGTATTCCAATGTATACAGTGTCTGATGTGTTGTTGGTGCTTAATAAATACTTGATTGATTATGCTTTATGGGAGAGACAAAACTCATACTTGCATGAAGGTGCTGAATGGTATAATGGACTAGGCGCTAGCCCTGGCATCAAGAAAGACCTATAATCTTGCCTTTGACACGTACTAAATGTATCTAGGTGGCTCAGTGGACCCGAATTCAAATCCAGCCTCACTGGATTAGCTGTGTGAACCTGGGCAAGTCACTTAATTTCTATTTATTTTAATCCACTGGAGAAGGAAATGGCAAACTACTCCTATATCTTTGCTAAGAAAACCTTGTACAGGGTCATGAAAAGAATATAACTGAACAATGAGCTGTATTGTTGGGGTAGTAGGACCTGGACCCCAGAGGATAAGGGACCATGTCTTTTGGCAACTCAGTCCCAGATTTTCCCATACATTTCAGCAGCCCAAATCACTGGTATCTCCACCCAAGACTATTGACCCACCTGTATCACCTAATTAGCTTACTTGAAGTTTCTTTCACTGTAACTCTCATCTAGATCACCAATTTAGTCTACCTGATGTCCTTTCACTGTGCTCTTGGTCCACCCCAGTCTATTTACCATTCCTTAATCCCATTCAGATCCTTTCACTCTCCGTTTGTTCATCAGTCTCACTCCTACTAACTTGCAGATTACTAGAAACCCTGCCCACTCCTATTGGCCTTACAATTTCGGATTTACTAGGAATCTGCTGGCCCTACTGGTTTACAATAAACCTTGCTACATTGACTAACAGAAGGCTTGAGTGATTGAATTCATTCTAGGCAGACTTGACCTATATCCATACATTTTGGGGTTCCCAGCACCCCAAACTGCAGCCGTATGACCAAATCATTCAAATTCTATGAGCCTCAAATGCCTCTCTGTAAAGTGGTGATAATAGCATGTAAGCTGTAAATTATTCTATTATAAGGTTGTTGTGAGACTCAAAGGATATTAATGTAAATAAAATCTATTACCAACCTTAAAAACGCCACATATCACATACACATATATTTACCCACACACACATACACACATATCCAGTATTATTATGTTATTATGAATAAGATGAAAATAATCTAAGACAGCAGGCCATGAAATGTCAAATGTAGGGGGCAGACAAAAAGTGCTATTGAGGCTCATAGATAATTAATGGAGACTAGAGAACTTAGAAGTCTTTAAGAAGGAGAAAAGACTACAATTCATCTCTTGGGAATGAACAGGATTCATATACGGAGAAGGGTGGGAGAGAGTATTCCAAAAAGAAAGGCTTACTATGAGAAGTGAGTCTGGATTGGCCAGTCTTTGGCTTGCCTTGTCCATTTTTCTAAAGCCCAACTCACATGATATTTGTGAAAGGACATAAAATATGCTAATCTTCCCAGTAAATTTCAAAACTGCAATACTCCACCCTGGCTTCCAAACCCATTTCTGTTGTCTCCACCAGTAGAATGTAAGTTCTTGGGGCACATGAACATAATGAAGTATTAATGTGTTGTAGGAAGCCATGAATGCGATGAATATAGAGAAGTATGGAAACAGATAGATTTATTTCAATAAATCAAGTCAAGAAAACAATATCACAGTAATTACAATAATGTAAATGTAGAGAACCACACACAAAACAATCAAAAGTGAATGTCACAAAATTGCCAACAATGAGCATGACCCCAAAGAAGAGATATGAGAAGACTCCTACTCTACTTCTTTGAAGAGGTGGGAGATCCACAGGTGCATCATATACTTTCAGACTTTTTTAGAGTATTTGTTTTTGCTGAGTTTTTTCCATTTTCTCTCTCTTTTTTTTTCTTTAAATTATTATTTGTTATATGGAATGGCATTCTAGGAGGTGAAAGGGAGAAGGATTGTGGGAGAAATTCTGGTAATGTAAAAAAAAGATACCAATAAAAATTCATTTAAAAAAAGAATGTAAGCTCCATGAGGCCAAGGAATATTGTCTACTTTTGTTTTTGTATCCCTAGTGTGAGAAATGAACCCAACTAACAAACCCCTAAAGGGGAGAAACAAGCTCATCTTAAACAAAGATCAGTATCTGTTGGGAAATCAGGAATGCTTTTATGAATCTTTATGTTCATTCCCCTTGAATGAACGGGCAGCTTCCAAGTGAGGGTGCAGGAAGATTACAATACGTTCATACTAGTGGAAGCTTCTTATTCTGCTCCGAATTTTGGATCTCCCGCCCCACCATCCATTGCCACATGACTTCATGTTCTCCTCTCTGATAGACTTTCCCTCAAATGCCTCATCAAGCCTGTGCACAAGTGTCTGACCTCTAACCTGACCATGCTAGGTCACAAATCTGATCACCCAAAACTGTGGAAACAGAACTTTTTCCTTGTTTCCCACTCCTAGTACTTACACAGTGCTTGCACCGTGTGTAAACATTTAACAAAATTTTTAAAAATGACCAAATTCATCTATTTATTCATTCTCTAATTCTCTGATTAGCAAATAACCTTTCTCCTCAGATCTCATATAATGAAGTTTTACCTATATTCTAATTCATGTAGCATAGACTATTATGCATTATAGAGTTATATGTATGTTTGTTATAGCTCCCTAGTAGACTATATGTTCCATGAGAACAGAGGTTGGATCTGAGAGAAATATTTTCCTTTTCTCAGTGTCAAACACAGTGTACTGAACTTTTGGTAAAGGTTTCTTGAATGAATCATACTAGTCATTACTCACATTTTTATAGCACTTTTACTCTTTAAAATCAGTTTCTTCATATCTCTTTGCATGCAATTACAAATTTTGTATCCCCATTTTAGAGATGGCAGAAAGTTGTCATCTCTTAAAAATAATTTGAGGCTTATATAAATAACTTATGGCCTAATGTGCATCAGAGCTGGGATTTGAACCCATGTCTACTGATTCCAAGGCTCCTGTTCTTGTCAGTACTCTACATATATAAATTGTGCTGACATGTTAGAACTTATGCACGTGGGCTACAAGCCCCAAATGGGGGAACTGTCAGATT
The DNA here is from genome assembly GCA_023548195.1 of Bettongia penicillata ogilbyi. Classification (NCBI taxonomy): domain Eukaryota; kingdom Metazoa; phylum Chordata; class Mammalia; order Diprotodontia; family Potoroidae; genus Bettongia; species Bettongia penicillata. The sequence continues at coordinate 18,749,070 of JAJHZJ010000292.1, forward strand.
TGGAAAGAAGTTTGAGAAAATGTCATTCCCATAAATAGAATTAACAGAGAATAAAAGAGTTTGCCCAGCTGCATAAGTAACCTAGTCTGGAGAGATGATGTGTTTGTGAATGGGTTGTTTTCCATCAGTCAATGAGGCCAGGATGTCTCCTAGAAAAGCATGGCTGGAATGTAGCTGATTGTTAAGAAAGTTGTGATTGCATTGTAGCATATCCAAGATAATGTCTAAACAAAAGCATTCAGATCTGAACATCCCCTAGGAAAGGGAGGGCCAGAGTTGGAGTAGGTCCATAATGGTAGTCCTCCAGCCTCTGTCTGGAGAAAAGAATTCTCTAACTCTAGTGACCATCCCAGACTCCAAGTAAGGATAGCAATACACACATACATACATACGTATGCACACATACACACTCACATACATATCTGTGTGTGTGTATGTATATATACACAAAAAGAAAGAGAGAGAGATAGAGAGAAAGAGAGAGAGAGAGTCTAGCGTACTCTCTACTCTAAATAACTGCCTCTATATAGGCAGAAATCTCCCTAGAATTGCCAGCTATTGATCATCTCTGCTCAGTGAAAGTGCCCTCCATTTCTTTTCGCTCTGATTCTATGCCCACCAAGCAATTCTTTCACTGCAATTTGGCCCTCTGAGTGGACTGATCCTTTAAGAGGAAGGAGTCTTTTAATTTAATGCAATTAAAATTATCCATTTTATATCTAATTTAGCTCTGTCTCTTGTTTATTCATAAATAATTTGCTTATCCATATGTCTGATAAGTAATATCTTCCACGTTCTTCTAATTTTCTCTTAATCTCTCTCTTTTTGTCTAGGTCATATTTGCATCTTGATCTTATCTTGGTAAATGTTATAAGATATTGGTTTTATTCCATAAATTAAAAATAAAGTGAATTTTTTAAAAGGAGGAAGGTACATGTATCAATGATTATCATGGATTTTCTGGCTAGGAATATTTCCCATTATCAGGGAATCAGCTGACTTGTGAAGTCTCTTGCAAGTTTGAATATATGGAATCTGTTGCCCAGAGCCTGATCACCTGGGACTGACAAAATGCAATCAGAAAGAGCACTGGATTAGAGTCAGGAGACCAAGCTTCTCTTCCTAGTTCTGCCACTAACTCTCTATGTGACATTAGTCAAGTTACTTCCCCTCTTTGAGAATCAGACTGTTTTTCACAAATTCAGGGCATTGGATTAGATGATCTCTAAGAGTTCCTTTTCCAGTTTGACACTGTATGAGTCTGTGAGAACCAGCACCAAAACCTAAGATGACTCCATGAGGCCTAGTCCTGGCAGCCAACAGATCATTTTCTTATTGAGTAGATGGGCACCATGGTGAGGTGGAACAAGTATTGGATTACATCTCAGGATAGTTAGCTTTTATTCCTAGTTCTGCCCACTTCCTTGATATCTAACTTTGGGCAAACCACTTCATACCTGTCAGCCTCAGTTTCTTTATCTGGTAAATTAAATGATATCTCCGAGCTTTGAGATTCTTCAGGAATATGAGAAGATTCTTTAGAACAATAGTAAGTTTCAGTTTTTCCTGACATGATTAAGTGACTAGGTACAAGTCATTTGAAGAACACCCACTGTATAACTTCCTCATAGTTTAGTGGAGAATTCTATTAGTTTTAAAATTCTATTGTTTGTCGAATGAAAGACTTTCAGAGCAATTATAAGTGTTTTGCTCATGATGCCATGTCAAAATTAAATTATGAATTACCTAATTAATATGGCCTCAATTCTTGAGGATCATTGCCATTTCAAGGAATCAGAGCACTTACTGGGAAGGAGTTTAAAAAGTCCATCTGGTTTATCCCCAATTCTCTCTACTCTTCTCTAGTTTTTAGGACATATCTTTGTTTTGTTTTAATTACCTATTAACATTGGGTAATTGCAGTGTCAACTTTAAAAAAAAAATAAAAAGACCACACCAGAAGCTACCCAGGCTTACTCTTTTGTGGATAGGAAGTCAATTGTATGTATAAATATGAAAATGTCGCAACTGAACCAAAGGATGAATGTCCTCGGCCCATAAATCTGTAATAAGTCCTTTTAAAGTCAAGAGAACCATTTTTTTGGTTAACTGTTGAAACAAAACACAAGCTTCTTTTGTAGTAAATTGATGTCTTCCAACTCTCAGCTTAGTCAGATCCAGAAGGTTTACTGTCTGTTGTTTTTCAGACTGAAGGATGACAGTATATATGGGCTGATAGGTAGAGAGCTTATTTCTGTACAGCTTCACTTCCTGCCATTATCTCTCAATCTGAAGAAAGGTTTTTCTAAGTACACTAAAACTACACCTTTGCAGCTAGTAAACATGCACTCTCTCCCTTCTTAGCAGAGATAGGGGACTGTTGGCATTGAATGTTGTGGATATCGTCAGACTTGGTTGGTATGCCAAACTGCTTGTTTCCTCTCTTTTTAATTCTTGGTTATACATTTTAAAATGTTTAAATGAAAGCAGAAGTAATTAGCTCCCCTAGACTCGGGGAAAGACCAAGAACTAGGAGTTCTGAGTTCTAGTATAGATTCTAACTCTTATTGTGTGACCTTAGGCAAGTCACCTTAACTCTCTGTCTTGGTTTTTGTATCTTTAGAATGAGGGGTTTGTGTTAGTAGATGACCCATGAGGTTCTTTCCAATTCTAATGATCTTTGTTCCAAGGTCTTTTCCAAATCTTAACATCATCTCTCTCCCTTATTTATTGGTACTCCTTTGAAGCCTCAGCAGTTTAAACAAAATTAGAGTTTATGATGAGTAGGAAAAAGATAAAGTTCTGTTTACACATTTTAATAGTGTATTTCAATGTTTTTTACAATCATCAAATTGACTCTGCTTTCAAGTTAGCAATGTACACAGCAGAAGAGTTGTCCTCAGCTGAGAAGATCCAGCTCCTCATGACATTGGTTGACTCATTTGTCCCCTTCCCCTTAAACCATCGGAAAGCTGAAAAGCATTCCATTTCTTTTTCTCAAGCACAGGGGAAGAACATTGCAGCTAAAATTTATACAGTGCTTGAAGGTTTGCAGCGTGCTTTGCATGCATTATCTCATTTGATCCTTGCAATAACTTTTGGAAATAGATGCTGTTGTTATTCCCATTTTATAGATGGGGAAACTGAGGCTGAGAGAAGTTAAATGACTTGCCCAGAGTCATATAGCTAGTAAGTGTCTGAAGGAGGATGCAAACTTGGGCCACCCTGACTCCAAGATCAATAATGGATTTGACATGTAACCTAACTGCCTAATTTGTCATTTGAGTAATATTCATCTATTGCTTCTTTAACTCATCATATATCATCAAAACAGTTTTCTTATATTTTTATGGCTGTAAAATGTCTCTGATTTTTTCATTTTAATGAAAAAAAGTCCAAACTTTGATAGGAAGAACACAACTCTGATTTTGGATTTATGGAAAACTGACATTGCTTTGACTGAGAAAATTTCATTCTAGTTCATTGGATTGTGATACCCAGAACAATGTAATGTTAGACCTGAAAGTCACCCTAAAACATGAGAACACGAAGGAATCTTACAATTTTGAAATGAAAGGGAACTGAGAACCTAGAATATTAGAAGAGGAAAGTGTATTAGAAAGAGAATATTAGTGCTAGGGGGATCTTAAAACCAAAAAGAGAATGTCTCAGCTGAAAGGAACTTATAATATAGAAAAGCAGAGCTGCAAGGCACCTTTGGCATCTTTGAGTCCTGTTCCCTCATCTAACAGATAAATGGAGCCCTTGAGGGAGAAGGAGAGATCATGCGATGAGTCAATAACAAACCCCAGAGCAAACCACTCTCTCCTGGCTCCTCTGTCCAGTTATTCATCCTGGGTTAGGAGGCTGCCTGGGTTTTATCAGACTAGTCCTCAAAAAACATATGCACTTTCAGGTGATTTGATTTTCCAACAATCCAACACACTTGGTGAAATCAGGAATGCATCTAGATGAGGTCTGAACAAGATTGAAAGCAATCTCATACTTTTCATGGTTGGGTAACTTTAATTCTCCACTTTCTAATTTTATGTGTAGCTTTTAGATCTCTCGTTGTGGTGTTCTGTCATTCTGTGTGAACAGAAAGAGGGCTTTTGTGGCAAAATACATTCTGCTAGTTCTTCAGGGAAGTATTTTTTAATAGAAAATTAAAATTCAGGAACTATCTGGTCTTCATTGTATCCACTGTGTCCTGTAAACTAATGCTGAGATGCCTCCCCCACACTTAATTAAAGCCTGTGACTAGCATCTCATAAAATGGAGCATAGTAAATAATAGAGCCTGTATTTAACTCCAATTTTCTAGTATCTAAGGTTTTTAGCCATTCATTGAAACTGCTGCTGGAAGAAAGGGACCTAAGAGGACACATCAACTGGTTTGGACATGCAGGTACCTCTCATTGTATGATAACTCAATATATGGAATTTTGCAGCAATGGAAATTACTAAACCAGGGAACAGATTAACCTACTGTGGAAAAGAAGAGCAGTGTCCACATCATTTACAGTAGCACCAGAGGTAGAAGCAAAGGCAACAGCATAATTTGGAGGCCCTTTTGGGTAGGAATTCATAGACTGGCAGAGTGAGTAGATGACTGAACTTAGAATTAGAAGACCTTGGTTCAAATTGTACCCCGATATTCCCAAGTGGAGTAATTGATCATAGGTAAGTTGCTTAACATGTGTGAGCTTCAGTTTCCTCATATGTAAAAGAGGAGATAATAATACCCAGAGTACCTACTTCACAGGGCTATTGTGAGAGCCAAATGTGATAATGTATGTAGAGATTTGCAAAAAATTTGCCAAATGTGATCATGTATGTAGAGATTTGCAAAAAATTTGCAAATTTTTTAAAAAGTGCAATATAAATGCCAGTTATTATTATCAAATTATTTTAATATAATAATTATGATAATGTTTTTATGTTATGATATTATATTAAGGATGACCTTTAAGAAATGTATGGAAGAAAAAATTAGGAGATGCTCATGAAAATAATATGGTTTTTGTTGTGAATTTTTAAAAGTTCTATATCCTTTAATTTTAATTTTTGGGGGGTGTGGTGGGGAAAGTAGAATGGTGGAGTAGAAAGGGACTTAGAATCAGGAGTCTCAAATCCTGACTCTGATAACCTAGTAGCTCAGGCAGGATAGTGCAGTGGATAGAACAATGGATTGGGAGTAAGGACTTAGGTTAAGACCCCAGTTATGGCACTTACCACCCATGTCGACTTAAGGAAAGGAATTCATGTCTCTATGTTATTTAAACCTTCTCTTCACCAGGCTAGGCATCCCTACATGCTCTTCAATCACTTTTTGTGTAGAATGGTTTTTGTCCTTTCCCCATGCTGGTCACTCTCCTCTGGATGCACTCTGACTTAGCAGTGTCTTCCCTAACACATGGTCCCCAAGTATGGATCTGGCCAGACTTGAGGAGAAGAGGACCAGTAGGTCCCTAGTGCTGGATATCTCTATGAAAGCAGCAAGCTTCAGAGAGTTGTTTTGGCTGCCATGTCACCCCGTTGACTTACAGTGTGAGCTTGAAGTCCTTAGTTGACATTATGAATCAGAGGTTCATTGAAGATTTATCTCTGCGGATGGTTTTGTTAAGGAATCTTGTATGATTTAACATATGCATGAGAGATTTCTTGGAGGACAGCCTTCAAAGTTGCATTCTGCTCTACCTGGTCAGCAGATTTGATTGATTTGATTGGTAGTCAACAAACACCAAACACAGCAGGTCCCTTCTAGTCAGTTTTATGACTGTAGAGATAGCACTGTTGAACGGAATTGCATGCAAAAGTCTTCCTATTCCATTCTCATTTTCAAGCACATCCTCAGTACGTATTTAGATCAATCTCATAATGATGTGATTAAGATTTTAAAAAAAACATATATATATGTCAGTGATTGCTGGGGTTTTCTTTATTGCCTTTTCCAGGCAATTTGTAATTTCTTATAGTGCAGTATTAATATTATATTATATGGATGTAAAAAGTGCTTGTTGACTTGACTTGATATGTATAAATATTTAAAGGATCTTTGATTTAATCTGTGCAGGACTAGTAGGGTAACTCCCTATAGACACTGGAGATGGCAATCTGTTTGTGACTTGGTAGATAAGTCTTAGGAATGTGACTGAGTCTCTGAAAGGTTAAGTGACTTGCCTGTGGTCATGCAACTTGTAAGTGTCAAAGGAGGATTTGAACTCTAGTTTTCTTTACTTTGAACCCATCCATCTAGCCACAATGACATGCCATACTGCTGCTTATGTTGAAATATTTTAATTCATTCAGTCATCCCTCAGTTGTAAGTATGGCTAGCATCCTTCTCTGAGGATAGGAGTTAGAAGTAAGCTAAGCTAATTTACTTCAGATGCTACCAGATATTGATATTTTACGGCCTTCTCATCACTTACTTTCCTCTTATAGATAAAAGCTGTGTAGTTGCAGTAAAATCCTAACCCCCAAAACCACATGCAAGTTAGGCTAGTTTTTCCTTAAAAAGACATTGAAGCCAACCTCTAGGCTTTATCAGTTTAGGCCATGCTGAATAGGGAGGTTACATAATTTCTAGGGTACCTGAGTTAAAACAGGCACAAGGACTTTAGCCTGGCTCTGAGACTTGGCTGGCAAATTACAATAGGCAGCTCAGAGGTAGGGGAGTTTTCCTTTGGTGAATCAACCTGTGGTGTCCTAAATGTTATGTTCTTATTGAATATCCTTCCCCTGTCATGGCTAAGTAAACCTTTTGATAACTGTTGAATGACCTTTGAGTATTTCATTTTGTTCCAATACTGAACCTAAACTACCTAAACTAAATTGGCCTGAGTTAGCCCTATCCCAGAATACGTTGTATGATATCACTAGGGTAACCAAGCCGCTAAATGAAATTGACACAAATACCCATAAACACTCAGGATCAGGAACCTGGGAGACTACATAGGCAAAGAATGGCCAGGCAATACCTTACTACCTCCCAAACCCTGTCTCTTTCCTCACAATTATTTTTTGTTTTTTTCTCTCTCCCTCTCTCTCCTCTCCTCTCTTCCTTTCTCTCCTCTCCTCTCTTCCTCTCTCCCCCTTTTTTCTTTTTCTTTTCTTCTCTTTCTCCCTCCCTTCCTCTTTCTCTCCCTTTTCTTCTCTCTCTCTCTTTTCCTTCCTCCCTCTCTTTCCCTCTGTTTCTTTTTGTTTTTTGTGATTTAACAAGTTTAATTTATACCTTTAAAAAATTCCACAGCCATTACCTTAAGAGAGGCAGCATGGAGTAGTGGACAGAAAGCTGACCTTGAAGCCAGGAAGACCTGAGGTGGTCTTGCCTAGTACATACTACCTATATGACCCTTGGCTTACAACAATAAGTTGCAGAGAACATGCCAACATTCATTGGTGGAGGGAGTTTTCATACTTAGGAATGCCTTCTGACAATGAAATCATAAGTCTAGTCCCTATCCATTTCCCCATAAAGCTTCTTTGCAGAGATCCTCCCTTACAACAAAGAAAAATAGTTACACTAAACTGATCAACATGATAATTATGCTTTACAGAAAATGCCGCATCCTCCAGCAATCCAACAACCTGTATCTGCCCTACTGCTACCCAGACCAAGAGAGTCCCATGTTTCACTGCGTAATTGTTGCAGATTTTATGCCAAATTTTTAATTAATTTATTTGTTTTCAGTTTTTTTCATCACTTCCATAAGTCTTAGCTTTTCTCCTCCTCCCTCCCCACACCCTCCCCACGACAGCATGCAAGCTTATATGGGTTCTACACATACATTCTTATTAACCACATTTTCACATTAGTCATGTTTATGCCAATTTTTCTTTTTACAAGAAAGTGGGGTGTTTCCCTTATGTGAAGTTTTTTTTTTAAAGTGTGCCAGTATTACTCAAAAAGCATTTATTGCTAAACTGTCTCTGGTGCAAGATTAGGGTCAATGAAATACTCATGAATACATGTTAAAACTGAATACTGACAATGTACATGTGCTGAGAATTCTAGGTTCACAGATTGCAATGTGCAAGAAATAAATGTGTATCCATATGCCACTACTGAATACATTGCTGATCTGTTTACCTTTTAAGCAACATGATGAACATAATTATACCATGTGACGATTATACCATGAAAGGTCACAGACCAATTTTTGGACTGGAAGAAAGTCTCCACCCAAACCAGGGCATGAGGATGGTGTGGGGGCAACAATTATGCAGTGAAATATGGTATCTTTCCTCATCTGTCTTAGGTGACCAAGATGAGTCTTTGCACCGAAATGTGTTGCTTCTCTTTTGTTCCCATTTGTTCTCTCCCCTTTACATGAAACTCCTTCCATTTTTGACCCCCAAGTAATCATCAGACTCCACCAAGCCACTCCCACCGGCATCATAACTGATCTCAGAACCTTACAACGTTCCTGAGGTAGCACCGGGGATATAGTATCTTCTTCCTTCATCAGAGGCTTACACAGCAGAGCTTTCATATTGTAGCAAGAGTAGGAGACTTGGATACAAATTCTGACAGCTACTTCCTACCTAGGAAAAGTGATTTCAGCTTTCTGATCTTCATTTTCTTCATCTTTATAAAAAGAACTCAAGATTAGATCTTTAAAGCCTTCTAGCTCCAACTTCCATGATCTCAGGCCCTGTGCAGGCAGTAAGATGGAAGTTTTTCACATTACCAAAAGCAGCACTTGTATACCTTTTTGCTGTCCACTACTTTAGCCTCCCAATCTCCTGAAAAAGGTAGCTTACATATTTTTATAGCAGTCAATGATTTATGAAGGTAGCTAAGTGGCACAATGGAGAGCACTCTGGGCCTGGAGTCAGAAAGATCTAAGTTCAAATCTGACCTCAGATACTTACTAGTTGTGTGACCCTGGGTAAGTCACTTAACCCTATTTGCTCAGTTTCCTCATCTGTACAATGAGCTGAAGAAGGAAATGGCAAACTGCTCCAGTATTTTTGCCAAGAAAACCCCAAGTGGGGTCATGAAGAACTGAACACAACTGAAACAAATGAACAATAACAAAAATGATTTATGAAGCAATTTCTTCACAATCGCATCACTGTATAGGAAGTACAAGGATTCTTATGCCAATTTTACTAATGAAATGACTGTGGCACTAAAAGGGGATGTAACTTGGCCATTGTAACACAGTGATTAAGCCTCAGATCTTACTGTATCCAAGAACATGAACGCAATTCGACTCACTCTAAGTTCACTGCTCTTCTCACTAGGCCATCCAGACTGTCCCTTCCAGTTACATAGGTCTACTCTATAATTGATTCCTGGACTATCTGGTGGAGTTAATCTCTTGTTCCTAGTTCGAGGGAAAATCCATTATGTTTCAGAAAACTGAACTGAGTATGTGTACTTAAGGTTGAAATGATTCCTTTATGCTCAACCCATCCCTTGAGCTTGTGTGGGAGAACACTAGAAAGGGAAAAAAGAAGCAGCTTGCCTGGTTAAAAGAAGAGAATCTTGGTGTTGGGAGAGACCATAGAAGTCTAACCCATAGAAGTTTAACACATTCTTAAAGTAGCAAATGGTCATCAAGTCTTTCCCTAAATATTCTCGGTGACAGAGATCTCTTACTATCTTTCAAGATAGCCCACTGAACTTATGGATAGTTCTAATGGTTACAGAGTTTTTCCTAATAAAGAGCCAAAAATCTCCTTCCCTCTAACTTCTGTCCATTTGTCTTCGTTTGTTCCAATGGGGCCCAAATGGAATAAGTCTACCGGGGTGGGGAACCTGCAGACTTGAAACCACATATGGCCTTTTAGGTCTTTGGGTATGGCCTTTTGACTAAGTAGGTACAAGTTTTACAGAGCAAATCTTTCTATTAAGGGAATTTGTTCTGTAGTTTGGATTCAGTCAAAGGGCCATACTTGAGGACCTAGAGGTCCACATGTGGCCTTGAGGACATAGGTTCCCCATCCTTGGTCAAATTCCTTTTCCTTAGGACAGTTCTTCAGATGTGTGGAAGGGGAAAAAATGTCTTCCTCTCATTCACCCATCCCTTTGCCCTAACTCAAGTTTTCCCTTTATCTTAAACATTCACAGGTCCTTTAATCAATTCTTAAGACCATAAGATTATGAACTGGAAGATATTTTAGAGGTTTTCTAAGAGTTTCTAAGAAACCCTTCATATTATAATTTAGGGCTAGAGAATAGAAAGGTTTTGCCCAAGGCATTATATATGTGTTTTTTGTCCTTCATTTCGAAGAGGTGATGCCTTGAGTCACTCATGAAGTGGACTTCAGTGAGGCAGAGTTGCACGAAGTTGTCAGTCTCACTCTCTCTTCCAGAGTCATTGAAGTTCAATGGCAAGCCAAAAGACAAGCCTGGAGATAGCTCTGGATGTAGTGGATGACCTTGGCATCTTCAGTGTCTGACTCAACTCCAAGTGCTCCACAGCTCTGCTTTAGCTATCTTCATGGCCATTGGAACAGATGGTTCTCGTTGGCCCAATTTGACAGAGGAAGTCTTCAGATACTCAGGGTAGACATCCCCCTAAGTCATTGACATGTTTGAGTCTCTATCCTCAACCTTGAGGTTATCCTCAACCTAGTTTAGCTTATCTTCCAAGACTGTTTTAACTGAGGTGTGCTCATTGCATATGCTATAGCTTCTTGGAGTCACAGTTGAGAGTTGGGAGAAAGTGGACACCAGTGGTGATGAGCAGCCTTGAAAACAGGTTCACCAACCTTTCCACCTTACAACCTTACACCTTACACCAGACTAGTTCTCCCTGAACACCTCATACACCCTATTACACTACCACAATATAGATAGAGTGAACCTCAGATTTGATATTGGAACCCAGGTTCTCTGACTCCACATGCCATCTTCTTCCCATTGTGCCACATCACCCTCAAATAGGCTACAATATGAACAAATTCATGCTTCCTTTTCTTTCTTTTTTCCTTCCTTTTCTTCCTTCCTTCCTTCTTTCTCTTTCTTTCCTATTCTTCCTTCCTTTTCTTTGCTTTTCTTTATTTCTGCCTCCCTTCTTCCTCCCTTTCTTCTTCCCTTCTTTCTTTCTTTTCCTTCCTTCCTTCCTTCCTTCCTTCCTTCCTTCCTTCCTTCCTTTTTTCTTTCTTCCTTTCTTTCCATAACTACCTTTCAAGAAATTCCAACAGAAAAGCATATTCTTCTAACCTTGCTCTAGGCAAACTGGACTATTCACTGCCTCTCATCCTCAACCTGCCCTCTCCCATCTCTGCACCAGTTCTCATGTTGTCCCCCAAGCAATGAAGAGGAACCTTCCCCAAATCTCGCCAATCTCTAACTATTGAAATAACTTCCTTCTTTCAGCGTGTACTTCCGATACCACTCAGATGCTATGCATAGCCTCTTTTAAGCTTTAGAATCTAGACTTGTTCCTTTATGTATCAAACGTTCCTGGTTACCCTCCTCTAGAAAGTGATTTCTCTTTCCTCATATCTCTCCTAACTCCTCTTGGCACCCTGCCGCGCATATTATATATTATCTGAGTTATGGTTATATGTTAGAGTCAGAAAGACCTAGGAGCAAGTCTGTTCTCTGGCATATGTTAGCAGTGTGACCCCAGGAAAGAAATTTAACTACCGAGTGCCCTAGGCATCTCTAAGATAAGGGTTCTAAACAGACTCCACTGTGCCCTAAGGGATTGGTAGACAAATTTTTAAGGCATCTAGGAACTTAAGTGGCAAAAAATTTACAACGTTTTTGTTACTAACCTTTGATTTCCTTTTTAATCTTATGTGTTTTATTTTGTGCATTTAAAAACAATTCTCTGAAAAGGGGCCATAGCACCCCAAACCTCTCCCCAGACTGCCAAAGGGGTCAGTGTCACTGATCTGCAATGATGGAGGGAGTTTTCTCACTAGGAAACCAATAAAATCATAGGTATAGTTATTAGTCACTGGTGTTTATGCAATTTACCTCTCGTTGTGTAGTGAAAGCTCTTTGACAGCACGGATCGTATTTTCTTTGTTTTTGTATTTCTAGTTTGGTCAGTAAGAATGTTGGGCCTGGAGTCAGGAAGACTTTCTTCCCAATTTCAAATTTGGACTCAGATTCTTACTAGTTGTGTGACTCTGGGAGAATCATTTAACCCTTATTGCTTCAAAAAAGAAAAAAGAAACAATTAATATCCATTTATTAATGGATTGTTATAAGAATTTATTAAGATATTGTGCCAAGTAGAAGGCCCATTGTCACATCTGTGGCATGTGGTCATCTAGTAACCAAATTAGAGATCTCCAGTGAAGATACTCTCTCTCTAGCCCATCGCTCCTTGGGGTCCTGAGATCATTTTTGGAGCTTCATGGGACTCCATGATTCATTGACTCTTTGAAATGATGAGAACTAGAGGCTGCTAGATAGATCCAAGAAATGAGTTCAGGCTTTATACAGTCCCAGTTCAACTCTCTGGCTTTTATTTTCAGTCTTCCTCTTATTTTGAGGTGTTGACCTTGCACGTATACAAATGCCAAATTGTCACCACAAACTTGCTCATTCCCTCAATAATGTCTGCATTTTGAGTTAAAAGCTTCCAGAAACAACTCATGGAAACGTTGGTGCTTGCCCACCAGCAGACAGAGGGAAGGAAAGATTATCGAATACGGCATCCAACAAAAACCAAGTCCTTAAAAGTCCTGAGCTGGTTTGTTTACACAAACTTCCAGTTGTGTTGAGCAAAAACCAAACACACTCCACTAAGCAATAGAAAAGTCATTTTTCTCCACCCTCCTCCAATGATCTGTCTCTGACCCTTTCCTTTTCCTCAGGTACTTAAGGAAATTATAAACACCTACTCCTAGCCAAGGAACTGAAAGGAAATGGCACCTTGAAATGATTTTGAATATTTTACTGGAATTTTGTTTGGGTCGTTAGGAGAGTCCTGCTAGAGCAAAGGAACCCCAAGTGACCACTCCACTAAAACAAACACTTTTCTGGTCCCTTGTGGGTGTTCACATTTCAAAATACTAGAGAAACTGAATCTTCAGGGATAGTTTAGATCAGAGATACGAAACACATGGCCCCAGGGAAGCATGCCTCAGAAACAGTGCAGGGCAGAATCAAAATTAAAATGGAAATGGAAAATATTTAACAAAATAAATAAAAATACAATGAAATGTAGATAATGTTATTATGAGGTTTTCTAAGTCAGTAAGATCCTTAAATTTTTTTTAGTCACCCTGTTTCTATTTGAGTTTGATACCTCTGGTCTAGAGAAAGCATACCTTTCCCTAGTGAATTGAGAAGGCAACTTCAGCTTTGGGTTTTAAACAAAATCCATATTCTATTTGGTCAAGTTGGAACATAGATTTTAATTTTTTGTGTCATATCATTAACATTTAATGTAGTATCTGGTACATGGTAGGCTCTCAATGCATTTTCTATCTATTATGGCTCTATCTACCCTTTGGCCATCTGGTGAAGTCTATTGACCTCTCAGAATAGTTTTTAAATGCATAAATTACAAAAGAAACCAATTATATTAAAATACAGTAATCAAAACAAATTCATGGACCCCAGATCTAAAACCACAGAATTCCTCAGGAGTTGTAGAGTCATCTAATCCAATCCTCTCTGCATTTTATAGACAATGTAACCACAGCCTTGGGAAGCTGTGATTTGCCCAAAGATAGGAAACATCTGGGATTGGATGTGAACCCAGCGCCTATTCTTTTCCACTGTGACAGTGCCTCTTCTTTCTTCCTTTTTTTTAAAAAATAATTTATTTTAATTTTCAACATTCACTTCCATAAGATTTTGAGTTCCAAATTTTCTCCCCCTCTCTCCCCTCCCATCACCCCAAGATGGCATGCATGACACTGCCCCTTCTTTAAGAACCCCTTTGGGAGCTCTCTAGGACTTCTTTTCTTCTGTAGAGAGGTAAGGGATGGGGAAATATAGTTCTTTTTCTTGATTCCTCTATCCAAACAAAATATCTTGTTTTGGGAGGTGTATTTAGATTATACGATCCTTTAACTCAAAGATTAATGGCTTCCCCCCTCCCCCGCTTACCCTGAAATCTGTACCAGTGGAGGATTGGTTGTTTTATTTTGAGGGGGGATAAGTTTTTATTTGTCCTTCACAACTCTTTTTAGAGAGGGAATTCAAATTCTGGTTGTAGGTCAAAATTCTAGCATAGGCTGAGAAATCCACTCCCAAGCCTGGGTGGAGTAAAAGGTGTTCCATTAGTTAACTAATTTATTGGATTATTTTAACTGTGGATATTGGAACTATGATCATTTCTTTTCCTATAGACATGAAATTCAGAGCTAAGCTAAGATTGTTTTTCTTTGATTTGGACCTAACAACTAAAGATGCATTTTCTTAAACTTTTCAGCCTTTTCCTCAGACTCTCCTTTTACAGTTCTTGCCTCCCCGCAATCACTCTGCTATACTGTTATTATGAGGATACAATATTGGGCAGGGAGCCAGGTCACCTGGGTTCACATCTGTAAAATTAGCCAGTAATAGTTATTTTTTGTCTATCTCACAGGGATGTTCAGATAATTAGAGTAGATTGTATCTGCAAGGGCTTTTTACTTGTTTGGAGAAGTATACTACAGAGACTCTTGATAATTCTCATTTAAACTCTTTGTTTCCTGAGGCTCTATCCTTAGACCCAGGAGCTCTCAAAAACTAGAATATATGGGAGATAATTTGGCCTTCCTAACAGGTATTTTGAGGAGCAGAGTTTGATGAGATTGAAAATGAAATGATTAGAAAACTATTTTCCTGCCTCTGCTCACTGTGTTAGAAACTGTATGTTTCTGCAGAGAGAGATAATTTAATGAAGTATATACTGAGCCCATGACTGGGGTACACAGGCTGCCCAGTGGCTTGGCATCCTGGGAATATGCTTGGCCTGGCTTATGGAGGTTTTCTAGCCTGGGGTGTCAGTGAGGATAGCTGTATACTGACTCATGTTGATCTGGTCATTTCGAGGGTAGCTTTGAAAACAATGACGAACAACAAAATCCCCCTTTATCCCCAATCAACAACCTTGGGCAAAAGGGAAAAATGGGATCCTATATTTTTTCTCTTTTTTAAGATTAATTTATTTGTTTTCAGTTTTTCAATAATCACTTTCCATAAATCTCTGCCTCCTCCCTTTCTGTGTTCCCTCCCTGAGATGGTGTATCAATCTTATATGGGGTTTCTAAACATACATTCTTATTAAACACTATATTGTCTAAAACAGAATTTTTTATTGTTTTTGTTAATTTCATGATTTCTCCTGCTTATTTATTATTATCAAAATACCCTCTTCTTAGAATTGATTCTCTTATTCCCAGAATAGATAACTATCTTCCATTTTGGAGGTTAAGGTCTTGTCAAAAATGGTTATCTTTCCCAGAACTGGGAATTAGCTCAGACAAAAACTGGATTTTGCTGGTTTGCTTTCAAAAGTTTCTTGTGTTCATTCTGTTTTCCTTGTTAGATAAAAGAATGTTTTTTGTTTTTCTAAGTTCAAACTAGCAACACTGAAGTACAGCCTAGGAGAGGAAGCTGCGAATCTTTACCATTGTTTTACTCTCAGATAAGGCTTTATGCTTTAAAATATTTACTTGTCTTCTACCTGTCTCCAGATCATGTTGAGTTTTATTTCTACTAGGTTCTATCTTTAATTTCCAAAGTTTCAATTCCATATGTGTGATGTGTAAAATCTGGATCCAAAGTCAAATAGTAACCAAGAATCCTAACTGGTGATTCCAAGTTACCATTGGGCCCATCTACATAGAGGCAAAATGAATATAAAAGTTGCACATGGTTCAATGGGTCAGATAGGACCATAACTAAATTAATTTTGCATTAAAGACAAGAATATAAAATATCTTGACATTTCTTCTCCTCAGCACCCCCTGCCCCATACTAAGGGCATGGTATGCTTGATAGATAGTAAGGTGTATATTTAGGATATTTTCTGGGTCCCTCAGTTGTTGCCACCTGAGGGCAAAATGACTTGCCTCACCCTTGTTTCAAGCTCTGGGTGTCAGATCTGAAAGTCTGTAACTGTCAGTAAACGATTGAGGCTCATTAGCCTTCTGTGGATTAGGGCACTCGAAGATCACTCTCCTAGAAGTCTTTGAACCCACAAAGCAGAACTCTTTCTTGTACCTCCATGGAGTCTGAGTCTACTTAATATACTAGACCTGACTTGGTTAATTGGTTGCACTCCTGCATTGATCTTTTCTTGCTGTTTCTCACTTACGTTACCCTCTTCTCTGTATTGACTGATTCCTGGTAAATAACATAAGACTTGGACTTGATACTTACTTTTTTCCTGCTCCTTGGTAATTCCCTCTTGTGTTTGCCCATCTTACCATCTCCACCATACTTTGATTTAGACTCTCACTCCACCCACCATGGGCAGCAATAGCTCAGCTTTGATTTTATCTTAAGAATTAAGAAGTTTTTCTCTTTAGCAATATTTCATTGTTTTCTTTCTTGAGTTCACAATTGCTGCCCTTCCTTTTTTAAGTTCATCTGAAATATAATAAATTTGCTTCAGCCCCTTATTTTAATTGTGTATTTCCGTCTTAAGTATGTTTCTTGTAAGCAACATATTGTTCAAATCTCTCTAAGCTATTCTGCTACTTGTCTCTTTTTTTGGGTGAATTCTTTCCATTCATGTCCATAGTTATGATTATTAATTATGTATTTCTTTCCATCCTTCTTTTATATAATTTCCTTTCTATTTGTCCCTGTGTCTCGTTTTTAGAAAAAGATATTGAAGGATGAATTTGCTCAATATTACTCATCATTATTTGTTATCTGCTTCCATCCCTCTATAGTACTACTTTTCTCTTCACTCAGTCGCCCATCACAGTTTTTTTAAAATTTCCTTCCTTTTATTCCTCCCGTCATTCTCTGCTTTTTTCAAAATAGATTTCATTTTGCTTATGACTAATCCCCTTCCTTTAATCTATTCTTCCTATGAATCCCTACCTCGCCTTTTCCCCCATTTCTTTGCTTGATTTTCCTATTGAGTTTAATGTATTTTTCCTTAATCCCCAACTCCTTGTGTTTTATGTGTTCAAACCCTCCTCTCTCAGGTTCATATGAAGAGTGAGGTTCATGTGTAAATACTACTTCCCACATCCCCTTCTTCCATGATTGTAGAGTCTTCTGCATTATATGAGAAAAATTACATAAGATAATCATATCTCATATATAATTAAGGACCCCTATTATTATGAGAAAAATCATAAAACATTTATTAGTACTTTATGAATATTACTGTACTTAGTACAAAGCAAGTAAAAAACATGGTCCTTGCCTTTAAACTGTTTGCATTTTAATGAAGGAGACAACAGGCAAATACTACACATATCATAAGATATGTGTAGTATTTATGAATAGAAGAGGTAGCTAGGTAGCTCTGTGGATAGTGTACTGGGCCTGCATCAGGAAGACCTAACTCAGACACTTGCTAGTTTTGTGACCCTGGGCAAATCACTTGGCCTCTTTTTTGCCTTAATTCATCAGAGAAGGAAATGGCAAATCACTCTAGTATCTTTACCAAGAAAACTCCATGGACAAAATGGTCCACAGGGTCACGAAGAGTTGGACATGACTGAACAGCAGCAAATGTATGGATACCATATACAGAAATATATATACATACACATCTATCTATCTATCTATCTATCTATCTATCTATCTATCTATCTATCTATCTATCTATCGTGTAAATGGAGGGTAATATCAGAGACAACACAGAGGTGAGATATGAGGAAGATGAGAAAATTCCTCCTGCAGAAGGTGAGATTTGAGCTGTCGGAGGGAAAAAGGAGTCAGAGGTGAAGAGGGAGAACATTCCAGGCAGGGGGGACAGCCAGTGAAACGGCATGAAGTTGACAAATGGAGTGTCATGTGAGAAAAAAGCAAATAAGCAAGTTGGAATATATAGAAGGAGTAAGTTGTAAGGGGCTTTAAATGCCAAAAAGAGGACTCTATATTTTTGATCTTTGATATAACAGGGACCCTGCTTTAGGAAATCACTTAGGCAACTGAGTAGAGAATGTATTGGAGTGGGGAGAGACTTGAGGCAGGGAGATCAATCAACAGGCTCTTGTAATAGTCCAGATAAGAGACAATGAGGATTTATACTAAGGTAATGACTGTGGGAGTGGAAAGAAGGGGACATAAATGAGAGATGTTGTGAAGGTAGAAATGACAAGGCATAACAGCAGCTTGTTAGTGTGTATATGGGGAGTGAGTATAAGTGAAGAGTAGGCGATGACACCAAGTTTGTGAGCCTGGGTGATTGGAAGGGTGGTGATGCTCTGCACAGTAACAAAATAGTTGGGACGACGGGAGGGCTTGATGAGAAAGACAATGAGTTTTGTTTTGAACATGTTGAGTTTGATACGTCTTTGGGACATCCTATTCAAGATGTCCAAAAAAACCACCTGATGATGGGAGACTGAAGCTCAGGAGAGATTTTAGGTCTGGATATAGAAGTGGAAATCATCTGCATAGAAATGATAATTAAACGTTTGGGCATCTTATAATATCATTAAGGGAAATAGTATAAAGAGAGAAGAGGACCCAGGATAGACTAGCCTTAGAGATATCTACTGTTTGTGTATATGATCCGGATGAAAGTCCAGCAAAGGTCACTGAGAAGGAGTAGTCAAATAGGTAAGAGCAGAACCAGGAAAAAGCAGTGCCCGGAAAACCTAGACAGAAAAGTATATTTAGAAGAGAGGAATTGACAGTGTCAAAGGTTGTAGAGGGGTCAAGAGGGAAGACAAGTGAGAAGAGGCTATTGGATTTGGCAATTAAGAGAGCACTGGTAACTCTGGGAGGAACAATTTTGGCGTAAGGAAAACTGCAAGTCATATTACAGTGGGATAGAATCAAGCGAGGGGAAAGTGGAGGCACCTAGTATAGATGACTTTCACCACGAGTTTAGCTAATTTCTTTGTTTTAGATGAAGTGGAGTTACTCTCTTCTGGGTTTGTGTCTTGAACATTCTTGGCTCTGGAATATTTCTTTATCACCGATTTTCTTGTGTTTATTCATTTTTTCATTCTTACTTCCTGAATTAGGATTTTGCATCAAGTTCAGGCTCTGTGTGCTTCTGGAAGGAATGATGGAATCTTTGTTAGTCATTTGTATTATCTGGGGTCCAGGTAATGAGTACTGTGTCTATCAAGTACTATGGGAACAGTTGCCCAGCTGTTGTGCCTAGGACAGTGTCCAATGCTCAGCCTGCCCAAGCATTTACTGTATGTAATGACTTATGGTGGGGGTCTGACCTATGATGTCCCTTGATGGTTGCCATGTTGGTCTGGGACCTATAAGCTTCCAAGCCCAGGTTCTTGGTCAGAATGACATAACCCCTGGGGTAGACTTTTCTGGTTAGTTCCCTTCCCTAGTGACTATAAGCTTCCTTCTCTCTCTCTCTCTCTCTCTCTCTCTCTCTCTCTCTCTCTCTCTCTCTCTCTGTCTCTGTCTCTGTCTCTGTCTGTCTCTCTCTCTCCCTTTCTCTCTCTCTCTGTCTCTGTCTCTCTCTGTCTCTCTCTTTCTCTCTCTCTCTCTCTCTCTCTCTCTCTCTCTCTCTCTCTCTCTCTCTCTCTCTCCTTTCTCTCTCTCTCTCTCTCTCTCTCTCTCTCTCTCTCTCTGTATATTTAGGCTGGCAAGTTATACTTGTCATAGTCTCTCCTTTCTTGGTCCGCTGCTTAAAAGAAAACCTTTGTTGCAGTAATTTGGGGGAGAGCTGGGTCATTCTGCTTCCATTCATATCATCTGGAGAAGAGCCTGAAACTGGTAACAATGAGCTCAAAGTATTGCTGCCAATTTTTCTTCCTACATCTTTTTCTTCAGATAACTATCTCTGATAGATGTGAGCTCCCTGAAGACAAGGACCATTTCATTTTTGTTTTTTTATCCCTAGCACCTAGTACAGTGCCTGATACATAATTAAGTAGATAATAAATAAGTGATTGATTGATTGTACTGAATCAACAGAGGGTAACTAAGTGGTGCAAGGAATAGAGCCACAGGCTTGGAATTAGGAAAACTCATTTTCCTGAATTCAAATATGGTTTTAGATACTTACTACCTAGCAGTTTCTCATCTATAAAATGGGCTGGAGAAGGAAATGGCAAACCTCTCCAGTATCTTTGCCAAGAAAATCCCAAATGGGGTCAGGAAGAGTCAGGCACATCTGAATGACAACATCAACAACATCAATAACAAAACTGAATCAATAACCATATTATGATTAGCAACCATTTTGGAGATGACTGGTAGATAATCTATGAAGTCAGTGGAGGGGAAAAGATCACTGAGGGGGTGGACTGCTGGGGAACACTTCATGCAGTAGATGGACTTGAAGGAGGAATGAGGAGGGAAGTCTCTGAGGTATAGATGAATATGATTTATTTAGGGAACAATGAGTAAATCAGTATAGTGCGGTGGAGTGTTTCTACAGATGAATATTAAGAGAAAGGTTTGGAAAGGCAGATTGAGATCAGATTATGGATGTTTTTTAAATTCTAGATTAAAAATCTGGGATTTTAGCCTTCAGGGAATTTAGGGAAATTCCTTTGGTCAATTTTTAAACCTTACTTAATTAGGGGAAGTGAGAGTCTTCATTTTTACTTCTACTTTGGAGTTTAAGTAACTGTCCCCCAAGCTTTTAAACCCATTGACTCATTCAACTTTGATGAGATAAAGCTAAGTACTTTTTTTTTTTTTTTTGTGATGAGACAAAAGGGACAGGTTGGAGGTGAGGTTGGAGAGTAGGGTGCGCCCGCCTTTGTCTTCCCTTTTTTGGTCAAAAGAATTGTTACTAGATTGTGAGCTATATGCTGGATGTGACTAGTCTTCCTGAATTGTATGGTATGATACCCACAGGAATTTTTCCTAGGGGAAAAGAAGGTGAAATGTATTTTAAAGGTTGGCAGTTTGGAAGAGCCTTTCAAACCTGATCTGAGAACTTTAGTGAAGTTAGTGAGACCCTGTAGGTACCTGGGATCACTATCAGAATTAAAGGCTTCTTTTTCCATCAAGAAATCCTAACTTCAAGTCCCCAAACTAGGACATTTCCCATAAAGAAAAATGTAATTGTTTTATTTTGACACTTAAAAAAATAAGTTCTGTTCAGTAGTTATAAATAAATTATAGATCTTGAAGTTTTGCAGAGAAAACATGGAAATATGACAGGCAACTAGAGATACCAGCTCTACCTACTCATAACCATTCATTCCATAAGCAAGTTCTGAATATTTAATGACACAGTAACACTTTTTTAACTGACACGAAGTGTTCTAGAGGACTAAATTGTCTACATAACTGAAGCTTATCCCTTTAAGTTTCTGGGCTTTTTTTTAATCCGAATGGTGTTTTGATTGAGATCTCTGTAATGCATCACATACCTCCCCAGCTTTGTAAAAAGAGTATATTGAACATTATTCATCTTTTCTTTGATGACATCAGTTACAGCACAGTGCTTTTCTGCTCTGGTGGCCTCAGGAGTTAGAGAGGCCTGCAAGGGCTGTTGGCCTCTGTACTAAATAGTTTGAAGGTACTGTGCAATTCTTTTTTCTCTTTAATGCTGTCTCCTACCTTGCTGTCAGCTGTCATTTCTGTTGCTGTCAATGCATCTGCTAGCAAAAGCCCTCTTGCTCCTTAGACTGTGTTGTCTAACTTTAAGGAATGCAGGTTGTCAGAGGAAACCAGATAACTAAGTTTATTGAATTGGAATCTTAATCATATGCACAATTCTTAACCAGTAGGCTATGAAGTGCGTGGGCTTTATGACAATTATTTGTGTTATGTGCTCTGGGCAGGATACTTAAGAATGAAAAATCTTGGTCCTTGCACCCCAAAAGATTATGCTTAGTTCAGATCCTCCAAACTCATCTGTTTGCATTTTTACCCCTACTTATCATGGCTTAGTGGTTAGAGCAAAGGGCATGGAAACCCTCTTTGGTCTTTAGTATTCTCATTTATAAAATTATGGGTTGTACCAGATGCCCTTTAATGACCTCTCTACTGCTCAATCCCATCTTGCTATAGTGGTAAGAATAATGACCTTGGAAGCACTCTCTGGGCTTTAGTTCCCTCATCTATAAAATTATGGGTTGGATCTAAGTCTAAGATCTATTGTAGTGGCAGTAGGTGGCACAGTGGATAGACTGCTGACTCTGTTATCAGGAGGACCTGAGTACAAATGTGACCTCAGACATTTACTAGCCATGTGACCCTGAGCAAGTCATTTAACCCTGGTTGCCTCAGTTTCCTCATCTGAAAAATGAACTGGAGAAGAAAATGGCAAACCACTCCAGTATCTTTGCCAAGAAAACCCCAAATGAGGTCATGGAGAATTGGAGATGACCAAAATGATTCAACGACAGCAAGTCTATTCTAGCTCTCCATCCATGATGCCATGTTACCCCTGCTTTGGAATCATTATCTGTAGCATTCGTTTGGTGATTAAACATGTAATGCTGTGTGATACTGTTTGGTTGTGATAAATTGTTATCTCTTGTGTTCTTTTATGTGTATCCTCAGTGCTTACATAGTGCCTAGTGCACAGTAAGAGCTTAATAAAGGATCTGTCTGTCCAAGTACACCTCCAACTTACTGGTTATATGACCCTGAGCAAGTGGCTTAACTTTTCATTGCTCTGAGCAACTCTCTTCCCCTCTATGTTGCAGTAAAGGTGAAGGTACTGCTCTGCACTGCTTGAAGTAATCTCCTCATCTAAGAAATCAATGAAATCACTGGTCCAGTCTCTGTCTCAGACTCTGTCTAGTTCTCTTCTGTTAATTTTTCACATGTATGTCTGGTCTCCTTATCCAGACTGTAAGCTGTCCTGAAAGGCAGGAACAGCTTAAATAATAATAGTTTGGGTAGAAACTGAAGTTTCTAAAACACTTTCCTCATAACCACCATATTAGTTAAGTACATTTATTATTATGACAATTTTATAGATGAGAAAAACTAAATATTAGAGGTGTCAAGTGACTTGCTTCTTATGCAGTAAGTAGTATTAAATCTGGTGCTAGAATTCACTACTTTCAGTTATAAATCCAATGTTCTTTCCATTATAAGCTACTAAATAACTTATAAAATATATAAACATACAAAATATATAAAATAATATACCATATATAATATAACATACCATAATATGCAATGTAATATATAATATATGTAAATATATAAAGCACATGTAGTATAAATAAATAATGTCTTTCATGATATTGCAGGAATTTGATAAATATTGATTAAAAAGGACAGGGCAGTGCAGTGGATTTGAATTCAGAAGACTTAGGTTCAAATCTCAGTTTTGCTAAAACCACTACTAGATGAATTCTGAGGTCTATCCAGTCTCTAAATTTATGGACCTAAGGGTTTTATAAAAATCAGAATTATAGCTTGACATCTGACTTTTCAGCTAGAGTTGCACAACTCATCATATTAGTGATCACAGATGGAAAATTTAAAAGACTTTAGAGATTAGCTAGTCTCATACTTTACAGATGAGTAAACTGAGATCCTGGGAGGTTAAGCAATTTGGGTAGGGTCACACAGAAAGTGACAAAACTCAAGATTTCTGGCTCTAAATCCAGAGTTCTTTTCTCTGTATCATACTGATCCTTCTAATATAATTTCTGCAATTTCATGTTTGTCAAAGAGTGTATTCCTCTTGAATAAACCATAAAACCAAACTACTAAAAATAAAGTGATCAGGTTAGGGTTAGATAACTTTTTAAGGGCGCTATGGAAAAGTTTCTATCAAAGAGCCTTAAATCTGGAGTCAGTGGGTCAGGATTTCAATCTCAACTCTTGCTACTTTCTATCTCTGTCATATTGGGCAAATCACTCTCAGATTCAGTCTTTTTCATCAGTGGAGTGACTGGTTTGACAAGATCATCTCTAAGTTCCCTTCTATCTATAAATGCTATGATCCTATCTTTGGTCATGGAGGAAAAGTAGCACAATGAAAAGCACTGAGCCAATTCCCCTACATGATATCTGCTCAATGTGAGGTTAGAGAGAGCTCCAGCCTCAGACAGGCAAGAGGAAGGGAAATCTCAAGCTTGCCCCAATTCTTGCAGCTGGGGACAGCTTTTCCCAGCTGGCAGGAGGGGGTGTGGCTAACCCAGAGCCCAGCTAAAATTGGTCACCATGCCAAGAGCCGTATGTAGGTGGACAACTCCTAAGCTTGGATTAGAAACAACAAGATTATCCAAGGTCATTTCTGTCTTTAGAATACTTTATATTTGTATCATGGCTAGTTGTATTTGTATACTGGTCCACAGAAACTTTCAAGTTTATCATTCCATTCATAACCCTCTGGGAGTTCAGTTCAACTCATTTATATGGTACTTGTTTTACAAAGCACTTTTAAAGAGATTATAAAATGATTTATTAGAAAATTAACTTTAAATCTTATCACAAATTAAACTAATTTTCAAACTATTTACATTTGAATAAATGAATTTCAGCACATAAATATCCATAGTAACTTGTTAGTCACTCCCTTTCCACTTTCTTTTTTTATTTGTCTCTATACATTTTTCCTTTTATATAGTAGTAATTAGCTTATATTCTTTTTTTCCTGGTTTTGCTTTCTTTACTTTTCTTCTACATGTCTTCTCAGATTTAAAAAAAATTGTTTTTTATTCTTAATCACACTACAATTTTCCATTACATTTTTATGCCCCAATTCAGTTAGACATTCTGCAGTTTTTGATCATAGATCCCTCCTCCTTTAGGAGGCAACCTAAGCAATAATCTACTTCATTGTCATCATTTTACACATGAGAAGTCCTACAAAAGTTGTGACTTGCTCAGTCACACTAGTAGTATGGCCTTCAGCTGGGGCTCTGGACCTGGAGTCAGGGAGATGTCAGTTCAAATCCAGCTTTAGGCAGCTGCAACTATATGACCCTAAGTCACTTTACCTCTATCTGCCTCAGTTTCCTCATCTGTAAAGTGGAGATATTAGTAGTACCTATCTCCCAAGGTCCTTTATGAGGATAAAATAAGATATATTTGTAAGTTTCTAGCTATCTTTATTGTAGCAGAACTGATATTCAAATCAAGTTTCTGACTCCAAATCTAGCATTCTTTTCATTATACCACGGTGACATTTATTTCCGGGTTTTATTTTATTTTGTTTTGTTTATAAAAATAACCTGTGATTCAGAACACTACCTCTGAGTTTATTAGGAATAAGTTCAATCCTGAGGGGTTGCAATATCTTAATCTCTCTTATTTTGTATTCCCATCCAGGATTTTACATATGAGCCTAAGTATGGCTCATGTCATAAATCTTTATAGAAAAGGTAAAAAAACCTTCAACTCCCATGCATTTCCTCAATGTAAGTATTTATTGAATGCATATATATGTGTACATACATATACTCTCTTGAGATAGCATTTTATAAGCATATTTTACCATAAGGCACAACCCTATTAGTTCAAATGATTTCCCGCTTTATTTCAGCTAAGATGATATGTATTAAAGTGAAGGAAAAACCCCAAGATGATTGTGTCCTTTCCCCTTATTTCCTACTGTTAAGTTGCCTGTGATTAAATTCAAAAAGAAGAATCCTCATTACTATAGGATTCTGATTTTTTTTTTAAAAATTGTGTTGTTTACATAGCAAGTTGAATTTATAATGAAAATGTAGTTAGGAATAATCCTAAAAGAGAATGCAAGTTCACAACCCTAAAGCACACAGAAATCCTATTTATAGACTTTACCCGTCTCTTTTCAAATATGTTCATATCTTGAACTCTATTTTTTTTCATAAGCTTTTCAGTTTCTGGATCCCATTCAGTATAGGGCTTATCAGGAGACAAAATTCATTTATTTAGATATTTAGTAAAAATGACATCTACAAAAAGGGAGTTCCATACCACAATTATTATTTATTTTCTTTGAAGAAATTTTTTTTTATTCTGTATCTGACAAACATGATCAAAAAAGAGTTTTCCCACTTACACAGAAGACTTGGAGTCAGAAAGACCCCAGTTCAAATCTATCCTCTGATACATACTAGCTCTGTGACCTTGGGCAAACCACTTGACCTCTGTATGCCTCAGTTTCCTTATCTGACAAATGGGAATAATCATAACACCTATTTCCCAGGGTTGTTGTGAAGATAAAATTAGAGAGTTTTGAAGTATTCTGCAAATCTTCAAATACTATATAAAAGTCATCTATTATTACACCTTGTGTTTTTAAAAAGAATATAATCAATTTGATTAGTGAGTTTTAAAGCTGTCTTGCTTGCCCGTCTCCTTTTGAACCTCCTATTCTTTTCTATGAGCAAAATATGCTACAATTACCTTGTTTTCTTCTTTTTTCCCCTACATCCCTATCATAGTCCCCCCTTCTCTAAAGATCCCTCCCCTCAGATAAATGTGATAGACAAAACAAATCCACAGCTTGGTCATGTCCAAAAATGTCACTCTGTCCCTTGAGTCCTCTGTCAGGGTTGAGAGTCCTCTGGAATAATGACTTGTCATTGCTATAATCCAAGTTCGGAAGTCTTTCAAAGTTACTTTTCTTAACAGTGTTATAGATACTGCATAGATAATTCCTCTGATTCTGCTCAGTTCCCACATTTTTCCTGAATCTTTGTTGTTGCCTTTCAGTTGTGTCCAGATCTTTGTGATCTCATTTGAAGTTTTCTTGGCAAAAATACTGGAGTAGTTTGTCATTTCCTTCTCTAGTTCGTTTTACAGATGAGGAACTGGGGCAAACAAGGTTAAGTGACTTGCCCAGGGTCACACAACTAGTAAGTGTCTGAGGCCAGATTTGAGTTAGTCTATTTTTAAGGCATTATTTTCTTCAGCATTTTTTTGGGTCCCCTTTAGCGGACAGTTGACTTATTTTTCATGATTTTCTTGCATAATTCCCATTTCTTTCCCCAATTTTTTCTCTACTTCTCTTAACTTGATTTTAAAAATACTTTTTGAGCTCTTTCATGGCCTGAAACCAATTCATATTTTTCTTGGAGGCTTTGGATGTAGGTGCTTTGACTTTGCTTTCTTCTTCTGGTTCTATGTTTTGATTTTCCTTGTCACCAAAGTAAGATTTTAGAGTCTGATTTTTTTCCAGTTTTTGCTCATTTCCCCAGCCAATTATTTAACTTTTGAGCTCTTTGTCAAGGTAGTTCTCTGCTTCCAGGGGAGGGTGGGGTGGTCTATGGTCAGCTGCTCCATCCCCCTACAATCTGTGGGCCTAGAACTCCAGAAACAGCTGCTGGTGCTGCTTCAGGCCAGATTTGAACTTATGAATATGAGTCTTCCTGACTCTAGGGTCTGTACTCTATACACTGTGGCACCTAGTTGCCCCCAAATCCAACTTTCTGAATCTATTTACTTCTTAATCCTTATCCTTTTTAACCTTTCTGTATCATTTGACACTGATCACTACCCTCTTCTCCTGAATACTCAGTTTTTCTTTAGATTTTTATAACACTACCCTCTCTTGATTCTTCTCTTATTTGTCTTAAAATTCCATCTCAGTTTGTTTTGTTGATTCATCAACCATGTCACATCCGTTAGTTTTGAGTATACCACAAAACTGTGTTCTGGGCCCTCTTCTCTTTTCTCTTAGTAACCTCTAATTTGGTAACCTTATGAACTCCCATGGATCCAGTTAGCATTATTCATGTACCCAGCTCTTGACTGTATCCAGAGCTTCAGTTCTGTTTCACAAACTGCCCATTAGATACTTAGAACTGGATGACCTATAAGTATCATCATGCCCAAAACAGAATTATTCTTTCCCTTCAAAATCAACTCCTAATCACAATATCCCTGTGATTGTTGAGAGCACTGCCTTCCTTCCATTTATACAGGTTTGTAACCTTGTTGCCATCCTCTCACTCAAGTCCAATTGCCAAATCTTTTCATTTCTTCCTCTACAACATTTCCATTCATGCAACCACCATCCTATTTGCAGTCTGTCTCACCTTCTACCTAACTATTGTAACAGCTTTCCATTTGGGTTTCATACCTCAAGCCTGTCCTCATACCAATCCATTCTCTATATAGACACCAAAGTGATTTTTGATATTTCTATGTCACTTCCCAATAAAGTCCTATTAATATTAAGATCAAGCATTAAGTCTATTCACTGGATTTAAATAACTTTCAAATCTTACACATTACTTCATTCCTGTCCCTCTACTACCTAGCAGTAGTAGGTACTTTTGTAGTAGGTGTACTTCTGCACACACAACACTCCATCTCCTTGCAGATTCTCTGGTTTTCTTCAAGATTCAATTGAATGTCACCTTCTACATGAAGTCTTAATGGTCTATCCTACTGCTACTGTATTTCCTACCCAAATTACATTGTATTCTTTTTGTATATATTATGCATATACTTATGAACAGGTGTATATATTTATATATGTTCACATACATATACACAGGATGTTCCAGTCTGAAAGTTCTTTGATGGTAGAGACTATTTAACTTTTTTCTTCCCATTGCTATTGCTTAGCACAGAGCCTGGTGCATAGCAGGTTCTTAATACAACAATAGGTAACATTTATATAGCACCTACTGTGTGCCAAGTACTAGGCTAAGCACTTTACAAATATTTTTTCATTTGATCCTTACAACAGCCCTGGGGGGTAGGTGCTATTATTACCCTCATTTTATAGATGAAGAAACTGAGGCAAACCGCGTTGTCACTTGCCCAGGATCATACAGTTAGTAAGTGTCTGAGGCTGGGCTTGAACTCGAATCTCTCTGACTCCAGGTCTAGTAGTCTATTCACTGTGTCAATGTTTATAAATTGATTGAATTTTTATAATCAGTTATCTATTTTCCTTTCTATTTTTTTGAGATCCCTCTATCTCCTGCTTAGTTAAGTACTTTTCCCCTAGGTATGACTGTGAAAAGTACCTGGAATGGATCTCTTCTAAATTTTTTTTAATGGTATGGACTTTTATATTTAGGTTATAAATCCATTTTGAGCCTTATATGTGGAGTTTTATACTTTTAACAATTTATCTTGTGCTCAGAATACATGTATATCCATGATATAGAGTAGTATGGATCAAGCAATCCTTAAACATTTATTAGATGCCTTCACTATGCCAGTTACTGGGTAACTGGTAGTAACTAGTAACTGGTAGGTACTGGGTATTGTGTGTACTTCGTTTTCAAAGAAGACCAGTGACATCACAATATTGGAGTCAGGGTAGGGTGTGTTCAGGTATGGATGATTAACCTATTATGAGTTCAGAAGACACTACCACAGATGGCTCACAAGTGATCCGTTGGAAAGCACATCTTTAAACTATGGGTCATGACCGCAGTTTAAGAAGTGCTGAGGAGGTCTTGGGTGGGAAAAGTTTAAGAAGCCTTGCTTGTTAGAACATTTAGATTGGAAGTGGCTCTAAATTTGTGTGACTCACATTTCCTTTGTGCTTATATGATTCTGCTTTGCTCATGGAGTACAGAGCTTTCTCTGATGCAGGACACCATGCTGGACCATCCTGTGCCAGCATTTGCCATGTCTCACAGTCAGTATTGAAGTTATTTGGAGATATCTTGAGAGTGTTCTTATACAGATTCTTCTGACCACCATGTGAGCACTTACCATGTGTGAGTTCTCTGCAAAAGTTCTTTGGTAAGAGCATGTTTGGCATTCTAACTACATGGCCAATCCAATTATGTCAGAGTTGTGCTCTAGGCAGTAGAATTTGAATGCTCGGCAGTTTAGCTCTAGAGAGGACTTTAGTGTCCTGGTATACAAATAAAATGAAGAAAACAACCCATATTCCAAGATCTTATATTCTTTTGTGGGAGATAACATATACATATATAAATTAATACAGAATAAACGTAAAACAAGTCCAAAGTTGTTAAGCACATAGTGAAGGAGGGAGGGCTCTAGCAGTCAGGGGGCTAGGAAAGGCATGCTGTTTGTTGGATGTGGTGCTCAAGTTGCATCAGAAAGGAAGAGATGCATTCTATGAGGTGGAGGTGAGAGTGATATTTACACTCACCTGGAACCATCAAAACCCAAATGATGAGCAAGTGAGACTTGGGCGAGGAACCATTATTGGCCAATCATTGAAACCAATTGGGAGAAGAGGTTAGAGGGGGTGGGGAGGGTGGAAAGCATAGTCAAATAGCTCTTTAAGAGTTAGGTTTCAAGAAAACATAAATAAAACAACATGAAATATAAATACAAGAACAAAGACAGGCCTAAAAGGAAGTGGAAGCTGAAAAGTAGGGGAGAGACAAAGCGCAAAGTGTCATGAAGACTCAGAGGAAAGGGTGGTCAATGGTGTCAGATACAGTATAGAGGTCAGGAAAGATGAAGGCTGAAAAAACGGACTATCTAATTAGGCAACTGGGCCATTGGTCATTTTGGAAAGATCAGTTTTAGTACAGTGATGAGGTCAGAAGCAATGTTTCAAAAGGTTGAGGAATGAGTGAGGGGCAATGAGTTTATTCTTTATGAGTTTATTATTATAGTTTATTCTAGAGGTTTAGCTGAGACAGGGCAGAGAGAGATAAGACATTAGCTTAATGGGATAGGGTGTAGTGAAGATTTTTTTAAGAATAGGAGAGACTTGGGCATGCTTAAAGATAGGGCACAAATAAAGGGAGACTAAGGTTAGAGGGAGGGAGGGAGGATTGAAGGGATATTCTGTTGGAGAAGACAGGAGGGATGGTATCTGGGGCACATGTGGAAAGGTTGGCCTAGACAAGGAGAAAGGCCATCAAAAGGCCATCAAAGAGTGGAGGGAAGGAGGAGAGAGTAGGGAAATGATGCTGAAGGATTTGGAGATGAAGAGAAATGAAGAAGGTGAAAGGCTTTCTTTCTTTCTTTTTTTTTAGTTAAGTGAGAGAAACTTTCCATATGCCTGGTAGGATGCAGACAGACTTTATTTCACCTGGCAGAAAATGAGAAACTCAAAGTACTCACCCTATAGAGCTCATAAACTCTCAAAATGACTCTCTTCCGCCAGTTTTTCAGGGGTTCATAGATCTGCAGAGTCCTCTAGATTTATAGTATTCTTTTGTGTTTGAGCCTCTTCCTAGAGGAGAATTGGGGTGTCAAAGAGTCCTCTTCCCCTCCATCTTGTATAGTCTTCATATCTTAAGTGATAGTGGATGGCAAGGTCCAGTCTTGTTCCTTCACATCATCATGATTCAGTCCTTCACTGTTTTTCAGCCTCAGCTTCTGCTTGGTCCTGGCACTCTTTTGTTTATTCTGAGAACTGGATAGTGTCTAGGAAGTCTCCAGAAGATTGGGTCCAAGAGCTCATTATTATCCAATGACTTCTCTCTTCAGGAGGGTTGGTGCAAGAATGGTCTCCTTTCTCCATAGCTATTTCTGGCTACTTCCATCTTTCAGGCTCTGTGGATTCTTCCTTCCTGGAGACCATATGGTTTCCCCTCCTAGATCTCTTTTATTGCTCTGCTACTTGTCTCTCCCCTGGAGTCATCTCTAAAAAAGGTTCCATGGGAGAGGGCATCTCAGGTAGCCAGATAGCCCCCTTCTTCCAACCCACAGGGATCTAGATCTGTCTATATCCCCTCCAATATGTGGATCTCAACTCTAGTCTCTGTTCCTACTTCCTACATCTGTCTATTCCATTTGAGAAGCCAAATTCAAGGATGAGACTCAGACCTATCATTGCTATGATATAAGAATTTATCCCAGTAATAACTGACAAATACGTGATATCCCAAAATTCTTAGTGCAGTTTTAAGTTATTAAATCTTAAATAGTTTTAAATAGCTATGGCATTCTGCTTCTCTTAAATGCTAGGAGTCAATCAGTCAGTATTGGTCAATGGACCAGTGGGTGGTAGGCAAGGCCAGTCTTCAGAAAGTGGTGTGATCAGAGTTCCAAATGTGGTATAAATAGTCATGTCCATATGTTGTACAGACAATTATCTTTAAAGTCAGAACAATGGCCTCAGTCCTTTAATTTTATTACATTGACCAGCTCTTCCTGTTCACACCTCTATATAAATAATGCACTCTAAATATCTTTGAATTGGTAACAATTTCAGGATATATTCCCCCAAATAGAACTATTAAGTCTAAAGGAATGATTATTTTTGAAACTTTTGCATTGTATGTACCAATTGCTTTCCAAAATAGATTTCACCACTTGAAATTCTACTTGGATTGTGAGTATAGCTATTTTTCCACAAATGCCAGCATTGAGCTTTGTCACTTTAAATTATGTTTGTCAGTTTGATAGGTGAAATGATACTTTAAAGTTGTTTTAGTTTGCACTTCTTTGTATATTGACAAGGTTGAACATTTTTTTCAAATAATTATATAAAATTTAAAAATAGATTTTTT
The DNA here is from genome assembly GCA_023548195.1 of Bettongia penicillata ogilbyi. Classification (NCBI taxonomy): domain Eukaryota; kingdom Metazoa; phylum Chordata; class Mammalia; order Diprotodontia; family Potoroidae; genus Bettongia; species Bettongia penicillata. The sequence continues at coordinate 18,781,424 of JAJHZJ010000292.1, forward strand.
TTTCTCACAACAACTCCATGAGTTAGGTAGTACAGGTTTATTATCTCCACTTTTCAGATATGAAGACTTGCTCATGTTACAGTAGGTATTGGAACCTAATCTTTCTAACTTTTATCTCAGTGATCTTTACTATATGCCATTCAGTTCAATTTAACAAACATTTACTCCTACTGTGTGCAAGACGATAGGAACAGAAAGACAAAAACAGAAGCAGCCCCTGCCCTCAAGGAACTACCTCAATATTTCTAAGGCAGCTCAAGTTATCTTTGCTAAGTTACCTGATGCAGCAACTGAGGCTGATAAAGATTAAATAATTTGCCCCAAATTAACTATCTAGTTGGTTTAATGTGAATTTTAAGTTGGAGCTTGATCATATAATTCAAAATTCCCATTTTACAGATGAGAAAACCAAGACTCTAAGAGGAGACATGATTTGCCCAAGTCACTGTATTAGCTGGTGATGGAGCCAGAAATGGCATTTGTTGCCTGCCAGTTTGTAGCTCTCTAGATCATCTGTCTACAAATGACTTTTAATATGGTATCTTTTTGCTGTTATGTTGCCTTTTATGTCTGTAAATTTTCCTTAAATATATAATATAAATACAATAAACATATGTTTCCTAAATATTAAAGCAAAACAAATAAAGGTTCATGAACTTTATTCTCCTGCATTCTCTTCCCTACTCTCTACCCCTGCTATTGTCAACAGACCTACTTGGTCTTTCTGGACATGGTGGAGTAGGTCAGAAAATTTCAAGTTCTCAAGATTTTCCCCCACAAAGGAGATAAAATAGCACCTTAGGGTAAAAAAAGTATGGGTAAAGATAAATAAGAATAGGGGCACAACAGGTCTTCCTGGGACAATTGGAATTTATAGAAGAATTTTTAAAAGACTTTAAAAATCAAATGAGAGAGATGGAGGAAAATATAAAAAAATGGAGGGTGAGGGAATAGGTTATAGGAGGCTACAAAAAGATTTATGGGAATGGGAGGATTGGGGAAGGATCCTCAGAGGGGTGTAAGTTAAGTAATAGGAGGGCAAGGTAGTGGGTAGAAGTAAAGTAGAGGAGTCATGAGGGTAGGAAGCAAGAGATATCCACAAACAAAAAAAAAGATCAGGAGTAGAATTTGTTAGAGAAAGTATATGTCCATTTTCTTTCATTCAGGATTATTCTTTTTTTATTGAATTATTCTTTATGTCTATATACATATGTGTATATGTATGTGTATGTCTATCTATCTATGCAATAATATACAATATAATTGTAGCGTTGTTGCGGGGTTGGGGACAGGAAGGGCAAACAAAGGACAAAGTAAAAAGTGCACAGCAGAGAACAAAAGAAAACTTAGAAGGAAGCACAGAAAAGGACAACTCTCAACACAACATGTAGGATTGATCATACAGGCTTTCTTGGAATGACAATTTATCATTCCATATTTGCTTTTTTCCCTTTTCTTATTTTGTATTTAAGTTTCAATATTTAAGTTTATGATTTTCTTTTCTCTATTCTGTATTTGTGTTCTGGTATATGAATCCAAAAGAAAAATTTTTTAAAAAGTATAAGACACCATTAAATATATAAACACCATTGCACAAATAATAAAATATTTATAGCATCCCTTTTACAGTAGTGAAATACTAGAAACAAAATTGGGAAATGTCTAAAGCAGTTACATGAATGTGATGGAATATTACTGCATCATAAAAGCAATGATAATGAAGTCAGAGAATCATAGGATATCTTATTACCTGAGTTAGAGTAAAACAAGGAGAACCAAGAAAACAATATACAACATCATTATAACATCAATGGAACAACTAAAAGGAAAAACCAAATTAAATCCTCTACAAATATATTGACCAAACTTGGTCCCAGAGAAGAGTTGACATATTGCAGAGGGAGAACTATGGGACTAGAATATTGCATGTACTGTCAGACATGGTTGATTGTATGATGGTTAGCTTTGCTAACCTGCTTTTTTCTTTTTTTTTTAATCTATGTTATGAAAGATGGATCAATGAGTAGTTATTTGGGATATATTGGAACATATTTATGGAAAATGTGATAAAAAATGAAAGGCCAATAAGCATAAGATACTTTTTTTTAAAGAAAAAAATTGTCCCATTGCCATAAATCCCTGTAAAAGTAGAGACTTTTGCTCAGCTGGGAGTGAGAAGGGTTGGCAAAGAAAAAGGGAAGAGGAGCTGGTGTCCAAGGACAGAGTGCAGGCCACAGGAAGGGCTATAAAATTAGAGAACATAGTGCAAATCAACACATATTGTAGGTCTTCCAGGCAGTGAGCAATCTATGAACCATGTCATATGAAGAGCAGAGTGCTAGAAGGCCCTGGAGCTGTTCATCTTGGAGAAAGAATAGCTAGAGGTAAGGGGATCATGAGCTATTTCAAGGACTGTCATGGGGAAGAGACAACAACTCTTAGTATAACAATTTCGTATAACTAAGAGAATAGAAAGAAGTAGCATATAGGCAGACTCTGAGTTAACATTTACACAAATAAATAAATAACTTGAGGGTTCTTCTTGAGAAGAACATTTATAAAATTATTATTAACATTATTGTTATTAATAAAAATCATCATATAACACTTTGTAGATATCTCACTTGATCCTTGCAACAATCCTAGGAAATAAGGGATGTTATTATCCTCATTTTATAGATGAGGAAACTGAGGCAGATAGATTAAATGACTTGATCAGGGCCACACAGCTAGTAAATAACTGAAGATATATTTGAACTCAGGTCCGGAGTCTTCCTGACTCCACATCCAGGGCTCTCTCCATGGTAGCCCCTACCTCCCTTTGAAATTTGAAAAGTGTCTTCCCCTCTATGAAAGAAACACTTTCAAATGATAGTGAGCTTGCTGTTCTTAGAGATTTACAATCAAGGGCTGCATGAGCATCTGATAGGGACAATACTGTATAAAGGGTAGATGCTGGATAGAAGGTTGGATTAGATGCCCTTTTTGGATCCCTTTAATTTCATTATCCTATATAACTAGGGCAGGTAAAGAGGAAAAAAACCCTCCTCCTTTTGCTCCAAAACCCACCAACTTGTTCAATAGAACTTAAGATTCCTTCATTTGACTTCAATCTGTGTTAAAATACAAACACACTATTAAAAGAACAGTCACAACATAGTTATTCACATCTCATTGAGAATAAATTTCCCTAGTTTTGCAGTCAGACTTTGATTAGGGAGGACTTTAAATCAATCCAATAAACATCTATTAAGTGACTCTATACAAGGCACTGTGTTAGGCACTGGGGATGTAAAGACAAAAATCAAACAATTTGTGCCTTCAAGCTTTTTATTTATTTTTTTATTCTTTTTTTTTTTAAATCAAGGAAACCTGCAAGCACATATCTATGTGAATTCAAGCTATATACAGAGTAATTTGAGTGGGAGAGTACTGGTAAATGTGGCAGGTGGCAGGAAGTGGCATTTGACCCAAAGGGAAGAAAGTAAGACAGGAATAGGGCTGATAAGAAGAACAGGGAAGGATGGAGGGACTTGAAGTCAAGGTGCAGAAAAAGAAAAAGGTTAGGAGCCATGAAGTGGAAAGATTGGAGGTTTTGATCAGAGAGAGGGATTTCCTAAGTTACTTTGTATTTAACTATTATGGCTCCATTTATATTTGATAACTTTAAATTATGCTATAAACATATTTAAATGTACTTCTTATCTTCTCCATTAGAATGTAAATTCCTTGAAGGCAAATACCGTTTCATTTTTTGTCCTCTTATTCTCAAACCTAGGATGGTACCTGTTGTTGTTGTTCAATGGTTTCAGACTCTTTGTGATGTCATTTGGGTTTCTCTTGGCAAAGTTACTGGAGTGGTTTGTCATTTCCTTCTTCAACTCATTTCGCAGATGAGAAAACTGAGGCAAACAGGGTTAAATGACTTGCCCAAGGTCACACAACTTGTAAGTGTCTGAGGTTAGATTTGAACTTGGCTCTTCCTGACTCCACACCTGGTATTCTATTTACTGGATTACCTAGCTGCCTGACATACCCTTAATCACTTTAATCTGGTGGTATTACCCAAAGGTCTGCCCTTGGACCTTTTCTCTCTCAGCATTTTCTTCCTTGGCTAATTCATTTATCCCTACAACTTTACCTATTGCCTCTATGCCAATACTTCAGTCCTGCATCTTTAGTCCTGACCCTTCTTCTCTCCACACCACATTTGCACTATGTGGTTCACATGGATTATGGAAACAGCATCCTCTTGGGTCTTCCTATTGCCTCTATATTTCCCTCTCTGATCTCTTCCTCATAGTGGCTTAAAATGATTTTTGACCTCTTCTCATACTTCACTAAGGAGATTGAGGCCACCTACCTTGAATTCTCTTTCCTCTCTAGTTCCATAATTCAAATATCACTGATCACTTATTATCTCCTCCTTTATTCCAGACTCATGGGATGAGGAAGTCCTTCTCCTGACCAACACTAAGCTTTTAAAAACTATGTAAAAAATAATTATATTTTCATTTCCAAATACTCTTTTTCCCTTCCCCCTTCCTCCACTCACTGAGTGGAGAAATGTGATAAACATTATACATATTAAGTCAGACAAAACTTATTTCTGCATTAGTCATGTTCTGGGGAAGAAAGAAAGAAAATAAAGGAAAGAGCATGCTTAAATCTGCAATCTGAATCCATCAGTTCTCTGTGTATAGGTGGATAGCATTTCTCATCATTAGTCCTCTGTAATCATAGGAACATTAATCTTTTTACTTTTGCCTTTAGTACCTAGCCTTGTCCATTAATTGCCTTGTCCATCAATAGCACTGTCCCTAAAAACTGGAAAACAGTTTGGTAGAAACTAGGCATAAACCAACATCTCACACCATATACTAAGATGACGTCAAAATGGGTAGTTGATTTAGACATAAAGGGTGATACCATAAGCAAATTAGGAGAGCAAGGAATAGTTTGCCTGTCTGATCTATGGATAAGGGAAGAATTTATGACCAAATAAGAGGGAGAGAGAGCGCATTTTGAGATGATAATAAATTTCAAAGTATTTGCACAAATAAAACCAATGCAGCCAAGAGTAGAAAGAAAGCAAAGTGCTGGGAAATTTTTTTTATAGCAAGTATCTTTGATTGAAGCCTAATTTCTCCAATATATAAAGATTTTAGTCATATTTATAATATAAATCATTCCCCAAATGATAAATGGTTAAAGAATATGAACAAGCAGTTTTGAGATGAAGAAATCAAAGCTATCTATAGTCAAAGGAAAAAATGTTCTAAATCACTATTAATTAGAGAAATGCAAATTAAAATAACTAGGATAACATCTCACATCTATCAGATTGGCTAATATGACAGAAAAAGAAAATAATAAATGTTGGAGGGAATGTGGGGAAACTGAGACACTAATGTACTGTTGGTGCAATTATGAACTGATCCAACCACTCTGGAGAGCAATTTGGAACTATGCCCAAAGGTAAATCCAACTGTGTGGACGTACTCTTTGATCCAGCAAGGCCGCTACTAGATCTGTATCCCAAAAATATTTTTTTTAATAAAAGGAAAGGAAAAGGACTTATTTGTACAAAAATATTTATAGTAGCTCTTTCTGTGATGGCAAAGAATTGTAAATTGAGGGGATGCCCATCAATTGGAGAAATGCTGAGCAAGTTGTAACATATGATTGTAATAAAATATTATTGTTCTATAAGAAATGACAACCAAGATGCTTTCAGAAAAACCTGAAAAGACTTACATGAAATGATGCACTGAAGTGAGCAGAACCAGGAGAACATTGTACACAGTAACAGAAATACTGCACCACAATCACCTGTGAGTGATTTAGCTATTCTCGGCAATACAATGATAAAAGACAAATCCAAAGGACTCATGCTGGGAAATGGTACCCACAGCCAAAGAAAGAACTGATAGAGTCTGAATGCAGATCAAAGCATACTGTTCACTTTATTTTTTTGAGGGTGTGTGGTTTTTTTTAGTCTGTGTTTTTCTTTCACAACATGACTAATATGAAAATATGTTTTGCAGGATTGGACATGTATAACCTATATCAAATTGCCTCCTGTCTCAGGGAGTCAGGAAGGCAAAGAGCAAGGGAAAAAATCTGGAACTCAAAATTTAAAAAATTGTTTTTACATGTGATTGGGAAAAATGAAATATTTAGAATTTTAAAAAAAACTGGGAAAATTATGCCCTCCTTAATTTTAAACCTCTCATTATTTACTGACTCCTTTCCTGATATCTTCAAACGTGCCCAGATCAAAAGGTCATAGATTTAGAATGGGAGAAACCTCAGAGGCTATCTAGTCCAAATCACCCTTTTTTCTTCTTTTAAAAATTAATATTTTCTTCAATTAATGAGCATTTATTTTCTCTCCCTTCTTCCCCTGACTTAAAAAAGGAACAAAGTCCTTTTTATCAAATTTGCATAGTCAAGTAAAACAAAATACCACACTGTCCACATTTGAAAATGTATGTCCCATTCCACATTCAGAGTCCATTGCCTCTTGTTAGGAGGCAGGTAACATTCTTCTATCCTATGGAATAATGGTTGGTTTCTGCCTGGATCAGAGTTCTTAGTGTTTAGTATTATTCATCCTTCAATTTGAAAAGGACAGATGGCATCACAAGTGACATCTTGACTTTCAAGTGAATTTTATCTAAGTGAGGCAAAGTCATCTTCGTCAATGTCTCTTCCAGAGTCATAGAAGTCCAGTGACAAGACAAAAGTCAAGATACCTGGCAATGACCGAGATGGCAGTGGATGACCTTGATGTTTTTGATGTCTGACCAGACTCTATGTGTTTTACAATGTCTGCTTCAGCTGCTGTTATTCTCATGGACTTCTTCCACTGGGGAGAGTCTTCATATACTTGGGGCAGATATCCTAATTTCACTGACAAGTTTGAGTCCTGTTGGTTACCCTCAACCTGATTTAGCCTGTCTTCTGAGATGGTTTTTTACAGTCTTTCAAAATTGTTCCTTTTTTATAAAGTTCTTAATTGCATAAATTGTTTTTCTGGTTTTGCTCACTTTGTTCTTGTTGAACTATAATTTTATGGTATATAAATGGAATGGAATATGATTGTGCCATATGAGAATATAAAAGGGATGGCTTCAGATTAACCCATCAATTGTACATGTGAGGAAACTGAGGACTAGAGGGGTTATTCAAGGTCACATAGGTAGTGATAGAAGTTGGATTTAAACACAATTTCCTCATTCCAAACACAGTATCCTTTTATCTTTCCTTCCTTTTTCCCCTCCATTTTCTTCCTATAGTCTTTAGATCTTTTTAAAAAAACATATTCACTTGATCTTATCATCCCCACTTTTCACAACTGAACTTCTAGAAAATGCTGTCTTCATTCATTACTGCCACCCACTTGCTTTTCATAAACTTCTAAACATTTTACAGTAATACAATATATAACATAATGCTCTCTCTAAGGCCACCAATGATCTCTTTTGTTATAAAATTAATTTCTCTCCATCAACAAACATTTATTAAACAGCTACAAAGTACTGGTCACTGTGTTCAGTGCTGGGGATACAAAAAGGGGCAAAAGATAGTCCCTGACCTCCAGAAGTTCATAATCTAATGGGGCAGACAACAAACAAATACGTAAAAACAAGCTATATACAGTATCAATAGGAAATAATTAGCAAAGGGAAGGAGCTAGAATTAAGAGGGCTTGGGGAAGGCTTCCTGTCAAAGATGGGAACTTAAAAGAAGCTGGGGAAGCACGTAGATGGAAATGAGTAGGGAGAGAATTTCAGAAATGGGAAACAACCAGAGAAAATTCCTTGAGCTGAGATGGAGTGTCTTGTTTATGAACAGCCAGATGGCCGGTATCACTGGATCAAAGGAAAGCTAGGAGGGGGCTAGGTTATGAAGGGTTTGAATACCAAACAGAACATTTTGATCCTAGAGGCAATAGAGAACCACTGAAGTTTATTGAGGCGACATGGTGAGACCTGTGCTTTCGGAAAATCACTTTAGGGGCTCCACGAATCGAAGAGTACTTGGCAGATGTCTAGATAGGTAGGAGAAGACTAGGTAGGTTATAAAGGGTTTGGACACCAAGCAAAGCATTTTGTATTTATTCCTTGAGGCAGTAGGGAACCTTTTGAGTTTATATTGTATGTGTGTATGTATGTAGATGACCAGGTGAGACCTGTGCTTTAGGAAAATCATTTTGGTAGCTCCCTGGAGGATGGATTGGAATGCAGAGGCAGGCCGATCCACCAGCAGGCTATAGCAATGGTTCAAGAATGAGGTAATGAGGGCTTGCACCAGAGTGATGAAAGTGTTAGAGGAGAGGAGGGGCGCATATTTGAGAAATATTGCAAAGATAAAATTGACAGTTCATGGGAACAGTTTGATTACAATGGGTGAGAGATAGTGAGAAGTCAAGGATTCCATCTAGGTTCCAAGCCTGATAGACTGCAGGCCTCATTTCTTTCTGATCTTGCCCTCTAGAGTAAGAGGAAAGGTAGGAGTGGGGAGGGTTTAGAGGAAAGATGAGCTCTATTTTGGAAACATTTAGATTAACATGTATACCTGATACCTGTTTGAGATATCTAAAAGGCAGCTGGAGATGTGGGATTGGAGGTCAGCAGAGAGGTGGATTTGAGAACCATCAGCATAGAAATGGTAATTGAATCCATGGGAGCTGCTGAGATTCCCAAATGAAGAAATATAGAGGGAGAAGAAAAGAGGGCCCAGGACAGAATCCTGAGGGACAACATGCTCCCAATAAGCATCCAGCAAAGAAGAATGAGAAGGAACAGTCACTGGTAGAAGAATAAAGAGGGAGTGGCATCTGGGAGAGGGTGATCAACAGTATGAAAGGCTGCAGAGAGATCAAGGACAATAAGAATTAAGAAAAAGCCCTTGGATAAGAAATCATTAGTAACTTTGGAGAGAGTAGTTTCAGTGGAATGATAAGGTCAGAAGACAGATCATAAGGGATTCAGAAGAGAGTAAGAGGAGAGAAAATGAAGGTACTTATTGAAGACAGTCTTTTTGAGGAATTTAGGTAGAAAGGGCAGAAAAGATGTAGAATGATAACAGAAATGGAAGGATCAAATAAGGACTTTTTCAGGATGGGGGAGACATAGGCATGTTTGTAGTCAGTAGGGAATGAGCCAGGAGAAAGGGAAAAATTGAACATAAGTGACAGAGTGGAGACAACAGAGGAGGCAATTTATTGGAGGAGAAGGGATGGAATGGAGTTGTTTGAATAGAAGAACTTAGCTTTGATAAGGAGTAAGGCCACTTCATTATGTGAGACAGGAGTGAAGGAGGAGATAGTGGCAAAAGGCATCTGAGTGATAGAAGATGAGGAAGAGGGGGAAAAGGAGCTCCTGAAGAATGGCCTCACTTTTTTCTGTAAAGTATGTGGCAAGGACCTCAGCTGAGAGACTGATGGGAGGGAAAGCTATGGGTGGTTTAAGGAAAGATGAAAAGGTTTAGAAAAGCTGCTGCGAAGAGTGACATAGTTGATACTTATATAGTAGGATTGCCTAGCAGCAAAAGATGTAACCTGGCATACAAACAGTTGAGGATGTATAACATAAACCTGCAGTGGACCAAGTAAGAACAGTTGTATGATTTTTCCCCCACCTTCATTAAGCAGCACATGGTGTCAAATGGTGGGCATGATCCAAAGCTGAGTCTTGGCAGGCACCAATTGGCCATAAGGGGACTAGGGATTCAAGAGAGAATTGATGGGGAAAAGAGGAGATAGTGGCTAGTATAGGGGAGGTGGCCTGGGAGAGAATTGAGGGGTTAATGGATTGGAAGTCATGGTGAAGATGAAGAGTTGAGTTTTGTAAGGGAAGATAGAGGGAAAGGTGAAAAACAATAGGTTATGATCAGATAAGGGGGATCAGAATTCTGGAACATGGCTATGATATATTTGTGGATGATGACAAGATCAAGGGTAAAACCATCTTTGAGTGTGGGTGGAGGAGTAGCAGCTCATGGAAAGTGAGTAGGTTGAGGAATTGAGTTGTTAGAAGACTTGAGGGAGTCAATATGTATCACCTCAAAGAGATCAAAGACAAAATAACCATATGTTCAAAAATATTTGTAGCAGCTTTTGTTGTTGTAGCAGAGAACTTGAAAATAAGGAGCTGCCCATCAACTGAAGAATGGTTGAAGAAATTATGGTAAATTAATGTATTAATAAAATATTCTTCCTTTAAAAGAAGTGATGAAAAGAATGACTTCAGAGAAACATGGGAAAACATATGAACTGAGAGTGAAATGAGCAGAAAGAGGAGAACAAGTTATACAGTGATTATAACATAGTTAAGAACATTTTGAAAGTCTGAAGGAGTCTTATTAATACAATGGTTACCTGAGGGTCCAGAGGACCAATACTAAAATATCATTGATCTCTATAAGAAATATTGAAAAGAATAAATTCAGAGATACATAGGAAAATAAGCAGAGGTAGGAGAACACGTACAGTGATTACATTATAAAGAAAAACAAATTTGAAAGATTTAAGAATTCTGATCAATGCAGGGACCAACTGGGGGTGCAGAGCCTCTATTTAAGGAAGGCATCCAGGTAAGGTACCTCTTTATTTTCCACATGACTGATTTTCAATATTTCATGATTTCAACTGCTTCCTCCCTACCTTTTTCTTTTAAAATCTTTGTTACAAGAAATGTTCTTTGGACAGGGGATCAGTGAAGAAGATGCAGAGAAATTAGTATGGTGGTGCATAGTTTGTAATCCCAGCTGCCATGATGTTGAGGCTGGGGATCTCTTGAACTTCAGAGCTCTGAACTACAGTGCTCTAAGCCTATTGGAGGTCAACAGGGTTGAGTGGTCCAGGTTGGAAACCGAGCTGCTCAAAGCTAACAGGATGTCAGATGAGTAGACCTTGCACTTCCAATAGGAGAGATGGGTGGAGGAGCATAGACTCGGAGAATCTTAAAAAAAAAAAAAAAGAAATGAATTTGATGAAACAACAAAAAGGTAACAATTGAAAAAAAACTATATAAAATCATTTGCAAGCATTTGTGATGGATATAGCCTGGAGAAGAGAAAACTTAAGAGAGGACACTGCTCCTTTGATTTGAAAGAGATTAGATTTGTTCCATGCTTTGGATCAAGGAAGACAGAGGACAGTAAACAAATTGCAAAGGCAGATTTACTTCATGCACATATACACACACATACACAGCTTCCCAAAGATTATTGTTTTTCAGTACTATCAGACTCTTTGTGACCAGGTGAACCATAATGTTCATGGGATTTTCTTGGCAAGGAGTCTACAGTGGTTTTCTTTTCTGGAGGAGAAAGTGAGGCTGCACAGCCCTCTCTCCCTCATATCAAAGGCATTTGCAAGTCATGTCATCATCTCCCTGATGTCATGGTCCTCTTTAAGAATGAAGGACAAATCACAACCTGTTGAGTGGTCTGATCTATCTGAATGGGGATCCAGCTGACCAGTTCCAGTTGTGCAACTCAACTTGTCCTATCCTGTCTTCTGAGGGTGTTCTGCCCAAAGGAAGGTAAATCTTGATGGCTGAAAGCTACCTAGTTAACTTGGGGTTTACTGACTAGATTTATTTCTCAAAGATGAAGCATGAAACTCAGTTCACTCTGGATCTCATGGATTGGACAACAATAAGTCCCTGCCCAAGCACCACTGAACGGTTATTTTTTTGGGTCTTCCTGACTCAGAGTGACTGTTTCTCTTTTGGCCAGCAACTCTGAGAGTCTTCCCCTCCCAGTTTAATTTTATTTTGGGGGGATTAAAAGGGCCATCTCCACTCACTTCTTAAAGAGGTCTATTTACTGAACAAGTGTTGCCTTACTCAAAGTGAGAACCTGAAAAAAATTAGTTTAAAAGGGCCGAGTCTCCCACTTCATCCTAGACCATCTCCAGTCTTCCTGATTGATATCTGGCCACTGGACCCAGATGGACTCTGGAGGAGAAACTGAGGTTGTTGACTTTGCCCAGGGTCACATAGCTAATAAGTTTCTGAGGCTGAATTTAAACTCAGGTTTTCGAGACTCCAGGCCCAGCACTCTATCCACTAATTTAGGTGCCCTAAAGATTAAACCCAGTCAAAAGTGGACGAGCTGTTTCGTTGGTTTGAGTCCTCCATAACTGTGGGACTCTACTTGGGGATATTGTGGAAGGGATTCCTGATCAAGTACAGGTAGGCCTACATAAACTATAATCTCTCTTCCATTCTTGAGATCCTGTGGATTTCTAATGTCCCTCCTGGTTCTAAATCCTATGATCCCATAATCCTTACAGCTCTGACCTCTTTAGATCCCCAAGTCCCGTTCTGGGATGCCTTGGAAAAGAAAACCTGGGGCTAAAAGGACCTCAAGGCTGATTCCCTGGGCGCAGGGTCCTCTGGGATCTGTAGTGCGGGGCGGGGCCTGGGGACTACATCTCCCAGCGGTCCTCGCGCCGCGGCCGGAGCACCAGCTTCAGCCTCCTATTCCTCGGCGGTGCTGGAGGCTCTCGGGGTGGGCGAGTTTCCTATTTAAATCCGACCAGCGAGGAAGATGGCGGCGGGCGGTGAGTGGAGATAAAGGAGGAGGAGGCGGCGACGGAAAACGGGGCGGGGGCGAAGGGTTGAGGGAGGAGGAGGAGGAGGAGAAGGACGAGGAGGAGGAGGGCGAGCCCCGCGGCTGGCGTCCCCGCGTCCTCGCCCCTCGGAGCGCCCCGAGCCTCAGCAGGGGGGTTGTGTGGTTTGTGTGTGTGTGTGTGTCTGTCCGTCTGTGTGGTGGGGGGGCGCACCCGCGCTGCCGGGCGACTGAAGCGGGCGGACCGCGGCCGGGAGGAGGAACTGAGGCTTCGACGGCGGACGGACGGACGGACGGACGGGCGGGAGCCGAGGTACGGGGCTGTCGCGGGCCGGGGGCGTCTGGGAGCGGCGCGGGGGGCGCTCCCTCCCCTCGCCCCAAAGTTTATTTGCCCTTGCCTTTCCCGGGTTTGGCCACTTCGAAAGCAGCGGTTCTTCCGAAGGGGAAGGGGAGGAAAACCCCAACAAACCTGTTGGGGCTCCTGTGCCGTAACTCCCCCTCCCCCCAAGAAGCCCATTTTGCGCCCAAGTGGCTCATACTGCACAGTTTTCTGCCCATCAGGTCATCCCAGAAAGGTGGGTCCCTGGCTAAACAGGGAAGGGAAAGAAGCGGCCACCTAAGTCCGAGTTAAATTTGAGCTTTGGCCACAATTCTCCCTTCTCTCGGGCTCACAAAGGTTAAAAGTTTTGTTTTAACGATTAAGCACCCTGGAACTTCTTTCCTTCACCCAAATTCTGAAAATGTGGTCTTCAGGTCACTGTTTCTAGTCCATTACAGAGGACGTTGTAGAGGGACGAAGTTGTTGTGAGATGAAGAGGGTGGGGGGAAAAAAAGGAAAAGTATTGAGTTTGTGATAGAATATCCAAGAAGTTACCCCGGGGATTCTTTGCTCACTTAAGCCTTCTCCCTTGTCTTCTTGCTCTCTTCCTCCTTTTCTGTGAAGAATTATTTCGCATTTTTGAGCTGCACTTCAAGCCAACCTGTTTTTGTGACTAACCTCGCACTGTAAGAAAATGGGAAGGCAAAATACCAGCTGTCTCGCTGCATTGGTTTCAAAAGGAGTTGAATGAGAGGAAGGCAGTGGTAGTATTGAGGAAGATTTTCGAGTCTCTCTTTCATTGAGAGACATAAATGCCCAGCTTAGAATACTACACCGAATACTTACTGCAAAGGTTTAAGTGTTCATTGAAGCGCTTCGTTAGGTTAGAGAATAATTTTTAAAGAAATCATCCATTTTTAAGAAACCATCCTTGCAGCGCATACACAGACAACATATTTTGGTTAAAAAAACCTACAAGTTTTTGGACAGTTTGTTGGCTTTGGAAATATTTAATCTGTTATCTTGAACTGCTCATTTAAAATCTTTCTGTGCATATCCTGTTCAGTATGTAGTTAGAGCAGAAAAATGAAATGAAGGAGAAAAACACAATTAGGAATCTTGTATTTTGAATGATTTTTTTTTCTTAAATTGGCAGTGAACTACAAAAGAGCTTCCGAATATTCCACATCTCTTCTAATCTTGTAATCATTTTATGAAGAAATACAATTTGTGGGGCTTCAGGAGGGTGAAGACACCCTGCCAGTGCCCATTGTTTGTGTGTAAGATGAACCCTCTGTTGGTAACATGTAAAATGATATTGAACACTATACTCTCCCTGACACTGCCGGCTGCTTCAGGTCCTGCATTTAAATGAGCAGTAATCTAGGTTGCCCTGATCCTAAGTGATCAAATATTTTGCATTATGTTGATGGAAGAAGTGAATTAATGGACTATAGTCATATAAAAAATAATATAATTTCCTATTTAACAGAGCACAAGATAGGAAGGAGGTGAAGATTATAGAATACAGACAAGGTTTCTGGGATAGGTATGTTAGGAAATTCTTGTCTCTAGCATTCCTCAACTAGTCTTTGAAAATGCAGAATAGTTTAAGAAGATTGTAATTTTGTGTCTGTGGACTGATATAGAAACAACCTCCTTTTTTGTGTATTTCGAATTCTGAAACTGTTGCATTATCAATCTGATACAGATTAGAAATTCATTTTCAACAAGTTTATCACAATGAATAGAACTTGGAAGGGAATAAAAATGCTTATATAAACAAAAATTATATGATATCTATTCCACTAGTTTGGAAATGACTGTATAAAAAATGGCTCTCCTGAGTTGTTGTTTCTGTATAGATGATGATGCTCTTTTATGTTGCTAAGACAAGTGCTTGCCTCTTCCTCCAACCCCTCCCCGCAAAAACCCATTCAAACCTCTCCTTCCCCTCAAAAAAAAAAAAACCCCAAACTCCACATATAGATTTGAGCTTACATAAGGAATGGGATGCTGATCACTTTTTCTTGAGTGATGTTCTGAAATGGCTGTTTACAAAGGTTCCCCTTGAATTAACAGAGTGTATACTTAATCAGAGATTTGAAATAGGTTTACCTGCAGGGTGAGATGTCAAGAACTTCGGTTAGTGTAAAGAGAAGAGTTTAAAAATTTATCCACTTGTTTGCAGAATCTTTTCCCTTTGATTTATGACCATTACATTTTGGATAAGTCTTTTAAGAGGATCTCTTCACAGCTTGGGCAATAGGGCAAGATAAAAACTATTGACTTGACCGTAATTGGTTGTGAAAGTAATGCCTTTATTTAGTATTTCCAGTACTGGATGATTTTAAACATTGCCCTGGAGCATTTACGATCTTTTTGAGAACTTTTAGTTCGTTGTAATTTAAACTAGATATAGCTTCCAGTGGCTGTTTGTCTACACAGCAAAACTGTCACAATTTAATACCATTGTTGGTTTGTTAATAAGCTGCCTAGGACTGAAAAGCAAGAGTTGTTGAACAAGATTGAAGGTGCGCTCAAGGCTTAATAGGCCTGAACATTAGGTCTACTGTTACCTGGTTTTAGTTTGGATTTACTCTTGTAGTGTACTATCCAATGTTTCCTCTGTTTGCTGTGATGTTAAAAGGTCTGGTGTTTTGAACAGAGAGGACTCAAGAGTATGAATGATTCTTTTTTTCCTTCCTCTGTTAGAGTGCAGTAGATGAAAGAGAAGCTAAGCTACAAGTAATAATCCCGATTCTCAGGAGAGGGGAAAGCTGTATTGAAGTTTGCTCATTTTCTGTTTTATAAAGTGGTTTTAAAAAAAATTGTTACATTTGATCTGCAGAAGCTAATTTATATTAGTTTTATGTTTTCTTAGAGTTGAGGAACAATCTTGTGACTGGGTGTAGTATTGTTTATTGTAAATTTTTCTATGGTTGTTATTGTGGCTCATTGCCTTTCTGGGAATAATTGATGACTTTTTTATTTAACACAACTCTATCCTAAAAGTTCTTCCTTAAATTTTTGATAAATAGGATTCTTAATCTAACTTTAATTTCAGTCCACTAACAAATAATAGAATTGACTTTAATTTATTCTCCCTTCTCTTCCTTCTAGTGGAGATGTTAAATGAGCAGTGAAAGGGCCAAAAGATTCCCAGCAGGAGTGGAGAGAACAGGCAGTGGCTAAGAGACTGGCTTATCCACAAAAACTAGATAATCTGATTCCAGATAATTGAGAGTTGTGACCCTATTTGATCTTTCTCAGCACTAACTCTGTTCCATATCTCTCTTCCTGGCTGGATTCAGATTCCTGGCTAGGCCAGTTTATGATGGGTCAATAATAAAGGTTTCTTTTATTCTCAGTAGTGTCAACTTTGTAGCCTAGAGGCGGTAGAAGTAGTATGGTGAGCTGGTTGGCAAGCAGGTTTTACCTAAAAAAAAAAATCCAAACAACAACCCCCCCACCAAAATCCTATGCAAAACTTCTAATTGCTTCTCCCATATCTATATAACTTTTCCTCCCACCTTGATATCCCATATCACTCCTTAAAAAAGCTTTCTCCTCCTCCCTGAAATTAGAGAAGACTTTTATTAGCTGTGTGATTTTGGGCTGGTCACAATTTTTCCAAATCTTAATGTTGTCTTCTGCAAAAATAGTTTGTGATATTTGCTTTATTTACCTCACTGAGGTTTGTACTAGATATTTTGGAAATTCTCTATAGAAAGGATGTGAGGGGATTAAGCTAACAGTATGACCTCTCAAAGTATTCACTGATGTCTACTTTATGAAATACTTAGTTTTCATTGTTTAGAGACTTTAGATAAGTATTTTGAAGTATTTGGAAACACTTAAGAATATATTGCCAGAGCTCCTAAAGTTAACTTTTGATAGTTTGCATTAATGAAGATGAGGCATCATTAAACTGGATAATATAAAACAATGTATAATCTACTATTCCCCTGGGTTTTACTGCTGCTAGTATTGAGTGGCAGTGCCTGTTTGGTGGATGGGTAGATGAAAATGTTCACATTTGAGTGTAATACTCAATTAGTTTAAATCTCAAATGGGTAATTGAAAACTGTGAATACAGGTTACATCCTCATTATAACAAAGTTCAAGGGAGTATCCAAATAATTTTGTTGTTTGACTTTAATATTACTCGACATAAGTAGGTTAATGGTTGAAATCTTCTTGTCACAAAATACTGAGATTTTAAAAATGTTATTTTAAATAGATTTGAGATAGTTGAGTTGGCAGTGAAATTTTAACCTCTTCTGTGTTTAAAAAAAAAGAAAAAAATTGCTTTGGCCTTTTAAGTGGCCTGGAATCCTACCAGGTGGTGCCAACAGTTCTTTATTCTTACTGCTTATTTCTCTTAGCCTTGTTTAACCTGTTGCTTTAACTTTGTTGCCTGTAAGTTATTTAGCAAGTGTGATTTAAACTACTACCTTAGAGCTATGGGGAACCATCCTGAGGACTTTATATTTGCTGCTGGTTTCTTATTTTTGACCCATTTAGGGAGCTTCCTCCCCCCACCCCCCACCCCCCACCCTTTTTGGCCTAGTTTGTGAAAAGACTTGTCCTAAAGCTAACATTTGTTTAAAAAGTAATGTTATGTAGTTTTACATTTAAAAAGTAATAAGTTATGTAGTTTTACATTTCCTGTTGCAGCTCTGTATAGTTTGAGACTTTATTCCCTCTTAGATTTAGTATGGTCATATATAAAAATAAAAGTACTTGCAATTTGCATAGCTTGACTATAAAGGCATTTCACCAACTTCCTTCATTTAAATTAAGCAAATGAGAAAAATACTATTCCCCTGCTTGGAGAGCTGCAGTTATACTTTCTTCTGGACTCTGTACTTTAGGATGAAGGCCTCCATCTTTAAGGTTGGCATTTTTAGTTTGCCTTGGCAATTGTGACTGGACACAGCATTTTGACAGGCTATTTTAGAAGTCATTCTTTTAAATAGATGTTCCATGAAGGAGGGAAAATCTGAAAGAGGGAATTTCAAAGCAGCCCAAGACTGTTTTGAAAGTTCTCAAGTCTTGAAGAATAATGGCTAAGCAGTAGGCAGGAAGCCTGCAGTTGTATTGTGGTATTGTTCCTCCATCTCATGCATTTGAGAACATTAGAACAAAGAGGTAGAGAAGTGAGGATGAAAAAAGAAATTTTAGCAAAAAAAGAGAAAACACAGCAAATATTTTAATTTAACTGAAACAAAATTTAATTTTTGCTTTGAGGATAGTGGAAAAACTTGTTTAATAAGCAGTAGTTTATGTTTCATACAGTTGACATTTTTGAATAATTAAATTTATTATTCATGGAAAGAGCATAATCTTTATGCCCCTACCATTTCAGAACAAATGATCATATATGTGTATGAATGTGATAAACTTGCTTCTTTTTCTAGTCTTTCAGTACTTTCAAAACTTCCTGTATATCCATGCAAATCTTTTAGTAAAAAGTGTGGAAAAACTTGTCAGCTTTGGACAAATCATTTTGTTCTGGTCTCTACTGGTTAAGTGAAAATTATCTTCCTTTGGGAATTGTGATACAGGTAACTGAAGGTGTAGTGAAAACAGAATTAGCTTGGGTCCTGGTTCTGTCTCTGATCCTGCTTTGGTGTGTGGTTTTGGACAGATCACTTCTCAGGACCTCATGTTTCCCATTTGTAAAATATGAGGCCTCTAAGGTTCTTCTAACTCTAAAATAGTTTGTACCTAAGAGGACCTTTTGTTGTACGCCTGCTAGCCAAATACTGAGTGAGCTAAGCTGTTTACACTAGACAACAGGGAGATGCTCTGTGCTAGTTCCCATGCTGATTCAGCATAAAAAAGTTTGGGGACAAGAGAGCCTGTGAATTAACTCTTCAAAGTACTGTTTGTACTTAGTATACATACCTAGTATATTTATGTTCTCTTGTTTTTGGTCCAAGAAAAATCAGTGTAATATGTCCTTTAAAAGCTTATAGTAAATTTGTTGTCATTGTTAGAATTTTTCATTAAAGTGAATTATTCCCATTTATTGTATGAAAGAACAACTTATTGTATAGATTGCATTTTAAGAATTTTATTTGAAAATAATTCACAAAATTCAGAAACTTTTTAAAAATACAAAAAAAATATTTAATTCCTTTCCTTTTTCTGTCTCTGATTAGGTTTGTTAAACTCTGCAGGGGAAGGGGGAGACAGGAAACTTTCATTTTGTTTCAAGGACAAATCTTAACCTTAATCTAATCCTATCAAGTCCCAGGGTTGAATGTTTGAGCAAGTATATCTAGGTGGGTTTGGGGAAATGGGTAGCCATTAATAGGGAAAACAACTCAAGGTACATGTCCTTTCCCCTGGGGGTGTGGGGTAGCTCAGGTGTGTTATTTTCATATGATATGGAGTGCTAGGATGTTAGTTATACTAATAATTTTTCCAGGAGTAAAATTTACCAGGAGAAATAGGCCTTAGCCTGTTGAATGACAATGGAATATAAGGAGAATTCCTTTAGATAAATGACTGTTCTGTATGTACTTCATATGTCACCATCTTTATATACTTGGTCTATGACTGTTTCATTTGTGTCAAGACATAGGTTCAAAATGAGGTCTGAATGCATCATTCTTCCTCTGCCTCTTCAAAAGCAGTTCCCTTGTTTGAGTATCCTATTCTTGTTCTTGGGACCATATTTGACTTTTTCCTCTATTATCAAATTCATTTGATTGCTATTCAGCAAGTTTACTAAACACCTCTTTTGGAATAGTTATGGGAGAAGTACATAGATATGACCTCTGTATTTTCTCTTGCAGGTCTAAAAGGAAGACAGTTACTTCATTTTATTTTAATTAACAGTAAGGGCTGCTGTGTGCAAGGCCCTGTGCTGGGCACTAGAACATACAAGACAAAAAATGTCTTGTGCATTCCCACAAGATGCATACGTTTTACTGGGAATATACATTTAAATAACCACAGTGTAATTTGAGGAAAGAGAGCACTTTCAACTTGTAGATCAGAAAGTTGTATATTAGATGAGATAACATCATAAAGATGTCTATTAGTGTCACATGAGTAATATAAATTACTTTTTTGCTGAATAATACAGATGGATAAGTGCTGTAGGTGGTTAGAAGAAAAAGCTGGGTTCTCAGTCAATAAGCATTTATTAAGTACTAGCTATGAGTCATACACTGTGCTCAATGATGGGGAGGCAAAGAAACACAAAAAAGTTCATGTTCTGAAGGAGCTCATAGTCTAATGAGAGAAATAAGATGAAAACATCTATGTACAAACAGGCTATGTACAGGATAAATTGGAATTAATCAGTCTAGGGAAGGGGGAATTGAGAAAGGCTTCTTGGAGAAAATGGGATGTTAGGTGGGACCCAGAGGAAGCCAGGGAAGCCAAGGTGGAGAGGAGGGAGAGTACTTCAGGCATGGAGGATAGGTAGGGAAAAATGTCTGGAGATTGTAGATGGAATGCCTATGTCAAGCACCAGCTAGGAGAGCAGTGTCATTAGAGCACAGAACAGGTGAGGTAGGGCGGACTATAGGGAAGTATAAAGAGTAAGAAGACTAGACAGGTGGAAAGGGGCCAGTCAGAGAATTTTATTTGTGTCTTGAACTGAGAGGGAGGCATTGGAGTTTGAATAGGAAGGGTAACGTGGTCAGACCCTCATTTTAGGAAAGATTAAATTAGATAGCTGGCTGAACGATGGAATGTAGTGGGAAGAGAGGAGGCAGGAAGATCAAGCAGCAGGCTATTGCAGTAGTCTCGGAGTGAGGTGATAAGGACATGCACTGTGGAGGTGGCAGCAAAAGAGGATAGAAAGGGGCGTATGTAAGAGACGTTATGATGGTAGACTGGATAGACTTTGGCAGCAGATTGAATATGGGGGAGGTAGGAAAGGAATGTGAGTGAGTTAGGAGTTGAGGGTAACATCTTGGTTGTGAGTCTATGTGACTGGGGAGGATGGTAGTGTCCTCAATTGTAATAGGGAAGTTTAGAAGTGGGGAGTGTATTTTGGTGAAAGATAATGAATTATTTTGAACATATCATTTGTCTATAGGTCCATTTTGAAGGTCCAAAAGGGAACTGAAGATGTGAGTCTGGAGGTTAAGAGAGTGGTTAAGGCTACTTGAGTCTTGAAGGAAGTTTGGGAAGCTAAGAGTTGGAGGTGAAGAAGATGGAGGCATTCTAGGCATCGGATTCCGCATGAAAGCGTGGACAGAGAGAGATGGAACCTCCTATATGAGGGCTATGAAGTAGGCCAGTGTCTGCGTCATAGAATGCATGGAATGGAATAAAGGGTAAAAAGAGTGGAAAGGTAGGATGGATCCAGGTATGAAAAGTTTTAAATACCAAATGAATTTATATTTGATCCTGGAGGGAATGGAGAACCATTGGAGTTTGGCATCAGAGGTTAATCCTGCTGTGCTTTAAGAAAATCACTCAAAGTTGAGTGGTGGATAGATTGCTGTGGGGAAAGATATGAGGCAGTAAGACTGAGGCTATTGTAATAGTCAGGAGTGGTGATGAGTACTTGAACTAGTGTTGTGGTTGGTGGTTAAATGAGTGGAGAGAAAGGGGTCTGATGGAGAGATATTATAAAAGGCAGGGCAGCTAGGTAATGCAGTGGGTGGAGCACCAGTGCAGGAGTCAGGAGGACTTGAGTTCAAATTACACCCAGACATTTGACACTCACTAGCTGTGTGACCTTGGGCAAGTCACTTAACTCCAATTGCCTCATCCTGGATCATCTTCAGTCATCCTGATGAATATCTGGTTACTGGATTCAGGTGGCTCTGGAGGAGAAGTGAGGCTGGTGACCTGCACAGCCCTCCCTCACTCAAAAAACAAAACAAAACTAAGTCAAGTGCAAGTCATGTCATCATTTCTCTGATGGCATGGTCTTCTTTGGCAACAAAGGATGAACACACACATTGTAAAGGGTATATATGTTGAGATTTGGCAACTGATTTGATAGATTTGATGAGGGGAACTGAGAATCTAGGTTCTGAGATTACTAGCCTAAGTCATTGGAAAGATGGTGGTGCCTGTGAGAGAAATAGGGAAGTTTGGAAGAGGGGAGGGTTTTTAGAGTGAAAGATAATGAATTCAAATTTTAGATGTGTATTTGAGACATATAAGGGCCAAACAGCCTGAAATGTCCAGTAGGCACTTGGTTATGTGTGAATGAACCTGAAGGTAGAGACTGGGACAGAGTATATAGAGGTGGGAATCATCTGCATAAAGATGATAGTTAAACCCATGGAATATGGTGAGCTCTGTTGCCAAGAGAGTGTAAAGGGAGAAGACCCAAGACAGAACTTTGGGAGCACTCACAGTAATGGAATATGATATGTATGGATGATGAACTAGGGATTGATTAGTCATCATAGAAGTGGCACACACCAGGAGAGAGGGCAGCTAGGTGGGCACAGTGGATAAAATGCAGGACCTGGAGTCAGGAAGACTCACCTTTATGAGTTGAAATCTGGCCTTAAGACGTTTTCTAGCTATGTGACCCTGAGCAAGTCTTTTTAACCCTGTTTGCCTCAGTTTAAGGGCAGCTAGGTAGTGCTGCAGTGGATAGAATACCAGCCCTGAAGTCAGGAGGGTCTGAGTTCAAATTCGGCCTCAGACAACCTACTAGGTGTGTGACCCTGTGCAAGTCACTTAACCCCAATTGCCTCCCCTTGCACCTCCCCAAAAAAAGATTATAGCAGGTGAATGACCAAGGTTAGTCTTAGAGATAATTGTGCAGGAGGTATGATGTGCCTCTCCATTACTCCTTTCCTTCCCTTATCCCTTCTTTCAGGATGCCAAATGTCTTCAAGGGCCCCACTACCTGTCAGATCCCCTTATGCCTTGTTTATTTCTTCCTTTTCCAGTAGTATTTCCTTGCCTCCCCCCACCAGGGTTAGGCAGAACCCTGTGTTCATGACCTCTCACCTCCAAATCAAAATTTAGGATTATAGAACTCAGACTTGTAGAAGGAACCTTAGAGATCAAGTCTATATCCTTGAAGACCTCCAGTAACAGGGAACTGACAGTCTCCCAAGGGATGGAACCAGTGGATAAAGGTTGAAGATTTGAGGGGCTAAAGGAATGATTAAGGATACAATCTGCTGGACACGATAGGAGGGGATAGGATCATGCACATCTAGAGGGATCTTTGGCATGAAGATAGACCTCTTGTCAGGCTTAGACTAGAGGAAAACAGAAGAGAGTGGGAAATAATGTGAAGGAGTTCTGAGATGAAGAGAATGGAGGAAAAGAGAGTTCATGTTGGATGGCCTCAAATATTTTAGTAAAGAGATAGGGTTGTTAACTGATAGAAGCTGGGAAGGAGATGGTTTTTGGAGCTACAGGAGGGAAGAGAGGGTATCAAATACTTTCTAAGGAGTATGAGATAGGGGAATCACTTAGGGAGGAATAAAAGGACTGCTGCAGGAAGGACCCAGTTGAAATTGGATAACATCTGTGCGTAGTAGCCAGTCAGCTTGTTGAGACTTCATCCAGCTTTGTTCAGGAATTCGATATGTTTTGTTTTTTTTCCTCCAGTATTTAATTGGTTTTCTGTATTACTTAGAGTTCAACTTTTAAAATAATCTTTTTTTTTGTTTATATTGCTGTAGTTAAATTCTCCTGGTTCTTCTTATTTTACTCTGTATCAATTTATGCACATTTTCTATGCTTCTTTGAATTTCTCATTTTTCATTTCTTGCTGCATTAGTAGCATTATATTAATAATACCCTATTTTTTCCCAGCCATTCCACAATCAGTGGCTGTTAACTTTGAGTTCTTTGCTTCCACAAAGAATGCTATGAATATTTTGTTTTATGTTAGATCTTTGTTTATGTTTTTGGCTTCTTTGGTGGTACATGTCTAGAGGTGGAATTGCTGGGGTAGAGTATGGGCAGTTACTTTTCTTATGTAATTCCAAATTGAACTCCAGAACAGTCAGTCTACTTCATAGCTGTGAGGCATTTTATGTTTTTAGACTCTATTTAAGTAAATTATTTTTGCTGTCAACTGAATCTGGAATTTAATTTTAAAGGAACTATTAAGACAGCCCCAAAAATAATAAAAATAATTCTTTTAAAGATTTTTAGAGTCTGGAAATGGTTTGTATTTTGGCATTGATACTCCCCTCTTCACCTGTATGTCAGTCATCGATAATTCAGCTATGTAGGTTTGTGTAAACTCTTTGTTTTTAAATGAAAATTCATGGCCTGGAACTTCCCTTCTTTTTATCCCTTTAATAAAAAGGGATCAATGGTTCCTTATCTAGTCCTCATGTATTCGTATAAATGAAAAGCAAAAATTAACCAGTATCATTTGTTTGGTCTAATCTTAATGAAAAGCATCTAGAATTTTATTTTATGTGTGAAGCATTCATAAGTATCTTCTCTTGACTTCAGATTGAATAAACTATAGCATTATAATTCACTTTCATTATTACAGAATTTACTCTTTCATCACAATATTATATTGAACGGTCTTCCTTTTTTATGTTTTTTTCCCTTGTAGCTGTTATACTGTGTACATTTTGAATGGCTACATTGTACCCTAAAGAGAAACTAAGATCCTATTATGCAATATGTTCTTCATATCTAGAATTTAAATTAAATGATTAATTCTCAAATAGTCTGAATACCTCCCTGGCAACTTTCTTTCTTTACTTAAAAACCAAATATCTGTAAATAAACCAAGAATGAACTCCCAAATTTGACCCTGATTCCTCCTCATATTCTTATTTATAGGTGTACTTCTATTCATTTGTTGCTTTAATGCTTGATTTTATTATGCCAGAATCACAAAACTTGTTGCAGCTTACATTTTTAAGACTTGGTTAAACACACACACACACACGCACACACACATACACACATGCACGCACACACACACACACACACAGTGGAAATTTCCAAGCTTAAAAAGAAAAAATTGGTCTTGTTCTAATAACTGCTTTGCAGGAAGAAAGAAATATGAAAAAGAACCGCAGACATTCTGGATGTCAGCCTGTGAAATTTTCCACTATTTCCTTTAATAACATGCAGGCATGCTTATGCTGCTGTTATTTCGGTCAAGCAGTTGCACTGTTGAGTGGAATTTGAGGCTATTCTATCACTGATAAAATGACATTTGGCCAGCTTTTTAGTAACCATAGATAAATTTATGTTTCCTAATGAATAATTTGATCTCTGGATCATGTAACCACTTATGATAGTGAAGTTGCTAAATTATTAAAAATATATGATTTTAAACATCTTAGTTAAAATACTAATATTTTAGTGGCTATTTCTGCAACAATCCTGTTATGTAGTGGAAGCCAAAAATATTACTTAATTGTATTATAATTCAGCTATAGTTGTGCAAAATCACTGGACTTAAATTTTAGAGACATCAACTCTTAGCTTTGTTATGTGTTGAAATTGTGGCCTTTATTTAGCAATTCACTTAACTTCTGAGCACTACGTTTCCCAGATATAGAATTGAGTTGATGCTGGCGTTATCCCCCTCAAAGAGAATTATTGGAAAGATCGGTTAATATATGTGTAAAGTAAAGCAGTCACTTGTTTTTGGAAGGGAAGTTTCTTTGCACTGACATTATTGTGATCGTGACTACGAGGGCAGTTAGACGGATGGAATGGCAGTCTTGAAGTCAGGACAACTTATCTTCCTGAGTTCAGATTTGACCTCAGACATTAGCTGTGTAACCCTGGGTAAGTCACCTAATTCTGTTTGCTTCAATTTCCTCATCTGTAAAATGATGTGGAGAAGAAAATGGCAAGCCACTTCAGTATCTTTGCCAAGAAAATCCCCAAGTGGGGTGATGAAGACAGAAAAATCACTGAATGACAATTGTGTGTTGTTTTCTTGCTTTCACCTTGATTCAGTTCATGAAAGTTTAAAAATACATTTTTGTCGATATATTTTTATTTATTTATTTAAAAATTATATTTAGTCATCTTCAGTCAGCAAAGAGCCATCTACTCACCGTTCCACTCCTAACTCTCCTCCAATTAAGAACTAAAGAAGAACAGATTATTTCACAAACATGTATGATCATTGATATCTTTTAACACATCACAATTTTTCCCAGTGTATCTTCCTTTCCTAGAGAGCCATTCCATGTAACAAATAGTATGTCTAAAGAAAAGAAATCAGGAAACTCATCAGTACAATGAGAAAGTCTGAAGACTTATGCATGTCATTTCTGCAAAAGAGTTAGGTGGTGGTCTTTTTTTTTTTTGGAGCAATACCTGTTCTTTGTAACTTTGCAACATTCTTTTTAAAATGATTTATGGTTGTTCTTATTGGCTACATTATAGTCAATGTGTACCTTTCCCCTCCTTGTCTCTTCTTACTTCAATTTGCATCAGATAGTGTCTTTCCATGCATCCCAATGTTCTTCACATTTTGTCATTTCTTATTCCATTTCATTCACATACCACAATTCGTTTAGTTATTGTACAGTCAATGAACATTTATAGTACTTGGTTTTCAGTTATTTTCTGTCACAAAAATTATGGCTATAAATATTTTGGTGTATGTGGGGAACTTTCATTTTATCAGTAACTTCCTTGGGGTTAGCAGTGGAATTGATGAATTTAAAGAATATGGGCATTTTAGTCCTTTTCTTCCTATTATTTTAAATTGCTTTTTAGAATGGCTGGACTATTTCATAGCTTTACCAACAGGCTACAAGTGGACCTACATCTTCCAACATTTACTATTTACTTTTTTTGTCATCCTTTTCTATTTCTGGGGTGAGGTGAAACCTCAGTGTTGATTTGATGTTCTTCTCTTTTCTTTCATTTGCTCTTATTAGTAATTTGGAGGATTCTTTAAGATGGTTGTTAATATTGTGCAGTTTTTAAAAAAATAACTGCTCTTATCTTTTGACCTCTTTACTGTCTTTTGCATAATCTATTAGTTTGTGTATATATGTTGGATACTTAATTCTTTTATTTCTCTTATCTGAGAAATTTGAAAAAGTATTTTTTCGTAACCTGCTTTCCTTCTTATCCTAGATGTGTTAAATTTATTTGTGCAGAAGATTTTAGTTTCATGTAATCAAAGTTGTTTTTTCTTTTGTAATCTATTTATATCCTTTGTTTTGTTAAGAAAACATCTACCTGTTCCTGTGATGAAAAGGATATTATTACTTTTTAAATGGCATGATCCTTACTAGTAAGATCACATATTCATTTTTAATTTATTGTGAAATATGTTTTTAGATCTTGGTCTAAGTCTAATTTTTATTAGACTTTTTTTTTCTGGCAGTTTTTATGAAATGAGAAGCTCTTTGCTTAGTAATTTATGTTTTCTGGTTTATTGAACACTGAGTTATCAAGTTATATTGTTTCTGGTTTTCCCTATTTAGTCTGTTTTACTTATCTACTCTTCGATGACTGCTGCTTTAATAATCTGAGATCTGGAAATATTATTCCCTCTCCATCTCTACTTTTTTATTATTTTCTTTGATGTTCTAGATTTTTTTATTTCTCCAGATAAATTTTTATGATTTGATCAAGTTTTGTAAAATATTCTTTTGATATTTTGATTGACTTGGCATTAAAATTGTAAAAATAACTTTGATAGCATTATAATTTTTGTTATTATTGACTCAGCTATGAACATTGACTATTCCTCTAGCTATTTATGTTGTCCTTTATTTCTCTAAGGAGCACTTTGTAATTGACTCTATGCAAGAATTTTGTGTACTTTGGTAGATTGGTCCCTATATATTTTATGCCTTTTGTAGTTATTTTGAATGAGATTTCCCTTTCTATTATTGCTTCTTGGATTTTATTATATCAAAATGCTGATATCTGTGGGTTGCCACTGTGAAGTTATTGTCTCAATATCTTTGCTTATTCCTCAAGATTTTCTAACTAAAACATCATGCCATGAACAAGTAGAAATAGTTTTATCCTCTTTGTCTATCTCTGATTCTCATGGTTTTAGCTATCATCTCTAAGCAGATGCTGCTTAGATATATTTGTCCATCCTTAATCTCCCTGTTGACTTTCCAGTCTCTTATCTCCAAGTGCCTTTTGCACAATTAATAACAGATATTTCATAGACATATTAAACTCAACATATCTAAAACTGAACTTTTCCCCAACCCTCCCCTCCTTTTAACTTCCCTATTCCTTTGGAGCGTACCATCATCCTTCCAGTCATTCAGTTGTCATCTTCAACTCTTTATTCTTACTGTTCATTTCCAATCAGTTGCCAAGTCTTATCATTACTACCTTCCATCTCTTGTATGTGACTTCTGTTTTTCTCTTTCCTGATGTTGACAATATACTGGTGCATGCCCTTACCACCTCACTCCTGGTCAGTTACATAATTGCTTGCTGGTTGGTCTCTCTGCTTCAAGCCTTTCCTCACTCCACACTATCTTCCACTCAACTATCAAATTGATCTTTCTGAAGCATGACTTTGATCATGTCACCCTCCTATTCAATCAAATCCAGTGGCTCCTTATTATTCCTGACTCAAATATGGAATTTTCTATTTGGTTAAAGTCCTTTGTTACCTGGTCCCATCCTACTTTTCCAGTTTTCTTTCTCCTGATAACCTCACTCATCTACTCTTGTTGTTGGCATTTTCTTTTTTTTCTTTATATGAATTAAATTGTTAAAAAATTAGCAAAAAAATCTGCCCTCTCCCCTTCCCATTCCATCTTTCTTCCATTGAGAATGAAAGAAAAGCCAGCCCTTGATGTAAGCACATATATTCAGTCAACAAGCATTTTTAAAGTGTCTTTTCTATGTCATAGGCACTGTGCTAAGCAAAACAAATGTCTTCATTGGTGCTTTCTAGTAGAAAAAAGTGTACACAAGCATAAAGACAGAGCCACATAATATATGTCTTAAAGTTTCTCACTTTTCTATCAGGAGGTTGGATTCATGTTTAATTGTTAGTTCTCTGAAATTATGGTTAGTTATTTACATTGATCATAGTTCCTAAGTTTTTCAGAATGGTTTAATAATGTCACTGTAAAAATTGTTCTAGTTCTGTTTACCTCACTCTGCATTAGTTCATTCATGCAAGTCTCTCTAGGTATCTCTGAAGCCATCCCCTTTATCATTTCTTACAACACAAGTGTTCCATGATATCCATATAGCATAGCAGTTTCCCCAACTGATGGGCACACCTTCAGATTGCAATTCTTTGCCACCTCAAAAAGAGATATAAATATTTTTGTACATCCTTAGAATTTTATTCTGCTTGGGACTCATCCCTTCCTTAATTTATCCTCTTTTCCCTTGTTCCTTTTCCCTCTTATTTCTGTGTTGAATGAAATGTATTTCTGTACCCAACTTGTGGGTGTGTCTATGTTCTTCCCTTTTTTAACCCATTCTGAAGAGAATGAAGTTTGAATGTCAGATTCTCCTCTTCATCCCTCAGACCCTTTCCTCTTTGGGTAGACTTCTACTTGTGGATCTTGATTATGTGAAGTTATTTCCTCTAACCTTGTTTTTCTCTTCTTCCCCCACGCCTCAGTTTCTCTTCTTTTTCTATCCGTTTCTTAAGGTCATCAGGAATAACAGAACCTCTCCTAGGCCTTCTATCTATGTCTCTTGAAGATGATGGAGTTTAGAGGGGTCATAGATTTCTCCATGGTAGAATATAACTATTTTTTCCTTGTTTAGACTTTTATCATTGCTCATTCCTATTTAGCTTTTTATGTTTCTCTAAATTTCTTTGTATTTTGGTTTCTACTCAGTTCTTTTCATCAGTAATGCTTAGAATTCATCTATATTTAATTAAAGGTTCATTGTTTTCCTCTGTAAGAATATGTTCACTTTTGGTAGGTAAGTTATTCTTGGAAATAATCCTATAACTTTAGCCTTCTGGAAGATTATATATTCCAATGTGGGTTCTAAATTGTTTCTGATCCTGACTGTGACTTCTTGGTAGTTGAATTATTTCTAATTGATTGCACTATTTTTTCTTTGACCTGAAAGTTCTGGTTTTTGGCTTTAACATTCCTGGGAGTTTTCATTTTGGAGTTTGTTTCAGGAGATCATTTCTGGCCAGAACTTGTCTCTAGACTTCTTTGCCTTTTTCCCTATCCATGCTGTTCTGGACTAGAAAAGTGAGTCATTGTTTAGTTATTTTTGTTGTGTCTGACTTGGTAACCCCATTTGGGGTTTTCTTGGCATATATACTAGAATGGTTTTCCATTTCTTTCTCTAGCTCATTTTCCAGATGAGGAAACTGAGGCAAACAGGGTTAAGTGACTTGTCCAGGGTTACACAGCTTGTAAGTGTGTAAAATCCGATTTGAATTCAAGAAGATGAGTTTTCTCACTTTAGATCTGGCACTCCATCCATTGTCCCACCCAGCTGCCCTAGAAAAATGACTTACTATGATTTATTTCTTGAATTTTCCCGTCAGGATTGGTCTGGTGCATTTTCTAGATCTGTTTGGAGAAGATGTCTTTGGGGAGGGGAGCATGGAGGAACTCAGTGTAGTTCTTATTGATACTCAGCCATATTGGCTCCTGATTCTGGGTTTTTTTCATTTGCTGTTTTTCTGTGTTTGGAACTTGCCTTCCTCGTCTCTGGCTTCCTTTAGTCTGGGCTATAATTCTTCTTGCAGGAAGCCTTTCCTTATCCTTTTCAGTACTAATGCCTTCTCCTTGAAGGTTATATCTAATTTGTTTTGGATGTATCTTATATACATCTTGCTTGTATATAGTCATTTCCATTTTGTCTCCAGTATTAGATTGTAAACTCCTTGACAGCTGTCTCTTACATTTCTGTATTTGAAGCACTTTGATTAGTACTTGATGCATAATATTGACTTCGCTTTAATTTCTTTCTCTTGTCTTATTACTATTGCCAGGATTTTCCAGAGCTGTATAAAATGATTTTTAGGACACTAGACATCTTTACTTTACTCTTCTATTCATTAGAAAAGCTTCTAATGCATCCTCAGAAAGCGGGCGCTATTGCATTATTTTTCTGACAATTGAAATCTAACAGTTGAGATTATAATAGTGAGAATGATAGCATTGCTAACATCCTATCTTCATTTCATCCATTTCAGGGCAGAACCATAACAGTATTGAAGTAGTACAGACTTACTGAGTTATGACTGTTTTAACCAGCTTTTAAAGAGTTAATTTTCCAGTTGACAGTTCTTTTCTGCCTGAGGGGGATTACCCTTTCAAAAGGGACTTTTCAAATTTACATATCTTTGTGAACGTTCTCAAGTCACCTTCTCACTTATTTCCTAGAATTTTGAAAGTTGAAGAGACTTTAAAGCCCCCATTTTTATTTTTATTGTTTTTATTTGATACTTTATTTTCTCCCCAATTACATGTAAAAACAATTTTAACATTTTTTCAAATTTTGATTCATTTTTATATAGAAAGTATAAATTTAAGAATACTTTATCAGAATTCCCCCCCCCTCCCCCCAGAGCTAGGAGAAAGTTCTTGGATTTGAATTAATTTTTCTATCCCTGTTTTGGAGATTAAAACCAATAGTCTAATTTTAACACCTAATGGGATGATATTGACCTTTTGTCCTTTTAACCTCTGCTGTTTCTCATAATCCTTGGCCATGTCATTCCTCTTATCCAGGGCTAGGGAACCTTCAGCCTCCAAGTTACATGTGACTCTCTAGGTCCTGAACCCTTTGACTGAACCCAAACTTCACGGAAAAAATCCCCTTAATAAAAGGACTTGTTCTGTAAAATCTGGACTCAGTCAAAAGGCCACACTTGAGGATCTAGAAGGCCATATGTGGCCTTGAGGCCATAGGTTCCCCAGCACTGCTTATCTCATATCTTCTACCTTGACCCCAGTCACTCCTTTTCTTCCTATCACTTTTCTTTCCCTTTTGTCTTAAAAGCCTGACGTTTAAAGAACAGTATGCTATGACTGCGGCCTACTTTTCCAGACTTATGTCACATTATTTCCTTTCTTGGACTCTATATTCTGTCAACAATAACCTATTTGCTGTTCTCCTAATGTTGCCAATATTTTGTATCTCCATATGCTTCTCCTTTTTCTCAATTCTTTTTTTTTTGACTTTATTACTTGTATCCTTAGAGAATATATTCTCTCTCTCTTTCCATCCCTTTGAATCCTTAACTTCAAGTTGTGGTTCAAGCACCATTTCCTAGGGGACATTTTTCCTCATACTCTCTACTTAATATTCTTCTCTCCCCATCTTATTTTTTGTTAGTAGTTCTGCTTGAAGTGTCACTCCTTCAGACATAGTCTTTGCTGCATTCAGGCTGGTTTGGTAACAATGCTCCGTAAACAAAGTTGTGTTCATTCACTCCTCTATCCTTGCCTGTATTTTGTTTGCCTGCAATCTTCTTCAGCTATCCAAATCCTATCCATCCTTCAAGCTTAAATTTTACTTTCTTGGAAACCCAGACGGTATGGACTTAGTATAGTCTTTGTCTTTACCCATCCATTTTACACTGTTACATATTGTATTGGGTTTTTCCCCCTAGTTTTTCAGTATGTTGTCATGTCTCCTCTACTGTTTCATAATCTTAGTAAAGAGCTTATACTCCTTCATAACCTCCCAAGTATTCAGCATAATGCTTAACTCAAATAAAATGCTTTTCAACAAATACTTATTGACTGCTTGTAATTTAGAATTGAAAATGAAGTGTCAGTGTTTTTAGCCTTCACAATTCAGCTTGGTGCCCCTATAACAAAGAGAAAACAAATAGATTGGCCCCCTCGCCTGAACATGGAGCATAACCAATGGAGCAGCTAGCTTGTGTTGGATTGAATTCCCTTCAGCTTCCTTTTTTTGATATGCACACAATATCCAGAGACCGTGAGACATCCTGACTACTTTCCATGAACTCCTGGGAGGACGTGGACACATGCTGCTCAGGCATTGGGTGGGTTGCTGTCTTTGGCCCAAACGTTGTGCTGAACTCTGGTGATACCAAGAAAAGATGGAAAACCCCTGTCTTCACAGCGCTCACAGTCTAAAGGGGAAGATGGTGTATGAACAAGATTTATAAGGCACAAGCCTTAAGAGAAAGTTTGGAGGAAATACATTGAAAGAAATTTCCTTATTTGATGCCACTAGGGAATGATAGGTAGAATTTTCTAGGTGGATATGTCTCTTTTAAGCACAAAACATTTATATAATGAATTCAGATTTTTTTTTTGTTTGGGGGGAGGAGAATTCTAAAATGTATCTGCTTTCATGTACAGTATTGTATTGGGCAAGATCCCCTTGAACAGAGAAAAAAATACATTAGTTGTATACTGTACTGAAAAAAACGTACTGACGGGCTGAGTTCAAATTTTCTGTGAGCTGCATTTTGAGAAAAGGCCTGGTCTGTTTAACCCTGTTGAGACCAATAGGGTTAAAGTGATCTCACTTTTTCTTCTGTTGTACTTTGTTGTAGTGTTTTTGTTTTTCCCTTAGGGCTACTGAGAAGAGTCTGTGTTTGTCCCTAAGACAAAATGAACCTTTGAAAGTGATACCTTGAAAATGCAAAATGAAACACAAAATGCTTTTGTGTTTGTGTCATTTTTGTAGGTTTTTTTGGATTGCTTTTGTAAGTTGTGATTTCTTGTTCCTTTCAGTGTGTTTGCCTATGATGTTCTCTTTGCACTCTTATTATTTGCTCTCTAATCTGCTTTGTGTTGGTAAATTGGCACCTAAATTTGTTAAAGGCATGGGGTGAAAGGAAGATTTTTTTCAAGATAATGGAAATAGTGGAACCCTGCCCACAGCTAAAATTTAGCCAGCTTTTTTTTTTTTGCTAAGGAATTCCCTTGGGAGCCTATAATTTCGTTGACAGAAATAGATATAAGACACTAAAAGACTGTTTCCTCTTATGCCATAGTCTTATTTTCTCAAAATACCTGCCTTGCTTGCATTTTGGTTGCCTTCAGCCATTGCTTTTCTCTCAGAAGGAGCTTTTTGGTTCTTTCCTAGGGTTAAATAATTTTTTTTCCTTCCCATTTTTTGACATGTGGAATCTCACAATATCATACAAAGAAATGTTCTTCTACCACTTTAAGCAGACTTGTGAGCTGTAGTTTGGGACTGGGCTTCTGGGCCACTTTGGATCAGATTGTTCTGATAGTTTACTTATGGATGGTGAGGATCATAGATTTAGAGCTGAAAGGGATTTTAGAGGTCATCTAGTCATCCTTATTTCACCGAAGAGGAAACGGTCCCAGATAGAAATGACTTGCCCCGGATTACAGAGAAGTGGCCAAGATGGGATTCTCACTGGGGTCCCTTAGCTCCAAATTCTGCTTTATTGTTACTCTCAGGGAAGAGAAAGTGTGCTGCTTTTTACCTAATTGTTTTTCTTTAGTTATGACAACTTGGTTTTGTCCATGACTCTCATCACAATGTTATTATGCCTCGCCCTAGTAACAGAACTATTTCCCTGTAGAAATATTTCAGAAAATAATGGATTTTCTCAACTTTGGCCATAACATACAATTGAGAGCATATTTTCAGAAGCATTCACAATTAGTTGTTTTAATAAACAATTACCTTTGTAAACCAAGAATATTAAAATGGCTGTTGTGTTTAAGTTACCCATAATAAATTTTGTAAACTCTATAGGTGTGGAATTCTACAGTAAATTTTGATAAGATTTTGAAACAGTTGTTATTGAAAAGCAGAAAAAATATGTAGCTTTAATAATTTATGTTGGAGAAAATTTATGAATTTTAGCTTTTATAGTATATATTTAATTCTTAGTGTATATTCAGGTTTTATCTAGAATTATAAATGTCATTGGGAAAATGGCCTGCCTTTTCAGCCATGTTAGATGCTTTGGTAGGTAAATATCAATATTCAAATAGTCTCTGTTTTAGAAATGGATTGAATGCTATTACTTAAAAAATCCTTAGGTGGTTTGAAAAATTCATTTCTTCTACTCCTAAACTTTTGAATGGTATATGTTCTGCCCCCTGTATTTTCTTCCTCTTCTAAATGACTAAAAATCATTGAGTAAGAATCCCAGAGAAAACTGTTGGCTATTTGGTTAGCTCAAGTAGTCAGCCAGGGTGTTCTTGTGTGATTGTTTAGTAATTATGGTTAAAAATTTTTTTTCTGTTAAATAAGAAGTCTTCATCTGGTTATTCAATATGATGTGAATTTTTTCTTTTTGAATCAAGAAAATGTATGTGGTAGAAATTAAAACTTGATTTTTATCCAGAGATTAGCTATTTTGTTAAAATATGTTTTCCTCTGTGATTCTGCACTTGATGCTTTTACGTAGAACAATGATCTCCTGTAATCACATTAATAGATATTAACATATAGCCTTCAAAGTGATCAAGACCACAGTCTTTATCTCACCTCTGTCTTTTTCCCTTAAATGTTTTATTGTTGCCTTTTTTCATATCAGTCATTTCTGGAAATACTTTTACTTTCCCTTTCCTTTCCTAACTGAAGAGGAACCTTCCTCTACAAGAAAGAGGAATGATTAAGCAAAAGTACCCAATACATTGACCATGTCTGATAATGTATACAGTGGTCTGCCCTAGTATTCCCCCTTCTCTCTTCATTATCTCTTCTCTTACTCATTATTGGTTTTTCAGTTGATCGGAGGTTGTCATATTCCTCTGGAATTTTGGCTTATCATTCTGATTAGAGTCCCTAATTTTTATACTGTTGTTTGTCTTTATTGTTTTGATGGTATAGATTGTTCTCCTTGTTTGGATATTTCACGTTAGCATCAGTTCATAAAAGTCTTTCTAGGTTTCTCTAAAAACATCCTGTTCATTTATTACTACACAATAGTATCCCATCACATTTATTTGTCATAATTTGTTTATTCCCCAATTTAGGGACACCTGTTGGATTCTCATTTGCTACCTCAACAGGAGCTACAAATATTTTTGTATAAATTTAGCTAGTTTGTTTTGCTTAGACCCAATCCTTCTCTTAATTTTCCTTCTAATTCCCTTCTTTCTTCTCTCTCCTTACTTTCCTATTGGGTGAGGATGTATTTTTGTACCCATCTCTGTGTGTGTGTGTGTGTGTGTATTCTTTCCTCCTTTGCCTGGTTTAGGTGAGAGTGAAGTTCAAATGTCAACTGTTCCTATCTTATCCCCAACCCCTATCCTCCTTTTTGTATAGACGTCTACTTTTACACTCTGATTATGTGATATGACTTTCCATAATCTTGCTTTCCTTCTCTGCTGTTACCTCTTCCCTTCTCTTTCCTCATGTATTATTTTCCCTTGTCTTGCCATTCTTCTCTTGAGATCAAGACATAATAGAACAGTCTCCTAGGTTTGTCTAATTAGACTCCTTTTAAGAAACCGGATGATGAGAGAGATTAAAAGGGGACACATTTATCACCTCCCCCTATTAGAATATAAGCAGTTTATCCGTTCTTGGGCAATTATCAGTTTATTCATATTTATCTTATTGTGTTTTTCTTAACTCCTGTGGTTATTTCTACTCAATTGTGGTCTTTTCATTTGAAATGCTTGGAAGTCCTCTGTTTCATTAAATGTGCATCTCTCTCCTCTTCCCCCACCCCAAGGAATTAAAGTTAGTCTTGCTGGGTAAGTTATTCTTGGCTGTAATCCTATATTGATTGCCTTTTGGAATATTGTTTTCCAAACTCTCTTCTCCTAAACAGGGGTGCCTTCTAAATTATATATGTTCCTGACTGTGGCTTCTTGATACTTCACATCTTTCTGGCTGCTTATGGATTAGATTATGTAATGTTCCTGTCCGTTTTCATTTTGGGCTTTCTTTCAGGAAGTTACCTGTGAATTCTTTCTACCATGCTCTCTGGTTCTAAGAGATCTGGACAATTTTCTCTTGTGATTTTTTTTGTTTTGGTCATTTTTTTGGGAATCATTTTATTTTCCCAGTTACACATAAAAGCAATTTTTTTTAGCATTAGTTTTTAAAAATTTTGTGTTTCAAATTCTTTCCCTCCTTCCTCTTTCCCCCTCATTGAGACAGTAAGCAATTTGATAGAGGTTATAGAGGTGATAGAGGTTTGCAGTCATGCAAAACATATTTTCCTATTTGTCATGTTGTGGAAAAAAAACATACCACCCTCCCCAAATCATGAAAAAATATAGTGAAAAATAGTATGCTTCAATCTGTAGTCACACTACCTCAGTTCTTTTTCTGCAGGTGGGTAACATTTTTCATTATGAGTTCTTTGGAATTGTCTTGGATCATTGTATTGCTGAGAATAGTTAAGTCATTCACAACTGATCATTTTGCAATATTGCTATTATTGTGTTCAGTGTGTTCAACCATTCTTCAATTGATTGACATCCCCTCAGTTTCCAATTCTTTGTCACCATAAAAAGAACTGCTATAAATATTTTTGTACAAAGAGGTTCTTTTCTTTTTTGAATCTCTTTGGGATACAGACCTAGTAGTGGTATTGCTGGATCAAAGGGTATATAGTTTTATAGCTCTTTAGGCATAGTTTCAAATTTCTCCAGAAATGTTGGATCATTTCACAAATCCACCAACAATTCTTTAGTATTTTTTCCCATATTCCCTCCAACATATATCATTTTCCTTTTCTGTCATATTAGCCAATTTGATAGATGTGAGCTAGTATCTCACAGTTATTTTAGTTGATTTGTGATTTAGAACATTTTTTCATCTAACTATAGATGACTGATATCTTCGTCTAAAAACTGCCTATTGATGTATTTTGACCATTTATCTATTGGGGAATGATTTATAGTCTTATAAATTTGACTTAGTTCTCTATATATTTGAGAAATGAGGCCTTGATCAAAGACATTTTCTGTAAAATCTGTTTCCCAGTTTTCTGCTTTCCTTCTGGTCTTGGTTGCATTGGTTTTGTTTGTGCAAAAACTTTTTATCAAAATTCTCCATTTTACCTCTCATAATGCTCTCTTTCTCTTAGTTGGTCATAAATTCTTCCTTTCTCCATAAATCAGACAGGTAAGCTATTCCTTGCCAATCTGATTTGCTTACATCTAAATCATGTACCCATTTTAATCTTATCTTGGTATGTGGTGTAAGATGTTGGTCTTTATCTAGTTTCTGTCATGTTATTTTCATTTTCTCCAAAATTTTTGTTAAATGGTGTGTTCTTGTGGGTTTATCAAATACTAGATTGGTATAATTGAGCACTACTGTGTTTTGTGTACCTAATCTATTTCTCTGATTCACTGCTCTGTTTCTTAGCCAATACAGATTTTTTTGATGATTACCATTTTATAATACAGTTTGAGATCTGATACATTTAGGCTACCTTCCTTCACATTTTTTTTCATTAATTCCCTTGATAATCTTGAGCTTTTGTTTTCCAGATAAATTTTTATTATTTTTTCTCGCTCTATAAAATATTTTTTTTGGTAGTTTGATTAGTTGATTAGTTGATGGCACTGAATAAGTAAATCAATTTAGGTAGAATTGTCATTTTTCTTATATTGACTTAGCCTTCCCTGAGCAATTGATGTTTTTTTACAGTTGTTTAGATCTGATTTTATTTGTGTGAAAAATGTTTTCTTATGATTTCTTGAAGTATGTCTAGGCCTTACTTGATCATGGTATTCATGGCATTCAGGGTTGAAGGATTCTTGAAGTTTTTTCTTCTTAATATATTTTCCAGGTCATTTGTTTTTTTCTATCTTTCATTTTCTTCTGTTCCCCTCTCCCCAGGCCTCTTGATTTTGTATTAATGTTTCTTGTCTCATTGGTTCTGTTCCACTCAGATTTTGGGGGACTTGGTTGCTTGGGCATGGTTTTTTATCTCTTGTAAAAAAAAACTGTCTAGTCCCTTTACATTTTTTCCTCCTTTGTAGCTTTCATTTCC
The DNA here is from genome assembly GCA_023548195.1 of Bettongia penicillata ogilbyi. Taxonomy (NCBI): domain Eukaryota; kingdom Metazoa; phylum Chordata; class Mammalia; order Diprotodontia; family Potoroidae; genus Bettongia; species Bettongia penicillata. The sequence continues at coordinate 18,820,147 of JAJHZJ010000292.1, forward strand.
TTTATAAAAACATTTAAAAACTTAAAAAAAAATTCTTGCTTTATTTCTTCTGGAATTCTAGTTGAATTTGTTCCTAAGCTATGTGTTTTTTGGGGGATTTTGTAGATGTTTTGGAGTTATAATCTTCTATATTTGTGTCTGTGATGCTTAAAAAGTCTCAGAGAGATAACTTCTGGATAATTAATCATTTTATTACTCATGCTAGCAGTAATTAATAAAAGGGGTCAGTGACACTCTTGAATGCCAGAGACTCCTCAAGGAACCCACTCAAGGTTTATATACCCTTGTAAGAGTTCCTGAGGGTAACAGTCAACTTCTTCTATTAGTTAACAAGTAATGAGAGAGAATATTATAATGAGAGATGGATTTATTCTAGTGAAGGGTTGGAGGAAATGACTTTGATCCTGTTATTTACTTCCAAATTACAGGCAGCACTCAAACCTGAGTAGAAAACAATGAGCTTTCCCACCTGGTTGGGGTCTGAACTAAATGGAGGAGAAATTTAATACAATCTTGTTATCAGCAATGTCCTTAGCATAGTAAGGTTTTGGAAGGAGATAAATTCTGTGTCCCCCCCATATTAACAATGTTATCTAATGACCACTTCTCCCAGGTCTTTAGCATTTCTGTCACCATAATAGCTTTGAAGGCTAGAGTCTTTATTACTGTCATTTTGATTGCTTACTCTTCTAGCCTACCTCCTGTCCTTGAACTTGACTTTAGGGTGGGGTTCTAACTTCTGAAGGGAGATCTAGTGTTGTTTAGGCTGGTCTTGCTTGTAGCTTTCTTAGGAGTATTAAGCATTGTGTCGCTTTAGGATCTCAAGGATATGTCAGACTGGGAAGCTGCAAAGTTTCAGTGTACCTAAAATACTCTGATCTCCGAGAGGCAAGGTCTGATCACTGCCCACCTTGAAAGTTTTTAACCTGGATTTGAGTCTGAGCCACAGTAGATTGCTGCTGCACCCAGTTCATATCATTCAGCAGCAAAGTTCTGCTGGTTCAGAGTGACAAAACTGTAGATTTCGCTTTGGTCTGAGATCCCTGCCCTGGTTATTTCTCTGCAGACTTCAAACTGGGCTGTAACCTGAAATTGAGATTCTTTCCACTCCTAGGGTCTGAGCCACAATGTTGCTGCTTGCTTGTGAACCTCTGTTACATAGTCTAGGACCTGTGATTGTTCCTTACCCACATACCAATCACCTTTGAGTATAGGTGCTCTTCTCATGGACCCATGAATCTGTGACCTGGAAAGGGATAGTGGGTGATAAAGCTGCCAGTCAATATTTGTTCTCTTCAAGATGCTTCAGTATGAGTTCAGGTTTTCCTATTACTACAATGCACAGACCTTATTTTCTTAGCTTGTCTCCCTGTGCTGATGTGGACTGAAAAAAATGACTGTGATTTTTTGTTCTTGAATCTGTCTGTTACATTTTCTAGATCTGTTTGAAGAATTTTTTTTGGGGGGGAGGAGCTAACTACTGCTTTCTGCTATTCCCCTTCTTGGTTCTGTCTCTCTATATTCTTCTATGTAATTCTTTTCATTTGGTGATCTCATTAGGTTGTCTCCATGCTGATGATCCTTAATTTGCTTTTCCACCTCTACCTTTACTTACTCCCAGATTTGTATCTACAATTGCCTACTGGATGTGGCAGACTGGCTGTCTGGTAGACAGACATCTTAAACTCATTTTGTCAAAAATTGATCTCAATATCTTTTGATAGTGATATCTCCTCTCTTCCTAAATTCTTTATTACTGTTTAGGGTACCACCTTCCTCCCAGTCAACTAGGCTTAAAATCTAGTTGTAATGCTTGATCGTCATTCTCACCCCCCTGCTTCCTCTTTATCCTTCTTTCCAATCTGTTACCAAGACTTGTTGGGTTTTTTAAAATCTTCTTTACATCTCTTGAACATCCTCTTCTCTTCTGATACCAATGCCACCCTGATACAGACCCTCATCACCTCATGTCTGGACTATTGAAATAATCTACTGATAGGTTCTCTGCCTCAAGTCTCTTCTGCACTCTCTGGTCCATCTTCCATTTAGCTATGGAAGTAATCTTCTCCTTCCTAAAGTGCAGATCTGACCACATAATGCTTCACCTGTCCTGATTCCTCCTCTTTGTAGTGCTTTTCCCCTGGAAATTAGTTTTATTGTTCTGTCATTTCAGTTGCATCTAATTCTTCAAAAACCCATTTGGGGTTTTCTTGGCAGAGAGTCTAGAGTGGTTTGCCATTTTCTTCTCCAGTTTATTTTATAGATGAGGAAACTGAGCAAAATGTGGTTAAGTGACTTGCTCAGGATCGCATAGCTAGTAAGTGTCTGAGACCAGATTTGAATTCTGATTTTAACTCCAACCCTGACCATTGTGCTTTCTAACTGCCTATACTTTTATTTACTTGGTGTGTATTTTGTAGTTACTTCTCTGTGTTCATGTTATTTGTGAGTATGGCCAATTCTTGGAAGTTTGAGCAAACTGAAATAGGTGGTGATAAAGAGGAGTTACAATGTGTTGTATACAGGTACTTACAAAAGAGCATTCCCAGACTTAGCATGCATGTCATGTAAGGGAAACAGCGGTTGTCTCTGGAATTGAGGGAACTGGGTTCAAGTTTTACCAGACCGTATTTGTGTTGACCTTGGGTTAAGTCACTGAAGCACTTTTGAAAAAGAGGGGTTTAGAATACATGACCTCTGAGGTCTTATACAAATCTAGTTTTATCCTCTGTTGATATTCTGTAATACTTTGGATACTTCTGGATACATCATGTGATGTTAGGAAGACTTGGTCCTCCCTATTAGGAGATGGGCCTGCCACAGACTAGCCGCGTGTTACCTTGGACAGTTGTTCTGGGTTTTTAATCTCCTCTGGGAGCATTCCTATCTTCATTTGTGTACAAAATCATTATTTTTTTTCCAGATAGCATTTTCACAACTTAATCTGAAATGATCATGAGGCTATCTTCTTGAGGACTTAGAACTATAGTGATTCAGAGGTTAAGTTGACAAAGAGGGACCTCTGTGCTTCTTAGGTGGGCACTAGTGCTTTACTCCTTCCATTCATTTATTAAGTGGTTGAATTGCTTCTAAAGGTTTCCTTTCATTAGCCACCTCCAGTCTCTCCTGCATCCAAACCCTGTGGTCTCTGCTTCTTCTCTTGGCGATTGCTTTGCTTGGACTTTTCAACCTCCTTCTACATTCAGAAAATGAGATAACAGCTGTTGAACTCAGCCATAATCTATCTTTCTACAATTTTTGCTTAGTCTCCAAGTACTTACCTGGGGAGTCTTTTCTGTGTGAGGAGCCATTCAGTTTTCTTTGTTTTCTATTCTCTTCTAGTTCCCATTTATTGTTTGCCCTAGGGTTTGGAGAACCCTTTCCTTTGTAGTTTAACAATGATGTGAATCTTGGTGAAATGTGAGAGCTGCTAAGAAGTTCCCAAACTGCATAGTGATAGTGAGATTTCACCTTCTTTCAGCCAGACAGAGGGGATTGAAGGAATTCTGAAGAGTTCTGGCCTTTTTCACAAAGCTGCCTCTGCTATAGTTCATCTTGAAATTATGTTGACAGTAGGAATAAATAAATGAGTGAGAAAACATTTATTAAGCACTTTCCTTTGTGCTTAGCCCTGGGCTAAACCTAAGGGATGTGAACACATAAGGAAGATATTCACTACCCTCAAAGAGCTTACCTTTTAATAGAGGAAGACACCATGTAAAGGTTTCCAGAGAGGGATGTTTTGTTTTGGAAAGTAACAGGGATGGTGAATGGAGCCAAAGGGGAGTTGATTAAAATGCTCTTCCCAGTAATATTGGTAATTTGCTTTGATTATTGTTCCCAGAGGAAGAGGTGAAAAGGGGGATGAGGGGGATGAGGGAAACAGTAGGATGTATGACAACAAGATGGTTAGGGTAGATTTTGAAGCATACCTGAAGCAATATGTTGGGCTCTCTAGCTATGTGAATTCTCATGAACCCAATAGGCAGGACAGCTTGGGCCCCAGAGCAGAATAGGTTAAATCCCTTTATAGGTCCAGTGGGAAGATGGAAGGATTCAGCTTATTTCTGAGACTAGACAAAGGAAGCAGGAGAGCATGGGCAAGCCCTGTGGTAAAGGAGGAATGACTCACAATCTTGCAGCATTTTCTCAGCTCTCTCTTCTCCCCAGAATGTTAAAATGGCATATAGTCTTTCCTTTCCCTTATTTCCTTGCCAGTATCAGCTCAACCTTAAGGAAGTTGCGTTAGTCTGTCATTGAGATGCCATTAGAAATTGATTGTCTTTCTGTACTGTTAGGATACGGAAGGGAACACTATTTATTGTGTGCCTGTGTGCCAGGCACTGCTGAGTGCTGTTACAAATAACATCTCATTTGACCTTCACAACAACTTTAGATGGTCGGGGCTTTTGTTATTCTCATTTCACAGGGAAGGAGACTGAGCCAAGCAGAGTTAAATGACTTGCCAAGGGTCACGTAGCTCATGTCTGAAATTGGATTTGAACCAGGTTTTTCTGATGGCAGACCCAGAACTCTCTCCACTTTGCCACCTAGGAACTGAGACTGTGATTTCATTGATCTACTCTGTTGAGAATACTTCCAACTATTTCGGGTTGTCACCTTCTCTGTAACTTACAGCGTGATGTCAGGCTCTAGTGAGTTTGACATCTTTGACTTGAACTCTTAAGAGAGTTGCCTAGAGAACTGAGAAGTTGTGACTTACCCAGGGTCACTCAAGCTAGTATGTGTCAGACAGAACTTGAGCCTGCAACTCCTTTTTAGCTTCTAGGCTCACTCTCTGTCCAAGTCAGACCAAGTTAGCAAAGCATTTATTAATCATCTGTGATGCAATAGGTACATTTCTAAGTGTAGGGGACACAAAGATAGGCAAACGACAGTCCTTGTGCTCAAGGGTCTTAGTCAAATGCAGGCCTGAACAACCTGCAGCCTGACAAAGGATTTCAGGCGGCCCTGGAAAAATGTAGAGGAGTACATCCTCTTTGTTTTTTGTGGGCCATTCGAAATCTTTTGGCATGCCTACTGACTGTAATTAGGTTATGAAAGCCTGGTCTAATGGGTAGGGGGCATGCAAATAACTTTGTATAAGCAAGATACCTTTAGGATGACGGGGCAGAGCCAAGATGGCGGAGTAGAAGGACGCACGTTTACGAGCTCCAACCCACAGCCCATAGAATTAATGTAAAAAGAGACCCCCATAACTTCTGGACCACTGAAAGGTGTACAGAAACGGAGTGGAAGAGATTTCCGTTCCAGAGAGCCCTGGAGACCCGTCCCCAGGGTCCGTTGCGCCCCGGAAAGCGGACCCCACCCCAGCGCTGCCCTGGCCGCGGCCCCAGAGAAGCTGACCCGAGCAGGCTTCAGGGACGGAAGCTCCGGCATCTGGGAAATCCCTCCGCCCACAGAAGCTACAGGTCAGTGAGAGAGATGGCTGGCTGGCTGAGGGGAGTGGGGTGTCTCCGTGACTCGGGCCCCCTCGGGAGGAAGCGGCTGCGGCAGAGACGGGGGCAGGAAGCGGCGGAGGCAGTGGCGTGGGCGGCAGCGGAGGCAGGCAGCAGCGGTGTGGCCGCAGTGGCCCAGGACTCCCCCAGCAGCAGGCAGGATCTTCATTACTGAAAGTCTCTGCATAAACAACCTGAGGGAGCTGAGCCTGGGAGACAGCCCTGCCCCACCTTGCTCCACTACTGAAGGCCTCTGCATAAAGCCCCTGAGGGAACTGAGCCTGGGAGGCGCCCCCCCCCCCAACCCCACCCGCCCTGTTCCTGAAAGTCTCTGCATAAAGCCCCTGAGGAAACCGAGCCTGGGAGGCGGCCCTCCCCCCCACCCCAGCACCAGAACTTAAGCTCACATTGATTCCCAGGCGGGCGGCACGGAAAACACATTTGAATTTCACCCCAAGCACTAGCTGGGCGGATCTAGGTGGGGGTGGACAGGAATCTCAGAATTCAAGTAACTGGCTGGGAAAATGCCTAGAAAAGGGAGGAAAAATAAGACTACAGAGAGTTTTTTCCAACAAATGCAAATGATCCCGACATTCGGATCTGATGACGAGGACGTATTCTTGCCATCAGGGAAAGACGTGGAGGACGGGTCCTCAGTACCCCAGACACCCCAGGGGGATGTCGGGTGGGCTCAGGCCTTGAATAGCTCAAAAAGGATTTTGAAAAGCAAGTTAGACAGGTGGAGGGAAAACTGGGAAGAGAAATGAGAGAGATGCAAGAAAAGTATGAAAAACGGGTCAATACCTTGGTTAAGGAGACCCAAAAAAATGCTAAAGAAAATAACACCTTGAAGAATAGGCTCACTCAATTGGCAAAAGAGGTTCAAAAAGCCAATGAGGAGAAGAATGCTTTCAAAAGCAGAATGAGCCAAATGGAAAAAGAGGTTCAAAAGCTCACTGAAGATAATAGTTCTCTCAAAATTAGAATGGAACAGATGGAGTCTAATGACTTTACGAGAAACCAAGAAATCACCAAGCAAAACCAAAAGAATGAAAAAATGGAAGAGAATGTGAAATATCTCAAGGGAAAAGCAACTGACCTGGAAAATAGATCCAGGAGAGACAATTTAAAAATTATGGGACTACCTGAAAGTCATGATCAAAAAAAGAGCCTAGACATCATCTTCCATGAAATTATCAAGGAAAACTGCCCTGACATTCTACAACCAGAGGGCAAAATAAGTATTGAAAGAATCCATCGATCACCACCTGAAAGAGATCCAAAAAGAGAAACTCCTAGGAACATTGTGGCCAAATTCCAGAACTCCTAGCTCAAGGAGAAAACCTTGGAAGCAGCTAGAAAGAAACAATTCCAGTACTGTGGAAATACAATCAGGATAACTCAAGATCTAGCAGCTTCTACGTTAAGGGATTGAAGGGCGTGGAATAGGATATTCCAGAAGTCAAAGGAAGTAGGACTCAAACCAAGAATCACCTACCCAGCTAAACTGAGTATAATACTTCAGGGGAAAATATGGTCTTTCAATGAAACAGAGGACTTTCAATCATTCTTGATGAAAAGACCAGAGCTGAAAAGAAAATTTGACTTTCAAACACAAGAATGAGAAGAAGCATGAAAAAGTAAACAGCAAAGAGAAGTATTAAGGGACTTACCAGAAGTGAACTGTTTACATTCCTACATGGAAAGACAATATTTGTAACTCTTAAAACTTTTCAGTATCTGGGTAGTTGGTGGGACCACACATACACATGTACACGCATGCACACACATACACACATGCACACACACAGAGACAGAGAGCGCAGAGTGAATTGAATAGGATGGGACCATAGCTGAAAGGAAGTTAAGGTAAATGGTGAGAGAGAAGTATGGTGGGAGGAAGGAGGGTGAAATGGAATGGGGTAATTGTATGTCATTTGGGAGGCAAGTAGGAGACTTTTTTGGTGGAGGGAAAAAGAGGAGAGCTGAGAAAAAAAAAAAACAAAAACAAACAATTAGTTTACCCTCATCACATTTGACTAGAGGAGGGAATAAAATGCACACTCATTTTGGTATGAAAACCTATCTTACAGTATAGGAAAGTGGGGGAGAAGGAGATAAGCAAGGGGGGGATGATGGAAGGGAGGGCAAAGGGAGGAGGGAGCAATTTGAAGTCAGCACTCTGGGAGGGACAGGATCAAAAGACAGAATAGAAACAATGATGGGCAGGATAGGATGGAGGGTAAATTCAGTTAGTCTTACACAACACGACTATCAGGGAAGTCATTTGCAAAATTACACAGATATGGCCTATATTGAATTGCCTGCCTTCCCAGGGGGAATGGGTGGGGAGGGAGGGATGGGGCGAATTTGGAACTCAAAGTTTTAGGAACAACTGTTTAGTATTGTTGTTGCTACTAGGAAAGAAGACATACAGTTAATGAGGAATAGAAAGTCATCTGGCCCTACAGGAGAAAAGAGAAGATGGAGACAAGAGAAGGGAGGGATGACAGAAGAGAGGGCAGATTGGAGATAGGGAAAATTAGATGCTTGGGGTATTGGGGTGGGGGGAGGGGATAAAAGGGGAGAAAATTTGGAACCCAAAATTTTGTGAAAATGAATGTAAAAAGTTAAATAAATAAATTAATTAAAAAAAAAAAGATACCTTTAGGATAAATTGGAGATAATCAACACAGGAATGGGAAAAGATAGGCTTTTATTTTTATTTATTTTTTCTATTTATATGTTCATATTAAGCATATTTGCATATGAGTCATGTTGAAAAGGAAAATTAGAACTAATGGGAGGAATCATGAGAAAGAAGAAACAAAACAACAAAAGAAAAGGAGAGCAAATAGTCTGCTTCCTTCTGCATTCAGACTCCAAAGTTCCTTCTCTGGATGTGGATAGCATGTTCTACCATGAGTCTTTTGGAGTTGTCTTAGGTCCTTATGTTTCTGAGAATAGCTAAGTTTATCAACATAAATCATCACTTTCCCTCGATTTCCAATTCTTTGCCAGTACAAAAGGGGTTGCTATAAATATTTTTGTACTTAGGGATCACTTTCCTTTTTTTATGATCTCTTTGGGATACAGCCCTAGAAGTAGTATCGTTGGGTCAAAAGGTATGCATAATTTTATAGCTCTTTGAGGATAGTTGCAAATTGCTCTCTAGAATGATTAGATCAGTTCACAACTCCACCAACAATGTATTAGTGTTCCAATTTTCCCACTTGAAGATGAGATTTTAGCTGGATCTTGAAGCCAGGAAAGACAAGAGCTAGAGGTGAGTAAGTGGGGAGGAAAAACATTCCATATCTCCATATATGAGAAATAACCATTAAAAAAAGAGAGTCTGAACCTTAAGAGTTTCTAGTTCAGTAAGGAGGTCTGTGTCACTGGGCTGCACAATATGTGGGCAAGGGGAATAAGGTGTAAGAATACAGGAAAGTTAGAAGAGGAGCAGATTATGAAGGGGTTTGGATACTAAACACAAAACATTTTATATTTGATCTGGAGGTAATAGGGAGCTACTGAAGTTTATTGAATAGGGTAATGAAATGATCAGACCTGCGTTTTAGAAAGATCATTTTGACTGCTGAATCACTTTCCCTTACTATATCCGTTAAGAATGGGATGTGAAGGTGAATAAAATAAGATGATGGTATCTGTTTTCAAGGAGTTGACAGTCTAGCAATATTAAATACTTTTTCAGTCTTAGTTACATGAGTCAATTGTGTTTATTTCTGCCATTTCCAAACTATACTGTCTTTTCTCTGGCCGTCATCCTGCTTCCTTAATGAAAACTTAGATTCTGGCCCTGGAATAACTCTGGACTCTGATTAGTGAATTTTTCCTTCTTTTGCTGAAATCTGCACCACTATCTGGATATACTTCCTCCCCATTTCCAAATCATGCTGGGTTCTCCTCTTCTGGTCTCCCTTTGTGTGTTGTCTTCCCCCATTGGAAGATAAGGTGGTTGCTGTGAATTGGTCCAGCCATTTTGGAAAGAAAGCAGTTCGGAAACTTTGTCCCCAAAGTTACCAGGTTGTATATGCTTTGACTCAGTGGTAATTTATGTCAGGGATAAAAATAGAAGAGGAAGAATTCCCCACTCCATCCGCTATATATATTAAAAGATTTATGGTAACAATTTTTGTTGTAGTTGCAAAGAATGGGAAAATAAGAAAGTGCCTATCAGTTAACGAACAGCTGAGATTATGGCATACATGAATGTAATGGAGTACTCCTAAGCTGTAAGAAGGTATAATGATAGGGACGGTTTCAGAAAATAGGAGGAAGAATTTATGTGAACTGATGCTGAGTGGTGAGCCAGAACCATGATAACAACTTGGACAGTAAAAACATAGTTGATAACAGTTTCAAAAAACTTAAGAACCCAGAGCTTTGATGAGTGAATGAAAATAATTTGTTTAGTGTTGAATATGTGCCAAGCGTTGTATTTGACTATAGAGATACAAAGACAGTCTCTGCCCTTAATTCAAGGAAATTATATTCCACGTGGGATGGGAGTGAGGATAGGGGAGAGTGTGGAGGTGGAGGGGTTGAGGGTTTGAAGACAATACATACTGGAAAAATGATGTTTTGTGAAGACACAAAGAAATGGCACTGTAGGGCAGTTCTGGCAGTGGTGATTTGATTAGTTGCATGAAGAGGAGGCTACATAGTCTGGGGTGGGAGAGAGGGCAGAGGCTTAGTTTCTCAACCAGGCATGAGCTCTGCAGGTTTTTTGGTAGGATAGAGAAGTACAGTAGTAGATGGTGTCAGGAAAATGGCTTTTTACAGAATGGATTGGAATAGGGAGAAAGAGAGGAGAAGGACGAACCAGGAGGATATTGCAGTAGTTCAGTGAGTGACTATAAGACCATGAACTAAGGGTGGTTATTTGAGGAGTAAAAAGGTGAAAGATTTAAACAATGTTTTGGAAGTAGAAAAAATTTGGCAACTGATTGACCAAGTGGGATGAGTGAGAATAATGAGGCTAGGATGGGAGACCAAAAAATGGAGAGGCCTATGGTTGTGGGGGAAAGTTATTAAGTTCTATTTTGGAGATGATCCAGTTTGAAATGGTGGTGTGGAACTGAAGTTCAGGGGAGAAACTAGAGCTTATTGAGGTTGTATAGTGTAAAAATGTTGGAAGCTTTCGATTTCCAGGGTATATCAGTTCAGACTGTGGGTCTAGTTACCTTTTGTTATTACTTTTTTAAGGTAAATTTTATTTTGTTTTTCTTACTTACATGTAAAAATAATGTTTAACATTCATTTTTTACAATTTTGAGTTCCAAACTCTCTTCCTCCTCCCTCCTTGAGAAGGCAAGCTATTTGCTATAGATTATACGTGTGCAGTTGTGCAAAACCCATTTCCGTATTAGCCCTATTCTTGCACTAGTTTCAGCAGTCCTCTTAAATAGCTGTGTGAGTCCTTTAAGTTTTGTGTGCTTTAGTTTTTCATTTATGAAAAAAGTCAGTGTAAAGAGATAATTTGCAATTGTATAAAGTTGAAAACTTCAATTTTGCATGATTTCTTGATTTATGATGAATTAATTCAACCAACATTAACTGTGTAGTGGGTGGAGGAGATAGAAAATTTAGGTGATATACAATCAAACCTTCAGCTGTCCAGTTGTGGAAAAACAAAAAACAGAAAAGCAAAACTCAAGTCAGATATAACCTACTTAGAAAGATGTTTTGGAAACTAAGTTTCTTTTAAAAAAAATCTGAAGTTCATATTTGTTTTGCTAATTTAGAAAGTGTGGTGGAATGCAGAAGGGAAAAGGCGTTTGTCTTAGGTTAGATTAGACAACAGAAATGACTTAAAAAATATGCTTTTGTCTTTCACCTGGAAAAATAAATAGGAACCTGAATTTTTGGTTTATTTCACTTAAAAAAATATATTGTAGTCTCCCTGCCACCTCCCTACCCCCCAAAAAACCAAACCAAACCAAACACAAAACCTCTTTCTAGTAAAGCTTTATTTTCCTAGGCTCTTGCATCCGTATGCACCAGGTTGGTCCTTTGGCTGAGGATGAGCTACTTTTGTGGTTGTGTTGCCATGGTAACTGCCTTCCAAGCGCTGCCTCAAGGTCACTCATCAGTCATAGCCTAGAGTGCTTGGATTTTGTTAAAAAGAAACATATCAACGCCCAACAGATACAGTGCAACTAATGATCATTTTGTTGTGTTAGTCAATCAATTCCAGTGAAATGGCACTTAAGATAATATGAATAAAAGGAACTCATTAAATGCAATGTATTTATTGTTACTGTTGATAAACTATATTTTCTTTGAATACAGAAATTCTGTGTAGTACTTGAGTAGCTTTATGTTTCATATCTATAGACTTAAATATTACAGTAATTTGATTTCACTTCAATTTTTTCCTCTTATGGAGGTTATTTTCCTGTGTATTTGCTGACATCCAAATTGTCAATCTTTTTATATTGCTATTTTTTATGTATAAGGAAAGACTTCTGATTTTTTTCTTTTTTAGGAAGCATATCTATATATTGCTAGTTGGACTAATTTTTGCATGTAACAGCACACTTAATGTCACAAATCCTACTTTCTACGGTGCTTTGCACACAGTGCACTCTTAGTGACGTTTGTTGAATTGAATTCTCCAGTTCAATTTTAATTTTTCTCTTTGTTTATGTTGTTTCCTACAATATGTTTTCTCTACCTTTTAAAATTCTGTTTTTCACATGGAGATCTTTAATTGTGGCTAAACAGAGGTTTGAGTTTGCTGTTTAATATGTTTGGCCATAAACTAGTTTGCAGTATAGTAGGGAATGGAAACAAATTTCTTTGTGGCAGTCTTCCTTAAATCTTTCATTCCAGAGAGAGAAGAAATCAAATGTATGCACCTGTATGTAGTTGGATAGCAGGTGAATTTGAAAGAGGTAGAGAGAGTCATCTACCATTTGGGAAGGGTGGTAATGAAACAAAAATAATCTATACTTGTTCAGAGGTTGTTACATATAATATTCTAGAAAATTTGGTCTTTTAGTTAATGAGAATCTAACTAGTTCTCCTTTCCCTGGAGGGAAGGAAAGAATTGGTTCTTTCATAAAGCTAAGCTGGTTCATCTCTGTTCCTGCAGAGCAGACACCTTTGCATTGTCTGTTAAAGAAATTTTACATGCTTGAAATTTCAATGAATCTAGAGAGCCTTGGTTAATGGCCTGGTAGTGTAGCTAGTGTCTGTGTTTCATATAAACATATTGATGAAGCTAAAATATGTCAGCTGATGTTTCTGGCAATTCATCTGGAAAAAGAAATTGTTTTAAATTGTAAGGCATAATGTGAGGTTATATGAATTCCTCCTGAATTGTTCCCTTCAATTCCCCCATACATTAATGGGAATAGTTTAGATAATAAAAAATGGTGGCTGATTAAAAAATAATTTGTTTTTATAACTGATTTGCCTCCTTAGTTATATTTCCTTAGGCTAATGTTAATGGATTCTTATTCCCTGTGCATATACATGCTAGCTGAAGGGGGGAACTGGGAGGTGTGGGCAAGTATTTTTGAGCTTTAAAATGTATTGTGGCATATCCACAAATTCTGACTTGACTGTTCCTTATAGTTTTTCAAATAATAAAAAGATATTTTAGGAAAAAAATTAGAAAGTGAATGTGAAAAATATTTTTAAATCTAGGGTTAATTCAGGCTAGTTTGGAAATGTTTCAATGCGGATAATGGACAAATGGCACATTTTTTCTTGATGTCCCTTTCTGCAGTATATTTTTACAAAGGACAATCTATGGTCTTTTAATAAATCTTCCTTTTTGACATGGGCTTCATTTATTAAAGATGTTTTACTGGGAGTACAAAGTATGTTCATTTTGAAATTTCTTCCTTTACAAGTGAGGCAGATAAAATTTCAGAAAAATATGTGTAGTTCACGTAGTATAATTATAATACAGAGGATGCACTTTAATGAAAGGTGGGATATATTCTGTCTCACCCTTTGTCTGTTTGATTTATTAGCTTTGGAGAAATTTATCTAATTTCAACTGGTATTGAAATTAACTTAGAGGACTAATGAAAAGATTGGGAAAAATATGACTAGGATCTCTAAGCCACTATAGTTTTGGAAGGAACAGGCTATATTTTATTTACATTTATGATAAAAGTATCACCATAAAATTATTAGCTAGACAGTAAATTTTTTTACCTTAATAACTCTCATAGACCATCAATTGAAGTGAAGAGGATTTCAATCTTCATCAATGGAGAGAGTAATTGGGTTTATGAAATTCCAGATTCTTGAAATATGTAAGAATATTATTTCATTCCAAATACATAATTTTTTTTGGCATTTAATATAATCGGAAGTAAACTTCAGAAATTTTGACAAACTTTTTGTGGGGAGAGGAAAGAGTTTTTTTTGCGCGGGGGAGAGTTCTAAATGGGAGACAGGTATTTTGGAGAAAATTGAGGTGTGTGGGATATTTTGATTCTGTAAATCTATTTTTTTTAGGTTAAGGAATGTCAAAATACATTTTAGATGTGTTGTTTAGCTGCATTATTAAATCATTTAGTATAGTATGTTTAGAAACATTTTATTTAATATGTGTACATTTGCTTATTAATTTGAAAATGTTTTGCATTGTTATAAATGGAGTAAGAGGTACTTAGGAATATTTTGTGTTGAATAGGTTAGAAGGCAAAAATATGAGAGGAAGAAAATCTCAATCTCATAGTTAAATGATAACATTTTATTTTCTGCACTATTGTAGTTTTAAGCAGGTATAACTAGTACTAATTTTTAGAAAAGAAGCTGAGGGTTTAGAGAAGTCCCCCATAACTTACTGAATTAAACTTTTACCATATGTAACTTTAGAGTTTCATTTTTCTGAGCTGTTACTGTGAGTAGTTTTTACTTTTTCTGATGATTCATTTTTATCTTCAGATTTCTGAAAACTGATGGCGTTACCAGATTAAGAACAGCACAGAGGCAATTTAATGAAGTAAAAAGAATCAGGAAAGCCAAGTTAAAGAACGTCCTGCGTCTGAAACTAAATAGCAATGTAACTTTGGGTTAGTCATTTAGCCTCTTTTATTTAGACTTGTAAAGCTCAGTTTTTCATCTGCAGACCAGTAAACTCCTTGTTTCTAATCTCTGTAGGAATGGGTGGATGCTATAGTCTGCAAGCAATCCTTTGACAGAAATATACACATCAATCTCTAGATCAAAAGTCAACAAGAGAAAGTCCCTTAGTAGAAGGAATAGAGAAGGTACTTTCCTTTTGTTAAAATGTTAGTGCTTTGAGGAGATAGAGGGGTGTGTTTTATTCTTGCTGTTGAGTACAGCAAACATCTTAAGGGAGTAGGAATTTTTAAGAGGTCATTTTTTGGTCATTTAAAGACTAGGGAGCAAGGTATTATGCCACCTTCAGTGTTATATTATTCCCCAAAATTTAAATTAAAGCTTTTCAGAAAAGCTAGGTATTGGGACTAGGCCTGTGATTTTGTTGGTATAGAGAACTCCTTGGTAACAAAATTCCCCCCACCAGTCAGATCAGCACCATGTCTACTTAGAGTACTGAGAGCTTCAATGATTTTCCTTAGGGTCACACAGCTAATAGGTTCAACCTAACTCTCTATTGACTATACCTCATTGCATCTAATAAAGAAAAGTTCTTAAAGTATGGAGAATAGGGAAGGGGAAGAAATCCTCATTCCATTTTCTCCATACATCCATAAACCTAACACATCTTAGTAAGTATAATAATATCACATATTATCATATATAATAATATCATAGCTGAGACTTCAAAAACTATATTAGCATTGTACAATTTGGCACGCATGAAAGAATGTCAGTAGATTGATCTGAGGAAAACCATAATACACAAAATAGCAGGATTAAGTGATTTTTTGTAAAAAGAAAGTGCAGTAGTTTATCACTGTCTCAGTCTTGGTATATAATTCACATGGAAGATGAGTGAAATCATATTAGCTGTGAACTTGGCCTTCTGCTAAGCATATTGGATCCTAATTTAGCTTCATTACTAGGATCACCATATTTGGGAACTATATAATGCTGAATTTTGGTGGCAAGGAAGTTCAGCTGTGTTTGGTATTCATTTTTGTTTCTCAATGTTCTTCCATTAATGCCTTCCCTCACATTTAGTTAGGCAAAGATTAATAAAGTACCTACTATGTACAGGGTGCTCTATAAGGTTCATCAAAGAATTGTCAGTGGAGGATACAATAGTACAATAATGTTCTTGAGCTTAGCCTCTGCCACTCACATTTTCTTTCCATTTTATTCCCCCACTCCTCACTTCCCTGTTCCTGCTGGTTTTATTTTCTCTCCTGTGGAATAGAAAGAAGAGAGTCAACATGATACACATACATAGATTATATATACACATATACATGTATGTACATGTATGTGTATGTATGTATGTTTTCTTCTTGGAGGGTTAGATAAGTTACTTTGATTGTACTTAACAGTAGAATCACTTAGAAGGTCACGCGAAATAAAATACAAGGATAAGAACCAGTAATAGAAATCCATGATCTCATATGTCTGCACACAAATGCTCAAAAGAAGGGCTATAACAGGCAAGATGAACTAGATCTCTTAAAGCAAGAAGACAAATTTTACCTCAATATGCATAATTGAAACTTGTTTGGTATGAGGTAATGAATGGACTATGGTTCCAGAAAGCTGTACCTTATTCATAAGAGAGATTAAGTTCAAGGGGTAACCACATTGAAGTGCATTTTATTTTAAGAACACATAGTCATGAGGAAATCCAGGAAGCAGTAAGCTCCAGTTGCTCCTTGTTACCTATGGGGTTAAATGTTAACTTCTCTTTTTGGCATTTAAAGTTCATGTAGCCTGGACCTATACTACCTTTTTAGTAGTCTTAGACATTCCTACCTTCCATGAACTTTGTGACAGTAATACTAGCCTACTAATTGTTTCTTATATGGGATCCTCTGTTTCTTGTGTCTTTGTACTGGCTACTTGTTATGCCTGAAATGTATTTTTTCTGACTTGAATTCTTGGGATTTCCGATTTCCTTCAAGAACCAACTCAAAATGCCTAAATGAAACTTCAACCCAGAAGTTCTTCACTTGGGGTTTTTGAACTATTTTTTTTTTCTCTGTGATCATCAGACTTTAATATTTCATTCCAAAAGCTTGGAATATTTTAAAATACTCTCCATCTGACCCTAATTCTTTTTTTTTTAAATATAAATTTATTTATTTAACTTTTTACATTCATTTTCACAAAATTTTGGGTTCCAAATTTTTCTCTCTATTTCTCCCCCTCCCCCCACCCCAATACACCAAGCATTCTAATTTTCCCTATCTCCAATCTGCCCTCTCTTCTATCATCCCTCCCTTCTCTTGTCCCCATCTTCTCTTTTGTCCTATAGGGCCAGATGACTTTCTAGTCCCCATTAACTGTATTTCTTACTTCCTAGTAGCAACAGCAATACTAAACAGTTGTTCCTAAAACTTTGAGTTCCAAATTCTCCCCATCCCTCCCCCCCCCCCATTCCCTTTGGGAAGGCAGGAAATTCAATATAGGCCATATCTGTGTAGTTTTGCAAATGACTTCCATAACAATCATGTTGTGTAAGACTAACTGTATTTCCCTCCATCCTATTCTGCCCCCCATTGTTTCTCTTCTGTCTTTTGATCCTGTCCCTCCCCGAGTGTTGACTTCAAATTGCTCCCTTCTCCCATTACCCTCCCTTCCATTATCCCTCCCTCCCTGCTTATCTCCTTCTCCCCCACTTCTCCTCCCACTACATTTCTCTCTCACCATTTACCTTAATTTTTTTTAAGATATGGTCCCATCCTATTCAATTCACTCTGTGCTCTCTCTGTTTGTGCATGCATGTGTGTGTGTGTGCACGCATGTACATGTGTGTGCGCGCGCGTGTGTGTGTATGTCTGTGTGTGGTCCCACCAACTACCCAGATACTGAAAAGTTTTAAGAGTTACAAATATTGTCTTTCCATGTAGGAATGTAAACAGTTCACCTTTGGTAAGTCCCTTATGACTTCTCTTTGCTGTTTCCTTTTTCATGCTTCTTCTCATTCTTGTGTTTGAAAGTCAAATTTTCTTTTCAGCTCTGGTCTTTTCATCAAGAATGCTTGAAAGTCCTCTGTTTCATTGAAAGACCATATTTTCCCCTGAAGTATTGTACTCAGTTTTGCTGGGTAGGTGATTCTTGGTTTGAGTCCTAGTTCCTTTGACTTCTGGAATATCCTATTCCACGCCCTTCAATCCCTTAATGTAGAAGCTGCTAGATCTTGAGATATCCTGATTGTATTTCCACAGTATTGGAATTGTTTCTTTCTAGCTGCTTGCAAGATTTTTTCCTTGAGCTGGGAGTTCTGGAATTTGGCCACAATGTTCCTAGGAGTTTCTCTTTTTGGATCTCTTTCAGGTGGTGATCGATGGATTCCTTCAATACTTATTTTGCCCTCTGGTTCTAGAATCTCAAGGCAGTTTTCCTCGATAATTTCATGAAAGATGATGTCTAGGCTCTTTTTTTGATCATGACTTTCAGGTAGTCCCATAATTTTTAAATTGTCTCTCCTGGATCTATTTTCCAGGTCAGTTGTTTTTCCAGTGAGATATTTCACATTCTCTTCCATTTTTTCATTCTTTTGGTTTTGTTTTATGATTTCTTGGTTTCTCAGAAAGTCATTAGACTCCATCTGTTCCATTCTAATCTTGAGAGAACTGTTTTCTTTGTTGAGCTTTTGAACCTCTTTTTCCATTTGGCTAATTTTGCTTTTGAAAACATTCTTCTCCTCCTTGACTTTTTGAACCTCTTTTGCCAATTGAGTGAGCCTATTTTTCAAGGTGTTATTTTCTTGAGCATTTTTTTGGGTCTCCTTTAGCAAGGTATTGACCCGTTTTTCATGCTTTTCTTGCATCTCTCTCATTTCTCTTCCCAGATTTTCCTCCACCTGTCTAACTTGATTTTCAGAATCCTTTTTGAGCTCTTCCATGGCCTGAGCCCACAGGACATCCACCTGGGATGTCTGGGATAGAGAGGCCCCGACCTCCACGTCTTTCCCTGATGGTAAACATTGTACTTCGTCATCAGAAATGAAAGGAGGAAGGAACATCTCTTCCCAATAAAGTAGCTCTCTATGGTCTTATTTTGCTTCCTTTTTCTGGGCATTTTCCCAGCCAGTTACTTGACTTCTGAGATTCCTCTCCACCCCTGCCTAGATCTGCCCAGCTAGTGCTTGGGGTCTGAGATTCAAATGCTGCTCCCTAGCCTCAGGGCATTCCGTGGCGGAGCGGCTGCTATTCAATGTGAGCTTAAGTTCTGGTGCTTAGGTGGGGGCAGGGCCACCTCCCAGGCTCAGTTCCCTCAGGGGGTTTATGTGGAGACCTTCAGTAATGGAGCGGGTGGGGGCAGGGCTGCTTCCCAGGCTCAGTTTCCTCAGGAGGTTTATGCAGAGACCTTGGGTAATGGCCCTGAGCCCCTGCCTGCTTGAGGAGTTCCAGGCCGCTGCTGCTGCTCCCTCCGCCACTGCCTCCCAAGGGGGACTGAGTCATGGAGACACCCCGCTCCTCTCTCAACCAGCCCAGAAGTCTCTCTCAGTGACCTGTAGCACTTGTGGGTGGAGGGACCTTCGCCGCCACCAGAGGTTCGGTCCCTGAAGCCTGCTCAGATCTGCTCTTCTGGGGCCTCATGGCCAGGGCAGGGAGGGGTGGGTTCCACCTCTGGAGTGTGACGGACCCCTGGGGACGGCTTTCCAGGGCTCTCTGGAATGGAAATCTCTTCCACTGTGTTTCTGCGTGGCTTGCAGTGCTCCAGAATTTGTGGAGAGTTCTTTTTACAGGAAATTTATGGGCTGTGGATTCGGAGCTAGCAAACATGAGTCTTTCTACTCCACCATCTTGGCTCCTCCCTCGGTTTTTGAACTTTTTAACAAAGAGTTTGGTAGTTGCATTTAAATGTAATTGATGACCTTGTAATCTTATTTTATTTTAGATATTTTAAATGTTATTATGAGAAGGGACTGATTAGATTTCCAAAGACTGCCTTACTAACCCGTATTGCTAGTGAACACTCTGGTTGTGTATGATGAATATGTATACTTTGTTTCTTCTCTGTTAGACTGTAAACCCCTGAGGGCAGAAACCATTCCACTTTAGCTTTTGCATCCCTCAGCCTAGCATAATGTCTGGAATGTAGATGTGCATATTAGGGATGTTTACATTGTTTCCTTTGTCCGCATGTAAGCCTCAGGGACCATTTCACCACAGTCGCCCAGGCTTAGCACAAGGTCTGGTCACATAAGTGTATAATAAAGACTTGTTGATTGGTTAGCTAGGTTGGTTCTTAGGTGTAATTTGTTGCAAGGACCGTAAGAAACTTTCCTTGTTTGGGTTAATCTGCCAGAACTCATATCCTCTGTTGCCATATTGTTGGAGAATAATTTAGAATCACCTCAACATTGCAGTATGGTAGGAGTTTGAGTTACAATTTAACCTGAAAAATCAAAATAGGGTTAGAAAATTTAGAAGAAAATATAAAATATTTTGCTGAAGCTAGGTAATTATATCAGGATTTTTTTGGTATGATTTGTTATAATCCTACTCATTGCTTTTTCTTAGTACTCAGTATTTGTTTTTCTAGGAAAGTAGAATTAGAATTTTAGTATGATAGTGTACAAGAGAATTAAACATATGCTTTCCTGGCTTTTAGCTCAGCTCCCTGTCCACTATGCAGTGCTGCTCTTTCTTTATGTGAGGCTTAGCAAAGTTTTGAGAATTTGTCAGAGTCATACATATGGTTAGCATTAAACCTCTATTAGAACATATTTCTCTCCTTAGACTCTCAGTTCAATATCTTTTTTTTATCAAATCATGCTGCCTTTTATATTTGTTTTATATTTATGCTGTATGTATTTGTTTATGTAATTGACTATTCAATTAGAATGTAAACTTCTTTTGAGTAACTCTACTTGTAACCTTAATGTCAAGCACACCATTTGGCACATAGTAAGTTTTTAAAAAGTGCCTGTTAACTATTTCTTTGAAAATAATGAAATTCCTTAAAAAGATTGGCAATATTTGCTGATCATACTAATAGTTTTGACTTTTTAAGTCCTTAAGATTTCTAGGCCCATATTATCTTGTTTGTAGTACTTTTTAAAGTTTCATTTTAATAATACCAGTTAGAGAACCTTGTCTCTTTTCTTGGTTCCATGTTTATCTTAATATTGGATAAAGGTGTTAAGGAGTTAGCCATTGCTTTAGTTTTAGAGGATTCCTTGAGGAAATGTTTTTTAAATTAACCTACTTGGATACTGAGAGGGTAGCTTTTATGGAAGAAGATGATTTATGTTTTCATATTTTCAATGGATTTAGTAAATTTTCTGTTTTAATGTTTAAAAACTATATGTACAGTAAATACATAAGATGGAGAGAGTCTCATTCTCTACAGGTTGTTTTGACTATGGCCTTTTTTTGCATTAATTTGAATAAGGCATTTTGCTTGAGATATTCTTGTATAGTATAAATAGTGTAGGATATCTGGGTCATATTCTTATCTCTGAAAGATCTTAGTCTGTGACTTTGGGCAAATCAGTTCACCATCCTCTCTTCCTTATTATGAAATGAGGAGGTTGGCTTAGATTGAGCTACAGTGTTTGTTCCAGGTCTAACATTTGATGAGTATTCATAGAATTGCTGGTATAGTCATTCACTTTACAGATTAGGAAACTGAGGCTCAGAGAGGCGAAGGAACTTATCTAATGTCACACAGATAGATTTCTGATCTAGGACTATAGTCCATTTCTTCTGCCTCCCAGTCTGCTTACCATCACTTTTTTCTTTTTCTTTTTTGGATATGGAACAGGTCTTTTATTCCCACACATAACTAATCTATTCCAGTACACTTTACAGACCATTACCACCCAATTACATTACCTAACTTATCTCTACTAGTAGTCGTTTGGGAATCTAGTACTCTTTGCAACACAAACACAGGGTTTGCAAGGCAGATAATGAGCCATTTTATGTTTTACCTCTACCCTGGCATTGTCTAACTGGATAGCCAAAGATATTTTTCTGGTAATCTTTCCCTTGCAGTTTATCTGCTTCTGCTGTTGCCACAAGTACTCTGGTTGCTTCTACACTTTTATCATCCTGCTTTTCCCAATGTGTAGGCATGTTCTTTTAGAAATGTTTAAATTCTATTCTATTTATCTTCTCTATTAATGATAATTATCTTTATAGTGGGCAGGATAGAACAACAAAGTTTAACATGAAATTGAAACCCAAGATAAGTAGACAGATGATGAGAAAGCCCCTTGGAGTTCTCCATGAGTTTTAATTGTTGACATAGTGATGTACCAGGTTACTGAAAGAACTTATAGATAAACCAGCATTAGGAATCTTGAGATTTTTTTTTTTTTAAATGGGGGGAATGCCATCACTTTTAAAATCATTTATCTTTCCTTACACATTTTATTTCTTTATCTGACAAATTTAATTAAAATCTGTTTAAGTAAATGTGTGTATTTAACAATTTTAATTTGTCATCTCTTCTCTTTCTTTTCTTCATAGCAGGTCGAACCAGGAACTTAACTATAAAAGGTGTACCAGATTTGGTTGAAAGCAGACAGTTTCTTCAAAGTTGTGGAATAAATAGAGAAATGCAGTATAGGGAATAATTGACAGACCTCATTCAATTAGGAGTCTCAGGAGGAGGCCATCTGAAGGGGACCTAGGAAGACTGGGAGTTTATGAATAGGGCACATAAGAATAATTAGTTTATTTGCCATCCCCATTCAGGGAGGGTGGGAAATAACTAGAGATGTTCACCAAGACTGTTAGATATAGAAAGAGCAGATCAGGTCTTAGAATCTACATGCAGGAAATTGTGAGATTGAGTAAGGGAAACTCCTGAATTATTAATGCTTGGGAATGAACACTTTTAGCCAACTGTAATTTTTTAAAAATATTGCCAATCTGATAGATATGAGGTGGATTCTCTGAATTATTTTAATTTGCATTTCTCTGCAAGTGATATGGCATTTTTTCATATGGTAATTGATAACTTGCCTTTCATCTTTTTAGAATTTCCTGTTCATGTCCTCTGACGATTTATCTATTAGAGAATGGTTTTTCTTTGTATATAGGTTGTCCCAAAAGTGTTAATGCCTTTTAAAGCTTAAATAGCTAAATGAAGATTATAAATCTTAGCTATTAGATATTTATCTGAGAAACTTCCTGCAAAGATTTTTCCTTATTTTTTCCAATTCTTACTGCACTAATTTTATTTATTCAGAAAACTTTTGAATTTATGAAATCAAAATGATCCATTTTCTCTGCTGTGATACCCTATTCGGTTAAGAATTCTTGCTCTATCCATAGTTGTGAAAAGCACCTCCTTCCCTGTTCCTCTGATTTGTTGATGGTCTCATCTATATCAGTATTTTATGTCCATTTGGACCTTATTGTGCCATACGATGTGAGGGTTTGGTTTAATCCTAATTGTTGGCAGACTACTTTTTCGCTCTCCCAGAAATGTTTATTAAAAAATGAGCCCTTGCCATGGTAGTTGGAACATCATTGTGGGTTTATTGAATACTACGCTGCAGTGTTCAGTTGCTTCTGGAAAACTGTGTACCTAATATTTTTCATTTATAGGTTTTTCTATATTTTAACTAGCACTGAATAGTTTTTTTTGATTACTACTTTATTGTGTATTTGGAACTAGGCCCTTTCTTTCTCAATTTTTCATTATTTCCCTTGAGAATATTGACCCTTAGTTCTCTAGATGAATTGTTTTTAGTTCTTTAAAGTAAACCTTTGGTAATTTGATATGGTACAGAAGCTATAAGTTAATTTTTATAATATTGGCTCTCCTAAATTTATATGAACACTGGTTTCTTATCTGCTTATCAAATAAATTAAATTTTTAGAGTAATCAAAAGACATGATTAAAAGGAACTACAAGAAATTTTCTAATCAAATCAGTCTTTAAAAAAGTCTTAAACTGGCATATGTAAATGATGTGGTCTGTGGTGAAGGAGGAAAGATTTCTATCAGTGTTACATTAAATATCAAGAAGGCAGTGGGTATGAGGAAAAATGAGGATTATTAATTAAATGATTTGAAAAGATGCAAGTTCATCTTAGGTTCATCTTGGAAGGGGGAATGTCGCAAACATTTTAACAATTGCTTTTTGGAGATGCTTTGTTTCATGTCATTGAACTCTGCTTTTGGTTTTGAATGGTTTTCTTTATTTTTCTTCTTTTCATTCCTTCTTAGGTAATAGCCTTATGATGAGTCATCATTATCAATCTTTGAATTACAACACTATTTCCATTTCAAACTCTAGCTTTTCTTATAGGAGATTTTAGTATATATCTCTATCTTGCTGTAATGCAGCCCTAAATAGATACTTTCTATTAGAGTGTATTTTCTCCCTTTTACAACTTTTAGAGAGATGTTTTTTAAGACACAACCTGAACATTAGAGGAAATACTCTGCTTCATCATAGTCTTTTTACTCCTTTGTCTTGTTGAATTTCATAACCTTCTATAAAAAGGCTGACTTCCTAATGCTGAGTAGGTCCTCCTTGACTCATAAATCTTATCCTTGTCTCAGGCTAACTGCCTTAGACACCAGTACTTAACTTCTTGGGTTTCTGTAGCCTTATCTGTAAAATGGGCTGATACTGAGTTACCTCCCTGATAAGTCTGTGTGAATTATTACTGTAATTAACTGCTTATAGTGCTATAAAAATACTAGATGATACTAAGTTGTTTCTACTTCTCTTCTCCCTGCTCACAGCCAACGCTGGACTGAATTATCAGCCATTAAAGGTATAGTTGGATCCTTGCTCTGATATATACTTTATTAATAAAAAAGTAATAATAAATCAATCTGTTGAATATGCTAAGAGAAGCAGTGTGTAAGAGGGATGGAAAGTTTGGTTCCCACCAAGTTGTGAAGGCTTTAAAAGCCAAATAGAGGCGTTTATATTTTATCTTAGAAGCAGTTGGGTTGCCATTAGCTTTAAGGATTGACTGGGGCTATGATACGGTATGATCTGTAATTAAATAAGGTTACTTTAGCAGTTGTATGAAGAATGCCTTGGAGTGGGGAGAGATTTGAGGCAGAGAGGGGAACAAATACAGTTATTTCAGTAGGTATCTTGATACCTCATGTGCCAAGCCCAAAGGAGCTCCCTGTGTGCTTGCATTTATACTTTGCTTTCAGAACTGTGACTATCAGTGAAGACTTTTTCCTCCTCAAACATGTAGGTTAGAAGGTTTTTTTTTTGAACCTGTTTATGTGGTTGGAAATGCCATTGGTGAAGTGGCAATTCTTAGTTTCATTGCTTTGAATATTCACTAATTAGGTTCTTTGTCCTCATTTGGAACTCTGGTTTAGGCACTGCATTCTTCTAGTCTGAACTCTTTTACAGCCACAAACTATTGATAACAAGGGTTGGTTTGTGGAAGGTGGTGTTTCAAGTTAGCCATTCAATCAATTCAGTAAACAGACACATTGAATAATACCAATACAAACTAATACTGAGGCAATAGATATACAGGAATATGGGATTTGTATTCACTAAAAGTAAAATAATTATCAGTTTATAGTTCATAAAATCAAATGTACTCTTCTCCAGCAAGTTGATTAAATTTTCTCTTAAAAATTTGTTTGTTGTAAACATTTCAACATACAAAGAAAAATTAAAGAATAAATCTTATATGTAGCTTTTGTATATATTAAATTTAATGTAGCAGTAGCAATACTACTGTTTATTTGTGTCCCCTTCTGAACTCTTCTGTGTTTTTAAAAAAATGTCTCACTAACATTCTTTCTTCCTCCTCCTTCTGCTTTTCCTTCTTGTCCTCCTTCTTTTCTTTCTCCTCCTTTCTTTTTCGTTACAATCTCTCTGCCAAGAAGTGGAAAATTTGATTTGATATCAGTTTTTTTTTTTAATGTGTAGTAATATATAGGTTTTATTGAAATGAATATTTACTGCTGTATATTTTGAATTTTCTCTTACAATCCGCTACACACATAGCAATGCTTTTTTTCTTCTCTTTTCTTGTATTTCAGTTTATAATATGTTTCTTCTTCTTATAGTATAATTAAGTGCTAGTATTTAAGTTTTAAATAACTAATAAATTAGAAAAAAAACCTCAGTTATATGATTTGTGACTTGTATATGACGAAAACAGCTCTCTAGTATGGCTTCTTCCTGCTACTTAATGTGTTTCTAATGAACTTTTTCATCCATGAGTCAGATCTTTTTTTAGTTAATAAGAAAACTAATTTTAATCATAGTCTAAAGCAAAACTGTTTTCAAAACACTTGGGCAGGACCACTATGGCATTATCTCAGGGCACTGAAATTTATAGGCAACCGAGTACACATAGACCTTCAGCTAAATAGAAACTTCTTAATATCTACTTGCAACAATAATAATCAGCTCAAATAGAAAGCTATCAAATAACCCCAGCTGAATTTGTCTTTAAAAGCTGATTTGTGGGTTTTATATTATTTTTTATTTTAAATTTTATTTATTTATTTAATTTTTTACATTCATTTTCACAAATTTTTGGGTTCCAAATTTTCTCCCCTTTTATCCCCTCCCCCCACCCCAATACCCCAAGCAATCTAATTTTCCCTATCTCCAATCTGCCCTCTCTTCTGTCATCCCTCCCTTCTCTTGTCTCCATCTTTTCTTTTCTCCTGTAGGGCCAGGATTTATATACCACTTTAAGGTTCATAAAGTACTTTACAAATATTATCTCATTTCGTCCTCATGATAACCCTGGGAGGTCGGTGCCCTTGTTATCCCCATTTCATTGATGAGGAAACTAAAGTAGAGCAAACAGCAGATCTGAACTTGGATTTTCTTGATTCTTGGCCTGAGCATATGATCCATCGCACCAAAAATTGTTGGCTGTGAGTATTTTCTAAGGCTCTATCCTAGGTTCCCTAGTCTTTAAAAAAAAATCTATATTCTCTTTTGGTGATCCATCGCATCAGTTGCCATGGGTTTAATTTTCATCTCTATGTGGATGATTTCCATATCTACATATCTAGGCCCAGTTTATCTCCTGTGAGCTTCAGCCCTAAGTCATGTCCCAGAGACATCTCAAACAGATGTCCAACACTGAACATATTATCTCCTCCCTCTCTTCAACCCTCTTCCTAACTCCCTCATTTCTCTTAAAGTTCCCACCATTTTTCCAGTTTCTGGTCATCTTATGCTCTTCACTCTTTCTCATTGCTTCCCCATCATTTCTCAAATATTGCCATTTTCACTTTTATAATATCTTCTAAAGCCAACTTCCGTCTGCTTACCACAGATATCATTTTAATTAAGCCCCCATCACCCTTCCGCTAAGTTTATTGAAATGGCTTCCTAATTGGTTTCCCTGCCTCCAGTTTGCCCTCACTCCTGTCTCTCTTACTTACAGCAGAAGTGTTCTTTTTAGCTTAAGGATCTGAACCTTCTACTGCTGTTTTATTGTTTCTAGAATAAAGTTCAAATTTCTTACATATAATACTCCCATCTCCTATTTGTGTGCCTTTGAAGTCTCCCAGGATTGGAATGTAAAGAGGAAATTCAGATACCACTTTGTACATGAAAACCTTTCCTGACTCCCCCAACTGTTGGTGTTTCTTTCAAAGTAGGTTTGATTTATTTTGACATATGTAAGCATACAAACAGTACACATGTGTATGTACATACATTCACATTTGCGTGTATATACACACACTTGTCTATCCTATTAGAATATGAGATCCTTATGAGTAGGGATGATAGTGCCTGGCACATAGGAGGTACTTAATAAATGCTTTTTGATTGATTCATTAGTTTATTTCTTGTTCTTTGCTACAACAGAGTGCTGATATGAGTATTTTTATACACAAAGATCCTTTCTCTTTATTCTCTTTGGGGAGTAGTTGTATTGCTGGGTCAAAAGGCCTGCATTGGTGTAGTGAGTTTTTGAGGGTAATATTAAATTGAATTCTAGAGGGAGTTGAACCACTCAGTCTACAAGTACTAGCAGTGTGTTAACATTCTTGTTGTCTCATAACCCTTCAAACCATTGTCATTTACTTTTCTGTCATTTTTGCTCAACTGATTGGGTATGGGGTATAACCTCAGAATTAAAAAAAACACATTTTTTGGATAATTTCCTCTTAGAGAGCCTTCCCATATAACAAAGAACACAAAAGAGGAAGTAAGGCAATTTATCTAAACTAAACAAGAAATCAAAAGTAGTCTGGCAACATATACTCTTGACCTCTTCAAAGCAACAGCTGGGGTACCCGTCTTCTCAACTCTTCTATTTGGGGCCATGCTCGGTTGTTATAATTCGCAGCATTCCGTTTCAGTTACTTTTTCTTATTTCCTTTTACGTTGTCATAATCGTTGTGTGTATTGTTTTCTGGGTCTGCTTATTTCACTCTGTAAGTTCTTACAAGTATTTTCACGCTTCTCTGTAGTTCACATACATTCATGTTTAGCTGCATCCATTCAGTGACCATCTGCCTTTATCTTCTATTACAAAAAAATGCTGATATAAATATTTTGATGCATATAGATCTTTATTTTCAGTGACCCCTTTTGAATTATATGCCTAGCAGTGGGATTTCTGAGTTTGAAAGTTTAGGCATTTTAGTCCTTTTCTTCCCATAATTTCTTATTACTTTTAAGAATTCCTTCATGACTCTACCAACAGTGTACTAATATTCTTGTTTTTGTACAATTCTTCTAACAATTCTTATGCTTTGTTGCCTTTGTCACTATGCTGTGGGCAGGGAGGAACCTCAGAGTTGTTTTGATTTAGTGATTTGGAGCATTTTTTCACGTGGTTGTTGAAAGCATGTATTTATTCTTTTGAGAACTTCCTGTTCATATCCTTTTTCCATCTACTGGAAAATTTTTCTTGTTCTTATATCTTTGTATGAATTCCCTGTATACCTTGGTTTTACCAAACCTTTATCAGAGAAATTTGCTGAAAATATTTTTTCCAGGTCAACTGTTTTCTTTTTAACTCTCACTATATTGATTTTGTTCAGAAATCTTTCAATTTTATATTACCAAAACAATTTAATTTCTCTACTGTCATCTTTACAATTTTTAAAAGATATCTTCTTCCTTTCTCTGTTTATGTTTAGGTTATTCATTCATTTGCAGGTTACTGGCATGAGCAGAATAGATTTTTAATGGGTACCTTAAATTCTTAAATTTTGCATTAGATTTGTTGCGTAGACAATATAGTAGACACTGACAATTTCAAGAAATAGTTCACTGAATTAGATTTAAAATAGGCCAGGTTAGCTGTTTCATTGTTGAGAAAAGATGTGTTTAAATTCCAGAGGACTGATAAGTAAATGTTTTAAGATTATTTCTTTCTTTAAAAAGTTATTGGCTAATAATAACAAATGCATCCTGTCTTATATGGAAATATAGTATGGCAATAAGTCTTTTTAAATTGTGATCCTTCATAATATGACTGTTTTGCCATCTTAAAGTCAGTTCACAATCAAAAGATTAACTGCATAATGTGTCAAAATTAAATTTAGGTGGTTCATGAACTTATAGCACCTTTTCCAGGAACTTAGGTACTATAAATTTATTTATGAATATTTTGAGAGAGACTACTCATCTCTCTTTTTCTTCTATGGTGTCTTGGTTTATTTTCATTTTAGACCCATTTCTTTACTTGGTTTCTAGGATTGAAGAGTATATAGAGATAAAATAAAACCCCCCCGTTTTTATAGGATTTTACAATTTGGTAATGAGATAAAACCTATAATAATTAACTGTAATACTAATTATAATGTGATTATTGCATGAGTCCAAAGTTCTGTGAAGCTCATCACATGACCACATACCTAAATACTTAAGAAAAAAGATGGGCAATTAATACTTATTTTGAAATACTTGAAGAATTCAGTCTCTGCCTTATCAGCAGTTGTAAATGTCTTATCAGCAGGTTTCGAGACTTATAAGTAGTTAAACCTTTTTGTTTTAATGATGTGTAGCTGGCTTTAGGTAGCGTTCTTTTACCAGAGATACTAATCTTGTTTTTAAGGCTAGAGACAGTGGTTTGGAGTCCAGGCTCTCTTTGATCAATCTTTTGTTTTTCAGGCTGATGGAGGGAAAATGGTTTCTTCTGCTTTTAGTGTTAGAAAGCATTTTGGTGTTGCAAAGTCCACCATTTTTCTGATCAGGGAACAAGTTTTCATTTAGCAAACTCCACATTTGGACCCTCTTCTCAATCTAACATGCTGTTAAAAAATAGGTGCATGGAAGACTTAAGATTTAGGCATTTTAATAACATTACCTTTTCTTTTAAAAAAAGAACTTTTATATATGTTATCTTAATTTTTGATCTATTTAGTAATACTGTATTGAAGTTATCTAGCCTGATATGAAAGGAAATGTTTAATGGTCTTAAAAAGATGTTATTTAAAACTTCTGTGAATATTTTAAAGACTTTTTCTAAGTGAAACCAGTGATTCTCCAAATTTTTAGTCCTTTTGAAACCATTTTGACAGATGCTATATCTACTTGGCTTCTGCTTGCCTAAAATCTTCCCCTAGGCTTTCATCTTTCAATTTATTTTATTTTTGGGTACTATATCTCTTTCATTTAATGATGCCAGGTAGACAGCAAAAGAACTGTATGAGGAGATAGGCCTTTTCATTATATCCGTCTGCTTCAATTATAATAGCCCCTTGCCCTCACTGAATCTGTTTCCTTATCTCTAAAACAAGGGGGTTGAATTAAATGACTTTGAAGGTTTCTCCCAGCTTCATCATGTTGAATTTAAAATTTTATGTGCTTTTAAGTTTTAGGTTTGGGATTAAAGCAGGATGCTGGACCAAGCAGTAGTTTTCAGTTCTCTCATTGTCTGTTGAGGCAGTGCACTAACAGGTTCTTTATCTACCTAGGAGGAGGATGCAAAGCCTCTGAGGCGGGGATTGGAACTTGAATACATAATTCCCCTTTCCTTTTTGTATCTTTGCGTCCTAGGAGCATGCCGATAATTTATGTAACTCTTGGTCTTCTTCAGAAAAGCAAAGATTGTTGTATATAGTAGCAACCATGGTTTAATGTTTGAAATGTTTAAAAGTCCAAAAAAGCATAGGGAAAAATTGAGGAAAACAGAAAAGAACAGTTTTTGCTCTTCACCAAATGTGTGACATTGCAGAGGAATTGCATTTTTTTCTCTTATTCACCTTAAGAAAGCCCCCTTTGTAACATCATTCCTATGATAAGTTATCCCACTGGTTTTTGAGTTAGGGTCCACTAGGTACCTGTTAGCTCAATTGCAAGCTCTGGGTGTGGGCAGTTAGGGTTTTTTCTTTTTCTTTTAAAGGCCCCAGGAACTTGTTCTGAGTATGGCTTTATTTTTCATGGAATAATTTAAATGTAATTTGCAAAATAAAGAATTTCCCCCCAAATTAAATAATAGTTCTTTTCCTTCCAGTCACTGCAGTGGAAGAGTCTGTAACCAGAATCAAGGTAAAGCCATCTAATTTCTAAATATCTTGTGTCAAATGTTCCTGTTTCTTTAAATAACTGGACAGACCCGCTTGAAGAGAAGAGGGTGGGGAGTGCAAGGGAGGGACAGAATTATATCCTGAAAAGCTATTTCGGAAAAAGATAATGCTTTTTGAACATCCTGAAAAGATAAGAAATCATAAGGCTTTGTGTTACACATGCAACAGAGTTTAAGAATTTGGGAGCTCCTCTTTTCTTAGATACTGTACTAAAAAGCCAGCAACAATTCCCCATTGACTGTATTTCCATGGAATTCCAAACCCTTTTGAAAGTTCTGTATATAAATATATAGAGAATCTCTACAGACTGCTGCTGTAAATTAATTGGGGCAGGAAGTATTTGTGGGTAGAAAAGAAATGTAACACAGAAAGACAACCCCCACTTTACTTACGAATTGCGAGTGTAGCGGATTAATAAAAGCACAGAGGTTTCCTGTGCTCGAAGTTTGAACTGAATAGGTGCCCTGGTAATATTTTGTGAAATTTTGCTTGTTAGTTAAGTATCTAGTTATTTAAACATATTCTCATTTTAGCACAACAAAAACAGGCTTAGTTAGGTTTTTTTTTATTGAAATATCAAAAGAGGACATTAAATTTGAGTCTTATGAAAGGTTAGTTTTGTGTATTGAACTTTCACCATTGGTGGCAGTTCTGCTTTTTTAGGTTCTAGATAAAATTAATA
Organism: Bettongia penicillata ogilbyi; assembly: GCA_023548195.1. Lineage (NCBI taxonomy): Eukaryota > Metazoa > Chordata > Mammalia > Diprotodontia > Potoroidae > Bettongia > Bettongia penicillata. The sequence continues at coordinate 18,851,871 of JAJHZJ010000292.1, forward strand.
TTGTGGCTCTCTTGTGATTTCACTTTAGAGGTTTCACTTTAAATAAGTATGCTGCAAGGCAAAGGTAGGTAAAAGCATTGACTGTTAAGTATTTTATGGGTAGCATTTAATAATTTGTACAGTATTAACCAAAATGATTTAATACTGTTAATACAAAGATTGTCTTTGAAATATGCTCTCTGTATAAACAGCTTAGTTATATTTTAAAAAATTTAACCTTTTCAAAAATTTGAAGAATAGAAATTTTTTAATTTTCTTCTTACCGGAATTCATAGGAACTCTTTCAATGTTACTAAATGCCAACACCCATTCCCTTCCCCCAGCCTTAGAACACACCGAAGCCTAGTTTGCCTGCAGCTGCAGTGGTAGGCATCTTTCAGGAAGTGACCTTGGCTTGTATTAATCAAATTCAGAACACACAAAAAACCTTCTTGGTAACATGCTGACTTGATGTAAAATTTTATCGCATCCATTTTCTTTCAAAATGAGGCCATCTTGTAAAAAGAAGATATATTGAATGACTCCTTCAACTTTAGTGTAAAAGGAAGCATCAGGAAGGCTTGTTAAAATACCTAAATCTTTTCACAAGTGTAGCCATTTTGTTGGATATCATACATAATTTTAAATCATGATGTTAGTAATGAAATCTTGATAGTTACTAGAAAACCTGCTTAGTTTTTACACAATAAAATTAAAATTTTGAAGAGCGAAAATCTGTCAGTTTTCTCATTATTGATATATTAGCACACTGCTATTAAGAATGAAATTGCTGTGTAAACAATGCTCTGATTTGTGCTATAGGTTTTAAAAAAATTCCATAGAACTACTCTGTGTTAATCGATGTGTTCTTATGCCATTACTATGTTAGAAATAATTGTGGGGTTAATATGAAATGAAATTTCTGTGGCAAGGCAACCAACTTGAAGTGTAAGAAGGGACCCCTGTGGGATCATTTCCTTAGTCCTGGGCTTTCTTAACTTGGAGTCTGGAAAGTTTTTAAAATATTTCTATAACTGTATTCAGTACAGTTAGTTACTTTTTAAAAATAGCACGTGTTATTTTATGCATTTAAAAACATTATTCTTCGAAGGAGTCCACATAGGTTTCACACACGTTGTGTGTGTGTGTGTGTGTGTGTGTGTGTGTGTGGGGAAGGTTCCATGACACAAAAAGGTTAAGGACCCTCCCACCAAGGTACTTAAAATGACTGTTAGAAGCAATATATTAATATAGTATCTAGAATTTGGTCCCCAGTTGTGTTAGTTTTGGAAAAGGTTGAATGCAGATTACTGGAATTTTTATACTTTTGCCTATGTAATATTGAAATGATCATTTTGATTGGTGGGAATGTAGTTTCACTGTAAACATTGCTTATGGAGAGATGAAAGGGGGGGGGATGTGCTAATGCACTAGCTGCTATGAACCAAGCACTGTGCAAACATTTTTTACACATCTCATTTGATCCTCACAACAACCCTTCTAGGTAAGTGCTGTTACTATCTCCATTTTACAGTTGAGAAAACTGAGGCAAACTGAGATTAAGCGACTTTGCTCGGGTAAGGCAGTTTGTTTTTGCCTGAAGTGGAATTTTAATTCAGGTCTTTTGACTCCAGGGCCAGCATGCTATCCACGGGGGCAGCAGTTGCTTTTGAAAACAATCAGATTTTTGAGTGATACAGACTTTTTATATTGTGCATGGTAGACTTCTTTTGCTTACTTACCAACAATTAATTCAGTTTTGAGTGTAGCCAACACACTGTTGGAGAAATTGGATTATGGATGGTTATGTCCAACTTTAAGTCTATAGAAAATCTACCAAGTGGACAAATTAGGAGGGATTTCCATTAACAAAGGATTCATCCCAGGATTTCTTTAAAATGGGGAGTACCTTTAGTACCTTGAAGTGTTAGCTTCTATGAACAAAAGCTGGAGGGGGAGGGAAAGACATAGAAATTAATCACAAATGAAGATAGATAAATTTTGAAATGTATGTTAGTGGACAAAAATTAAGATCATAGAATTTTAAGAGAAAATTCAGTCTAATCTTCTTATTTTATAGAAGAGGAAATTGTGGCCCCAGGAGAGGAAATGTCATATTTATTGAACAGCCTGTGTAGTAGAGAGAATTCTGGAATTAGGGAGAAAACCTAGGTTTCAGTCCTGGCCCTCCCTTTCACTGCCTTTGTGGACTGGGACAGATCACTTCCCTCTCTGGCCTTCATTTTTCTGCATCTGTAAAATGAAGGGGAATGGACTAAATGATTTTTAAGATCCCTTTGAGAGCAGTTCAGAATAAGGTTAGGAACTAAAATCAGACAGACAACAGGAGGTTGAGGGAGTTTGTGAAGAAGTAGAGGCTTTACATCTAGAGAGCCTCTTAGTGATCTTATATTCTAGGGACTTGAGCCCAGATTTTTTTATTTCATGTCAGAACTGTTATCAGAAATTGGGGCAAAAACATTTGGGGTAGGGGTCATAAGTGAAGACATAGTGGTCAGTGGCCCAGTTTATGGTAGGAGATATGGGAGCCAGTTGTGGAGAAATCTTTCATCAATGGGAGAAGTCATGCTGAAGTGCAATCTGAGTTTTGCCCTGAGAGGAAGAGTGTGGTACAGGAGGGAGTGGGGAGGAATTCGGCACAGTGGTGGAATGTATCTTTGGACTACTCTGGCTAGGTAAGACCTTCCCATCACCACAATGGTGCCCCAGGTCTTATGGATGTCTCTGTTTTCTAGTTTTTTTTTTTCCAAAAAAGTAGGTGACCAGAAACACGTTTTTTATAGGAAATGAAGTATTCGTATGTTGTTTAGAAAAATGTGATAGCATTTTCCAGAGTTATCCCTAAATTTTAGGTAATTTCTTTTGTCCCTGCACAGCATGAAAATACCCATGCCAGTTTACTTGTTTGCATTGACATTTTGCATGGGAAGTCAAACTAATTTTTAAAAAAATTCCCCATAAATCTTAAGTGTTTGCAGTGTTAGTGGAGTTTTATGATAGAAGTTCAGTGAAACTATAAATGGAGTGTTATCTTAAAGTGCATCAATTCTCTGTTCGTAGAATTACAACTTTTTGTTGTTTGTCTTGATAGTAATGTTAGTAATGTTCCATCTCTTAGAAATGGCAGAGAGAAACTATAGTATATGATGATTAATAAATGTTTGATTTGAATAGAACTTTCAAGGAGAAAATTTTTTTTACTCCTTGAATGCCTATTTTTGAAAATACACAGCTTCGCAAAATGTAGTCTTGAAGAAAAACTTGACTTAAGTCCAGTTCTTCCCCCCATTCTTCAAAAGGAGGGAGTGTTGGGATTTGCAAAGCAAAACACAATCTATAAAGGAAAAGAATGTATCTAACCCTGGTACCCAAGGAGTTAATATTCATTTGCTGCCTGAGGGTCAGTGTGCAGCCTCTGTTCTCTGATTGGCTGCTGAAAGGTGAAATTGAAACCACTGTAAACTTTTGACCCTGTAGCAGTTCTTGTGGAACGCCTTCCACTGGTGGAGCCCAGTCTTGTGTTTTTTTTTTCTCCTTTCTTTCTTCCTTTCCTCCCCGCTTTCCTGTACTCATTTTGTCTGAGCTGGTAGTGTTCCATGCAATTTTTTGAAGGGAAGAGAAAAGAAAGAGTGGAGACAAGCACCAGCATGTGACTTACATGCGTTTTTTAGCAACGATGTCATAAATAAGGCAGGGCAGGCATGTTACCTCTTACATTCTGGTCTACAAACTGGAAGTTTTAGTTTTTTTTTTTTTGAATCTTACGTTATTCCTTGACCACTGAAATACTGTAACCATATCAGCAAATGTACTGCGGAATTAGTTGGGCAATTTTAGGTCAAAATGTTTTTGTTTTCAGCTACCTAGAGGCAATGACTGATAGACTATTTACACAAAGAAATAGTTCATAATTCCTAACATCAAGAATTGATCCTTATTTGCCATTAGAAGTTTATTTTCAGGGTCACTCTAACTTCTGTTTTGTCACAAATTAAAATCAGTTTTTTGGGGAGAGAATTTGAGAAAAAATTTGAGAAAATTTGAGAAAAAAAATGATTGCACCTACTTTGTCATTTCATTAATAACCCATGTTGATCTGTGCTCACCTTTCATGTTCATAACTCAAGATGTACTTATATCTTATTTGCGTAGACAGAGTTTTTAAAATGTTCTAATTAAAGCTTAATTATTCCTATTTTGCAAATAAGGAAGCCTAGTTTCAGAGAGTTTAAGTGGAATTTGGAAAATGATGCTGCTGAAAATCAATACAATCAGTCTTGCTTTTTGAATCGAATGTTCTTTGCACTTGACCTCTTAAATAGAGAAGTTGGGGGTTTGTTTAACTGTGTTCTGATTTACCCAGTGACTCTTTATGTTAGATAGGATGAGAATCAGCCTAGCATCCTCTTCATTTAATGCCTTAAGTCAGAAGTTATAGGAATTGGGTGGTTTATTTCACCATCTGTTTGTTTCTATAGTTTCTTTGTATAAACCTCTCCTTTCTTCCTCTGATGTATGTGTTTTTAAAAAGTAATCATCTTTTGGTATTTTCACTGAACTAGAGAAAACTTTTCTAAGGTTTTCTTGGTGATCAACATTTAATATTTCCAGGGGAGATATTTCCTCTATCAATGTTTGTCTTTTGTAGTTTGTAGTCTTTAGGTGAGAGTTGCCTAGAGTATGGTGAGGTTAAGTGATTTGCCCAGGGTCACACAGCCATCTTATGTGAGAAGTGGGTGTTGTTGAAGTTCTCTTGGCTTTTAAGACAAGCACCTTTTATTTCAGAACACAGGGCTTTTCAGCAGTGATGGGCAGTCTCTAATAATCCTGGGCTTTGACCTTGGCTTTTTAAAGTGTAAGCTTAGTATGGATCTTAGTAGCAGAGTCAGTTTCTCTTATTTTTAAATTTTTATCATTCCCCGCTTTAGACGATGGACATACAGCGTTATCTTGAAGTTGGTTATTAACATTTGTTTAAAAATTTTTAATGGAAGCTCTTAAATGACCTGAAGTTTAGTTGGTGCAGGAATTTATTTGATAGTATTAACATTTCGATGTGTGTGGGAGGTTAGTTATCAGGTTCAGGCCACTGCTCCTGAAGGCTGTTGTTCCCTTTTCCCTACAATTTTGGTTGACTGCTGAGGTGGGAGAAAGTATTCAAGAGCAATACCAGTAGTAATATAAAAGAAACAATAAATTTAATGTGCTTAATAGTAACCTCTCTGCCCTTATTTGCTGCTGCAATGGCAAAATACATTCATCAGCAGTGTATACACTGGACAATGTATACACCATAAAATGTATACGTATACAATGTATGCACTAGCACTTTAATAGTTTGGTGTTGTTTTAGTTCTGCCCTTGTAGCTTTTGCTTTTGCTGGACAATCAAACAATGTTATTTGATTTCAGTAGGCCATCATTGTGGTAGTGTCATATTATTAACCTAGGAGCTATATGCAGAAATAGGTCTATACATTTTCTGGTGAAAGTTTTATGATTTCGGTATGTATTCTGAAGACTGAAGTATGTCTAATATCTTTAGAGAATGTTCTGCTTATTTGATAGGAAGGCATTGATGGATGCACACACTCCATGTGATGATAGATATTTGAATTGCATGAAAGGAATAAAGAAATGAAACTTTTCTCCTGAGGCATAAGCATTGTCACAGGCAGCCTGGTATGACTTTAATATAATTGGAGAATTCTGATTATAATTGAGAAGGAAGGTCTAGTTCATCTCTCTACTATGAGTAGACAACCCAACTCCTGACTCATATGGAATTTCTGGTCAAGCAAGATTTGTGCTTGGAGAGGAGTATGATTAAGGAAATGAAGCTATTTGATAAAAGTGCATTATGTAAACAAAATGATACTGGATCATAGACTTAGAGCTGGAAGGAACTCCAGAGGTCATTTCTTTTCAAATAAGAAAACTCTGATGACCAGAAAAGTAAAATGCCTTGCCTACAGCCACAGTGTGTGAGTTGCAGAGCTGGAATTCAGACCCTGGTGCTCTGGCTCCATCTTATCCAGTGTTCTTGTCACTGTACCTATACCAAGATGCCTCCTTTGAGGGATAGTAGGCCCAGAATTTAATGGACAGAATGGACTTTATGATTCATGTCGTACAGTGGTTCTCAAACTCTTTAATCTCAGGATCTCTTAACACTCTTAAAAATTGTTAAGGACCTCTCAAAGAGCTTTTCTTTATGTGAATTATATCTATGTACATTATATCTGTGCACTATTTACCTTATTAGAAATTAAAACATCTTAATATTATTGTGACAGTAGTTTTGACCTTGTACCTCCACTAATGTATGTAGTCCAACCATCTTCTTTATATATGAGAAAACTGAAGTCTGGAGGAATTAATTAACTTCAGGTTCTACAACTCCCAGGCCCATGATGATTGTATATATCTAAAATTCTAGACAGAGAATCATTTCATATGGGATATCAATAAATATTTAAGAATTTATCCAGCATTCTCTGAGTAGTGAATGATTCAATTTGAGAATAACATACACTTAAAAGCAGTCAACTTTAAACTCTCCTTGCATTTTTCCATTTGTGAGCTAAAAAATTATTCTAATTTTATGATTGAGAAGTAGAGGAATATTATTAGTGTTACATCCATATCAAAGAAAAAATAAAATGTATTGAAGAGGAGTTATACATAATAAAGAGCCTGATTTTTATATGTGTGTATATGTATGTATGTATGTAATTTTTGAAAGTACTGTGAAATGCCTTTCAGGAACTCCACTCTATTTACTTTATAATTCTCTACTTTTCTTCAAGTGCTAGAATTTATCTACAAATGTTTATTAAGTACATACTACATACCAGACACAAAGATGAAAATGAAATTGTCCCTACTCTCAAGGGACATATACCTGCAGTACTTCTTCCAATCATAGACATGGGTTTGAAACTGAGAAAACCGATTTGAATTGTAATCCTGCTTGAAACCTAAGCTGTATGACCCATGGAATGTCACTTAACCTGTATGTGCCTCAGGCAACTCCCTAGGAGTCTTCAACTGAATCCATAGATTTAAAGGTTGATTCCTTAGTATGAAGGAGTTCACATGTTGTACTTTATGATTTACAACATGTTTTTCCTACTTTATGCTTTTATTCTGTGAGGTAGGGGAAATAGTATTCACATTTCATAGTTGGCTTTTCAGAAGGTCTGTTTTGGAGAAAGAGACAGAGACAAAGACAGAGACAGACATGCAGAGACACACAGAGAGAGACACACACAGAGAGAGTGAGCTGAGTTTGGAGTTAGGAAGACTTGAGTTCAAATCTAGACTCAGACACTTAGTAACTGTATGACTCTGGGCAAGCCACTTAACCGGTTTGCCTCACTTGGCAAATAGAATGTAAGATCAGGATAATGATAGCACCTACTTTCCACTGTTGTGAGGATCAAATGAGATAGTAATTGAAAACACTTAGCTCAGTGCCTGGCATATAGTAAGCAGTATGTAAATGCTGTTATTATCATTATTACTACTATTATTATCATTGTAATGATTATAATATCCAGGACCACCTCCTTGTACCCCCTTTTTAATCTCTTCTTTTTTTGATATTTCTCCCTCCATATTCTTGATTTTAACTCTGTGACCATCATCTTTCTCTTTCTTACACTACTTAATCTGTGAAAGTAAGTAGAGTGTAAATATTTTCAGGGCAGGGTCTGAACCCTTTTCTTTTTATTCTATATAGTTGAAGCTTTACTTGAATTCAGCTTTAGATCCTAAGATCCTGTGAAACTTGAATGGAAACATCTTACAAATGAGGAAATATAGCTCGTGAAGGGACAGAACCAGTCAGTCAATAAAAATTTATTATACACCCACTATGTGTCAGCCCTGTGCTAAATGCTGGAGATACAAATATGAAAAAGACACTTCTGGAATTTATAATCTAAAGGGTGAAATATAAAACACACAAAAGGAGTAGAGGAACCTAATTGAGGGTGGAGCATAGTCATAGTAGGGGGGCATTTTGGAGTCCAGTTCAAAGGAGGGTAGGAAATGAAAAGATGATGTCCTGGATACCCTCACCACTATTCACCCTCTACCCTTTATTCAGAGGGGAGGTAGGGACCCAAGGGGGGGGGGGGTCGGGAGTACTGAGGAGATTTGAGTTTCAGCGTTGAGGTGATCTTGCAGTATGGTGAGATTCTGGTGAGCGTTGATGAAGCCCAGAAGAGTGCAAGCCACCGGGGGTTGGGGAAGAGGGGATAGATAGAGTCCAGTCCAAAAACAGCTAGGCTTTAAACCTATGTCTTCTGCTTGCAAATCTGCTTCTATTCTGTGCTATGCTGCTTTGTTTAATAATGTTGGAATGATGTTTCCTTTTTTTGGCAATGCTACAGTGTTTCAGCTGCATTGTGGATTACATAGGCTTCTGTGGGCTATCCTGGGAAACTACCCACCGTTTATAGTTCCCCTTCCCCCAAGTTCTAAGCAACCAATTTAACAAAATGAACTTTCTTTTGTAACACCAATAACTTATGGAAATGCCTGGACAGAGATAATATATTTGCATATGCTAATATGTTTATCAGCTCTGCTCAGTTATGTGGGTGCCAATATTAGTTGGATAGCCCCTTTTTTCCTTGGATTTATTGTGTGTCCCAGGCTATCCCCTCTCCCCTTTCCTTTCAGAGGCAAACACACCCCGCACATCTTGCAGCTGGCCTCTGTTTCTGTTCTTGCCTTCTCCTGCCACACCCTTCCCATGCTGATTGGCCATTGCTCTGGTATGTTTCTGTCATGTGGATTTTGAGGAAATGTCCTCTTTTTCCTCAGCTTGCCAATTCCAGCATGAATTTCATTAACCCTAACAACTCTAGAAATATAAGTATAGTAGAGTTTCACATTGCATTCCTACTTATTTCAGAGGCCATTTAAATTAGTTGGTTTAGAAATTTAGAGTGAAGAAGTATGTTTATATTAACTTTCTCCTTTTCTCAGACGTCATATAAAATCTGTTGAGTTATATATTCTTGGAGGTTTGTTGGAGACTGTATTGTGTAGCTATTTTATACTATTGTATAGCTTTATTTCTCTCTCTCTCCCCCCCTTTAAAAAAATCTTTTCAGGTAACCTGAGTGAAAAAGCAGACTTTGAGGGTTGGAGGGAGGGCGGGGAAGATGCCTACTTTGCTATTCAGTTAGCTCCTGTCCTGCATTGTACTAACTATAGAAGCTATAGTAGCTTTTGCCAAGGCATTAATATTACTTGTAATTGCTCTCCACTGAGCTTTCAGCTCTCTTAGACAGGTGGGGGTCATCCTCGGGTTCAGATCATCCATCTGTTTTGAACTCTTTCAAGGGCTCAGAGCTGTTGCAGAAAGAATACCCGTATTTAAAAACCATAATGTTATGTACTATACAGGACCTTTTAAGTAGCGGCTAACTTACAGTAAAATGGGGAGGGAGTGAGTGGAAAATATATATATAATATATATATATATCCTTCTGAAGTCATTCTGAAAGCTCTTAAGGGTAACTATTAAGTCCTGTAACCAGTGCTCTACCAGTAAGGTAGGGGAGAAGCAAAATGGGAAGAGTTATTCTCTGTGATTGATAAAATCTCTTTCTTTCTACACAGGAATAGTAAAATTTCAACATCTTGTTTCAAGGTCAAAATATACTATACACAGCAGAGTCATTTAGTCATAGTCAGAGATGAACAAAATAAATTTCTAGCTGACCATCATTTGGTTGGTCAGTTAGATAATTGAATTTTGTTTTTGTATGTAGCCTTTGCAACTCATTACTACAGACTTCTGAATTGGAATATCAAGAGGGAAAAGTACTTTTTTTTCTGAATTTGTAACATGATAAGCCACTTCATGTTTTTTTTAAGTCAAAAATTTTTCTATTGGGGGAAAATATGAGCTTTGTGATATACCTGGCTTTTACTTTTGAGTGAGGCATTACAATTTTTAAAAAGAAACCTTAATAGTGAATATTCCATTACATTGTAGCCCTTTTAGGCTTTAGTTGATACTATGTTCATGATTTGCTATCACAGAAAAACCTCAAACAAAAGAAAAACCATCAGACAGCTAAATTATGGTGATGAGCCTCTCCAAATTTAGAGAATTCATCTCTCAAAAAATAATCCAAACCTATAGTTAGTCTTAGACTGCCAGAGTTTTTTGGCTAGTGTAGCCATCATGATTCCCCAAGGTCACTGCCACACTACTGGAGTAGGACTGAGGGTAGAGGATTTAAAAAGGTGGGTTAAAAAATGAGGTAATGAGCCTTGTCTTCTGTTGCCACTTTCATATATCACTGTATACCAACTGACCTACTTGTCTATTTTTCTCTTCTCTTATTCCCATTTTAGGATGCCACAGATAGTTGATAAAATGGTCTTGATTCTGATGCCTACTCCAACCTTAAGTATCAGGGTTAAAGGCAGAAGACAGGAAGAGAGTTGTCCTGATTATTGACATTGTAATTTATATTTCTAATAATTGACTTAATTGGCAGCATATTCTCAGTCATCTAGTATTTATTAAGCATGGATTTTGTGGTAATTGCTGTCACTGATAACCATTTTCCCAGTCAGCCAGACTAGAAATTTTATCATACTCTTTGAATCCTTCCTTTATTTTGTTGTCCTATATACAGGCAAGTCCTCTTTCTTCTTCCTCACCCTCTCCGCCATTTTCTCTCTTTTTTTTTTTCCATTCTTATTGCAGGTACACCCTTCTAGACCCTCATAGCCTTGTGGTTGGATTAGTGTAGTAACTTCTTTTTTTGTGGCTAATTTTAAAATTATTTATTAATATCTTTTTGTCTTTACATCACTTTGTGAATATATTCCTTTTCCTTACCCTACCTGGTGAACCACCCTTGGTAACAAAGATTAAAAAGGAAAAAGACATTGTGGTTTAGCAAAACTACCCAATAGATCAACGATGTCAGAGACACACACACACACACACACACACACACACACACACACACACACACTATATTTTACTCCTAGAGTCAGCAAATCTCCTCTCCACTGGACACTGCTTTGGATCACATGATTTTTTTCTTGGGTCCCTTTTAAGGGTTTCCATAATCTAATTCCAACCCACCTTTTAAACTTTGATTTTGATTATATGTTCCCTTTAGACTCTATTAGATGAGATCAGTCTTTTCACCTTTCCCTGTTAAAAAAAAAAACAACTTCCATGTTCATTTCACTTTTCCTTCCTTGTCTCTGCTCATATTATGCTCCTTGCTGACAGTTCTTTCAGTAGAAATCCTTACTCTTCTTTTTAAGGCTTAACTCATGCCTGTCTTAGGTATTTGGGTGCAGTGAATAGGGTGTGCAGGATGTGGAATTAGGAAGACCTGAGTTTGTATTCAGGCTCAGACAGTTAACAACTTTGTGACCCAAGGTAAGTCATTTTACCTTTGTCTGCCTCATTTTCTCTATTGTAAAATGGGGATAATAATAGCAGCTACCTCCCAGGAGTTTTGAAATATTAAATGAAATAATGAAATCAAAATGATATTTGTAAAGTGCTTTGAAAATCTTTAATGGTATATAAATGCAATTTGTTGTTGTTAAAAGAAGTCCTGTAGATGCCATTCTGTCCTCCAGTAATTTTTCCCTCTTCTGAATTCTTGTACCACTTGTTACCTGTATGACTCATTTTCATTCATATTCTTCTCTGCTGCCCTAATTTACTGGAAAGAACACTAGTTTTGAAGTCCAGGAAATTGAGATGAGGGACAAGTTTCTACTTAGTTCTCTTCTGTGAGCCTCAGTTTCTTCATCCACGTAATGGGAATAATACTACTTGCAATGTTCACTTTATAGAGATGCCTATGAGATCTTTATAAACCTTAAAGCACTGTAGAAGAGCTTTTATTGTTTTCTATTCTCCTGACTGCTTGAGGTATCTCCTTTATGTCATTCTCAGACATTAGATAATGCTATACACATACAAGGGACTAAATACATTTTTTGAATAAATGAAGGCAGTTTTGTTTATCTGGTTGGGTAGGTTTTAGCCTATGTAAAGAACTTGTTTTTAAAAGGGATGTGGCTTCTTTTCATTTTTCTTTTTCCATTTGACTATATTTTATTAAAAATTGTTACCTGAGAGACACTAATGTAGTGTTGTAAAGTTTAGTAGAGAAATTAAAGAACAGTAAGTGTAATTTAGTAAGAAAAAAATAGAATCTATTAAGAAATGGAATCACTTTGGTTTTCTCTATCTTTAGCACAGGCCTGAATAATCAGAGCCTTGAAAATTAGGCAGCAGACTTAAAGCAAAATATATAAATCCTATGGTGCAAGTACACGTGTGTGTGTGTGTGTGTGTGTGTGTGTGTGTGTGTGTGTGTGAGAGAGAGAGAGAGAGAGCGAGAGCGAGAGCGAGCGCTTATCACTTGCCTTTCTCCTCCCCTTAAGCCCCAATTTTTCCTAACGATATCTGCTTCTGGGGACTTAGTTTTTCCTATCCTGGTGATACAGGATGCAGCAGAAATGTCTATGGTCAAGCCTAAAGCAGACTCTGGAAGACTATTAAAATTTTTCTAACCATCTTGAAGTTTTATTTTAGCTCATTTACAAGGCAGAAATAATGGATCTGGCAGATGTTCTAAGGAAGCCTTACAAAATAATAGCTTAGTTGTTTCAAGATGTTCAAAACAAACTGTATATTATATTTTAAAATAATTTAACTGCATAGATGATCATAGAGACAGCAAGTGGTATAGTGGATAGAGCACTGGGCCTGGAGTTGGGAAGACCTGACCCTGGGCAAGTCACTTAACCACTATTTGCCTTAGTTTCTTCAACTATAAAATGGTAATAATTCCTTACCTTTCAGGCTTGTTGTGAAGGTTTAAATAAGATAATATTTGTAAAAGTACTTATTGTTAGCACAGTCCCTTGTACACAGGAGGGCCACATAAATCCTTATTCCCTCTCCTCACTTTCTTCGTTCCAGGAATTGTTTGTTCCTATTAGAATGTACATGGTTTGGAAGGTATATGTTAAATTGTAATAGGGTTTCAGAACAAGTGATGGTATACTGTAGAGCAGGGGTTCTTATCCTTCCATTTTTGTCACTGGCTCCTTTGGCAGTTTAGTGAAGCCTGTTAACCTCTTATTAATAATACTTTTAAATGCATAAAATAAAATTTAAAGGATTACAGAAAAGGCTAATTATATTGAAATACAGTTAGAAATTTAAAAAAAGTTATGTGTAAATTATATACATATATAAATATATAAAATATATAGTAATGACAATACATTTAAAATATAAAGAAGTTAAATTTTATTTTTTAAGGACAGTATGAACGTTGTTGTTGCCTATATTCATATTCAAAGGAAATGCTAAATTTAATTTAGATGTTTTCCATTTTAGTTTTCAGTCTAGTTTTCCATCTTAGTTTATAGAATCCTTGAAATCTATCTATGGGTATTTTGTTAAGAATAAGCGATATAGGGAAGTTGACATTGAAACTCAATAATATTATTAGGTGGCTTTTATTAAAGGGACAGTTATTTCCAAAGAAGTTTTATTTTTTAGCTTTGAAAAATTCATCAGATATTTGGTATATAACCAGTAAAATTTGAGTCCTATTATGTATGAGAAATCTAGGAAGAATAAAAAAATAGTCCTTTTTCTCCATACAAAGGTGAATGAAAGTGCTTGCTCTTGGACAGGGAGGAAAGGTAAGAAGATGTCCACAGAGAGCTTAAAATGTAAGGTATAATCTCAGGATGAAGTAAGAGATGGGAAAGTGTTATGTTGACCCAGAAAAGAGAGAAATCCCCCTCTCTGTCTCCTCTGCTCTGCCGGCAGCTCTTCAGCTTTGCCCCTCACCCCTTGAGAATGTATGCCTGCACCAAGCTCATCTCTGCCCCTGCCCTTGTGAGGAGCAGTTCTCAGCTATCGAGTAGACCTTTATCTTCAGTAGCACTAAAACGGCCGGAGGTTTGGACAGATGAGAACCTCAGCATTTTGGCAGCATCAGGTCTCCTGACCTCACTTGTCCCCAGATGTGGATTCCAAACTAGCGCAGTCTCAAGGGACATTGACACAGCAGCCAAGTTTATTGGAGCTGGGGCTGCCACAGTGGGGGTGGCCGGCTCTGGAGCTGGTGTTGGAACAGTATTTGGAAGTCTCATCATTGGTTATGCCAGGAACCCCTCCTTGAAGCAGCAACTCTTTTCCTACGCCATCCTAGTTCTGAGGCCATGGGGCTCTTTTGCCTGATGGTGGCCTTCCTCATCCTCTTCACCATGTGATGGAGCCATTTCTATCCCCCAGTGTTTTTGAATGTTCCTCCTTGTCCTGGTCCTTTCATTTCTCTTGCAGCCTGTGAATACCTCCCCCTCCATCTTGCCAGGTGGTCCTGGGGAAAGCCACAGGCTCAGGGTTTGACAGAGGGAAGACAAATAAATACTGTATTAATAAGCTGCAAAAAAAAAAAAAAGAGAAATCACTTTTAGATAGGGGTAATTGAATCAAGGGGGGCTTTGTAGGAGGTGATGATATTGGAACTAAGCCATAAAAAATGGGTAGAAATTGGAAAGACTGAAGTGGAGACAGAAGGGTGGGGAATTTGTAAAATGAGTGAAGAATTGGAGTAGAATGTAATGTGTGTGAAGGGGCATCGTGAAAGGGTAAGACTACATAAATGACTTGTACTGACATCAAAATTCCTGGCAAATTAGTTTAATTTTTCTCAATCACAGATGTGCGTTGTAATGATTTTCCATTTTTTTTTCACAGGAAGGTAGTATCAAATGAGTGAAACCTAAAATTATATGAGAAATCTGGAAAAAGAAAAGAAGACACAAAAAAATTAATTACTAGAACTGACAGAATAGAGTTTTTTAGGGAGGAAATGTGGAGAGGTCAAGAACTAGAAGAGATTAATCTTACAGGAGATGTAAAAAGTAATGGGAAAATATAAATTAAGACAAAGACAAGATTAAGGGAAAGTACTCCTGATAAAGTGTGATTATGTTGATGAAGTATGATAAAGTATGGTTATGAAAAGGCAGCAATTTAGTAGAGTATAACTTTCTGATAAATTAATAATTTAATAAGGACTTCGTTTGTGATGGGGAAGTAGAAAGTTATAAAAGAAGTGAAGGAATGGCAAAATGTGTTAATATGACAGTATGCTTCCTAGGGTACTTAGAGATACAAGAAAATTCACAGAATGCTGAAGTCTCCAAAGACCCTCAAGTTGAATTTATTACATATCTCTTTAGAGGGTCAAAAACAGCTGACCTGGTAATTATAAACTTGTCAGCTTAATTTTCCACACCTTGAAAAATACTTGAACAAATTATCAAAGAAATTTGTGACCACCTAGAAATAGAAAACATTTGATGATTGTTTTATTGTTGCAAGATTGGGTACTGACTAATTGAAGGCTCAGACCTGGGGAAACGAGCATCTATCAGGTATTACTCTTGATAGACCTAAATAAAAATTTCTTATAAGTTAAGAGGTAATACTAACCTGATTGGAATTTCAGAGAGGAGATTAATATTTAGGGAAATCTTGATATTTTACAGAATGAAGTTGTGCACCTGCAAAACTGTTTGCCCCAACAGAGAGACTGAATAATTAAAATAATGCCCCAGAAAAAAAGACTTAACTGGGCAGAAATATAAGAGAAAAAATGTCAGAGTTACACTGGACCAAAAGTGAGTCAGTTGGCAACATCTTGTTGTCCTTAAAACCTTATTGTTGTAACCAGTTTTTGCAATGATCTGCTCATTTTAAGCCTGGAGGTAGGGGTGGGGGTGGGAGTCATGGTGGTGGTAATATAATAGCCCTTATGGTCCACTTGCTTCACTCTTCAGCTTTGGAAAGTTTGTTTTAGATACATAGTTATGAGTTCAGGCACAAAGGCACTGAGCCCCTAGTTAGGAAATTGTTAACATTTAGGCTACAGTTGGGCTCTCTGAGTAACTTTTAAGTTTCTATCATTTCTTAGTTGACTCCTGGCCACTTTGTAGCTGAGGTGACAGTTTAAACGTTCAATTCATGAAACAAAATTTTATTGTGCCTTCCGTGGGTAAAAGGGCATTGAAAAAGAAATTGGGAAGCTAGATTTTTCTTGAGACTTCTCTCAGCCAGTCGTCTTCTATTTTGAGATGCCAATAAACCTGAAAATTCTCCACTACTCTCCTTGTTACTTCTGTTCTTTGCTACAGCTCAGTTCTTCCTTTGCTCCTCAGGTGTGTGCTACCATGTCTCTCAATCTGAGACAGCTCCTACCTTATATAAAGATTACTTAGGGCATGATCAAGTTTTCACAAAATAAGGGTTTTGATTGATTCAGAGAGGTATAAGTCTCTGTTTCACTCTCTTTGGATTGATTCAATCAGGAAATTTTCTTAGCCAACAAGGGTAATTTTAAGTGGCTGGCATAGTAAATGGAGTGTGCCCACCCTTACATAATATTATGTGGTATGTTTTTTAGGTATTTTACATGGAGCTGGGAAATAGAATGCAGAATTTAGAGTTAGCAGATCTTCTTGGGGAGAATCTAATCCAATATTTTTTATTTAAGTGCCCAAATGGAGATTTGAACTCAGACTTCCACTTGTGATTTTTTTTTTAAAGCAAGTGATAATGATGATATGATACCTTTTGATAGATACTTTTGGGCCAAGCCCTTTAGAATTACGTACTGATTCATCCATCCATGCATCCATTCATACTATAAACATTTATTAAGTACCTATTATCCAATCCAATAAATGTTTATTAAGTGATTACTGTGTGCTGGGCACTGGGTTAAGCCCTATGGATACCATTGATAAAAAGGGATACAGTCCTTGCCTTCAAGGAATTTGCAGTTTAAATGTGTGAGGGGGGAGAGACTGAAAATAAAAAGGTAAGGCAACAGGGCAGGCTGGGTAGAGTGGGACACCCGCTTCTGGGACTTCTTGTCTCTGTTTCCTGCATTTGAAACTAGGTAGAGCAGCCAGTGTCTGGTGGAGTGAGCAGAATCCAGTTTCTGCCCTTTATAAAGGAAGGCATTGGGAGGAGTTTAGTACTTGACCTTCCAGCCCAGTGTGTAAGCACTTTGCTAATCTATGCAGTACTCCATAAAATAAATTTGCTCTTTCTTTTAAGGAATTTATATTTTATTTGGGGTTGTAGGGTGAGTGGAAGCATACAACATTTACACAGAGAAATAAGTATTAGATAATTCATTGAGCAAGTACTTAGGGAAATTAGAGAGGGATAGTCAGATCAATGCTTTATTTATGAGCATTTATTTTGGTAGTTGTTGGGAATGGATTGGAGAGAGAGTATGCTGTTTGGCCAGTAGGGTTTCAAATCATCCAGTTGTTAGAAAATGAAGACTTGTAATGTGATGGCTGTGAGAGCAAAGAAAATCAGAGTGATAAAAGTTGTTGAGAGAGAGAATCGATAAGACTTTGCAATTAATCTTGTTCCCAGCTTGTCTTTCCATTTCTATTGGACAGTTCTCTTTTGTATACTCCGTGATCAGCCAAAGTGGGCCTCTTTACTCCTTACAATGTATAACACCTCACTTTCATGCCTTTGTAATGGCTCTTCATCAGGCCTGCAGTGAACTTGCTCCTTACCTTAGTCACCTTATAAATGTCCTTTTCTTCCTTTAAGGCAGTTGGTGGCACAGTGAATAGAGTGCTGGGCCAGTAAGGAAGATCTCAGTTTAGATCTGGACTCATACTTAGCTGTGTGACCCTGGACGAGTCACTTAACTTCTGTTTGCCCCAATTTCCTCAGCTGTAAAATAGGGATAGATAACACTACCTACCTCACAGAGTTGTCATGAAGATCAAATGAGAGAATATTTGTAAAAACACTTGGCAGAGTGCCTGGTACACACTAGGGGAACTATATCAATGCTCATTCCTTTCCCTTTCCTTAAGATACAGTTTAAGCACCATTTTATGTTTGAAACCTTTCTTGATTTTTTTCCTCTTCCCCCTTCCCCAGTAGTGCTATCCCTCTCAGACTTCCTTGTATTTAACTACTTTGTATATATTTGTATTTATTAACTTTATATTTGTCCTGTAGATATTTTTATATGTACTGTCTCTCTTCTATTAAAATAGTAGCTTTTTGAGAAGTAGGCATTGATTCATTCCTTGTAGATGTTTCCCCAGTAACTATTACAGTGCCTGGAACATGGTAGGTACCTAATTGAATACTTGTTGATAGATATGAGGAGGTGGGAGGAATCAAGAGTGACTGAGTTTCAAACTTGAGTGACTGGATGAGTGTGTCCTCAAAAGATATTGAGATATTTTGAAGACTGAAGAAAAATGGAAATACTTAAAATATTGAGGTTAAGAGGCTTATGGGATATCTAGTTGGAGATGACTAGCAGGAACTGGCGAGAAGAGAAGCTATAAATACTTCTATAGAGGACTTTTTTGAAGACTTTTTTGGTAATATCTCATTAACTTTACTAATATGGAAACAGAGACCTAGATTGACTAATTGGTTGAGCTAAGGTAATTTGGGGGTATTTTATAAACAAGAGAGTTCTTTTAAATACCTGAAGTATAATTGTTGTTGTGTTCATCCTTCATTTTCGAAGAGGACTATGTGACATCAGAGAAATGATGATATGACTTGCATTTGACTTTGTTTTGAGTGAGGGAGGGCTGTGCAAGGTCACCAGCCTCACTTTCTCCTCTTGAGCCATCTGGATCCAGTGACCAGATTAGGCACTCACTTAAAGTGAGGTAATGCCCATTCAGTGAATAGGCCTCTTTAAAAAGTAGTCAAGGGATGACCCCTTTAAACAGAAAAATCAAGCAAGCAAGCAAGCAAACTGGGAGGGGCAAGAACCTCAGGGTTGTTGTTTTGACCAGAAAGGGTTACTAGTGGCATTAACTCTTCAGTCAGGAGGGTCCAAAAACAGTCATTGAGTGGAGCTTGGGCAGGGCTTCCTTGTTGTTCAATCTATGGGCTTCAGAGTGCGCTGGGTCTAAGTTTTTAGGGAAGACAAGAACGAAAAAAAGAAAGAAATCTAGCCAGTAAACTTCAAGTTAATTGGGCAGCTTCTGGCCATCAAAATTTACCTCCTTTTGGAGAGGAGAAGGAAGAGGAGAAGGAGAGGTTGAGAGAGAAGATGAGCCGATTTACCCAGCTAACTGGGTCCCTATTCAGGCAGCTTAATCTACTCACAGATTGTGTTCATCCTTCATTTTCAAGGGGGCCCATACATCATAGAAATGATGACATGACTTGCAGTTGATTTTGTTTTGAATGAGGGAGGGCTGTGCAAGGTCACCAGCCTCACTTTCTTCTGAGCCATCTGGATTTAGTGATCAGATATTCATCAGGATATGATATACCTACATATCATGATAAAATTGTAGAAGGAATGCCTTTCAGAGAATGTCTATCATAGAATAGCCTCAATATCAATTTTTTAGGAATGTGTGTATTTACTTTCTTTAGGTGAATGTAAATTTCTTTATCAAGAGAATGGGGACATAATAGGTTATTTGTTGCACTGCTTAGGTGGTGTCTTTCTAATTCAGTTATTATTTAATGACTTAGAATTTAAGTGACTGTTAAAACAATAAAAATATTGTGCATGTTAATTCAATAGAAAAATTTAACACCAATCCCAGAATGGTAGAAGGTTTGCTCTTGAGAATACCAAGACCATGATATCATTTGTGGTCCCTGAATTACAGTCTCTTGAATCACTTGACTAGCTTTATAAAAATGGCTATTAAAATTAAACTTTGACTTTCATATTGCATGAATGAAATAATTTGCTATATTAAATATTATTTTACTCTTTGCAAAAACTTGGCTTATGACAGCACTGTGAGGTAGGTAATGTATTCATTTATTTTCACTTAATTAGTTAATTAATTTTTAGTTTTCAACATTCATTTCCACAAGATTTTGAGTTCCAAATTTTCTCCCCAACTCTCCCTTCCCCCCCCCAGATGGCATGCATTCTGATTACCCTTTCCCACAGTCTACCCTCCTTCCTTCCCTCCTTCTTACCCGCTTCCCCTTTACTTTTTTGAAGAGCAGCATAGATGTCTATGCCTCAATTGCCTGTAGCTCTTATTTCCCAGTTGTATGTAAAAACAATTTTTTTAAACATTCGTTTTTAAAACTTTGAATTCTAAATTCCCTTCCTTCTTCCCTCCCCACCCACCCTCATTGAGAAGGCAAGCAATTCAATGTAGGTTATACATGTGTATAACACTTCCTTCATAGTCACATTATGAAAGACTATATTTCTCTCCATCCTATCTGGCCCATACTTACTCTCTTTTTTCCTTTGACCCAATCCCTTTTCAAAAGTGTTTGCTTCTGACTATCCCCCCTCCCTCCAATCTGACCTTCCTTCTGTCATCTCCCTGCCTCTTATCCCCTTCCCCCTACTTTCCTGTAGGGTAAGATACCCAATTGATTGTGTATGTTATTCCCTCCTTAAGTCAAATCCCATGAGAGTAAGGTTCCTTCTCACCTTCTCCCTCTTCTCCCTACACTGTGAAATCTTTCTCTTGCCTCTTTTATGTGAGTTAATTTACTCAATTTTATCTCTCCCTTCCTCCTTCTTGCAATATATTCCTCTCTCACCCCTTAATTTTATTTTTTAGATATTCCTTCATATTCAACTCAGCTTGTGAATTCCTTCCTTCCTTCCTTCCTTCCTTCCTTCCTTCCTTCCTTCCTTCCTTCCTTCCTTCCTTCCTTCCTTCCTTCCTTCCTTCCTTCCTCCCTCCCTCCCTCCCTCCCTCCCTTCCTTCCTTCTGTCCTTCCTTCCTCTCTATCTCCTCCAATTACCTTAATATTGAGAAAGGTCTCATGAGCTAACAAATGCCATCTTTTCATGTAGGAATATAAACAGTTCAACTTTAATAAGTCTCTTATTATTTCTCTTTCCTGTTTACCTTTTCATGCATCTCTTGATTCTAGTATTTGAAAGTCATATTTTCTATTTGGCTTGGTCTGTTCGTCAAGAATGCTTGAAAGTCCTCTATTTCACTGAATGTCCGTTTTCCCCCCTGAAGGATTATATTCAGTTTTGTTGGGTAGGTGATTCTTGGTTTTAATCCTAGCTCCTCTGACCACTGGAATAGTATATCCCAGGCCCTTTGATCCCTTCAGGTAGAAGCTGCTAGATCTTGTGTTATCCTGATTGTATTTCCACAATACTTGAATTGCTTCTTTCTGGCTTCTTTCAAGGTAACATAATATTTAAAGGCAATGCAGAGACTGTGTATCTGATTATGACTTTGGGAAATAACTGTATGACATCTGATCATAGTACTACCACTTCAGATCTTTAAGGAACTACTAGAGGGGTTCTTAACCCTTTTTTATCCAATGACACCTTTGACAATCTTCTAGAATGTTTTTTATCATTTAAAATTCATAATTTTATAAAGGAAGCCAATTATACTGGAATTAATAGCTATAAAAAAATTAAAACAAGTTCAGGGACATATGTTTTCTAACTATAGGAGCAGTGTTTTCAGATAGTATAATTTCAAATAAAATAACTTACCAAAATGTAGCATAATTATTTGGTTGTAAATTTTCTTGGACCTTTAAAAATTCAGAATGGAAATTAATCAACTTGTAATGGATCAATGAGCTCATTGTTGTAGATTTTTCTTTCTATGATTCAGATGGATGATGATCTGCATCTTAATATATACTACCTGTAAAACTTCTCTTGGATTAAAAGTGGTCTATTTGCTTTTACATCTGAAAACTTATAAATAAGATTATAATAGTAGTAATATTTTTACTCTTAAAGTAGTGATTTTCAACACTCATATTTTGTAAAAATAGTAAAATTGACATTGTCCAATCAATATTTAGTTACTTTGAATAATAGAATTGATGCAGAAACTGCTAGGTGAGTCAAACAAGATTTTATCTTCATCTTTGTATCTTGGTTAAGCAGTCAAGTGCTTATTAAAGCTCCAGATACAGGGCAACTAGGATAGAGTGCTGGGCCTGAAGTCTCAGGACCTTCCTTAGTTCAAGTCTGGCTTCAGACACTCACTAGCTGTGTGACCCTGGGCAAGTCACTTAATGTTGTTTGCCTCCATTTCCTCATTTGTAAAATGAACTGAAGAAGAATGGCAAACCACTCCAGGACTTTTGCCAAGAAAACCTCAAATGGGGTCCTGAAGAAGACATGACTGAAACCACTGGATAACAATAAGAGTGGATCACTGTGCTACGTGCCTGGGCTATAAAGGCAGAACCTATTCTCAAGGATCTTCTGTGAGGGAAATGTAGAAATATAAATAAATACAAATTCATTTCCAGGGCAGAGAGCACTAGCAACATGGGAGTATAGTCAAACTATGCATAGGTTTCAATTAGGAAGTGGCTCTTGAGCTGAGCTTTCAAGGCAGCTGGCTAAGGATTCTCTGAGGTAAAGGTGAGTGTCATGCATGAGGAACTGAATTGTAAGCAAGTGGATTTGGCTGCAGCTGAGTTGAAGGGAATAAAGTGCAGTTACCCTGAAAAGGTAGGTTGGAGCTAGATGGTGAAAGGTCTTAAGAATGAGGAAAATTTGTATTTTTCCTGGCAGCAAGAGGATCCCCTGTAGCCTGAACAGGGTTTAGACCTCTGCTTAGCTGCAGCAGATTGGTAGATATGGGTTGGATGGATTAGAGAAGAGAGAGGACATAGGATGACGGATTAAGAAGTTACTTTACGAAAGAGAAATTCAAGTCTAATTGCAGATGAATACATATATTATCTCTGAGTTAAAAACTTTTGTTCTAAGACTTTTAATTCCTTATTATTAACATGTACCAAAATGACTCCTGAAGTTGGCTTTGATTTCATTCTAGCTCTGGAATTGTTAATGATCAGTGTGATTTTAAAAATTCAGGATGTCTCTAAACAGTTGCAGAATGAGTGCTATCTAGATATGCCTGGCAATGGATAAGTACTTGGATAAATGGATGTAAGCTGAGTCAGGAAGACTGTACCTCAGATAGCTGTGGTCTTGGGCAAATCACTTAACTGCTCTTTGCCTCAGTTTAATTTGGAAAATTAAGATTTGGACTTAGTGACCTCCGAGGGCTCTTCCTGCTCTAAATCTGTAGTTCCTTAAGTAGGCTGCACCATGTAAAAATGAAGAATTATGAACTGGAATTTGGAGTAAAAGACAGTGTCAAAGAAATGTATGTTTGAAAAAGATAGGTTAGTTAAGTGAGAGTGAGGAATGACCAATGCACCAAGCTCATATGCTCCACTTGTATCCTTTTAGTATCAGAAGAAAGCGAAGACAACCTACAGCAAATTGGGTGGATTTCCTGTGGTGAACATATGGGAAGACATGGATGCACATGACTGGTCATTAATGGAAATGTTTTGATTGATGAAATTACATATCTATTTCAGGATAGCATTAGAAACAAACCATGTCACCTGTAATAGTTTAAAAATTAACAGTTAGCAAGCATTTATTAAGGGCTTAATATGTGCTAGGCACTGTGCTAGTGTGGGAATATAAAGAAAAGCAAAAAGACAGTCCCACTTCTCAAAGAACTGGCATTCTTATAGGGAACACAGTACATAAAAGGAAGCTGAAATGAGAGAAGTTGGAGAGATATCTGGCATAGAGGCATGGATAGAGAAGTTTATCCCACAACCTGTTGAGGGAAAAAATGTAGTAGATTGCTTTCTTCACTGTGTTCTGACATAGGCATGTATAACATTATTTTTTTCTCCAAGTCTATATATGAATTTTAAATTTATTTAAATTTAATTTTCACATATTTCATCTTTTTTATTTTAGTTTTTCAAATATGAAGCATTTCTCCCTTTTTCCCCCCTTCCTCAGTATGACAAAAAAAGAAAAATAGTCTTTACATAAAGTGTATAGTCAAAGGAAAAACCAATTACAATATTAGCCATATCTAAAAATGATTTTCTTTCTTCATATTTGTCCAATATCTCTCTGCCATTAGGTGGGAAACATTTATCATTATTGTTCCTCTTGAATCATGATTGATCATTGCAGTGATCAGAATTTATCTCAGAATATCATCAAAAGCATCTCAGAATATTATGCCATATCTAACATTAATATTAACTAATTAATATATTAAAATATATTACATTTTTATACTTGATTCTGGAGGATAGAATGAGCCATTGGACTTTATTGGGGGTGAGGTGGCTGACATTATTGGATTTGCCCTTTATAAAAATCTTTGGTGGTTGGATGGAGGATGGGGAGAAACTTAAGGCATCCAGACGCACTATCAGAATATTTGTAATAGTCCAGATTTGAGCTAATGAAGGCCTGGACCAGAGTGGTGGCAGTGTCAGAAGAGAGAAAGGGGTGTATAAGAGAGATGTTGCAAGAAAGAAATTGACAGGCATTGGCAACAGATTGGAGAGAGACAGGGGGAGGAAGGGAGGGAGAGAGAGAGAGGAGAGAGAGATCACTTTGGGATGTTTGTCTGACCCTTTGCTGCCTTACCTCAGGGAATATGCTATGTTCAGAGTAATGTTTGATTTGACTCTTCTCACCTGTGGCTTGGGATCTGAATCTCCATATGATTTGCTTCTCTTCTGATTTAAAAAAAAATGATGTCTTGAATATTCAACCCACATAGCTATTTTGAGATTATTGTGGAATATGGTTATTACATGATTGTTTAAGCCTAATACCTGCTGGACTACTTTCAGAGTTTTCCCAGTGATTCTTATCAAATGGGGAGTTCTTTCTGAAGTAATTTGCTTCCCAATTTAGACTCTTGCACTGATCTACTTTCTTTTTGTTTTTCTAAATGAATTAAAATTTTTTTTCAGTTTGGTGTACACTTGATGTTATTTCCCTGATATTTGAGGGCTTTTCCTAATAAATTTTTTTTTTTTTTTTTTGGGAAGAGTGATTTTGCATTTAGAGCCTTTTCTAGGTTGGAGTTGTTCAAATTTACCGCAGGTCATCTCAAAAGGGGGAGATATATTTGCCTTTTGTTACTTGGCAAAGTGTTGTTTTAACCTTTATTGAGAATTGTACTTCAATGATAAATTCTGATCTCTAAGAGTTTTAAACTGTTCTTTTTATTCATGAACTACAGAGCTTTCAGTTAGTCCATAAAGAAAACTTTGAAAGAGGAAGATGACTTTTTTGTATGAAGTATTCTATCCTAGAAGCAGTAAAATGTTAGAAAAATAGCGTTGATTTTGGAGTCATAAGATTTGGATTCAAATTTTGGCTCTCCTATATGCCTGCCTGTGTGATCTTGGACAAATCACATCTTTGTAGTGAAAACTATCATTTTCATTGGTGTTGGTGGATGGGTAGGGTGTTGGACTTAGTGACCACAAAGGTATTTTTAACATCAAGATTTATGATCCTATTGGATGTAAACTGAGCAACCATTTGTTCTGTTGTTTTTTCAAGTTGGCAGAGATACCTCAATAATTTTTACCCTTAGTTTCTAGAAAAATGAAATAGATTTTTAAAAAAGTTAATTGTAAAAGGGAGACAAATGTGATAATTATGATTGAGTTGTATATTTAATAATCTCAATCTCCTTCCCTCCTCCAAATAAAAGTAATAAAACAACAGCAACAGTAACACAACAAACCAAATGACTAAGGGTAGGAGAGGGCAGATAAGCAGTCACTTTATCATGGTGGTGAATGGCCTTTGTTTACCCTTCCACCTTTGTGTCCAAGGACTGCTTTAATAATGGAGTATGTTTTGAGCATGTGTAATATTTAACATTGTAGCCTCCATCATTTAGAAGTTAATATTTGAAAACCTCTAAACTTCTGACCTTGAATAGAAATTGCTATGTATAATACATTTTATGTAGCTGGTAGATTCAAAATTGCTATTTTCTGGGCCTGTGGCATTGTGAAAAATAGGGTGTATTAGACTTGGTTGCATGACAGCTGACATTTATCAAGGATAACAGGAACTTTTCTCATTTTCACATTTTACAGTAAATTTTGAAAGCTTTACATGTACACACATGCTCAGCATATGTTTCTGAGCTTTAAGTGATTTTTTCCTCGTTGTGTTTTGCCTATCATTAACACAGAAGTTCAAGTATAAAATTTTAACGAGCTTCATACATCAAACTTTGTGTACTGCCTTACTTTAATGTAAACTGAAGTATAACCCAAGTCCTCCAAGATTAACAGTTAAAAACCATTTAATTTCAATGAAAATTTATGATATTCACTTCCCCACCTAGTTAAATAGAATGTCTGTCTACTACTGTATAGTATACTGTAAACCACCTCTTATTATTTTGCATGTATCTTTTTTTTCTGTTTTATTTTCCAGTGTTGGCATTAAGAGTGAAAAACACAGAAATTGCTTTCAAGTAGCTTCTGGTCTCCCTTCTCCCCTTCCCCCTCCCCCTCCCCAAAAAGGAGATAGCATGTAGTTATTTCTTTGTGTATTTAACTTCGGGTGACAGAAAAAACAGCTTGCCAAAGTTATAACCGAAAAATATTTGCTTTGTGTTGGTGGTGAAGCTATTAAAATTCACATGTGTATATGTCATATACACATCTATTTAATCTTTATATCTGTTTATAAACAATGACTTACCAGTGAATGCTTGAATAAAGTCTTCCTGTCTTTATATTTTGTTTTCCTATTTAATATTAGCCCCAAAATATTAGTACAGCAGTGACTCAATATATATGCAGATCACACTGATTTTTCCAGCTAGGTCAGAGGAAAGTGCAGTGACTTGGGAAGATGAATTGACCTTGTGTTGTAATCCTATTGTCTTTTTAGTGACAGATGTGATTATACGATTCAATATTATGAGTCTTTGGTTCCTAGGTCCTGAGAGAGGGTGTGTGTGTGTGTGTGTGTGTGTGTGTGTGTGTGTGTGTGTGTGTGTATGTATGGGGGGAAGGGAGACGGGAGAAACAGGAGGAGATGGGGAGGAAGAGGGTGCATGGTTGTATACACTTTCAATCATATTTAAAATAAAAGTGTTTACTTACTCTGAATAAATTTTGACATATTAAGGTAGTGTGCAGATTGTCACCATTCATATAAGTTATCTTATGTTTTCGTTTGAAATAGAAGAAATTTCAGTTCTTTTCTTGGCCGTTTTTCTTTTAGCAGTTAAAGGTATGGTTTCTTTTTATTTTAGTGTATGTATAAACACGCTGGGTAAGGAAATGATTTCAAAATACAGAATATCAAATTCCTGATGTCCTCTCTTTAAAGCAATGTTTGAGATACAGTGCGTGACTTGGAGTCAGGAATGACCAGAGTTGAGAAGTTCCCTGTCAGTGAACTTCTCTGTGTCAATTTCCTCATCTATAAGAATGGGGGTTTGACCAGCACTTGCTTCATAGGGTTGTTGTGAAGATTAAGTAAGTTAATATGTGGAAAATGTTTTGCCAACCTTAAAGAGATACATAAATATTAGCTATTATTTCTACCTTTAGAATTATTTATTCAAAAATTATTGTGTTTATTGGTGATGTAAGTGCCCTTTTTCTCAAATGAAATAATGTATGTAAAGTGCTTTGCCAACTTAAATGCTATATGCATGCTAGCGATAGTACACAATTGTCATGGTTTCTGCTTTATGAGGAATTTATTGTGGCATTTATTAAGTACCTACTTTGGTTTATCATCTTTTTTTTTGAACAGTAAATTAAAATTCATGTGTATAAGAAAACATAATTTAAAAATGATTACTGACTAAATTTTTCAGTGTAGAACATGGCTTCCTTTTAAATATTCACCCCTTCCCACAATGCATTTCTGTAATTGATGTAATCCCTAACTTCTGATTATTAAGTGCCAAGAGTTTAGCAACACTTGGTTTGGAGCCATGTTGGATCAGTTTTGATAGTTTGAAAAGCTGCATAAAACCATGAGGTTTTTTCAGAATTTACTCAGGCATTTCTTTAGTCAGATTTAATTACTCAGCATATACTGAATCTACAAAAGGAAGAACATGAATGGTGAACCTTGTTAATGAATGACTGAGTCTGACTGGAAGACTACATTGCTTAAGAGTTTATATTTTTACAACTGGCTGCAAAGGAAAGGGACATGATAAAGTGGGGAAAAGAGCCCCAGACTTGGAATCAGAAAACTGACTTGCTGCTTTTAGAGTAATAGGTCCATATAGTGCCTACTTCATGGGGTTTTGTGAGCTTCCAATGAGAGAATGTGTATATGGCGCCATTTGCTGCTATTATTTTTAGCCATGGACAGTTTACTTAACATCTCCATTTATTCCTCTCTAAATGAGATGAAAACTTGAACTTACTCTCTCACAGGGTTTTGTGATGATCAAATAGTATATTTGTATTTCAGTGGTATCTGACTCTTTGTAATGCCATGAATCATAGTAATCTAGGCCCTTCTATCCTTCACTATCTCTTGAAGTTTATCCAGGTTCATATTTGTTGTTTCCAAGATACTACCTATTCATTTAATATTTTGCCATCCCCTTTTCCTTTTGCCTTCAGTCTGTCCTAATATCAAGAGTCCTATCTTCTCATTACGTGGTCAAAACATTTAAGTTTCAGTTTCAGTATTTGATCTTCCAATAAAGAACCTGAATTAATTTATTCTATTGACTAATTTGACCTCCTTGCTGAACAATGGACTCTCAAAAGTCTTCTCCAGCACCACAATATGAAAGTATCAATTTCTGTGGTTCTCAGATTTTTAGTCCAACTCTTACAGCCATATACATAGTTACTGGAAAAATCATAGCTTTGATTATATGCACCTTTGTTGGCAAGGTGATGTCTTAGCTTTTTAATATGCTATGTAGATTTGCCATATCTTTCCTTCCAAGGGGTAAATGTCTTTTAATTTCATGGTTTCAGTCACTGTCTGCAGTAATCTTTAACCACAGGAATATAAAATCTAACACTGCTTTTGTTCTTCTTCCTTTATTTACCATGAAGTGATGGGACCATTTGTCAAGATCTGAGTTTTTTGATGTTAAGCTTCAAGCCAGCTATATCACTCTCCTCTTTCACCCTTATGAAGAGACGTCTTAATTCCTCTTCACGTTCTGCCATCAAAGTGGTATTTTCTTCATGGCTGAAATTATTGATATTTTTCCTGGCAACCTTAATTCCATCTTTTGATTTATCCATCCTGGCATTTCATATGATGTACTCTGTATATAAGTTAAATAAATAAGATGAATATACAACCATATTGTGCTTCTTTGCAAATCATTTGTTCTGTTTGGTTCTGACTGTTGTTTCTTGGCCTGCATACAGGTTCCTTAGGAGACAAATAAGATGATCTGATACTCTCATCTCTTTGAGGGCTTGCCACATTTTTTTTTTTTTTTGCCATACAGTCAAAGACTTTAGTGTAGTCAGTGAAGCAGAGGTAGATGTTTTTCTAGAACTCCCTTGCTTTCTTCAGAATCCAGCAAAAGTTGGCAATTTGGTCTCTAGTTCTTCTGCCTCTTTGAAAACTGGCTTGCTTTTCTTTTAATTTTTTGTTATTGCTGAAGTCTACTTTGCAGAATCTTAAGCATAACCTTGGTGGCATGTGAAATGAGTGTAATTGTTTGGTAATTTGAACTTTGCCTTTGTATTGCGCTTCTTTAGGAGTGGGATATAAATTGATCTTTTCTTATCTAGTGGCCACTATTGAGTTTTCCAAATTTGCTGGCATGTTGAGTCCAACACTTTAACAGCAAAAACTTTCAGGATTTTAAAAAGCCCTGCTGAAATTCCATCATCTCCACTAGCCTCATTGTTAACCAATGCTTCCTAAGGACGAGTTGATGTTATTCTCCAGGATGTCTGACTCTAGATCAGTAACCACACCGCCATGGTTATTGGTGATTTTAAGATCTTTCTTGCATAATTCATTTGTTTCATTCTTGCCACCTCTTCTTAATTTCTTTTGCTTCTATTAAATCCCTATCATTTTTGTCTTTTATCATGCCTATTTTTCCATGAAACTTTTCTTCTTTAGTTTTCTTGAAGAGATCTCTTGTCTTTCCCATTCTAGTGTTTTCTTTTATTTCTTTGCATTCCTCTGCATTGCTCATTTAAGATAGCCCTATTTCTCTTTGATATTCTCTGGAATTCTGTATTCAGTTCTTTTCCTTTCTCATTTCCCTTTTGTTTTCCTTCTTTCTTCAACTATTTGTAAAGTGTCATGAGGCAGCCGTTTTGCTTGTTTTTGCTCTTTTTCTTTTGGATTTTTTTTTTTTTGTTGCTGCCTCCTGTACAATATTCCTTACCTCTGTCCATCGTTCTTCAGGTAATCTATCAGATTTAGTACCTTAAGTCTATTCATCGCCTCCACTTCTCAAGAAATATTGCTTAGGTCATGCCTTTATGGTCTGATGGTTTCAGTTTAAATCTGAATTTTGCAATAAGAAGCTCATGATCTGATCCATAATCAACTTCAGATCTTGTTTTAACTGACTGTATAGAGCTTCTTCACTTTTGCCTACAAAGTATATAATCAGTCTGATTTCTTTACTGACTGCTTGGTTCTGTTCATGTGTAGAGTCGCTTTTTGAGTTGTTGAAAAAGAATGTTTGTTATGACCAGTGAATTATCTTGACAAAACTATTGGTCTCTGCCCTGCTTCATTGTGTATTTCAAAGCCAAACTTGCCTGTTATTGCAATAATCTTTTGATTTCCTACTTTAGCTTTCTAATCCTTTATGAATGTGATGTCTTTTTTGGTTGTTATTTCTAGAAGATGTGGTAAGTCTTTGTAGAACTGATCAACTTTAGCCTCTGTAGGCATCAGTGGTTGAAGCATAGATTCTTATTACTGATATGTTGAATGGTTTGCCTTGGATTTGAATTGATACCATTCTGGTGTTTTTTAAATTATAGCCCAGTACTGTCTTTCTCATTTTTTTAATTGACCATGAGGACTACTTCATTTCTTCTAAGGGATTCTTACCCACAATACTATATGTAGTGATCCCATCCATTTAAATTCATTGATACCCAAGATATTGATGTTTCCATTTCCTGTTTGACCACATCCAGCTTACCTTGGTTCACAGATCTTACATCTCAGGTTTCTATGCAATGTTGATCTTCACAGCATCACCAAACACATCCACAGCTGAACTTCTTTCAGCTTTGGCCCAGCCACTTTGATTAATATTGAAGCTACTTATAGTTGTCCTCCACTTTTGCCACAGTAGCATTTTGGATACTTTCCAACCTGAGGGGCTCATATTTTGATGTCAACTCTTTCCTCATTTTATTAGTGTCCATGGGGTTTTCTTGACAAAGATACTGGAGTGGTTTGCTATTTCCTTCTCCAGTGGATCACTTCTTTTCAGAACTCTCCTCTATGACCTGTCTGTCTTGGGTGCATGGCATAGCTGCATAACTATGCCTGCATGGCATAGCTCATAGTTTCGTTGAGTTATGCAAGCCCCTCCGGTAGGCCCTTTCTCAGTTTATAGAGTTTACATTCCTCAAAGCTATCTTCTGCCTTGATTCATTGTTTCTTGCAGCTCAGATTATCACATCCTTCAACAAGCTAGTTGGTATGGGAGAGCCATATGAGGAACTAAGGTGGCAAGTGGGATTTCAAATGCTTCAAGAATGAGTTGTTATTTACTATGGGTCTTCAAGAAAAAGCAGAGACACTGGATTGGTTTGCCATTTCCTTCTCCAGCTCTTTTTACAGATGAGGAACTGAGGCAAACAGGGTTAAGTGACTTGCCTATATCACACAGCTGGTAAGTGTTTGAAGACTCAATAAAGTTGCTATATAATTTTAAGTTGTTCATTTTTATATTGTCCAGAGTGTCTTTCAGTTACTGAATATACAGTGCTCAAAAACTCCTTTATAATAAGTAGGTTGTGTATGTGTATGTATATGTTTGTGTGTGTGTGTCTAATGCATGGGATTGTCTTTCCTTAAGGCACTTATGACTAAAACTTGAGGAGAATCTTACTCTAGGACAGGCCTTTCTAGAACCTAGGAATTTTAATAGCCACAGGGATAACTTTTAATTTCATTTTTGGAAAATCATATCCAGCTCCCTTTATAACTAGCTACTTTGATCCAGATTGATATTGAAGGTGAACTATGGGGATAAAGATAACTATCCAGCCAGATACCCTGCTAGAAAGTAGAATTCTTGGGCCATACAGATATATCCTATCATGAACTCTTGTGGCTTAATTATTTTCAGATCAATTACAAACATTTTGGGAATAGAATGGGTTCTTGACATCATCTACTAAGTTCCCAGTTTATCTTCCTGCTCCAGGTTTTGACTATTAAATCTTGGAGTATAATATGCTGTACAAGAGTAAGGTTATTTAAAGTTAGGGTATTTGAATTTGAACCTCATTTCTGATACTTAATAATTGTGAATTGGTGCAAGTCATTTAACTTCCTTGGGTGGCCTTAGTTTTCCCAGCTGTTGATCTAGGTCAGTGATTCACAAGCCTTTTGGTTGCAATACCCCTTTATATACTCTTAAAAATTATTAAGGACTCCAAAGGGATTTTATGTGGGTTATATATATTGTTTTTTAATTTATTAGAAATTACAATTTTAATTTAAAAATATCAATGAGAAATATAAATATTTTATTAACAAATATTAAATTTTAATGAAAAGAACTTCTCCAGAATTGAAAAAGTCAATGGAAAGAGTGGCATTATTTTATATGTTTTTGAAAATCTGTATTGTCTTGCTCAATGGAAAACAACTGGATTCTCATAGCTACTTTTGCATTCAATCTATTGTGATTTATTATTTTGATTAAATATATGAAATTCCAACCTCACACAGATATGTAATTGGAAAAGGGAAGAATATTTTAATAGGTAAATAATATCTTAGTATTATTATGAAATTGGTAGGAACTCTAGAGCCCTCTGAAAGGCTCTCAGGGATCCCAAGGAGTTTTTAAACCACATTTAACTTGGTCTATATTATCTCTAATGTCACTTCCAACTCTTAAATCTAGAATTTCCTGGAACAAACATTTTCATTTTGGTTTTCATTTATTTAGTTGTGCCTGAATTCCCCTGGAGAAATGATCTCAGTTCCTACACCCCATTGGTAAAAAAAAAAAAATTTTTGAGTATTTGCCTCTAGACTGTATACTAGCTTATTAAGGTTATATATCAGAGTTGTAAAAATAATAAAAAAAGGAAAATGATAAACATTAGAGAGGCCTGAAAAGACCTATAGAAACGGATGCTGAGTGAAGCAAGTAGACCAGCCATTTAAATAATACCATCAATATTATGAAAATTTTGACTTTTATGAACTGCTACAGAGTAAAGTGAGCAGAATCAGAACAATTTGTACAGAAACTACAGTATTGTACAAACAATTTTGAAAGTGATAACACTTATGATCAATACAATAACCATTCATAATTGTAAAGGACTGATGCTGTGACATGCTGTCTGTTAGAAAGAAGTAATGGATTTGTGCTGAATGGACTATATGTGTTATACAGCCAATATGAGATTTTTTTTTTGCTTGACTGTGTATTTATTACAAGGAATTGGTTTTCTTTATTTTTTTCCCCAATGGGATGAGGAGTGGGAGGGAGAGAAAATAAAGTTCTTTTTATTGAAAAAAAACTAGAAGGGTGCTTGCTACAGATGTGGAATGTGTTGCATACGATTTCAGATGAAGTCACTGTTACTATTAGTTTTACTTAACTTTTGTAAGAGAACTTTCATGAAATGAGAGTAATCTGTAAATGTTTGTAATGTAAAAACAAAACTCATGAAACTTATGAGAAAAAGATGAAATAGGTGAGTCTACAGTCAATAGAGAGTTACTGGATTTTATGGAGTAAGGGGATTGACATGGTCAGACATGCACTTTAGGGCTATCATTTTAGCAGCTCTGTGGAGGATGGATTGGACTGAAGAGACTTGACATAGTATTATTAGTTAGGAAGCCATTGTAGTATTCTGGATTGGTTATGGCTGTATGAGTGAAAAGAATGGAATGGATGTGGAAGTTGTGGCAATGAATTGAATATGTGAATATGGAAGAGTGAAGTGTTGAAGATGACAGTGAGATTGTAAAAGATGACAGTGAGATTGTAAATTTGTACGATTAAGGATGGCCATGCTCTCAAGAATTTTGGGAGATGAGTAGTTTGGGGATAAAGAGAATATAATGAGACCTGTCATCTCAGATTCTTCTGTTCTCATCCTGTGCCACTCACTCTGACTTTCCAAAACAAAAGGGACAAGTGGGAGTCTTGTACATTGGTTTTTGCCCCAAAGCATGGAGCTCACCTTTCTTAAATTTTGAGAGGTACCTACTGTAGCCACTAGGTGATGTACAGATTGGAGTGAAAGTAGAGCAATGGTCTTACTAGGAAGGGAGGTTTGACTGGGAGTGAGGTAAGAGTTGGTCTGCTGGTCTTAGTGACAAACCCCTTGACTTGAAGGAACAATGCTCACTATTAGGTTTTGTGAGCAACAACCCTTTCATAGCAGTTCATCAGATAAAAGTTTAGAAATATACTCTCACAATTTTGAATTAGATGAAGAAAGTGGTTACAGCGTTTGTGTTACCTGACCCAGACATTTCATGGCAGGGAAGTCAGTGGCCAAAAAAAAGCTCCCACATATACCAGAATGTTTGCAGTAGTGATTTTTGATGGTAGCAAAGAATTGGAAAGAAAGCCTGGAGTTTGAGGCAGGGAGATGATATGGTCAGAAATTCCTTTTAGGAGAATCAGTTGAGCCGCTGAATGAAGGATGGACTGAAGTTTGGAGGGACTTGTGGTAGGCAGATCAACAAGCGACCTATTTCAGTATCCAAGTGTGAAGGAATGGGGTGTCTGCACCAGAATGGTGACAGTGTGAGGTGAGAAAAGAAAGCATATTATGATAGATGTTGCAAAAGTAAAATAGGCCTTGGCTTCAAATTTGGGGTGTGTGTGTGTGTGTGTGTGTGTGTGTGTGTGTAGGGGTGTGGGAGGTGGTGGTGGTGAGATTCAGTGAGGCATCTAATTTTTGAGCCTGAGAGACAGGAAAGTTAGTGATGCCCTTCAATAATGGGACATTTTGAAGAGGAGAGGGTTTAGGAGGAAAGGTGGTGAGTTCACTTTTGGGCATAATGAGTTTAAGCTGTGTAATGGACCTCTAGTTTGAGATGTCTGAAAGGTAGATGGAAATGCAAGTTTGGAGATAAGCATAGAGACTGGGCAGGATAGGTAGATTTGAGAATCATATGCAAGGAGATGGTAATTAAATCCATGGGAACTGATGGGATCAAGTGTAGTAGTATAGAGGGAAAAGAGATAATGTTAAAATTTATGCTTTTTTAAAAGAGTAATATATCACTTCAATGAGCCTTCAGACAAGGATTAAACTTTTAGACTACCAAGCTAAATTAGTGTTTATAGATGTTTTAAAAAACTGATTCTTAGCACCTTCTCCACTCTTTTCTGCTGCTGTACTACTATTATTGCAGAAGTTGAAGGGGCTACACAAGGCTGAAGATCATTTTGTATTTGTTTTGTTACCTTTGCCAAAAAATCCATCACCAAGTGTCTTCTCTTCTGTTAATGAAATAAAAGACACCATACTTAGCTAGGTTTTGTCTTTGGAAATTAGATGCAGTCTTTGGATTGGACTTAAAGCCTCTGAGCTTTTGAAAGCTGGCTTTTAGATTCATCTTTGTTACTAATCAGCTTTGTGAACTGAAAGGTAATTGAGGAAGTCAACAACCTTCCTGCCTTGTGTCCAGCACTAACTTAAGTCATCTAATCTTGCCTGGGATTTCACTGCCAGGTTGTGGTGGTTCTCCCCGCGCCCCCCCCCCCCCCCCCCCCCCCCCCCCAGGACAGTCCTCACTTACATAGAAGGAGTTAAACACTTCATATTTTTGTCCTCCCATTTTACCCTCCCACCTCTTACACTTTGTTGAACAAAGGACACTCATTGACTTTGAGTTCCTGCTTTTTCAATGCTCTATATTTTATGCTCTCTTGACATCATTCTTCATTTTTTTCTCTTCTCCAAATCAGTCTCCAGTATGCCAGTCTTTTCCTATCTACTCATCCGTTCCCTATTGCCTAAATACATTGGTCTCCCCCATTCTTAAGAAAAAATAAAACAATTCTGCTAGGCTGCCACCCCCTCATGCTTTTCTGCTAGCTCTGTTCTCCCTTTCACAACTAAATGCTCAGCAAAGAATGTGTACACTTGCCTCTACTTCCTCTACTCCCACTTCTCAGTTTCCAGCCCTTTGCAGTCTGGCATCATCACTCATATGCACTGTTGCTTCCCAAAGTTGTCAGTCATCTCGTAATTCCCCAGTTTCATAACCTTTTCTTAGTTCTCTTGATTCATATTTCAGGTGCCAAATTGAGGAGTTTGTATTTTATTCTAGAGGTAATATAGTCATTGAAGATTGTTAGAAGGGGACCAACATGGTCAAACCCTCTTTTTTAGAAAGATTATTTTGGTTGCCTTTTTTGTGAATGTAGGTGGGTTTTAACCCCTAGGAGGGTGATTGAGGAGAAACTAGCATATAGTCATTTGTAAATGGAAAAAAAAAAACAGATTTGATGTGAAGGTATGCCCACAAGACTTGTCAGCTGATTTAAGTTGAGAGGTGACTAAGAGCCCAGTTACCTTGTCAACATACCCTACTTTTCATTGCATTTATGAGCCTCACAAACAAACAAGACCCTTAAGTGATTAATAAACTGAGAGTAGTGCTAGTTATAAGCCTAGGCTTCTAAAAATGTTTGAGCTGGAAGGAAACTTAAAGACTGTTTAATCCAGGCTTCTAATTTTACAAATGAGCAAACTGTGACCCAGCTAGATGGAATGACTTTGCCCAAGGTCTCATTGTCAGAAAGCACAAGAATTAGGAATAAAACCAGATTTCCTGTGTACAAAGGAAAAAAAAGTTATTGATTTTTTTCAGGGGAATTAGATTTAATGAAGGACCAGTGCAACAATCTTGAAATTCTTGAAAGTACCTTGAAATACCCAATAAAACTTTTTCACAGAAGGCTCCATCTCCCTATTCCTTCTAATGCTGCTTTTCCTCTAGCACTAATGGTCTAAATGAATAAAAAGCTGTTAGTTTTATTTTAATATTATTACATCGGATTTTTTTTTTCATTCTAGGAAGTCTAGAATGCTCCAGTAATATTATTAGATTAAGTTTTATGCAATTACCTGTAGAATGTTAGGTACTTGGTACAAAATAGGTGCTGTTTTGTTTTTGATTCATATACCCTCAGAACTTAGCACAATGCCTAGCATTTAATATATACTTAGAGTCACAGGTGAGAGTTGGGTGAATCATGTGGACCCCATAGGTGGATGAAAAAGGCACTGAACTCTGTCACATCAGAGGGGTTAGATATGTGAGCACCTTATACCCCTGCAGCTCTGCTGGTAAACTGTCTGGGTGGATGGGTTAATTCACTAGAGCTCAGACCTCAAATGTCTACCTCAAGCATGGAGGACTTTACCTGGCAGAATGGGCAAATGAGAACAATTTATTCCAGTGGCCAGAGGCAGCTGAAGCAGGTATGGGAGTGCTTAGAACTTGATCAGACATCAAAAATGCCAAGGTCACCCAATGCATCCTGAGTCATCACCAGGCATCTTAACTTTTTTCCCCTGATTCTGGACCTTGATGACTCTGTAAGAGAGACTGAGACCTACAACTTTGTGCAGCTCTGCCTTACTTATATTCAGTTCACAGGAGAAGCAAGACATTACCCCATAATGTCATTGGTCCTCTTTGCTGAGGAAGGACAAACAGAAACAACAGGCACTTAATAAATGTTGGTTGTACCTGGAATGATAGTCCAAATAGCTTTTGATCTGAAAATAGTTTAAGTTAGTGACTGTGCATGTATAAATTTATATATGATGTTTATTATTCAGATGTCATTTATATAGTATATATTTCTTTGGAGATGTGATGATTTGTGATATGAATCTGCCATGGGATGTTTTATGGGCATGTGTAGAGCTGCTTTGCTCTTCACATAATTGCAACTTAGAATAGTAAGTCAGCAGCTTTGAGCATTCACTGAATGTATTTACATGAGAAGAAGCAATGATAGCTGGCCTTAGAGGGCACGCAGCATGTCTGTGTGTGCTCTCTCCCCAAACAACATGCTGCCGTTTTTTCTTGGAGGCTGAGGTGCTGCTGCTAAGGCTCACAAACAACATCTGCTACAATCTTAGAAAACTCCTTTCTAGATAATGTTAGTTTCAGCTAAATTTTGAGGGTGGGTGAAGGGCCGGAATTGGTAGAGAGCACAGAGTAGCCAATTCCCCACCAGAGGCCATGTGTAATCCCATGTTTGTATGGGAAGAGCAAGCCTATTAACTTGGTTGAAGTGAAGACTCCCTACAGATGTAGTAAGAATGAAGTTTGGGAGATGCGTGGGAGTTGAGAGTATGTTGCTGAAGGACCCCAGGTTCTAGACAGAGAAATTTAGATGAGAGAACTAGGACATGCTGTTTTGGTGCAGGGGAGTGACAATGGTGGTGACAAAATAACATACTAAAAATGAAAATATATATTACTGAGGGTAGAAATTATGAAGTCTGGAATGTAAACTCTAACAGATACAGACAGAAAATGTTTTAGATTTTGTGGGCCTTTGTAAAAGGTGAGATACAGGTAGAAAATATCTTAGATTTTTTGGACCAATAGGTAAAATTGAAGCTATTATGTAATTATTTACTATAATGGGAGAAAATAAATTTTCACAAATTTTTTAGACAGTTCAGTTATACAAAGTATCAGATATAATGAAGTATAATTTATTGCAACATTGGTCTGAAGAGAAGGGTATTCTTTTTTTTTTTTTTTTTTGGTTAGGGGTTTACATGTTTCCCTTAATTAAATTAGTGTTACACCACTATATCAAAATAGATTTTAAATGTTCATCTTTTAACAAGTGCTTATCTGTAATGAGATTTTACAGATTTCTTTGAAAATACAGATTGTTTTGGCCAAATCAGATCATGAGCGTAGAACTTTAGTTGAGCACATTCATCCTTTGGAAGGCATTTAGAGAATTCTTTGAGAGCCCGCTCTTGATATTTGCCTTTTATCGTGTCATTCCATTGCAGATCAATCACTTCTAATTGAATGGCAGGTGGGAGTTCTTCAATTATACTCTTAAATGGATTTTGAAATATGAGAATCTTTTGCCATTGAGATTGAAAAATCCTCCTGGAACTGTAGTTTGAGCTCAGAAAATAAATCCACTGCAAATTTGTGTGGGAATTGAAACATCACTGTTGTTTTAAAATTTGACAGCATAGGAATTGCATAGAGCAGCTTCACATTACTTCTGATTCAAACATCAAATTGACTTTACTGTTATATAAAGTTTATTTGTAAAAGTCCTTGTTTACCTTGTGATTTTAGATTAAATTAATTGAGAAACATTATTAAGTCTGCAGCAAAAGACTAATTTCCAAAGCCATTGAGTGTTTGACAATAGTGGTTGTTGATATTCTCATTGAGAAAATTTCAGTCTCAGATCTGAGCTCAAAAAATAATCACAAAACTGCTTATTTTTCCTCCCTCACTACTTGTTTTGACCTGATAGGTATGTGCTGTAATAAAAAAAATGTCAGAGTATGGTGATTTGTGTGGACCTAAGCTGTCAAGTTGCATAATGGCATCACTGTGATTTTTGGTGAAGTTATTATTGCTTGCTATTATTAAGCAAGGTGAAGCGATGAGAATGTCATATTGAACCTTTTGAAGCAACCATGTACTGTATGTAAAGGAATGAGCATGACTGTGTTTCAATAATACTTTATTTATTGACATTGAAATTTAAATTTCATGTTATTTTCACATGTCATAAAATGTTTTTCTCTTGATTTTTTTCCAACTATTTAAAGATATAAAAACAACTCCTAGATCTTGGGTCCCAAGTTTACAGACCTCTGCTCTAGGAGAAAACAAAACAAAATTAAATGAAAAATCAAACTGTAATGGAAAAGAAAACAAGCATGGAGCTAGAAAAGTGGATAAAAAGAAGTCAGGGAACAAATACAATGAAAAAGGACAATAAAATTACAAGCAATTTTTATTTAAACAGTTTGGGTTTTTATAGATTTTTCTTGTATATATGCATATTTTGAGAAGCATATTTATCTACAACTATATTTTGTAATGTTGTAAATGAGCATCAGTGAAGACTTGCCTTAAATGTAGATGTGAGCTTACATTTAACATTAAAATGACAAATTAATAAGCATTGAGTAAAGTATGGAATTGCTGTGTTGTGCAGTGACTGGAATGCATTGATTGTCATGTGAAAACAGCATATGGTAGAGCTCTGCCCTTGAATGTGTGACAGACCCTTAGAAGCAGCAGCATGGAATCTATCCATTGTGGATGAATGGCTTTACTAACTCTGGTAGTTTAGTTTAAGACCTGAAATGCTTTTGGAAACAACTGTTTGGGCCAAGAATTGATTAGGCCAGATTTGCATCTATCATTAGATCAGCTTAGAATAAACTTAATTCAGGTGTTCACATATGCTTTAGTCTTGCACCTGTCCATTTCTCCATGACTTGTGAGTATTGTGTCCTGAGACAGTAATTTCATTTGAATGGGACATGATTAATTCCCTCTCCACTGTATATTTCTTTAAGCTTCAATTCTGGTTACTTTCATAGGTGTTTAGAAATATCTCTAGGCTATCTGGTTCTTAGTTACACTGGCATTGACTTGTGCATAAGTACAAATCAGTTATAAAGGCTTTGGAAATTTAGGTATGCTTGAATATTGCTTGATCAGAGTTACATGGATGTGAAATACAGATCTCCATCCCTGACACACACACACACACACACACACACACACACACACACACACACACACCTGTATAGCATCTCAAAATCAACATTTATAAGATATAACCAAATGTATATATTTGGTTAGCTTTTTTCAAAACCAGAAACTGATGAGTAACCATCAAAGAAATTGTATCTACTAATTCTTCTCTAAATGCTGTCACTCTAACCTCAATCAAACACTGTGCTAAAATCTTTTACAAATACTATCTCAGTTGAGGAGGGAGTATGTTCTAGGGGTGTGAGGGACAGTCTGTACAAAGGCATGGAGAGGTAATGTCTTTTGGGGCCTCATTTAATTCTAGCACCCATTGGCCTTCCTATTCACTAAACTCTTACAGCACATATAATCTGTAGTAAATAATGTCATGTTTAATTATATACTGTTTTTGTCATGGACATTGGGATTAGAATATCTGAGTGAGAAACACCATAGGAATGATCTGATTATTTTACAGAGAAGGGAACTGAGGTCCAGAAAAGGAAGGAGA
Source organism: Bettongia penicillata ogilbyi (assembly GCA_023548195.1). Lineage (NCBI taxonomy): Eukaryota > Metazoa > Chordata > Mammalia > Diprotodontia > Potoroidae > Bettongia > Bettongia penicillata. The sequence continues at coordinate 18,893,231 of JAJHZJ010000292.1, forward strand.
CTTGACAGAAGTGGAGGAACCGAGAATAGGATGTAATGGATATATTTTATTTGCCTTATTTGTTTATAAGCTCCTTGATATAGACCATAGCTTAAAACTTCTCTATACCTCTTAGTGCCTAATATTGTTCGTGAATAGATTTTGATTTGATTTTAAGCATCCTAAAAAGAAACGGTGCTATAATGAGTCCTCTTATCACTGAAGGGTTTGCAACTCAGGAATATTAGAATAGATTCAAAATTGAGATGAAGGTTAGATGAATGAATCTGAAGCTACATTCCAACTGTCAGATTCTGTGATCCTAACAAAGAAGATAGTATATTTCCCTTTATAAAAAATATTTGGCTTTAGTTTTGCAACTTGAAAATAATGAATGAAAATGAGAGATGCCTATTGACAAAAGTCTTTCTGCCCTTTTTCTTCCCTCCCAGGCATGTTCTCTTATTGAAGCAAAATACCTGAAGCTGAACAGTGGAATGCATGAGTTTAAGTGGTAAGTATTTAACTATTACTTTAAATTGCTTAGGCCTTTGAGATAAGCATGTAGGATCAATGTAGCCATCTCCTGATACTTTTCAAATTCCTTTTCAAGTGTTGTCCCTTTTGAACAGCCTCAATTCCTGAGTTAGGAGAGATTGAACATTTATTTAGTGGAGTTGGGGGGGGAGTATAATTATACTTTGCCATAGATGCACCGTTTGACATTTGGTAAGTCACTTCATGACATTTATTTGCCTCAGTTCCCTCCTCCTTAGGAAAGGGGTTAGGCAAAGAGGACTGTTTAAAATGTGTTTCCTACTTTCACCTTCTTTTGTCTCTCCTTTGACTTTCTCCCCAGTGTTGCTTTGCATTTTTTTTAACCTTTCTGTATTCACTAACATGTACACAAATAAAGGAAACTGTTTTTGTAATTCCCCTTTTTCATGGTTTCTAATTATATTCATGACCATTTTTAGACTCCCTTCATTTTAACTGGCAAAAAAGAGTTACCATTTCCTTCTATCCCAAATACTGTCCTTATAGGGGTCCATTGTTGCTGTCCGTATTGAGATGTCGCAGATGTGTGTACTCGTCAGAATTCTTTTCTCTCTCACTCAGCTACAATGGGACTTACTTTTTAAAAGTCTTGTCCCAGGCCCAACTGAAAGAAGGCTTACAAAGCTTTGAAAGTGTAAGTCCTATGATTCTCAAGCTTGTCCTTGTTGAGTAAGAGGTGGTAAAAACAGACTGGTCGCATAGGGTCTGAGTCAAGACCATTTGTTTCTTTTCTTAACAGTGATTTTGGAGGTATATTTTCATTGCAATAAAAGAAGTGCTTTACTATTTGAAAGTTGTTTTTTAAATTTAATAATCTGTGAAATCATTTGTTGATTGTATTTGTGTGTGTTTCTTTATTGATGTTTTTTGTTTCATAGTACATTTTTTTCTGAATATTCCCTTCTTTTCCTCTCCCTTGTAAGTATTTCCTTTTAACAAAGATTTGTTTTAAAAAGGAAAAAAAGTTTAGTGAAATAAATCAACACACTGATCTTGTCCTTCAGCATATGCAGCATTGCAGACTTGCAGTTCCCCATTTCTCCAGTGCATGGAGAGAAGTATATTTTTTTCGGTTCTTATCCTTATCCAAATTTAGTCATTATGATTACATTGTATTTAGTTTTATTTTTTCTGCTTACCTTGTAGTTGTAGATTTTGTCCTCCTGATATTGCTTATTTCATTCTATATCACTTGACGTAAATCTCATGTTTCTCTGAATCTGTCATTTCTTATGGTACAATATTTTTATACTATGGTTTATTTAGCTGTTTTTCAGTTAATGAGTATGTAGTTTGTTGCCAGTTCCTTATTATAATAAATAGTATTACAGTGAATAATTTAATTTATATGGTAATCTGTCTGTATTTGGCCTTCTTGGAGTTTATATTTAATAATAAATCTCTGAGTTGAAGAGTTATGGACATTTCAGTCACTTCAATATATGTGTGTGTGTGCACATGCATGTGTGCACACATACATGTATATGTAATATACGCACGCCCATGTACATATACATATATGTACATGCACACACACACATACACATGTAGTTAGACCAGTGCCTAGCTTCACCAGTGGTGCATAAGTATGCCTTCCTTTCTACATCCTTTTAATTTTCATTGCTTTCATATTTTGTCATCTTTGCTAATTGGGTTTTTCTGAGGTGAAATCTCATTTGTTTTGATTTGCATTTCTATTATTATTAGTGAAGTAGAACAATCTTTTGTGTGATTGTTAGTTGCAATTTTAAATTCCTATCCTTTGACCATTTATATATTGAGGAATAACTCTTGGTCTTATAGTTTTTGTTGATGTGTTCCCAGAAAATTTCTTATTTAGCAGTTGAATACATTTATACCTAACCTTAGGCAAGTGCTACAAACAATAAACTTTATCTAAAAAACAAATATGTGGATAGAGTTATAGTTTGTATAATTATTTTATGAAAGCAATCTTCCTTTAATGGAAGTATTCATAAGAGGAGGCTTTATATGCAACTTTTCAGTAACATATCTTGTTCATTGAATTTTTGGAGGGATTACTATCATTATTTTTGCTATCTTTTCCTCAGATTCCTTCATCCATTAAAAAAGAAACAAACAAACCAAGAACAACCCTTATAAAATATAAACATAGTCAAGCATATCAGATCCACAAATGTACCATGTTCTGAAATATATCTCATCTTGTATAGCCAGCCCATCACTCATCACGAAGTGGAATAGAATATATGTTTCATTATTAATCCTTTGGAGTCATGGCTGCTTGGCCTTGATGATATAATTTTCTATTCTGATTCTGTTCCCTTCATTCTGCATTGCTTTATGCAGGTTTTGCCTGGTGTCTCTGAACACATCTGTTTCATCATTTCTTAAGGTGTAGTAACGTTGTGTGGCATTCATAAACTGTGATCTCTTCAGACATTTCTCAGTTGTTCAGTTTCCTCAGCCTATCATTTCTTTCCTAGGCCATCACCTCTGAACTGGCCCCACTATATGCTCCATTCTCCAGGTGCTTGCCCCTCCAAGCACCAAACTGGGCGACTCCCATCATCTGCTGCTTTCATTCTTATTTTCTGGCTGCTGAATAAGAGCTGGAGAAAATTATGAAATCACGGTGCTTGGTCCAGTGTGAAATACTCCTTAACTGGGGCCTCCTTTTACACTCCCTAATTGGTTCACTATTCCAGGTACCATGGTAACTCTTTTAAACCTTTTCAGTCCTCCTCAAACTTCCCATGGTTGCTTCTCATTCTATGGTCTTAGCTGAGAATCTGGCCTAAAAATTCAGGCCTCTTGTCGACAGCTACCTCTTCCCCTCTACCTTTCCTCTCCCTCTTTTTCACATCATTCAGATGTCTTCCACCACTGTCTTCTCCTTCATCCATCTCACTTGAAGAGGTGACTCTTCTTCCAAAGGCAAATCTCTGTACACACACAAGTGACTGTTCCATCCTGTCTTCTCCAAGAGATTCCCTCCCTCCCCACCTTCACTATATCAGTAATCTTCAGTCTCTCTTTCTTCTGCTAGCTCCTTCCCCAGTCTAGAAGCAGTGCTCATGTCTACATTGTCCTCAGAAAGACTGACGATCTGCCCATCCCCTGCTAGCTTGAGACCTTTGTCTGTCTTCCGTTTTGTGACTAAACTCCCCAAAAAGGCTAGCTATAGTAGGTGTCTTCAGTGCCTTTCTTCTTGCTGTTTTCCTAACTCACTGTAGTCTGGATTCTAAAGTCATGATTCAATCAAAACTATTCTCTCCAAACTTAGCAGTGGTCTCTTAATTACAAAATCTATTGACCTTTTCTTAATCTTCATCCTTCTTGACCTCTGTGACACTGTGGATTGGACACTGAATTATCCTCTTTTCCTTGATACTCTTTCTCTAACTTGTAGTGTCACTGCTTATATGTGGCTCTTCTCAGTATCATTTCCTGTATCTGTATCCATGTCAAGTCTGCTTAACTTTCCCCTAAGGGAGTTTATCTCCTAAGCCTCTGTCCTTTGTCATCTTCTCTTTTTCTTATGTACCATTTTACTTGGTGATCTCATTCGCTCCCGTGGTTTCAGTTATCATCTCTATTCAGGTTACTCTCATGTCTGTTTGTTTAGCTTTAACCTCTCTGCCACCCTTCCAGTCTTGCATCTCCAGTGGCCTTTTGGACATTTCAGACTGAATTCTCTTAGACTTCTTAAACTGATCATGCCCCAGACTTTGCCCAAAATCTTTCCTCTTTAAAATCTTCTCTCTTCCTAACTTCCCTATTACTTTTGAGGGTACATCATTCTCTCATTTCCTCCAGATTTGAAATTTAGGTGTTACCCTGGAGTCACTTTCTTAACTACCATATCCATTCGGTTGCCAAGTTCTGTGGATTTTACCTTCATAGCACCTCTGTATACTTTTCTTATATTTCTGCCACCCAGTTGAAGGTCCTTGTTAGGCATGACTCTATTGTGCCAGCCTACTGGATCATCTCTCTGTGCTACAAGTTTGTCTCCACTACAGTTGACCATTTAGCATTCAAGTGCCAAAACATTCTTCCCAAAGCAAAGGTCAGGCCCTATTCAGTTTACTCCACATATATTACCACCAAGAACAAACAGAATCATCTCTCTGACAAATGACCCTTTCCTGTCTTTCCAGTTTTCTTACATCTTAAGCCTATCCACATATTTTATGATCTAGTGACATTGGCCTTCTTGCTATTCCTTTCATGACACATGCCTGTCTTTTTACTTTGTTTATTGTTACACTCTGTCCCCCTAAGCCTGGAATACTCATCCTCCTAATCTCTGCCCCATGGCTTCATGGATTCGTTGACTTCCTTTAAGTCTCACCTAAAATCCCATTTTCTAGAAAAAACCTTTTCCGTTTCCCCTTAATGCTAGCAATTTCTCTTTGAACTCACTTGTGATATATTTAGTTGTTTGCCTGTTAACTTCTCATTGTGGTTGTGGGCTTCTTGAGGGCAGGTTATGGATTTTGCCTCTTTTTTGTCCATTTCTTAATGCAGTGCTTGGCACATAGTGGGTATTTAATAAATGCTTGTTGACTGCCCAACTAATGGACATAACCTTAGTTTCCAGTTCTTTGCTCCAGCAGGAAGTGCTGCAATAAATACTTTTATACTTGAGGCTTTGTTTACAATTTTGACTGTTTATTGCATATTTTATGTCGTTATATCCTGTTGTACTTTTTCTTCTCTTTGTCCCTGGTGGTGGTGAAAGAGATTGAAGTACTGTTTCTAGTCTATTCTTCCTCTTTTTTCCTCCTCATTCAGATTGCATTACTTTTTCTTGCTCTTTTTTTTTTGTTTTAAAATGCCCCCTTTTACATTCTACGTGGAATTTGAAGAAGTTTTTTTCCCCATTTCTACTGTATTCTGCATTCCCTTCCATGCCACCATCTTTTTTTAAAGCTGTCTGTGGATTCTTTTGATTAACATTTTGTTTTCTATGTTTAGAACTTCTGGGCAGTTTTCTTGTATTATTTCTTCCTTTGTAGTGTTGAGGTTTTTTGACTTGTTTTGTTCATCTGGGAGATCTATAATCCTCAGATTGCCTCTCTCTCTGCCACCTGTTTTTGAGATGAAAGTTTTTGCTTATGTAGAGACGTTTTCTTTTAATGCTGTTGTTGCTATTTTGCTTCTTTTCTTTCAGATTGTTCTTCACTTTTATGTATTTGCATATCCAATCAGTTAGTCTCTCTTTTGTTTCTTTGGTGAAGCTTACCATGGAGTCAAGTTTTTGTGTTCTGCCAATTATTTCTTCTCTGCAGGCTGTAAGTTTAGCTTTCACAATTCTTGTTTCTCTTTGAAGCCATTTAGGGAATATTCTGCTATAGTTCTGTCCTGTCTTTGGAATTTTCAAGGTCCTCTGCCTTTTCAGGTGTTAATTCATTTTCTTTTGCACTGCAAAATATTAGCTGATCTAGAAGCTATAACCCTGTCCTTAGTATCTTCCCTGTTGGTTAATCTGTTTATGTTCAAGGCCTTTAGCTGAGCTTATTTCTGAGATGTTAATTTCACTCTCCCAAAAAAATGGTGTAGGGCAGAGCCAAGATGGCAGAGTAAAGCCAGGGACTTACCTGAGTTCCACCCCAAACCCCTCCCCTTTAAATAGTGACTCTAAACAAATTCTAGAACAGCAGAACCCACACAGAGATGTAGTGAAACAATTTTTTAGCCCAAGGCAGCTTAGAAGGTCAGTAGGAAAAGTCCTTTGCACCAGGGTGAGAGAGGAGTGCAGTCTAGCTTGGGTTCCACCAGTGCAGACTAGGCCTCAGCAAACCAGGTGCAGACCTCTGGGACAACTGAATCAGTGTCAACAATGGCAGTTTCAGTTTGCAGACCTCTCAGTCCATAAATGATAAGGGGATTGGACAGTGGATCAGAAGAAGATTTACAGGGTCCCTTTGCTGGCACCAGGGACAAGACTCTTTTACCTTGCCTATATGTGGATTTGGGTTGCACTGTTGGGTGTTAGTCCAGTCCTTATGACTGTGGGAAGCAGGTACCTTGGTCACAGTTCCAAGGTGGAAAAGAGTGCTTGTGCAAAACTGCTTCTAGGTCTGTATCACAAAGAGATCATAAAAATGGGAAAAGGATCCACAGGTATAAAAATATTTATAGCAGTTCTTTTTGTGGTAGCAACAAATCAAAAATTTAGGGGATGCCCATCAATTGGGGAATGGCTGAACAAGTTGTGGTATAGGAATGTTATGGAATACTATTGTGCCATAAGACATGATGAGCAGGCAGACTTCAGAAAAACCTGAAAAGTCTTACATGAACTGAGAGCAGAACTAGGAGAACATTATACACAGTTAACAGCAACATTATTCCATGACCAACTTTGATAGATTTAGCTCTTTTGAGCAATGCAGTAATTTAAGACAGCTCCAAAAGACTAAAGATGGAAAATGGTATCCACACCCAGTGAAAGAACCATGATGTCTGAATGCAGATTGAACCATTATCTTTTCTCTATTATTTTCTTTCTTCTGGTTTTCCCCTTTTGTTTTGATTCTTTTTTACAACATGAATAATGTGGAAATATGTTTAATATGAATGTATATGTATAGCCTATATCAGATTACATGCCATCTTGAGGGAAGTAGAGGGAGGGAGAAAAAATCTAGAACTCAAAATCTTATAAAAGTGAATGCTGAAAACTAAAAATAAAGAAAAGAGTGCCTGTGGTTGACTCAGTTCTCTATATATTTTAGAAATGAGGCCTTTATCACAGACACTAATTACAAAATTTTTTTCCCAGTTTTCTGCTTCCCTCCTAATCTTGGTTGCATTGGATTTGTTTGTGCAAAAACGTTTCAATTTTATGTAATCAAAATTATCCATTTTCTATTTCATAATGTTCTCTATCTCTTGTTTGGTCAAAAATTTTTCCATTCTTCATAAGTTTGACAAATACACTATTCCTTGCTCCCCTAATTTGTTTATAGTATCAATATTTATACTTAGATCATGTATCCATTTGGACTTTATTCTTGTGTATGGTGTCAGGCATTGGTCTATGCCCAGTTCCTGCCACACTGTTATCCAGTTTTTCCAGCAATTTTTGTCAAGCAATGAGTTCTTATCCCAGAAGCTGGGGTCCTTGGGTTTATCAAACAGTAGATTTTTATATTCTTTGACTACTGTGTCTTGAGTACCTAACCTGTTCCACTGGTCTGCCCTTCTGTTTCTTAGCCAGTACCAAGTGGTTTTGATAATTGCTACTTTATAATACAATTTGAGACTTGGTAGGGCTAGGCCACCTTTCCTAGCATTTTTTTTTCATTCGTTCCCTTGCTATTCTGGACCTTTTAGAAGAACTTCTTAAAAAATAGAACTGGCCAAATGGAAAAGAAAGTATAAAAGCTCAGGGAAGAAAAGAATTCTTTTAAAGAATTGGGCAAGTGGAATCTAATGACTCTATGAGACATCAAGAAACAAATAAAATCAAAAGAATAAAAAAATAGAAGAAAATGTGAAATATCTCTTTGGAAAAACAAGTAACCTGGAAAAATGATTCAGGAGAGATAATTTAAGAATTATTGCACTCTCTGAAAGCCATAACTAAAAAACAGATCCTAGACATCATCTTTAAAGAAATTACCAAGGAAACTGCCCTAGGGTTACCCTCTAACCCAGAGGGTAAAATAGAAATCGAAAGAATCCCCAATCACCTCCTGAGAGAGATACCAAAATAAAAATTCCCAGGAATATTATAATCAAATTTCAGATCTTCCAGATCAAAGAGAAAGTACTACAAACAGCCAAAAAGAAACACATAAAGTATTGTAGAGCTACAGTTAGCATAACACAAGATGTAGCAGTTTCTTTATTAAAGGATTGGAGGACTTGGACTCTGATATTCTGGAAGACAGAAGAGCCAAGATTACAACAGAGTCACCTACCCAGCAAAACTGAGCATAGTCCTTCAAGAAAAAAAGGGATATTCAGTGAACTAGAGGACTTTCAAGTATTCTTAATGAAAAAGACTGGAGTTGAATAGAAAATTTGTCTTTTAAATATGTGATGCAAAAGAAGCATAAAAAGGTAAAGAGGAAAGAGGGATTTGATAAGGTTAAACTTGGCATTCTTACATGGGAAAATGATATTTATAACTTCTAAAACTGTCTCATTATTAGGGCAGTTAGAAGGAGTATGCATAGGCAGAAAATAGAAGTGTGAGTTGAATGTGATAGTATACTTACCTAAAAAAATAAAATTCAGGGATGAGAAAGAAGAATGCACTGGGAGAAGGGGAAAGGGAGAGATAGAATGGGATAAATTATCTGACATAAATGATGACTGAGGGAAATTTTACAGTGGAGGGGAAAATGGAGAGGGGATCACATGAACTCTTTCATCAGAACTGGCTCAGGGAGGGAATAATACACACATTCAGTTGGGTGTAGAAATCTATCCTACCATACAGGAAAGTAGGATATGAAAGGGATAAGAGAAGGGAGGGCAGTTTGGGGAGAGGAGTATAATTCAGAACCAAAATTCTTTTATGAATGGACAGGGTAAAAGAAGAGATAGTAGAATAAACATGGGGAAAATAGAATAGAGAGAAATACAAGTTGGTAATCATTACTGTCAAAAAATTTTTCTACAGGGAGTTCCTCTGATAAAGATTTTATTTCTAAACATATAGAAATCAGAATTATTTGTAGAAGTAAGAGCCATTCCTCAGTTGACAGATAGTCAAAGGATATGCAAGCAGTTTTCAACCAGAGGAATCAAAGTTATCTATGATCATTTAAAAAAATGCTCTAAATTACTATTGATGAGAGAAATGCAAATTAAGACAGCTCTGAGCTACTACCTCACACCTGTCAGACTGGCTAATATGACAGAAAAGGAAAATAACAAGCGTTGGAAGGGATATAGGAAAGCTAAAACACTAATGTTCTATTGGTGAAGTTGTTTACTGATCCAACCATTCTGTAGAGCAATTTGGAACTATCCTCAAAGGGCTAGAAAACTGTGCATACCCTTTGGCCATGCAATATCACTACTAGGTCTATAACCCAAAGAGTTAAAAAACAAAAAGGAAAAGACCTATGTGTACAAATTTGTTTATAGCAGCTCTTTTAGTAGTGGCAAAGAATTGGAAATTGAAGGGATGTCTGTCACTTGGGGAATGTCTCAACAAATTGTATATGATTGTGATGAAATCCTATTGTGTTTTAAGAAATGATGAATTACGCTCTTAGACTTACAGGAACTGAGGCAAAATGAAATGAGCAGAACCAGGAGATGTGCACAGTAACAGCAATATTATATGATGATCTGTCTACTATGAATAACTTAGCTATGCTCAACAATACAGTGATCAAGACAGTTCTGTAGGATTTATGATGAAAGTTGCTGTCCTTCAGAGAAAGAACTGGTAGAACCTGACTACAGTTTTCTTTACTTTAAAAAAATTTTTCTTGGGTTCTTTTATTTTGTTTGTGATTTTCTTTCATGGAATGACTTGCATGACTACACGTGTAGCCTATTCAAATTGCTTGCCTTATTAATAAGAGAGGGAGGGAGGGAGGGAGGGAATTTCAGATTCAAAATATGGAAAAAGAATGTTGAAATTGTTTTTTTACATATAATTGATAAAAAGCAAAATGTTAATTTCAGAATCTCTCCCCTCCTCCCCCATTCCCCTGTTGCTTACTTTTTGGGTTTTTCTCCTTGGGGCTGGGGGTGGGGGTTGTTTTTCCAGGGTTTGGGACTCAAAGTTCTCTCAGTCTCCTTTCACTTGGGGAAATTCACTTTTTACTGACTTTAGTCTCTGACCCACGTGACTTCTGGAGAGGACAGAACTGGTCCCAAATGGATGTCAGTCCCTTTTCCTAAAGTTTTAAATACTATTCACATGCTGGCATCCTGCCCCAGTTCCCTCTGTTCTATAGTTCTCAGGCTGACCTCATAGCCACAAGAAGCTTCTGACTTTAGGATTTTTTGTTGGGCCAGGGTGAGAAGTGGGGAACAGAGCTGAGTCCTGTTGCCAACTCACAGGTCAGATTGTGCAGCTCTTCCAAAATGTGGTGACCAGTGAGGAGGGAGTACTGTCAGGGATTGGCCTCTGCTATTATTTCATTGGCTTTATGGTTAGACTATGGAAATAGCTGCAATTGCTTTATCTCTTGTGTACAATTCCTATTTGAGGGAGGTTTTTGAGGGTGAGACCATTAGATAAAGAATAGACAAATCCTTTGTCATCCTTCCTGTCTGTTTTCTTGTTAAGTTCAATGAATGAAGACACCAAAATGTGTGTGTGTTTGTGTGTGTGTGTATGTAACTTGGTTTAGATAAAAATGAGGTTCCTGTCTTGCCCACTACCCCCCACCTTCTTCCATATTTGCCTACTCTTCTTGTTCTCTAACCTAATTATGAAAAAATAATAAATTACGCTCCAGTTTTCTTCATTTCCTCCCTCTGGTATTATTGTTCCTTGGTTTTTCTCATGTCCATTGTAACAAAACCAAACCGCCTGGGGCCCTTTCTATGTAATTCAATTCTCTTTGTAAACCTTGAAGACATTAGGATTCTGAAGAGATATTAATCTTTTCCCCTCTATTTAGAATGTCAGTACTTCATCAGCATTGATGGTGCCACTTCCAATTCTCAAATTTATTTTACCTTATATTTTTTTTGATGTACATGTTTTCATTTCAGTATTTTTATTCATCTCTTGTATTTTAATTGTGCATAGAAAGATACACAATGCTTTTATTAAGTGTTTTCTGTATCCCAAGCACTGTGCTAAGGGCTGGTGTGCAAACAGAAGCAAAGAAACTACCCTGTCCTCAAGAAATTTAAATTCTTATTGGGAAGACAACACAAAAACCAGAGCTGAAAATTTGGGATTGGAAATACACATTTACATAGATGAAATAGTTGGAATATATTAGAGGTTTGGGCCTTGGCAATATGATGCAAAGCTTACTCATTAGAGCTGAGGGAGTCCTAGTTATGGATGGAGGAGGTGAAGATAAAGATATGAGTAGCACATGTGTTGGTAAATGTTTGAAAGTGTTCTATTCTTGAAATTGTCCACTTTTTCCCTTTTTTATTATTATACTAAATCTTGAAGGGTAAGGTATTTTTTGATATTAATGTCCTATACGTTGCACTTTGAAATATCTCGTTCCAAGAAAGTATCTCCTCTGTAGTAGTTGTTGCCAGTTCTTGTGTTATACTGACTTTGGCTCCTTAGTACTTGAATTCTTTCTTGCTGATATGTAGACTCTTTTCTTTGAACTAGAAGTTCTGGATTTTGGCTGTAATATTTCTAGGAATTTTCATTTTGAATTTTCTTTTAGGAGATGATTCTATTTTCATTTTGAATTCTGGTTTTAATAAGCCTGGGCTGTTTTCATTTATGATTTTTTTGAAATATGGTATGTACCCCCTTTCCTCTTTTGATCATATTTGTCAGGCAGCTTGATTCTGATACTCAAATTCTCCTTCCTTGACTTCTTTCTATCTTACTTTTTAGTAATTGTTACTTAACATTTTTCTTCCTTTTTTCTTTTCTTTTTTTTTTTTTTTGGTCTTTCAATTTTGGGATTTTGTTCTAATTTTTTTTTCTTGTTGGATGGAGTCGTTAAGTTTTGGTCTATTTTAATCTTATATTAAGGAATTCAGTTTAAATATCAGCCAATTTTATATATACATATGCTCCCTTTCCCATCTAATAGCTGCACACACACACACACACGCACACACACACGCGCGTTATGGTCTTTTTTTCTTTCCCTTCTTTCTCTCTCTCATTTCTTTTTCTCCCCTCATTTCATGAGTTCTGGGGCTGAAAAAAAGATTACTCTCCTTGGAGTGATGAACCTCTCTAAATCCAGGTTATTCTTTGATTACGCATGCTGCCTTGTCATCAGCTTTATAATTTGAAGACTTTGAAGTTTGTTAGAATGTGACAGTGTATAACAACAAGGACCCTGGCATACACAGGAGGGCTTGTGGTACTGGTTCTTGGACCTGCTTTTCTAAAAGTAAAGCAACTTTTGAGGGGTCAACAATCTACTTTAATCAAGCACATGTATCATTCACTTAGTTCAGGGGAAAAATCAGCACCCTGAACTTAAGAGAAAATACAGAGAAATAAAGACCAACATATAGGGCTTCCAACTATAAGAAATACATACATAGTTACCAGAGAGAGGAGCACCACCATCTGGATTTTCAAGGCAGGGGGAAGAGGTTCTTCCTGGCTACCCAAAGAAATGTTTCCAGTGAGTAAGCCCCAAAATAAAATCTCATCTCACAGTATTTATATACTTTTCAGAGCTGGAGGGCAGGACCCTCTAACCACAGAGCCTCAATAGAAATTAACAAAAGATATTGAGTTCTGTTAATGGGCAGGGAAGATCTTTAATTCTTCCCCACCCACCATTAACCTTAAATTATCATTACACCTGGTGTGTGATGACAGGCTCCTTCTCAGGTGCTTCTCAGAACTTGGAATTTACTTTAGTGCTGTGATATGATACTGGGTGAAGACTTGAGTGGAGAATTATTTTGAATTTTTAAAATCATTCAGATATTTTATTAAAAAGTTATGGTATTACTTTTAAAATAACTTGTAAAGAACTACATCTTTACCAGTATTTTCTCTTTTACTTCATTCCATTTTATTAGTTGCTTTCTTGTCGGTAGAGATACAGATCTGTCTTTAATAACATTTCCTGGGGGGAAAGTCTTGCCTGAAGAAGTTTTTGAATTATTTTATTTCCTTGTAGATTTTATTTCTTTTTCTGATCTTTCTTATCATGTCCCACAGTATTACTTGACTTATGCTCTTGCCAAGACAGAATCACCAAATTTGAGCATTGGAAGAAGTCTCAGCAACAATCTAGCATACCTATTCTCAAGAAGAATCGCTGCCGTAGCATGCCTGACAGATGGACATCCAGTGTCTCTACCCGAAGACCTCCAAGGAGTGTGAACTCATTATTTCTTGAAGAAGCCCTTTTTAGTTTTTACAGTTCTCACTTTTATGAAGTTTTTCCTGTCATCCAGCCTAAATTAATCTCTTTGCAACTTTCATCTATGATTCCTAGTTTTTGTCTTCACTGGGGACATTATAACTGACTTTCAAGCATCTGAATGACTCTCATGTACAGGAGAGTTTAAATTTGTTTTGATGGCTTCAGTCTTCTCTTTTCCAAGCCAAACATGACCAATTCCTTCAATGATCATCACATATCATGGACTTAAAGCCCATCAGCATTAATGGTTGCTTTCCTCTGGACACTCTGTAGCTTATCTCAGTCTTTCTTAAATATTAGATATCTAGAACTGAGCATAGTACTCCAGAAAAGATCTGAATGGAGCAAGGTACAGTGTGACCTCTCTGTTCCTAGAACTGTGTCCTTTTTAATGCATTAGCAATAGATTGAACTGTCATACCACACGGCTGACTTGCTGGTCTTAGTATGCTAAAATACCCAGACATTTTCCAGAAAAATTGTAGTCTAACCTTGCCTTCCCATCTTGTATTTATGAGGTTATCTTTTATACCCAAGTACACACTTTGCTTCTTTCCCTATTGAATGTCATGATGTCCATCCCAATGCTCCAAGATCCTTTCAGATCTTGACTCTGTTACTTAATGTATTATCTTTCCCTCTGAACTTAATATTATCTACAAATTTGCTGAGCCATACCATCTATGCTTTTTGTTTCAAGGAACTGGTAAAAATGTTAAACAGCACAGATCTCTGGAATACTCTACTGGAGATTTCTTGGCATGCTGAACTGTTTGAGGATGGCCATCCAGTCAATCATCTTCTTCTCCTCCTCCCCCTCCTCCCTTTCCTCCTTCCCCTTCTCTCCCTCTTCCTCCTTCCTTCTTTCTTCTCCTTCTTTGTTTTTAAACTCTATTTAAAAATTTTTGAATTTAGAACCGAAAGGTACATTTCTATATTCATGTTAAGACATAAAAAAGAGGATTGTATAAGAAATCCCGAATCTCTATTTCATACTACTTGTTTTAAAAGTATGTAACAAATTACTCATTACTTTCAAAACTGCCCTACTTTTTTGTGCTTTGTTCTGAACTTGCTTTTGTTGTTTTCTGTGCACTTAAGGAAATGCCCTCTTTTTTTTTTTTATATTGGTATTGGCAAATTCCAATTAAAAATGAAATTTAATTAAGAAAACCTTTGTAATAAGTATAATTAAACAAAATGCATCCTTGTCCAAAATGATCATGTCCAAAAATGTGTGAATTTTTCTGCCCCTTGAGTTCTTCACCTATCAGGAGGTAACAGTATGTTTCATCATATTTCTTCTATAGACATGGTTGATCACCATTGATCAGAGTTCTTTTCAAAGTGGTGTTTCTTTAGGTTGTTGTTACTCTTTTATAAATTTCTTTCCTGGTTCCATTTACTTCACTTTACATTAGTTAATACTACCCAGGATTCTCTGAAATTCTCTTGTCATTTCTTATGAACCAATAATATTCTGTTACATTTATACAATACAAATTTTTCAGCAGTTTCCCAGTTGATGGTTGCCTCTTTCTATTCTAGTTCTTTTCTTTTCCTTTCCTTTTATCACTCTTTGTATCAGAAAATTGGTTTTACTTGCTACTGTTCCCTCCTTGGAATCCTCCCTATTCTTCAGTTTCCCTCTGTCTTTTTTTTTTTTTTTTTAGGCTTTCTGAATTTATATTAAATTTTGATCCTAGGCAGTAGTTTCTTTTGTTAATTGATTTCTCCAGCTTTAGTTTCTGAATCGCGAGTTTTGCGCCAAAGACAAGCTTCAAACCCTCTTCTGCTACTTGAGGTTGGGTAACTGGTCCTCTTTTGTCTTTCCTTAGATCATCTGGGTTCATGTGCTGACCTCCTTTTTCTAGTATTATATTTCCTGTATCTTTGAGATTCAGAGTGCTGGATCTTTGGAACTCTCTTTTTTTGTCCCTCAGGAAAGGGATGTTCTGGAGTATCCTGAAATGACATTGGTCATTGATAACTGTTGTTCCTGAGGGTTCAGGGATCCCCTCTATGAGTCTATAACCACAGGGAAAGAGACCCTGTAGGGTATATCTGTTCATGGTGCTTCTTTAGTCATACTAGGAGGCTTGTGGGTTTATCTGCCTGTTCTGACTTTTTGGCTTTGTTGGTAGATCCCTCTTCCATTGTCATGGATTGCTGCCTGACTTTTTGTGAAGTTTTCAGATGAAAGAAGTCATTTCTAATAGTTTTTCATTGAATTTCCTTATTATTTGATCTGATAGGAATTTCAGTGTTTGGTTGGAATACTAGATGTTGATGGAGCTGGGCATTCTCAACCTGTTCTTGGAGTCTTTTTGTTCTGAATCCATATGATTATGCTATCACTCAACCCATATCTCTCCATCTCTACAGGAAGAGAATAGTGTTTTATCATAAGCTTCCCCAAATCTCAGTAAACATTATCTACAATAGTCTCATCTGATAATTTAGTAATCAGAAAAGGGAAATCATATTATTTTGTCTTCTTTCTGAATATACTGCTTTTTGTATTCATTACTTCCTTTCTAGAAGTTTGTCAACTTTATTTTTAGTGATCTGATCTAGAATTTCCACAAAAATTGAAGTTGACCGTACTAGTTCATAGGTTGTAGACTTTTTTTCCTTTTTTGAAAAATGATAATTTCTCCTTTTCATATTTTGTGCTTCTGTCATTTTCTGCCTTCATTCAGGAATCATTGATAGTTGCTCAACAATCACGTTTTCGAGTTCTTTCAGTACTAGGTAAGGTGATTTGCATTCTTACTATAGTCTTACCTTAAATGTCAACCCCATCAGTCATTGATATGTCTGTCGTTTCCAATGTAAAGGCCTTTTTCCTTTTGCAGAGAAAACACAAACAATAACTGATCAGTTTGCCTTCTCTCTTCTTTGCCAGCTATTCCATTTCCAAATTGATTTTTCTCTTCAGTGGCCAACAGTGAATAAAAGAAAAATAAATAAACCTCCCAAAACATTTATTAAATACTTATTGTAGGAAGGTAGTGTGCTATTGGCTGGAGATACACAGAGAAAAAGCAGATGATTACTCTTTTCAAGGGGCTTCATCCCTTCTTGTGGAAGTCTGTATATAAAAAGAGTTTAATCACATTGCAATGGAAAGCCCTCACATTCTAAGTGTGGGGTTGTGGGAGGTTACGAGTGGTTAGAACCTGGTATGTTTAGAGTATATCAGCTAATTGGATGACTATGCCCTGTGGACTAGTAAAGATTTGGTGTATTCACTGGATCCTATGGAAGGGCAGGTGGTCTAACTTGGTGGGTCTCAGTCCCACTCCACAGCTTCTTGTTGGTAACTCTAGTTTCTTATCCAAGTGTTCTGAGCAGCCACATGCCCCCACTTGCCCACTTTACCCTAAGGTCTGTGAAATTTTTATGAAAATATTTTGATAACTGTATTTCAATATAAATGTTTTGCTGTGTAATTTTCTGTATTTTATACATTTAAAAACAGTATTCTTAGAACGGGTCCCTAACTATGACCAGGATACCTAAGGGGGATCCATGATTACAGAAACAGTTAAGAACTTCTGCCTTATTGGGTCTAGATAGCTTGCATATACAGAATGGAAAAATGAAGGCAGTGGTAAAAGGTCCCCTGCCATGCTTAATGTTCTTACTTTGCTGGTCAGGATCAGGTCTTACTCAATTGGTGGTTTGTGAGGGAAGGGCAAAGGGAAGACAAGGGAGTACTCTCTGTTTCTTCCATGGTCTTTAATCTCTTCTCTAAGACTACATAATTATTTGCATTACCTTTTAGGTTTCTTCTGGTAATGTCATCTGTGCCCAAGTGAAACACTGGTGTATCTTAGGATATTCTCTGTCACAGCATGGATATATTGTTGGAGAAGAAAACAGTTTTCACTTTTGTTGTCTGGTGGACAAATCATTACCCCTTTTTGTCCTCTGCTCCTTACTAGCTCATGTGCTACAGGATTTCATTCTTTGAAGGACAGGCAGCTTCTCTTCTGGAGTGATTTATGATATGAAAGAGAGACTAACATAATGCTCTCAGGTTTTGGACCAGAGTGACTAGAAGGATGGTGGTACCTTTCAATAGAACTTGGGAATTTTGAGAAGGCAGACTTTGGGATTGTATATTGAGTTCAGTTTTGCACATACAGAGTTTAGATGTCTCTGGGACTTTCAGTTTCAGATGACCAATAGGCAATAGGTAATCTGGGGCTGAAGCTCAAGGGAGAAACCAGGGCTGTATTTATGTAACAATAATAATAACTAGTATTCACATAGTGTTTTAAGGTTTGCAAATGCTTTATAAGATATTATTTCCTTTGATTCTCATAACAACTCTGCGAGATAGGTGCTGTTGTTACCACCATTTTACAAATGAGAAAGCAGAAACTGAAAGAGATTAAATGAATTTCCCATGGTCATGACTAGTAAAGTTTGAGGTCGGATTTGAACTCAAGTTTTCTTGACTCTAGTGTTACTGGATCACTTAGCTGTTCAGAACTGTGGGTCATCTCTATCAGGGTAGTTAAGAGAGAAGAGAAATGGCTTAGATAAGATCTTTGGGGAACACCCACAATTAGGGGCTGTGATTTAGTCAGCAAAGGAGGCTGAGAAGGAGTAGTCTAGTGGATAGGAGAGAGTATTGTTAAGAAAAAAGAGGTGAGAATATGCAGGAATTTGTTGTTATTCATTTGTTTCATCATGTCCAACTTTTCATGACCTCATTTGGGGTTTTTTTTTTTGACAGATACTGGAGTAGTTTACCATTTCCTTCTCTAGCTCATTTTACAGATGAGAAATTGAAACAAACAGGGCTAAAGTCACACAGCTAGTGTCAGAGGCTGGATTTGAACTCATGAAGCTGAATCTTTCTGATTCTAGGCAAAATACTATACACCATGCCAGCTGCCCTAGCCACAAAGAGGAGACCATAGCTATCAGTAACTACCCTTCATGACCACATTTGGGGTTTTCTTGGCCAAAGATGCTGGAGTGGTTTGCTGTATTCTTCTCCAGTTCATTTTACAGATGAGAAACTGAGGCAGGCAGGGTTAAATGACTTGCCCAGGGTCACACAACTTGAAAGTGTCCAAGTTTGGATTTGAACTCATAAAATGAGTCTTCTGATTCTAAGCCCAGTGTTCTATCTACTGCACCATGCAGGAGGAAAGGGCAGCTAACTATGCTAGTTGTAGCATATAGGTTTGTTATGATGAAGACAGAAAAGACCATCAGATCTGGCAGCTAAGTAACTTTGAGGAGACCAGTTTCAGTTGAGCCATGAGGTTGAAAACCAGATTATAAAGGACCAAGGAAGAAGAGGAAAGGAGGCAATAGAAGCAGACAGAGTTGACAGGTTTTATTTGGTTTAGAAAGAGAGGAGAGATACTTAGTACAATAACTTAAGAGGATGTTAAGGACTAGTGATTGTTTTTTAAAAATGAGGGAGACTTGGACATGTTTTGAAGGGAGCAGGAAAGGAATCATTACATAACAGAGGTAATCTACCTTTATTTTTGTGGTATTGCCATGTTTTTCCCATATGTGTCTAATTACAGTGGACAACTGGAATCTTAACTTTTTTTGCAAGGTTTTAATTTAGTTTAATTCCACAAAACTTGAGTAATCATTGTTTCCTTGAGATTAAGGGTTAGTAATTTAATTCTTACAATGCAGTTTGCAAGTTTCTCAAGCACTTGTAGAAGTTCTTAGAATTAATGGCGCTGGATCATAGCAGACATTTTGTATATTCTTATATTTGCTATAGTAGCAATTTTTTAAGTTTTAAAATTGCAGGAACAAATAGACTAATGTGAGGGAATTGGAATAGGAAGTAATTTTTCACTTGAATAATGAACATATTATTTAGTCAAATAGTGCTGTTGAAATCTTAGTCTTTCATCAAATACTACTAATCCCATTAACAGAACTGTGTAGTACACACTGTTAGCCATTCTTATTTATTGGTAGTACATATTTATACCTAAATTAGGTTTTTCATAGACCATTTATCTGTAACATTTTGTTACATGAACTTTTTTGTCTACATCACTGTTCAACATTTTTCAGTCTTTATGAAACCATCAAACTTTAAGATACATTTCTATATGTGCTTTCTCTTCATCTTTTCCTAGTTGAAATATTTGTTAGTTTTATTTTTTTCTCCTCATAAGCTTCATGCTGATTTTATAACCATATTAAACATGGCATTACACATGGTTCTCTTTTTACCTTACCATAATTTCCACCCTTTTTTTATCTTCAGGTCAAAAACTGGTGTAAGTGGTGTAAGAGAGAAGGAAACCCAGGAAATCCCAAGGATATATTCCCCATTTATGTCAAAGCATTCTGATATCCTGATTAAGAAATTATCGTCTATGGCATTTTTCAATCATATAACCCTCTCCTGATGAATTCATACGTATTCTATATTAGTTTAATTTTGAACTCAGTATATTAAACTATGTGGTTTAATCTGACAGTTCTCCAGTAAACCCAATTCCATGATGTGGAGGTGATCCCTGTTATTTCAGAGGATGAGCTGTGTGTGTCAGGTCCCTTGAGTTTGTGTCTTTTGTTTGACTGTATTTTTTTCCAGGGATACCCTAGCAGCTTAACTTTGCAAAGTATTATCTCCAGAATGTTCACCAGATCATCATTTCTAGTCAGATGACTCAAAAAGGACCATAGATGGCATAACAAGAGTTTGACTTCTGCTTTCTTTGAGAGGATGTCCATCCTGCTAAAATTGAAGACTTCTAGAAGTTATGAATTCACTTTATCAACCAAGTTTTTACCCTTCAAATTAGAATAGAATTGGGACTAGGGGAGATGTAACTTCAGTTTGTTCTCTTATATCTTAGATTATATTTATTTTCCTTGTAGTGGTTTTAGGAAAACAGGCATATTGATGCATTGTTGATGGGCATGTGAGTAGGTAAAACCATTTTCAAAAACAATTTGGAATTATGCACAAATAACTAAACTTTATGTGGTTTTTGACCCAGCTGTACAATTGACTGGCCTATATCCAAAAGAGATGAATGAAATGGGAAAAAATCCTACCAATACTCTCATTTTTGTGGTGGCAACAAGCTGTAAACTAAAAGGACCCTGTCAGTTAAGGAATGTCTAAATAAATTAAGGTATATGAATTTGATGGAATACTATTATACTGTAAGAGGTGCTGAATGAAGTAGTTAGACTCGGAAGAATAACCTATACCACATCATGAATATTATAAAAACAGATAATTTTGAAGACTTTTTTAACTGATGAGGTATGAAATGAGCAGAATCAGGAGAAAAATGAATACAATAAAAACATTAGAAAGACAACTTAGAATGTTCTAAAAGGACTGATAAAAACATACTTTTTGAAGAGAAGTGATAGATTTAGGTTACAAAATGAGACATACATATATATTTGTAAACAGCTATGATGGAATTTGTTTTGCTTGACTATGCATGTTTGTTATAAGGAATTTTTCTTTTTTTCCCTTTCCCCCCACTCTCCCAAGTAGGATGGAAGGTGGGAGGGGTTAAAATAATTTTTTATTAATTTAAAATAAAAATAGAATTGTCAGGGTTACCATGTATGTGAAATGTTGCCTATTTTTTCAGATGAAGTCATTGTACTACTAGTTTTTTACTTAATTGGTTTGGTGGTTGGTTGTTGTCCTTCATTTTTGAAGAGGACCAAAATGACATCACCATGATAAAGTGAAATTTGAGTGTGTCAGCTTGTGGCTGATCAGACCAATATGAGCTCGGAATGCTCTACCACAGGTTGGGCAGGTAGTCTGTATGAATTTTTGGGGGTGGATACTCCCAATTTGCGCATGCTACATTTCCTTTGTACTGTCTCAGTTCTGCTTTGCTCATAGAGCACAGGACCCTTCCTGATGTGGGCATGCCATGCTGAGTGGTCCTGTGTCAGTATCTCCCATGTTGCGCTGTCAAATCCAAAGTTCTTGAGAGAGACCTTGAGAGTGTCCATTTATCACTTGTTCTGATCACCGTGTGATCACCTGCCCCATGTGAGTTCTCCATGAAATAGTCCTTTTGGCAAGCATACATTTTGCATTAGAACAACGTGGCCAGCCCCTCGGAGTTATGCTCTCTGAACCATAGTTTGAATTCTTGGCAGTTCAGCTAGAGCAAGGACTTCAGTGTCTGGTACCTTATCCTGCCAGGTGATCCTCAGAATCTTTCTAAGACAGTTCAAATGGAAGTGATTCAGTTTCCTGGCATGGTGCTCGTAGACTGTCCATGTTTCACAGCCATACAACAATGAGATCAGCTCAATGGCTCTGTAGACCTTCAGTTTAACTCTATTAGTGACTGTTAGGCATGAGAGCATTGTCCACTATCCAAATCCCGGGCAAACATGCCATCATGAAATTGACTTCCAGGCAGCCAAATTTTTGACATAATTTTCCATAAGCCCTCATGATAGACAGGGTCAAAGGCCTTGGGCAGATCTACAAATGTCATGTACCAGATGTCTGTTATACTCCTGGCATTTCTCCTGGAGTTGTTGGGCAGCAAACACCATATAGACTGTTTCTTGGCCCTTTCTGAAGCCATACTCGCTCTCAGGTATATGACCATCTTCCAAGTGAAGGATCAGCCTATTAAGGAGGACTCTAGCAAGAATTTTGCCAGCAGTGACTAAGAAAGAGAGCCTCTCATGATTGTCACAGGACAATCTATTCCCTTTACCTTTATAGAGATGGACAGTGGAGGCATCCTTGAACTCCTGGGGGATAACTTTTGCTTGCCAAATAACCTGAAATATTTCAGTCAGCTTTTGTATGAGCAATGGTCACCCTACCTCTTAAATCTCAGCTGGAATAGAATCAGCACTAGGAGCTTTGCCACATGAAAGAAGCCTAAAGGCCCTCAAAAACCTCTTCTTCAGTCGGAAGTTCAGCTGAGGAGGGATTGAGTTTAACTTGAGGTAAATGGTCAGTGGTCATTGATTGATGATGGTCTGTTGAGAACACTATGGAAGCGTACAGCCCATCTCTCTAGGATCATGTCCTTATCACCACTCAGTGTGGTTCCATAAGCACTGAGTAGTTGTGATGCATCACCTAGTCAGCAAGCTGGAATGCCTGCCAAAAGGAGTGAATGACAGACTCATGACAATGCAATTGCCACTCACTGGAAAATGCCATGCTATCATCGTCAGTACCTATGCTCCCATCATAACAAATCCTGATGAGGCAAAAGAAAAATGTTTTGAACTCCTGGAGGCCATTATCATCAATGTGCCAAAAGAAGATAAGCTCATAATTCTCGGCAACTTTAATGCTAGAGTAGGCTCAGACTACCAGACTTGGCAGGGAGTCCTAGGGAAGAATGGAGTTGGAAACAGCAACAGCAGTGGTCATTTATTGCTGAAGACTTGTGCATTGCATGACTTTGTTATCACCAATACTGTTTTCTGTTTACCTAAACACGATGAAACTTCATGGATGCACTTTTACACTGAACATTGGCATGTAACAGACTACGTGATTGTAAGGAGAAGAGACAGACAAGATGTGAGAGTGATGAAGGCAAAGTGTGGTGCAGAGTGCTGGACTAATCATAAACTTACCCTTTCTAAGCTAAATATTCGCATTCATCAAAAGTGCTGCCCCCAAGGCAAAATGACTACCAGAAGAGTTAATGTCAACAAATTAGAGTACTTCTCTGAGTGTGAACAGTTTGCTGCTAACTTGGAGGAAAATTGAGCCAACACATAGTTGGCAACAGTGAAGCAGAAAAGGAGTGGGCAGTTTTCAGAGATTTGGTGTAGAGCACTGCATTTGCTCATCTAGATCAGAACGCTTGTAGACACCAAGACTGGTTTGATGGAAATGATAGGGAAATTGTGAGAAGCTGGTAAACGAAAAACGAGAAGTCTACGGGATATACCAGCAGGATAGTTCATCCACCTCTAAGAAAGCAGCATTTAATTCCATCAAAAGCAAAGTACAAGCAAAGCTTAGAGAGATGCAGGATTCCTGGCTCAGTAAGAAGGCAGATGAAATTCAGTTTTATGCTGATAGTAACAATCCAAAGTGCTTTTATGATTCCCTGAGAGCAATTGGTTTACTTTGTTATAGGACACCTCAAGGAAAGGTATTAATCTTATGTTTTTAATGTAAAAACCGAACACATCAGTTAATATATATATATATTTATGTATATATTTGAAGGTTTGAGTTTGTGTGAAGATACATGTCATTTGCATGTATAGTCAAATAGAAGTTTTAGAAAAATCAATTTTTACAAGGTTCAGAAAAAAAAGCATTTGACCACAAGTGATTGGGCAGTACGTTCTTAGTAGACAGAGTGGCAAGAAAGCAGTACTCAAAGGTAAAAAAAATTATTTATTTCTGCAATTATATATATGAATGGTAATTGTTACAAAAATGGTCTATAACTCTTGAAGTATGGTCTTTTCAGTAACTTATAACTTTCAGATTATTAATAAAATGGCCCAAGTATTTCTTATTCATAGTTCTTATCGTGGGGAAAAGTTTTTGAACTATGTATATTATAATTCATTCTGCTGACCAAATCATTATCATCAATTCCAAGAAACTGTACGTAATTTTTCATTTTATCAAATGTATTAAACACCTACCATATATACTGGGCTAAGTACTGGGAGTCTAGATTAAAAAACAAATCACTTCATCCTCAAGGAGCTTCTTTACATTCTTCTTAAGGGATTAAAAATGTAAAAAAAAAAAAAAAAAAAGTAAACAGAAAATAATTTTATAAAGGACCAAATATTAATGAGTGGGGAATGGGACTCTGTGAATGCCTTATGTAGAAAGTTGTACTTGAACTAAGTCTTCCCGAAAGATATCTAAGAAATGGAGATAGAAATTCCAATCAGTTACATAGGTTGGTATTGAAATGTTGTATATGGAGAATAGGTAAGTCAGTCATTTTGACTGAAACAGAGAATACATGAAATAGTAATGTGAACTAAGTCTAGAAAGGTGAGAGCCAGGTCGTGGATCATTTTTAATGTCATGTTCAGGATTTTTTGTTGTGTCTTAGAGACAATTAGCTACTAATACACATACCACACACACACACATTTTGGAGTAGGGGAGTGAAATTGTCAGATAAAGATTAGTTTAGTAACTTTGTGAAGGGAGATTTTGGGGAGAGGAGAGACAAGGTGACCAGTTAGGAGAATATTACAATATGATCCAGATGAGAGGTGATTAGGACCTTTGAGTGTACTGTTGCATTAGTGGAGAGAAAGGTAGAAATGTGAGAAATGTTAGAAGCTTATATGTAGAATTGACAAGACTTGGGAATTGATTTGGATGTGGAGGGGTGAGGGGAGTAGTCAGAGATGACACTGAGGTTGTGAACTTTGTCAGCTGGAAGGGTGAATGAGTTTCTTTGACATGAGGAGTTTAGTGGTAGTGTGTTTTTTGGTTTTTTGGTGAGTATGAGCTCACTTTTAGATATATTTAGTTTGAGATGCCTTTATAAGATATTCAGGTAGAGATTTCCAATAGTAGGTAATATAGTTTTTATATATCTGTGTATCTCTATATGAAAATTATATATAGATATAGATTTGATCATCATTTTGCAGAGTTAATAACTGAATGAATTCAATCTAATAATTCACCCAGAATAGCAGCTTGGGCTGACCCACTCACAAGGATGATGAAATGAAGATGGTTTTCCTTCAATCTCTCTTGGACTTCTTCGGTGTCCTATAAGCTTATAGAAGTGAAGAACTGTCAGGAAGACTAGGTGGGACTTTGGACCAAGATGATTCTGTGTAAGATCCTACATAAGTTCATCTTCCCAGAGACCCCCTTCAGGAACATTGAAGAAGAGTTGCAAATTACATAAAGATTTAACAGATCCAACAAGAAGCACAAATGAGCTTCATCCCCTCCAGTACTGTATCAGATGTGGATTGTAACTGATTCCCTTTCCATTTTGTGGCCTGGTTCCAGGAGACAGGTTCTAAATACAACACAATTTCTTCTTTGGGCTTGTGCTAGAAGATATGACAGTTTCCTGGTCAAGGACTTGGTCTGGGGTCAGACATAAATAAACTGGTCCAGAATAGAAAGTAAAAATACAAAGAAACCCTCAATGTAACATAAGTATAGATGCAAGTGTGCTAGTCAAATTGCACAATTTCCAGGTCAAAGAAAATAGACTTCAGCCACCCCAGTAGAGCTTGAGTGTCAAGGAGCCACGATCATTAAAAAGAATCACAGAATTAGAGAAAAGGTTCTGGTGTACATTTAGATTAACTAATGTAGTCATAAAGAATTAGTCGATCTAAGAACAATCATAGAAAAAGAGAAAATTTTAAAGATAACAACATACCAGAACTCTTCAGATGTAGCCAAAACATTTGGAAAATATTGTATCTTTAAATAATTTTCATGAACAAAAGTGAAAAAGAGATCATTGAATAAGGAATTTTAAAGAAAAGTAAAAAAAAAAAAAAACCAGAAAAAGCAGATGAACTTCAAAATAAAAATTTTGAAAATCAAATTAGAGAAACAACAAAAAACCCTATTAATTTCATAAATAAAGAACTGTTTAATTTTAAGACTCATTAAGTTGAAAATCCACCAATGAATTTGATAGGTGCACTAATTTGAAAGGTGAACCAAATTGCCAATATAAAAAATGAAAAAATTCATAGTAGATAAGATGAAACAAAAGAAACTGCTGAGTACTCTTTTATTCAAGTGAACATGCAGAAAAAGAAAAGTTCCTGATGAGCACAAAGCCATAAAAGAAGTACCAAAGAGTAAAAAACAAAACAAAACAGATTCAGATGAACTGTCACATGAATTCTTTGAACACTCAAATAAAAATTAATAGTTAATTTTAAATACATGAATTAATTATAAGAATAGAGTGTAGCATTTTACCAACTTTTTCGAGACAAATGTGGTCCTGATACACAAAGCAGAGAGTGAAAAAGCAGAGAAAACTATAGACCACTATCTCAAATGAATATTTATGGGAAAATATTGAGTAAAATATTAAGATAATATGTCCCATAATATTAAAAAAATATGTTTTTTTAAAAAATCAGGTTGGTTTTAATTCCTGAATGCAGTTTTTCAACATTAAAAAACCTAAGCATAATACTATATTAATTACAAAAACTATCATGATTATATCAGGAATACAAAAAAGTTTGTGGCAAAATACATCACTCATTTATTTTAACATTAAGGAACCTAGGACTAAATTGCTTAAAATAGTAAGTAGTACCTATTTAAAGCTAAGAGTTAGCACTTTTTGTAATGGGGAAATGCTAGAGAGCTTTCCGTTAAGATCAGGGGTAAAATAGGTTTCTCTCATCTCTGGAGTTAGGAGCCTGTGATAGATTATTACCTGTCATTTGAGATAGTTTTAGAAATGCTGTCTGTAATAGTAGTAAGATAATAATAAGTATATTCAAAGAGAGTTCAAGCTAATTATATTTATAGATGGTATGATTTAGTTAGTAAACACTAGACATTCAAGTGAAAATTCTAACAATTTCAGTAATTTAGCAGGATGTTGAAAAAATCCAGTCATTAGACTTATTCTGTTACTTAACAAATCCTACAGAAGGTGATAAAATTCCATTCAAAATGATTTTTGACTTCTACAAAATATTTTTGAGAATTATTCTTCCTAGGAATAATAAGTACTTATAGGAAAACAGCTATAAACCACCCTTTACTAAAGAGAAAAGGGAGTAGACAAGTTGATTTTAATTTTTCACGGTTAGATTATACCAGTGTAATAATTTTGATGCTACTTAATTTACACTTTCAATGTAATGTTAATCAAACTACTAGGGGATTACTAAAAATAATTTTAAACTAGAGAAAACAATCTGTAAGAATGGAAGGCAAATGATTCCAAGTAATGGGAAAAACCTGGTAGAGTTGTATTACTGTACTGTAATGCACTGCATTACTAAATGTCAAATGACTGTAAAACAATCATTTTCAAATCTATTTGGTACTGTTAAAAAAAAGAAAATTTGTTCGGTGAAACAGATTAGATTAATAATTTGCAGAAGCAGTTAAATGTTGTATAGTGTTAAATATATCTATGAAGAACTACTGGGATGAAGACTCCTTGCAAGATAGCACTGAGAAGACTGGAAAGCTTTGCACCATGAATGATAAATGGGCTGGCAGAAGTTATGTGTATGCCAGCAATGTACATAGCACAGTAAACTCCAAATTTTTTATGCCCTAAATATCACCATAAAGTTGCATGATAAAATTAGAGAAAAAGGGAATTAGATACCTTTCGTAGCTCTGGTTAGAGAGAAAATTTCTTAACAAAGGATTGTGAGGAGATCATAGAAGATAAAACAGACAATTTCAGTTACATAAAATCTAAATGGTTTTGCATAAGCAAAGTCAATGTAGGTAAAATTAGAGAAGAGCAGGATTAGAAGACATAGTCCAGGAGCCCTGTAGGACCCTCCTTATCACTTTCATTGGGTGGGGCCTGCTCATTTCCCCAAAGCTGACTGTAAGCCAACTGCAGTCAGTAGCTAGCCAATCCCACCATGTATCAGTTCATCCTGGGGAAGAAACAAGAAGAGCCAATCACCAGGCAGGTCAGGGAACCATGCTGGAGGTTTCCCATGACCCCTTTACTCCAGAACCCTGGAAATAGTTGTGCTGCTGGTGCTACCAGCCCTGCTGTCGGAGTCTGGCCCCATTCAGTTCTGTCCAGGAGTCAAGCTCTTCCAGAAACCTGACCTGGCAGCTGTAGTAGTTAATTATGAAGCGCTACGGTGATCTCAGATTCAGAAAAGAGAGTTCTGGTCGTGGAAGTCCTTGGCGCTAATAGTTCAGTGTCAGAAATAACTACCCTTTGTCAGCAGAAATTACACTTAAGAAGATAATGACTCTCTTCCTTCTGGGGCTTGTCTTCCTACTTTCTCATTTGTAAAGTGCATACCTCTCTCCTGAGAGCATCCTGGCTGCGACAGTGTTGGGCCTGCAGTCAGGAAGGCCTGAGTTCAACTTTGGCTTCAAGCACTTTGCTGCCTCACTTTCCCCAACTGTAAAGTGATGATAATAATACCAAATCCTTTCTAGTGTTACGGTGAGGATCAAACAAGAAAATATTTCGCCCATAGTTGTCACTTAATAAACGCTCTTTTCCTTCCTTTCTGTTGTTTTTGTGGTATGACTTCCAGCCTTTGCATGTGAAGAGCCCCTTCTTAAACACATTTAGTTTATTAGCTTTTTTAACTTCGTGTTTCCTAGGGTGACTGTATCTCAGTGCTCTCTTGAGAGCCATCCCAGATAAAAAAGTATAACAAACAAAAGGATTAAAATCATTTCAGAAAAACTAGGCTTTGTAATAGTGGCTTCTTTTTGTTAATTCATTTTTCCAGACTTATTTTTTGAAATGTGACTCTTTTCAGAGCCCAACTCTACTTCTCCAGGAAATAGTGGGACCTTGTGTGGTCCTGATCCATGTTACCTGGGGCCCTGCAGCTGCTTGTTTTAGGCATCAAGCCCTGAGTTCTTCAGGGACTTAGTGGATGGCACTGGCCACAACTTATAAAACTTTTAGTACCTTAAGCTATCTGATAGAGAGTGGTCTGTCTTTTACAGCCTGACCTGAGCTTCGCACACTCAGTGTCTGAGCTATGCTGCTACAAGCCCCAGTGCGTAATTAGCTGGAAGTTTTTTGAGTTGGCCTTATTCTGGCTAGAGCTCTCCTTTGGTGGCCTTTTGTTGTCTCAGTTTGACCTGGGTTGGAAATAAGTAGTTTCTCTTTGGAGTTCTCCTGTGGCCTGTAGTTTAGGAGCTATTCTTTAGAGTAACTGTTTTTTATTTAAAAATCACTTGGAAATCACAGATTCTTTCAGTTAAGAAAAATCCTTGATCTTTTGGTATCCCAGGAGAATCAGCTACAGAACAAAAATATGCAGAGTGACAGGAATGTTCCCTGTAGTAAAATGAACTTTCCTGCTGACTGTGCAGTGATCACATGGATTTAGTGAAATGACTTGAAATGAAGAATTTGGCTGTTATTACTATTTTCACACACAAAAAAAATCAAGTTATTACTTAAGTATGAATGTTTTCATTTAAAAAAATACCAGATACTCTGCTATTATTTCATAAAATCAAATGATA
The DNA here is from genome assembly GCA_023548195.1 of Bettongia penicillata ogilbyi. Classification (NCBI taxonomy): domain Eukaryota; kingdom Metazoa; phylum Chordata; class Mammalia; order Diprotodontia; family Potoroidae; genus Bettongia; species Bettongia penicillata. Next base: position 18,922,961 of record JAJHZJ010000292.1, read on the forward strand.
TTCAGTAAGACTGAAAACTGGCCCAAATCACTTGCAAGATTGTTGTTTTCCTTGTTAAGAAAAAATATTCTGAGTGAATCCGTTAAGAAGTATGACTTTTGTATTAGTCTTTAAGTGGAAAATTACTCCCTTCAAGAACTGGTGACTTTTATGCAGTACTGTAATGATGACTATGCTTAACGTAAGTACACTTTTGATATTAGAGCTGTTTTGCCCAGTTTTATAACATTTCTGTTTAAATTTTAAGAAATTAAAAATGAAATCATATGATGTAGTTGTAACTTTCATTGCTTAGTTTTCTCATATATGCTATATTTAGACAGATTATACAAAGTTCTTTGCCTCTTATTCAGTCATTCTAAACAGCCTTTAAAATGGAGACTAACTTGAAAGTAGACGAATTTTGCTTTCCTTTTTTAAAAAAATTTTAAAATTTAAAAAAAAAATTATTTAAAAATTCATTTTCAATCAGTGAAAATTCGCCTCTGCTTCTTTCCTCCCCTCTACTTGAGAAAGCACTCCCCCCAAAAAAACTAAAATCCATGTTATAAAGTATATAGTTAAGTGAAATGAATTCCATCACTGACCAAGTCCAAAAATAAAATATGCCTCAGCGTGTGTGCTAATTCCATCATCTCTTTATCAGATGTCCTGTGATCAGATGTTTAGAGTCTTCTGAAATTGTATTTGGCTGTGACTTTGATCAGGGTTCCTGAGTTTTTAAAAGTTGTTTGTCTTTTATTATTATTGTTACTGTATAAATTGAACTGATTCTGTTTAGTTTACTCAGCATTGGTCAAGTTTTCCTAAGTTTCTCTGAAACTTCCCTTCATGATTTCTTATAACTTAATAATGATATTATTATAACTTAATATCATATTTCTATACTGTAAGTTGTTAGGCCATTCCCCAGTTTATTGATCACCCTCTAATTTTTAATTCTTTGTCATCAGAAAAAGAACTCACATAAATATTTTTCTACATCCTTGGTTTACTTTGCTTAACACTAATTCCTCCATTAATCTACCCTCCCTCTTATTCTCCCTTCTCTCTTTCCTGCCCCTTTCCCTATTGAGTGAAATGTACTTTTGTCCTCATTTATTCTATGTTATATATTTTTTCCTTTGACCACTTCAGATTAGAGTGAGGTGCAAGCATTGCCAGCTCTCCCCACTCCTTCCCTCTTATTTGTATGGATTTCTGCTTGAATGCCTGGCTTATGTGAGATAATTTCCTTTGTCCTGATTGTTCCCCTTCCTTCCTTTACATTTCTTTTCTCTTCCTTTTCTATTTTTCTTTTAAAGTCATGAAGATGTAACAGAACTCCTTGAAGATGCTTTGTCTAATTAGATTCTGTTTATGACTCTTGATTGTTGCTGTTATTGGGTTTGTCCTTCGTTCTCAAAGAGTACCATGACATCAAGGTGATGATATGACTTGCAGTTGACTTTGATTTGAGTGAGGGAAGACTGCAAGGTTACCAACCTCACTTCTCCTCCTGAGCCATCTGGGTCCAGTGGCCTGATATTCATCAGGATGACTGGAGATGGCCCAGGATGCAATGTGGGACCCTGGCCCTTTCAGGCTAAGGTCTTATCACATTTTCACTTTGAGTGAAATACACCCATTCAATGAATAGTCTTCTTTAAGTAGTTGCTCAAGGGATGGCCCCTTTAATAAAAAAAAAAAAAAAATCAATCTGGGAGGGGAAGACCCTCAGGGTTCCTGGGTAAAAGAGAATAACTGAATGACTCCTGATTGACTCTAAGGCGACACATGTAACTTCTCCCCATATTAGAATATAACCAGTTTATCCATATTTATCTCTTATTATTAACATTTTTGATGTTTCTCCTCACTTCTTTGTTTGCATTTCAAAGTTTTTATGTAGCTCTGGTCTTTTTTATTAGGAATGTTTGGATGTCCTGTATTTCATTTAAGGTTCATCCCTCTTCCACCCACTCCTCCCACACTCCCCGTTCCTCTAGGATCATACTGAGTTTGGCTGTATATGTCACTTCAGATTGAATCCTGTATTGTTCACTTTTGGAGTATTGTATTCCTAGCTTACTGCTCTTTTATAGTATTGGTTGCTGAATCATAGGTGATCTTTCTGTCTACTTGTGGTAATTTTTTCTTCAACCTAGAAGCTCTGGATTTTGACTCTAATGTTTCTGGAAATTTTTATTTTAGTTTCTTTCAGCAAGTGACTGGTGGATTCTTTTTATTTCTATTTTGCTGTCTGTCAGCTATCCAGGAAATTTTTTATTAAGGTTTTTTAGAAATATGATGTCAAATGCCTTTTTATTTTTCATTTATTTATTTATTTATTGGTTATAGCTTTTAAGTAGCCTTAATGATTCTTAGATCATTTCTCCTCAATCTATTTTCTAGGTCAGTGGTTTTTGTTATGAGACCTAAGACCTTAAATTTCTTCTTTTTCTTTCTAACAATTTCATTTTATTAACTTAATTGTAATATTTTTTGTTGTCTCATAGAGTCCTTAACTTTCATTTGGTGTGTTCCTGGAAAGTCATCAAAAGTACTATGCCTATCTTTTGAGTCACAGTTACCATTACTTGATGTATATGCCAAAGTTCAAAGTGAAGAAAAGTGCTATGTATATAAAAATATTTACTACAAATTGAAAACTAAAGGGATGTCAATCAGATAGTGATTGGCTGAAAAAATTGTGGTATATGAGTATAATCATACTCTTGTGCTGTAAGAATGGACAAAATGGATGTTTTCAGGGAAACATGAGAAAACTCTTATGGACTGATCTTTTGTGCTTCCATTTCCAGTGAGGTTGCTCACTGGTTAGACCTACTATCGGGAAGACCTGGATTCAAAATTGGCTGCAGTCACTTGGCAGATGTGTGATCCTGAGCAAGTCACCTTCTGCCCCAGTTTCCTCATCTAAGTATCATAATAGTAGGGCTGTTCTGAGGACAAAATAAGATAGTATAAAATAATAATAATATAGTAAAATAATATAAATAAGCCTTGCAAGTACTACATAAATGCTGGTTATTATTTATTGGATACTTTTGTGTGTGCATAAAAAAGTACACAAAAAACTTCTGGCATCAAAATAATTACTCTCAAGCAATTTTAAGATCTTAAGAGTACCTTTACAACCTTCAGAAATAGATCACATTGTGTTCCTACAATCTTATTTATTGAGTATTTTGTTGTATTAAAATTCTTTGAAAATAGGTAATTCGTGGTCAGGTTGTAACTGTACTCGCTGAATAGTTATCTTCCATCATTCGTCTGTAGTGGTTTGATAACATTCACTGTTCAATTGGGTATAGATTAGATTTCTATTAATTAAAATTTCTAATAATCATGATTTCAGAGCACTATTACGATTCATCAAGTAGTTTTGGACCTTTGAGAACAAACACTTATCAATAGGTCTGTGTGTTTTGGAAATACATAGGCTAATTTAATCCGTATACGTGAAGAAGGATTTCATGATGATTTTGATGGTGAGCCATTTTATATTTCTCCTTTTCCAAAATAAATAATATACATTAAAATTAGTTAAGAGAAATGTTAGCATTTACTGTTTTGAACTTGAAGTGACTGATTAGTTAATTTGGGAGGGAATGTAATTGCTTGGAATACAAATTTTAAAAAGCAAGACATTCCTTGCTTTTAATGTCTAACATTATATTAGGGGAAGAATTGGGACCAAGGGATTGTTTAGCCTGGGATGTCAATGGGGTAATGGTTGGATTCATGGGGCAATCAACTGGCATGCCTTTTTGGTAGGGGATAGGAATTAGGTGAGTTTTGACTAGAGGAGCATAGTGATCTGTGGGTGATTAAATATGGTAAACTCTCACTAATCAGGATTTCACTGTCCCAGGGTGAGTGGCCAATTATCTCTGGGCTCATTTAAAACAAGATCTAAATGTTTTCTATATTACAACTTTTCAACTCTAAAATTTCTATAATGCCATGATTTTGGAAATACAGGGTATACAGTAGGTAGAAATGTAATTCCAGAGTTATATAACTAAATGCTCTTCCATTTAAAAGAGACTTGGACTTAGGCATGTATTTTTTTTTTCCAGAGAACTCTTACTAATTCAATTACTGTGCTACTTCTGCATTGCTCTAAGAGGCAAAAACAAACTTAGGAATCCATTACAGTACTTTAGCTGTGCATGTCACTGGATAATAGGCTCAGAAACTTAGAGAAAAGGGACCTTGGAGACCATCAAGTCCAAATTCCATGTTATACAGAGTGGGAAACTGAGGCACAGTGAATTTAAGTGACTTGCCAAGGGACCATGGAAGCATTTTAGACAGTCTTTGGGCCCGGGTCTTCTAGATTCCAAGGCCTTTGCACTATGTATTATGTCATGCTGCTGCTTCTTATGTTAACTTATGAGAGGAGCTCATCTACACAGAAGCCACAATAAATCATGATTAACAAATGCATTCAGGGTATCTAGGTGGATTAGTACATAGAGCACTGACCCTGGAGTTCAAATCCAGCCTCAGACACTTGACACACTAGCTGTGTAAGGTCACTTGAGCGAGTCACTTAACCCCCGTTGCCTTGCCTTCCCCACTCCAAAACAAACAAACACGAAACTCCAAAGAGCTATGTGAAAATGCTGCTGTTTTACTGCCAATATGCCTTTGACTTACAACATCACCCTTTCTTTGCTTGAAACTATAGTTCATTAGAATTTTTATTTTAAAGTTATTGTTCGTTAAATGTATGTTTCTTTGATAACTTTCATTCAGGAAGGTAGAGAAGTCTTGATTTGAAAATCAGCATTTAGTTAATATTCAAATTTTGTTTTAGATACAGTCACTTCCCATCATTTGTGGTAGTTAGGTTCTATAAAATTGCTGTGAACACTGAATTAGTGAATACTGAACCATTGTTCCTAGGGGAAGTATCAGGGTTAGGTTTCTGTGAAACTCTGGTCATAGGATTTACTTTAGCACTTTGCAGAGTGTCTTCATGGAAAGAACTGTGAGTTTCCTCTTCCTTTTTCTAAGTCTGCTGTATTGTTGATTTATTAACATTGAGCACATGTATTTTCTCTGTAAGGATCCTCACAGCCTTCTTGCTCTTAGGAACAATAGATACTATTTTAGCATTAAGCGTGAGGGTGTTTTAAATAGCGAAATCACCAACAAAAAGCACAAAAATGCTAAAATTGTGATATTAAATAGATGTCAGAAAGGATACTTGGATTTTTACAGGATGGGAGCTGAAACAAAAAAGGCAGAGAGCCCTGTGTACTGGTTGACTCAAAATTTTGCCACTCTGTGCATGTCTGTGAAAGTACCAGTTTTATTGATTTAGAAGTAACAAATTTTAGTGACGAGGCAGATTGGCAAATATGGAATCTCTGAATCATGAGGACTGACTTCATTAATATCAATGAAGTCAACAACTTAAGAAACATAAATTCTGGGTATCCATTCTAATACAACAGGCAAACAACTATTTATAAATGACACATACAGGATACACTAGAGACAATCTCAAAGGGAAGTCACTAGCTTTAAGGGGGAGTGAGAAAGGCTCCTTAAAGCAGAAGATGTAATTTTACCTAACTCTTGAAGGAAGCCGATGAAGCCAGGAGTCAGAGATGATGGAGAGAATTCTAGACATGGGGATGCCAGGCCAGTGAAAATATACAAAACTTTGGAGGTGCAGTGTGATTTAGGTATAAGAAAACTGGAATGGTAGGCTGGGGCCATGTTATAAAAGTCTCTAAAAGGGAGAGGGAAGAAAAGGAGGAAGGAAGAGAGGGAGAGACAGAAAGACAAAGACAGACTCAGTGAGTGTAATTTTCATAGCTATTTACTGGAGTGGAGTAGACTTGAAATGAGGAGACCAACTAGAAGTCTATTGCAATAATCCATGATTATTGTGATGAGGGCTTGTTTGCACCAGGATGGCAACTGTGTCAGAAGAGAAAAAAAAGAGGTGTACAGGAGAAATTTTTTAAAGGAAGAATTGATGGGATTTGGCAGCAGATTGAATATGGGAGATATAAGAGTGAGGAGTTGAGGATAATTACCTGGGTTGTGAGCCTGGATAACCTGGGGTGATGGTGGCACACCTGGCAGTAATAAGGAAGTTAGGAAGAGTTTTTGGGGAAAGTACTTAATGTATTTTTATAGCTAGTTTTGCTTACATGTACTTTTTGTCTCTTTTGCCATATTAATACATTTTCATTACATTTTTTCCATTTATGATAAGAAATTTACCACACTCCCCCCAACCTCTCACCCAAAGATCTTACATTGTTTATCTGCTGTCCTGAGCTTTGTGGATCTGAGTAATCTTGACAGTGATGTTTGGAGCAATACTTTCAAGTAGGTGACAGGAAAACATTCTCCTTTTATAGTATCATAGTCTTCTTAATGAAAAATTCATCCTCAAAAGTTCCAGAGAAAGAAAATCAGCAAACTCTTATTATGGAGGTCAAAGTTAAAATTACTTCCCAGAATCTGAGTTTTTCTGTGATCCCCAAGTAACTGCTCTTTTCAAAGTTACTAGTTGTTTCTTCTTAGTTGCCAGATTCAGTGGCCTCTTCTTAATCCTCCTCTTCTTGAACTGTGCAACCTTTGACACTGTTAATCACTCTCTTTTCCTTGGGTTTTCCCAACACCAATCTTTCCTGGTTCTCCTTCTACTTATCTGTCCAACCCTTCTCTGTCTCTTGGTCGATTCTTGTCCAGGTGGTGCCCTCTAACTCCATGTGTCTCATAGAGCTCTGTCACAGGCCCTTTTCTCTTCCTCTACCCTACCTCCCCATGAATTTGATTACAGTCTCTTTGCCATCAATTCTCACATCTATTTTTCTTTCCCTAGCCTTCTAACTCACTAACCTCCAAACTTAAATTTCCAACTGGATGTTCAGTAGAAATCTTAAACTTCTTATATCCAAACTGAACTTACTATCTTTCCCTATATGACCTTTCCTCTTACAACAGAGAGCATTGCCATTCTCTCACACCCTCAGGCTAGCCAACTTAGTAGTCATCCTGGACCCTTTACTCTTTCACCCCATATCCAGTCTGTTGACAAGGTCTGTCAATTCAACATTTTTTCTATAAGCTCCCTTCTCTCCTCAGATGCTGCTGCCAGTTTTGGTGGTGTTGTTCAGTTGTTTCAGTCATGTCTAACTCTCTATGACCCCATTTTGGGCTTTTCTAGGCAAAACTATTGAAATAGTTTTCCATTTCCTCCTTTTACTCATTTTACAGATGAGGAACTGAAGCAAACAGGGTAAGTGACTTGCCCAGTGTCACACAACTAGTAAGTATCTAAGGCTGGATTTGAACCTGTGAAGATGAGTCTTCCTGATTTTAAGTTCAGTATTCTATCCCATGTGTCACCTAACTGCGCCCCTGGTGCAGGTCCTGTGTAACTAATGTCTGCACTATTGTAGTAACCTGCTGTGAGTTGGCCCGCCTCAAGTCTTTTCTCACTATAGTCTATTCTCCATTTAGCCACTAAAAGTGACTTACCTAAAATGTACGTCTAATCACGTCCCCCCCATTCAGACTTCATTGGCTTCCTCTTACCTCCAAAATCTAATACAAAATCTCCTTTTGACATTCAAAGCTCTTCATTACCTAGCCCCTTCTTATCTTTCCAGTTTTCTTATACCGTACATCTTACCACATATTCTTGGATCCAATGACATTGGCCTTCTTTCTGTTCATTGAACAAGACACTCGGTCTCTTTCCTCTGGGACATTTTCTTCCCATGCCCCAAATGCTCTCCCTCCTTATCTCTGCCTGCCAATGTCCCAGGTTTTAGATCCCAACAAAGATCCTGTCTTCTGTAGGAAGCCTTCCCCAGCCTTTCTTAATTCTAGCTCCTTGCCTCTGTAATTTATTTCCTGTTTATCCTATATATATACTTTGTATGTATTTGTTCACTGTCTTTCCCTAGTAGATTTTGTGCCTTTTCAGATTGTCTTTTGCCTGTTTTTGCATTTCTAGTGCATAGCACGGTCCTGGCACATAGGAGAGGCTGAATGTAAGTTTATTGATTGACAGATACAGTCCGACTGATCTCCAAATAAAAAATCTTTTCTAAACATACCTGACAAATGATCATCCATTTTTTACTTAAAAGTAGACAGGTGAACCCCTGCCATCTGTGGCAGCCCACTAGATTAGGATTGGTCCTGTACGTTTTTGTCATTTTAGTGAAATAGGTGCAGTTTTTTACACTGAAAATTATTGCAGATAAACTTTCACTAGCTCTAAGTATGTGATCTGATGACCTATTAATAAATATCATGTATATTTCCTTTACTTTAGCTTCTGGGCTCTTTATTAGAGAAACATGTGCTATTGGATAAGATCATATCGGAACTTTTGGTGCAGGAAAGGCTGTTTGTGTGTACATCCTTTGTTATTTTGTTAAAATGGAAATAATTTCAGTATTTTTAATAGATACTTAAGTGGTGAACAAAACTTGATTAAACACATGCAGTTATTATATAGTCTACTTGCATTTGTTTAGTATTTTCTTATTGCTATTTTTCAGTTTTAGAATTGGATGCAAACCTAAGGGCAGGAGCCATTTTCCTTGGATTTTGCTGATAAAATTTGAGAACTTAACTAGGTTTCAAAGATTTCTCTTCATAGGCCCATATTTCTGCTAAATTCTTCTTACTGTTGTGCTGTATTCTTCCTTGTCTCACTTCTAGTAGCTAACCCTATATTAGACATTTATCATTGTCATTAGTCTACCTTGAATTAGGGAGTTTAGTTCTATCAGCGATTCTACTTTAAATTTTCTTTAGCACAACAGGTAAAATAACAGAATCATTTAGATTACCCTTCAGAAGCTATAGTTTTAGTTGATTTTTGGAAAATATTCGAGGATTAAACTCTTTGACCATCTAGCAGTGATGATGTACTCAGTAGTCTGAGAACATGTATCAATTTTGGAACCCTCAATTTTTGTAGGTAGAACTTCATTGTGCAGTTTTACATTTGAATGCCTCATAAATATTTCCCAAAAGTAATTTATTTTTCTAATTAACCTCGAACAGCCTCTACTTTACATAGTGCTTCAAGAGTTTTTCAATTCAGATGCACAGCTGTTGTTTGAAACTTTCCCTTAAGTTACTGTAATTCTCCTGAGACACCCAGAAGCACTAATTAGCCTGTTTAATAATACCTTGCATAAGACAGCAATCAGGCCTATTGGAGAAGCCACTGGTCTGGAAGTGGAAAGACCTCGGTCCTAGCATATAATCACTGAAAACCTAATTACAGTAGAGATTTGACAGTCTAGCTCTGGATACATTTGTGTTTCTCTTATTATTTAAAAACAAACCATAACAACAAAAAACAAACACAAAACTCAGTTTTTTTATGCCATGAAACACTGACGGTGACTACAAAGATTAAATGTGAGTGTTGTTTGTCTTTGTACTTGTACTGATCTCAGATAATCCTACTTCTGCTATGTCATCATAACCTATCCATACAAACAAACTTCAGGTCTTTTTCAAGATTTGTTGTTGTTCTTTCTTTTCAGTTTTGTTTGACACTTTGTGACCCCATTTGGGATTTTCTTGGCAAAGATACCGGAGTGGTTTGCCATTTTTCAGCTCATTTTCCAAAGGAGGAAACTGAGGCAAACAGGATTAAATGAATTGCCCAGGGTCACACAGCTAATAAATGTCTGAGGCAGGATTTGAACTCATGAAAATGAGTCTTCCTGATTCTAGCCCAGTGCTCTCTCCACTGCACCACCTAGTTGCCCCATTTTCTAGATAAAGTGCCATATTTCCCATATGTCTTTGATGCAGTGGGAGCTTTAGTGGAAGAAAGACTGGTCCCTACCCATTCATTCTACTCCCACCCTCTTCTGCCATGGATATAGCTTCTATGCCGGTCCTGGAGTTTATAACCTGTTGTTATCTTTGCAACTGGGGCCCCTTGGAAACCAGGTGTTGGTAAAGAGGCAATTGTTATGTATTTCTTAAACATTTAACATGTATAAAACTATGTCACTGTTTTTTATTAGGATTCTGTCGTGTGTGTGTGTGTATGTGTGTGTGTGTGTGAGAGAGAGAGACAGACAAACAGAGAGCATGTGTGTGTGTGTGTGTGAGAGAGAGAGACAGAGTGTGTGTGTGTGTGAGAGAGAGACAGACAAACAGAGAGCGTGTGTGTGTGTGTGAGAGACAGACAAACAGAGAGCATGTGTGTGTGTGTGTGTGTGTGTGTGTGTGAGAGAGAGAGAGAGAGAGAGAGAGAGAGAGAGAGAGAGAGAGAGAGAGAGAGAGAGAGAGAGAGTGAGTGAGTGTTTGGAGTGCTGTCTCAGCCTCGTTTTTCCTATTAGGCCTGTGGGGAAGAGAAGAGGATGAGGATTTATGTGACTCTTACTACACACATGTGCTGAGTGCTTTTACAAATATTATCTTATTTAGTCCTTGTAAATAATCCTGTGAGATAGGCATTATCATTATCCCCATTTTACAGATGAGTAAAGTGAGGCAAGTAGAGGTTAAATGATCTGTCCAGAATCACATAGCTAGTGAAGTGTCTGAGGCCAGATTTGGACTCAGATGTTCCTGACTCCAAGTACATCTCTAATTTATTGCTAGCTTGTGTTGTAAAAATGTATAAAAATTAGTTTTCAGGAATTGTAAATATGTTCTCCCAGAGAAGCCAGTCCACAGGCAAAGTGTTTTAGTTCCTGGACTAGCTTGTAAAAAAGTTTACTGAGTTGATCTCATTCTAAATCTGGATGGATGGATGAATGAATGAATGAAGAAACTTAATTACTTACTGTCTGCCAGATACTGTGCTAAGCACTGGGGATACACAAACAAACAAGAGCATTCCTACTCTTCAGGGAACTTGGGTTTTAATAGGGAAAGACACAAAAGGTACTGGGGAGTGGTATTGTTTGGAAATGAATGACCACATGTTACATGGAAGTCTGAGTACAGGCAAGATAAGGTGAAACTGGTCCTTCAAAGATAAGGGTCCCAGAGGCAGGACGACCACCATGCATGTGGCATGGTTTGGAAATGGCTGGACCTGGCTTGGAGCAAGTTAAAGTAGGACACCCACCAGGATTCATAGAGCCAGAGAACTGAAATTCAAGGACTGTTAGTGCTATGGGGAAAAACATCTTTTTGAGTTCTATATGGTAGGTAACTGCGGCTGAAATACATCTACCACTACACAGAAATTAGAAGGGTAAAATCCTAAGTTTTATTATATTTAAGCACATATTTAGGCTTCAGGAAAAAAAAAAACCTGAACAAGTATTAAGATTCTAACAGGACTTCTTAGAGACAAAATTATACCAGAATGAAAGAAATATTTATTTTATATATTGTAGTCTTGTACATTCTTTTAGGCTATAAGAGTTGAAAAAGCCAGATTCATAATCCTATATTTCCTTCAGTGTCATAAATGTTGAACAAATTTAGTTAGTCATAATCTCTTATGTCCCCTAAGGAAATGAGCCTAGTTAAACAGACTCTTTAGGTAAACTAAGTCACAGATTAAACTACATTTAGAGAGTTCACAGTGGACTGATTGAGAGGGAAGATTGACATGCCTATGGAGGAGGTGTTAGATTGAATCCTTCCTCAAGTCAGATTACCTGGTCTCCCTTTTTGATTTAGGAATCTGAGGAATGTTTGAAGCCTTAAGTAAACTTTCACATCTCGAGGGACAGTTTTCAGTTAGTTCAGTAACCTCCTAACTAGGAGAAATGGCCCTGATTTCCCCCAAATAATAAAAAGTCATAAAAAAAAAATCAAAGCTGGAAAATTACTGTCACAGTGGTACCACACCCTGACACTTCTTAAAAGTTTATTGAAAATATTGATATTACATAAAACACTGTCCTAACTCTTCTGCTTTCTGAGAGGCAAAACTTTAAGGAGAACTATTTATGTTGAGAACTTCAATCTGACCCCAGTGTCAGTCTTGAATTAGTTTGATAAGGGTACACACAGTCATATAATTCCTTTGGTATCAAGGACTGCCACTCATGAATCCTGAAGTCTTTTGTTCCTTTGACCTCTGGGGGAAGAGCTCCCCTTGGCTTGACTGTCACGTAGTTGTCTGGGGGAAGAGCTTTTTTTGTCTGGGGGAAGAGCTCCCCTTGGCTTGACTGTCACGTAGTTGTAACACCGTGAAGTATGTGCCAGATTGGACTTTTTAAATGGATATCTTCATGTTTAAATTATTTGAAATTATTTTTATTGATGTAGTTTTTATGTTACCTACATTTTCAAATCTTTACTTCTCCTAGGCTCAACTTCTTTTGTGAAGAATGAAAAACAGGGAAAAAGTCATGCAAAACCAAGTACCATCTTGAAAAAAACCTCAGTAATTACACAGAACAAAGAAACAAAATAAAGGAACATGGTTAGTCCTTCTTCCTGAGGCAGGCTTAATTTTTTTAAAATTAATTTCTTTTAAACACCTTTGCTTTGACTATATGTAGTAATGGCACCTTTTCCACAGGAACCTTTCTGTATTGGTAGGCCTCAACATCTGTAAGGAGGAGAGATACTTCCCATGTATCTGTTTTTGGGTCCATTTTTAACCAGTATAATTTTATGGCAGTACTTTAATTATTTCACAATTTTTGTATTTTCTGTTTATAGTGTTGCAGTTATCATATGTATTGTTTTCCTGGTACTGCTTATTTTGCTTTGCTATTTCATTATATTCTTGTACGACAGTTTAGCCATCTCCTAAAGAGATAAAGACCATATTTAAACAAAATTAAAGAAAGAGCAACTTAATGGGTTAGTGTTGGTGCAGGCACTGGTTCACTGTGCTTTTGCTTCAGACTGTACTATTAGCAATACTTTTCCCAATGTTGATTTGGGAGTAAGTTCTGTTCTGGTGCTCTACAGTAGACTTGTCAAAGCCCACAACACCCTGAAATGTGGCCTGAACCAGATGATAAATGTAATTGGGAAATATTTAACAAAATAAAAAACCCCATAAAACATAGATAATGTTAATTTGTGTTTTTCTAAGGCAATGTGTGGCCTTCAGAAATCTTCATATATGATTTTGTGAACCCCGTTTCTGTTGGAGTTTGATACCACTGCTTTATAGATCCTTTTTATCCTTCCTCTCCTTCAAACCTGGGGTAAAAGAAATGTGTCATCTTTCTTATACCTGCCTTGACCCTCTCTCTTCCCCTGTTTATCTTCTCCAAAACAAAAAAACTCTCTAGAAGGCTTGCTTTGGTTCTCAGGGAATCAGTAAATCTGTAAAATGGATTCTAGAGGGAAGGAAGAAGCATTTATTAAATGCCTATTATGTGCTAGGCACGCTATACTAACTCAGTTGAAAAAGCAGTTGTTAAGTGCTTTCTGGGTGCCAAACCCTGAACTTTTTTGTACAAAAATACAAAAGTAAAGGCATTCTTTGTCCTCAAGGAGTTTATATTTTAATTGGAGAAACAATTTGGGAGTAGGAGAAGATTGGGGTGTTTTGTTTGGGGAGGCTGCTGGAAGGGTAGGTGGAGCCTTTGGGAAGTATCGTTTCTAGTAGTTTAGCAGGATTGTTTTGATTAAGATTCCAGAACAAGGAATGACAGGGAAGGGAGCATCTGAGGCAGTAGGGAGTATTTTTGCTCTGAGAAGTGGCTGTGAGTAAAAGAGAAGTAATTCCAGGGCATTCCATTTCCTTGTAGAGATGAGAAAGGATAACTTAACTGAGATGGGCTTACTGTCAGATTTCCTCTGCTTGTTTGACCAATAGCTCTCCTAGTGGATGTTGGTTTCATGCCCTTCCCACATGCCAGCTAGAATATTAGAAGATTCATATGTAATTGACATTTGTCTCTTCTTTTCCTTCCCACTTAGCCCATTCACTACTGAATTTAATCCCTACCACCCATACTTTGGCATTTGAATTTTTACTGAATGTAATTTAACAAGTATGCTTTCTGGAAATAAAATACCCAATTCGTATTTTTCTTAGTTTTTTTTTTTTTTTTTTACCCCTCGGGAAACTTTAAGAAATAAATTCGATTAAGAAGAATAAAATATTTTACGTGGAATTGTGTTATGCACTAACCTTAGATTATTGAGTTAACCAGTTTTAGTACTCTGTTAAAGTTTTCCTTGAGAACCCTACTTCTTCTCTTAGCCCCCACCAATCAATCATCTAATGGAAGCAGCTATTGTTGATTGATACTTTTTCCTTTTGGGCAAACAATGCTTCCTCTATCCTTGTCCAGTTGCATCCTCCATATTATGTAATTAACCCTAGATAGCCAAAAGTTGGAGTAGGTTTATATTATTAGCTTGTATGCCACATTCTTCACCATTTTCCCTGTATAATTGCTGTTCAGTTCTGATTCTTCATGACTCTATTTGTGGTTTTGTTGGCAAAGATACTGGGGTGGTTTGCCATTTCCATCTCTTGCTCATTTTACAGATGAGGAAACTGAGGCAGACAGGGTTAAGCGACCTGCCCAGGGTCACATAACTGGTAAACATCTGTGGCCAGATTTTTTGAATTCAGAAAGATGAGTCTTCCTGACTTCAGGTTTGGCACTCTATTCACTATGACACCTAGCTGCTCTGTTTTTTTCCCTGTAGGCTACTTGAAATATTTGTATCTTTTTTTGCTTGAGTCAACTTAAAATACCATTAAAATTTCCCTAGATATACCATTATTGCAGCATTCTTAAATCGCTTTTTTTTTTTTTTATCATTTTGAAAACCCTTGGCGATTTGATGAAGCCTGTCAACACCTACTCAGAGTAATTTTTTTAAATGCATAAAGTACAATACATAAGATTACATAGGAAACCAGTTTTGTGTTGAAATAAAGACATAGTAGGGTTTTTTCCCCCCTTCTCCTCATCCATGCTTATGGGTCCCTCTGAAATCAGTCCAGGAATGTGTATCTGAGTATTGCAGTCATTGCACAGTTAAATTTAAACATGCTCTGTACAGAATCCTCAGACATTATATAGCTATTTAGACATAGAGCTCTTCTGCTCAAAGTTTTTCAGTGGGTCTTCATTGGAAGTGTGTAAAATGCTAACATCTTTGGATGGTATTCGATATACTGAGCCATGGTGCTGTTTCACCTTTCCTGACCCATCTCATATTGTTTCCTTCCATGTATACTATGCTTCAGTTAGACTGAGCCCCTCTCTAGTCAACCCATCCCCCTTCCTGTTGTTATTCACATTTCCGCCTCGTTCCTTGAATATAAATTATGCCCCCTTTGCCTATTAAATCCCTTCCTATTTGTCCTTTAAAACCTAACACAAATGCTGTCTTTTCCATAAAACCTTTCCTGACCCACGCTTCCCCAGTATTTTTCCAATTTCATCTCACATTGCATTTATTTTGTATATACCTCAGTATTTTGTTCTTCTCTACTCTATCAATCACCTGGAGAGAGCTCTTGGTGAAGACCTTCTTCTACCCTTGCAATCCAACATGTTTTTTGTACTTAGAACCTTAGGCTGCCTAGGCCACTGTTCAGTGATGATTGGTATTTCTTTAAATGTCTACACAAAGTACTTAGCTAAACTTAATTTTATAGAGCACTGGGCTTGATTTCAAGAAGACCTGAATTCAAATTCTACTCATTTGAGCTATTCTGGAAAACACTCATTTGAGCTATTCTGGAAAATCATAACATGTCTCTGAGCTCCAATATTCTTATCCGTAAAAATGGAGATAATTATAGTACCTGCCTCAAAGAGTGTTTATGAACATCAAAGGAGGTAATATTTGCAAAACCTGTTGTAAACCTTAAAGCACTATATAAGTGCTGTCTGTTTTTATTAGTATCTATAGTAGAGTATATTTCAGGTTTTCCAAGGGTCTTAGTGCATTTAAGAGCTATTGCAGCTTTTAGTACACCCTGTTTGAACAGGATTCAGTTTGATAGATGCTTTTACATCAAATATATTCAACTTTTGAAAAAAAAAACCTCTGTACTTTCATATTGTGTATATGGGTTGGAAGTTTGATATTCTATTTTTGAATGTTAGAATCTCTTAAGTCTAAAACTTTTTTGTTAAAGGAAAGAGTTCTACAGTTAGAAAATATACTTCAATCAAGGACTCCTCTTTCTTTATTTTAAAGGACTCACTATACTTCTCAGAGCTAAACACCAAGTGACATGTATCCAAACCGACCAATGAGAAAAGAATTATTTACAAATGAAATGTGGCCATTTATAAAGTGACTACCCTTTCGTAGTAGTACTATTTGCAATAGTAGAACACTGAAAACAATCTATGTCCCTACTGACTGGAGAATAGGTCAGTAAGCATTTAGTAAACATTTACTATATATTAGGCACTTTGCTAAGTGGTCGGGATACAAAGAAAGAAAGCCCTTCTCTCCAGGAGCTCAGTCTAGTGGGAGGCAACATGCAAACAGCTATGTACAAACAAGCTACATAAAGGATAAAAATGAAATAATTGACCATGGGAAGGTACTAGGGTTATGGAGGGGTGGGGAAGGCTTCCTGTAGAAGGTGAGATTTTAGAAGGGATTGAAGGAAGCCAGGGAAGTAAGGACATGAAGAAGGAGAGCATTCCAGACATGGGAGACAGCCAGTGAAAATGCTGAAGAGCTGGGAGATGGAGTGTCTTGTGCAAGGAATAGTAATAAGGGCATTGCCACTGGATTGTAGAATACTTGGATGGGAATAGGATATAAGAAGCCTGGAAAAGTACGAAGGGGCTAGGTTATGAAGGACTTTAAAATAAGCTAAGGAGAAGATTTAATATTTGATCCTATTGGTAATAGGGAGCTACTGAACTTGATTGAGTAGGGTGGTGGGCAACATGGTCATACTTGTGCTTTAGGAGGATCCTTTGGACTGCTTAGTGGAGGCTGGAAGGGAGAAAGACTTGAGATAGGGACACCAACCAGAAGGCTGTTGCAGTTAGTTGAAGTGTGAGGTGAGGAGGGCTTATCCTAGAGCTGCAGCTGTGTCAGAGGACAGAAGGGGGCATATAAGAGAGGTGTTACAAATGTAGAATCAACAGGACTAAGGAGCAGATTGGATTTGGGACGTGAACATGAGATTGACACCTGAGTTGTGAGCCTGGGTGACTGGGAAAATGTTGGCACCCTTGACAGTAATAGAGAAGTTAGGAAAAAGAGAAGATTTTAAGGGAGAGATAATGAGTTCACTATAGTTGAGGTGAACTCTTCTCCAAGATCTTTCCATGGCCACTTGTTAAATTCTCTCTCCCTTTTGAAATTACTGTGTATTTATATTGGTCTGTGTAGCTGTTGTTTCTTCCCTGTAGACTATAATTCTTTCAAGACTAAGGACTGCATATTATTGCCGTAACAATGAATGATATATGAAGATATAGGATTGGAACATAGTGACTACCGTGCTCATACCTGTAATCCTAAAGGAACAGGCTGACAGAGCACTGGAACTTCCAAGTTCTGAGATAAAGCTGTGCTAAGTTCAGCACTGATGCGGTGAGCTGTTGGGAGTTGGGGGGGCCTGCCAGGCTGCTTAAGAAGAGGTGAACCACTGTAGGTCTGAAATGAAGCAGCAGGCCTGAGGTACTCTGCTGTTTAGCAGTGAGATTGGCTTGGCCTGGGAGAAGCTGCTGAGTTCGTAGTGTGGTCCCAAGTTAGTCTGAGACCCAGTTTCAGGTGAGAAGGGAATGAGGAAAGAAGCAGATCCAGAAAAAAGGTGTACGTACTTATTACCAATACCTGAGAAATAATAACAACATCCAGTAATACCTAGAAAAGTTAGTGAAGTGCCTCAGGAACAAGATGGTTTTGTTACTGTTTTTTTAGTATTTAATGTACACACATACATGTAAATATGTATGTATGTATATAATTATACCTGTGTATGTACATACATACATAAATACATACACCTAATAAGTAATGGGGGTAATGCCTCCTACTGTTTCTGACTTATATGTACATCAAATTTTTCATGCCATTTTTCAGAGAGCCTGGGAAACTTTCATTGAAATGGACCCCAGAGGCCCTACCTAGTTCAGTCCATCCCTGAAAAACAATCTATTAAAACATCTAAGATATGTTCATTCTGAGACTGAAGACCACTAGTGAGTAGGTACCCCTACCTCCTGAGGAGGTCTGTTCTACTAATCATTAGGAAGTTTTTACGCATCAAGCCTAAATAGTTCTCTTTGCAGCATCTCACTGCTTGCCGAAGCAGGGCAACACTAATCCTCTTCCACGTTCCTGGTCTTCAGATACTTAAAGATGTCTTCTTGAAGGACTTCTGAGCCTTTTTTTCTCCCTTTGCTTCCTTCCTGCCCCCGCTTCTCAGCAGACCTCCGCCCTCTCATCTCTACCTGCCTTTCAGACCTCTCAGACTGGATGTTTGACATCTTAAGCTCCATGTGTCCAAAACGGAACTCATCATCTTCCATCCTAGACTGCTCCCCCTCTGCGCGCTGCTCCCCACCTTCGCCATTGCTGCGGAGGGCAGCGCCATCCTCCCAATCCCTCACGCTCACAATTCAGAATTCATTCTAACTAACCGTATCCAATCGGTTAACAAGGTCTGTTGATTTCCCCTTTGCTGCATTTCTCCCAAATATGCCCCCTTTCTCCCCTGACGTTGTCACCATTCTAGTACCTTAATGGAAAAGACAGATGAGAACAATTTGTTCCACTAGTCATGAAGGTGGAAGCAGGTATCGTAGAGCACTTAGAGCTTGGGCAGACATTGAAGATGCTAAGGTCACCTACTACATTTTGGGCCTTCACCAATCACCCTGATTTTTATCGTGCCATCGGGCATCGATGAGTCTGGAAGAGGGAGTGAAGTAGATGATTTTCTGGACGGCCTCACTGAAATTCAACTCATGTTGGACCTCACTCTGTGATGTCATTATCCTCGTTGATGAAGGATGAACAACACTGCCTGCTCAAAAGTCCTGCCTGACTAGTTACTGTCAAATGACGTTTCTTCCTTCCTGTATTTGTAAAGTTGATTTTTTATTTTCATGTTAAAACTATCATTCATAAGACCAGAGTGTTAGACTCATTGCCTATTGAGTATAAAACTTTGAAGTGCAGCCAGAACCAGATTAAAATGTAATTGGGAAATGTCTAACAAAATAAATAAAAATACAATAAAACATAATGTTCATTTGTGGTTTTCTAAGTCAATATGTGTCCAGCAGCAATCTCTTTCTGTTAAAAGTGTGACATTGCTACATGAGTCAACCAGCTTTTGTTGAACAATTTGACCCAGAAGAATTGTAATCAATTTTGAAAAAGTTTGTGAGGCGTATCTGTTTGTGCTGTGATATTTTTAGTATATGGTAGATGAATAATGATAGGTTTCGCTCCTGTTTCATTCATGTAGATGTTATGTGTGTTCTCTTAAAAATATTTTTTTCATGATAAGGAAATTCTAAATTGTTACTGGTATTGAAAAAACTACTTTAATATTTATTTCTCTACATCACTGTATGAGAAATATTGAGCCCCTGAAGTAATTATACCTTCATATTTGATGGATAAACATCATTACCATTGTTTTTAGTTAGTGATTTTTGCATTAATAACTGTGTATAATTATCTCTGGAGCTAAGAATTTTTGTAGCGTGAAAAATGGTACTCTTCTTGGAGAATTTCATATATTGGGTCCAAGAAAAAGTATAAGTTTGTTATTGTTAAGTAAATGGTATAACTAGAGGAAGTCATTAAACTATCAGGACTATCACTTATACCTTGTTACCTGAGCTAGGTCATCAGCCTTCCCTGTATCTCTTTTTTAATTCATTTCTTGCTTTCCTATCACCTTTCCTGTAGCCACCATTCAAAGCCTGCTCCTTTTTCTTCAAACCCACAATTCTATCTTTACCTTCTTTGCTTCTAATTCCATGTTTCACCTCTCTCACCCCTCTTAGGCAGTGTGAGTACCCATATCTCTGAATGGTGAAAACTTGACTCTTTTTCCTTTTGCCTTTTCCTAAATAATGAGATTATCTTCCTCTTTGACAGATGTAACCCTAGATCTAGCTGTGCTTATGTTCTGCTTACCTTCACTTTTCTTGAGGACTTCTCTCCTTTCATCACACTCCCATGTCCTCCAATTTTCATTTTCTTTGTGTTTCTTGGATCTCATTCACCTTCCGTGTAAAACATACCAAGGGAACCTAACAAAACTTTTCCTTGATTCTGTTTATCCTCTCTGAGCTATTGTTCTAGCTCTTTCCTCCTCTTCCTTGTTAAATGGTACACAGAATAGTTTGCACTTGCTTCCTCTGCTGTTATAACACCCATCATACCTCTCAGCCCCCCAGCAGATTTGGTTTTCATCACAACCCCTTCACACAATCTGCTACTACCAATTCCTACCCTAATGGCTAAATTTGGTGACTTCTTTAGTACTCAGTTTGAGTACTGTAACTTTTCTGTAACTTTTGATATTGTTGACTACTTCCTTCTTGATCCTGTCTTATCTTTGGGTTTCTGAAACATTGTTCTTCCTGGTTTTCCTCCTACTCTTTTGGTCCTTATTAATCTTGTTCCCTGGCTTTACTAGTTATTGACCCCTAATTTTGGTCATTTCCGTTCTCTCTCTTTTCACTCTACTCTCTTCTTTGACAGTTTCAGTACTTCCGTAGTTTATTACCTCTCTTGGCCTCAATTTCCTTATCTGTAAAAAGGGAATTGGGCTTAGATGGTCTTTTCTAGCTCTTATGATCCTTTGATCTATAATTCTATTTATGTGACTCCTCCAGATGGCTCCGGAGGAGAAGTGAGGCTGGTGACCTGCACAGCCCTTGCTCACTCAAAACAAAGTCAAGTGCAAGTCATGTCATCATTTCTCTGATGGCATGGTCTTCTTCAGCAATGAAAGACAAACTCAAATCTAGTTCTTAACCCTCCTCTGAACACAAATGTTAAATTCCACTTGCTATACTGAGGACCTCAATCTGAATTGCAAAAACAATCCCTCTCTTGGAGGAGTTTAACTTCTTGAAAACAAAATTTCTCTGCTCAGAATGTGGCATTTTTCCTAACTTAACCCATTTCTATTGATCACACTGCCATATCCTTCTAGTCACTCAGCGTATAACTTCAGAATATTGTTGACTCTTCCCTCTGACCAATTCACTTAGTTGCTAAGCACTTCCCTTTAATTGGTCTCTCTTCTTTATTAACAACCATCACATTAATTTAGTTCTTTATCACCTGTCACTGGATTATTATATTCTTATAGTTTCCCAAGTTGTCTCCTTATGAGTAGTCTCTTCCATCTCATGTTATATCCTTGTATTTAATATAATTAATGTTGTTTATTATAGATTGGTCAGATTACATTATAGCTGATACTTCCTTCCCTTCATCTTACTTATAAGATTCAGATAAGGAAATTTCTCCTACAAACAGGGTATTTCTTTAAGAATGTATTGAAATATGAATAACAGTATTGAGAAAAATCTAATGTTTCCAGTGTATGAGAGGTAGTATTGTGGCTTCATGGCCAGAAATAAAAACTAGTTAGTCAAAATACCAGGGTTGGAATATTGCCTCAAATATTTGCTAGCTGTATGATTATGAGCAGGTGTTTTGACTTCTCAGACCTGGCCTCAGTTTTCTCTGTTAAATGGAGGAAATTGTGAACTTGATTGTTGTAACAGAAATGCTTTGCAAATGTTTAACAATACATCTATTGTTATAAATATTAGGTAAAGAATTATTAACTTTGTCATGATTAATGCTTAATTGGAAAGCATTGATTTTTTTAAACTATTTTTAACCATTTCAAGACAAGTTTTATTTCAGACAACATACTGGGGAACAAAGGATCATTCAGTCTTAGCTTTCTATGATTAATATTCATGTAGAGGAATACATTTAGAATGTGAAACAGGTTTAAAGCTTAAGCTTTTTTCCTCATTTGAGATTTTCTCTGTATTAGTGAAATATACTACTTATATAGATAACTCCTTGATCCAGTGGGAGATTTTTTTTTTTTTGTTCCGGGGATATGCAGAGTATGGAGAAGAGAAAATGTTCTGGTGTCTGCCAAAATTAATTCAGTAGTATAATAGAAGAAACCCATCTCTTTAAACATGGACAGTTAAAAAAACAAAACAAAACATCTCGCCCCCAGTTTAACAAAACATTTTTTAAACCCTAGCCTTGACCTATTTTTCATAATACGTGTTATTTTAAGTCCTTTCTCACACTTTGTTTCATCACTCTACTTATACTTTAACACAAAATGGCTAGAGACTTCCACTGTAAACATTTTAGAATGGGTTCAGTTATTTCTGACCCTTTATGGTCCTTACTTCATGCTTCCTGGCCCCTTACAGGGGCGCTTAATATACTTTTACAATGCTGATTATTCAGTCTTAAAAATTGTGAAGGTGACTTAGTTGTAGCCTTTTTGGGATGAAGTTTGTGATAGTTTAACAAATTATTAGTTGGTAGAATTCTGCCACCTAGTGGAAAGTTGAGCATTGTTCAGTATTACTTAACAATGGGTAAAATATAAGATTTTTATTTTATTCAAGAAAAAATTCTTTATGTTCTTTGTAAACCTAATGGAGATGAAAGTTTTCATTCAATCAGAATGCATTTGGTCAGAGTTTATTCTATGACAGCACTGTGTGTAAATAGTGAGGATACAAAAAAATAAAACCAATTCCTGTTCCCAAGGAGAAAACATCAAATCTAATAGGAGGGATAGGATTTTCAGACATAAATTTTTTGATTTGTGAGTAGATTTGGTAGGCGAATACTTCATTCTGCCTTTGTTTCATAATCTGAGTTAGTTCTTCTTTCCCAAAATATTTAGAAAATTATAGCTAGGCAGTCATGTGACTTCTCTGGGCCTCATTTTCCTCATCTGTAAAATAAGAGTATTAGACTAAATTGGTAGAAGTATCAACTAATATTTTTTAAGGCAATTATTTTCAATATTTTTAATTAGTTTGAGTGACTGGGCTTCTCCCACCCCTTAGAAGTTTTTTTCCTGTTTAAGTCAGCTTTTTGAAATGTATATAACCTCAAACTTAAATCCTCATATCTTTAAGTTAATTGTATGTGGTAAGGAAGAGTTATAATATCCCTGAAAGTCATCACTGACCTAAATGCCAAAATTGGTATTTTTCAAGTCTTTGTTCCCTTGACTGTTTTGTATGATTTGATTCTTTCGATTGCTCTTGTTAAGATTAGACTCTTGCCCTTTGGCTTCTATGCCAGTATTGTCGTCTTGCTCCTGGTCTTTTTTTCTTTCTGCTGCCTCTTAACCAGTTACCCTGTGGTTGAAATTTTGAGGGGGAGGTTATCTTTGACTCTTCCCTCTCCACTTTCCATTCCTACTCAGTTGCCATGTCTTGTCAGTTATACCCCCTTAATAATTGGCTTATCCATCCTTTCTTTTCCATTCATGTTATTTATTATGAGGCAGCTAGGTGAATAAAGTGTGCATGTGGGTGTCTGGAGGGGCCAGTGGTGTCATCTTGTCTCAAGTGCTTGGCCAGTCACTTTCAGCCTCTCTTGACCTCATCTCCTTCATTTGTAAAATAGAGATAATAACAGCACCTACCTTGCAGGAATACTTCAAATTTTTGTACTGTTCTGAAAATCTCAAGTCCTTCCCCCATTAGTTTGCTTTTTAGTTATAAGGATCAAAGTTGTAAGAATCAAATGACAACATATGTAAAGTACTTAACTAACATTTTAAAATGCCACACAAATGTTAGCTATCATGATAGACACTTTGATTGGCTTTTCTTCCAATTTCTTTCCCTCTCCATTTGTGTCTATATACTTCTGTCATAATAATCTCCTAATACCGTAGCTCTGATCATTTCACTGCTGAGTTAAAAACACCAGTGGTTCTCTGTTGCCTATCAAATAAAAGCCAGATTTGGTTAATATTCAAAGTCACAGTGTGCCTCTGACTTTTTTCTACAGCCTTATTTTACACCTTCATGGACCTTGTATTCAAGAATATTTATCTCCCAGATGTGTTCCATATCTTCCCATGTCTGTACCTTGCTCATATAATTTCTTATGGTTAAAACTCTTCCCTCTCTCATGCCCCAAATGTTATCCCTTAATACCCCTTAAAAAAAAGATTAGTTTGTTTTAAAAATTCTAGTGTCTAGAGTATAAGGAGTTTACTATATTACATTTAATATATATATCTCCCTCCCTCTCATACATAAACAAACAAAAAACAAACCCCTTCCATTTCTTAAGAAAATTTAGCAAGCAAACAAGGTGGCATTTGT
Organism: Bettongia penicillata ogilbyi; assembly: GCA_023548195.1. Taxonomy (NCBI): domain Eukaryota; kingdom Metazoa; phylum Chordata; class Mammalia; order Diprotodontia; family Potoroidae; genus Bettongia; species Bettongia penicillata. Next base: position 18,947,233 of record JAJHZJ010000292.1, read on the forward strand.
TTTACTCTTCTTTATGACCATATATTAAGCTCTTAGACTTGACCTGGAACTTCAGACTATTTTGTGCCTTTTTTGGGTGTACTTACCTTGCAGAGTCCACTGATATTTCTAAAACTACCAGCTATTTTTGAAGATTCCAGTGCTGGTCGTTCAAGTTTAGCTCCCATTTGAACACATACTTCTCATACTTTGGCAGGGTAAGCAAGCACTAGAATGCATGTAGTTTTGAGAGGATTTGGGAAAATTGTTGTCAGGTAAGACACCATAGACATCTAACTAGGAAAAGTGTGTTCAAATCTTACATGTTCAGAGTGTCTCTAAGCTATGCCAGATTCTTTATTGTATTACTCTTTAGACGAGCAAGTTCTGCTTTGTATAAAATGTGGCTCTGATGTTGCCTGACAGCTTTTATGCAGTAGGTATTTTGTATTGACATTATTTTCTTTCTCTTCTCAGTTGCTGATGCACAGTAAAAATGAGTGGATTAGGAGAAAACTCCTTAGATCCACTGACTGCTGATTCCCGGAAACGTAAATTGCCATGTGATACTCCAGTACAAGGGTAAGAAAATCTTTTTTGTATATGAACTTAATATTACGTAACTTTTTACAGATATCTGTGAATTAAAAAATTTCAGGATAATATATTTCATTTTGTCTCATTAAAATTCTTTTTGACAGCTTTTGTTTTGACATCACCATTTTTTCCAAATATATCCTCCCTTCCTTTATCCAGAGAGTCATTCCATATAACAAAAAACAGTAAAAAGGAAGAGGGAGGAAAAACAGTTGAGTAAAACTAATGAAAACATTAATGAAGCCTAATAGTATATTTGCTATTATGCACTCATAGTTTTCTACCTTTGCAAAGAATCAGGAGGAAATCCATTCCTCTATCTTTTCTTTGGGGCCAGCCTTGGTCATTGTAATTACATAGCGTTCAACTTCAGTTGTTCTTTCTATTTATATTGTTGTCATTCTGTATGTTATTTTCCACTTTTTTCTTATTTCACTTTTTATTGGTTGCCTCATATTAGTCTTATTTTTCCTATAGTCTAAATATTCATGACTTCTTAAAACATCGTAATCACATAATACAATTTAACTGTTCCACAGTCAGTGGGCATCTGGTAAGAAGTGTTCATATCCTTTTGCAACTTATCTGCTGGGTAATGGTATTTGTGATACTTATAAATATTTCTTGGATATTAGTACCTAATCATGGACAGTTGTTGCAGGGATTTCTTTTCCCTCATTTGATAGCTTTCCCTCTTATCCCACTAACAGTGATTTTTTTTTCTTCAAGTAAAAGCTTTTTAATTTTATGTGTTCAAAATTACCTGAAGTGAAACTTTAAAAGAGTAAAAATGGAGGGAGCATTTCCAGACCTCAAACTATGCCTTAAAGTAGTAATCATAATAAAAATAGTTTTGTACTGGCTAAAAACTGTAAAATTAAATCAGACCATCTAAAGAGGAATTAGAAACTGTTGAACTTAATAATCCAGTTTTTATAAATCAAATATAAATTACTTGTGGATGAATTCCTTATTTGTTAAGGACTCATGGGAAAACATTGAAGCCAACCAGTGGCTCAATGGATAGAGCACTGGACCTGGAGTCTAGAAGACCTGAGGTCAACTCCAGTCTCAGATACTTCCTAGCTGTGTGACCCTGGCAGGTCATTTAATCTTTTCCTGACAAAATGGATCCACTGGAGAAGAAAATGGCAAACCACTTAGTATCTTTGCCAAGAAAATCCAACAGGATAGGAAAACTGGAAAGCAGTTTGGTCTGTTTAGATGAATATCTTATACCATATACTGTACCAATATAAAAGTGAATATGTATTCTGAATAGTAAAACTTACACCAAAAAAATCAGATACCTATCACAATTCCAGACTAGGGGAAGCATCTTTAACCAAACAAGGTACAATATCTAACTATTTTAAAATAAATTTTATTGAAATTCTTTTTCTTAAATTTTTTGTGTTGTTTTCAGTGTTCTACAATCACTTCCATATAACTTGGATGTTTTCCCCCTCCCGTACCCTTCTTCCCCCCCCACCCTGAGATGGCATACGATTTTAAATCAGTTCTACACACACATTCCTATTAAATACATTTTCACCTTAGTCATGTTGTGTAGAAGAATTAAAATAAAATGAATGGGAGAAATTGTAAAACAAACCAAAATGTAATACAAAAGAAAATGGCCTGCTACATTCTGTGATTGAATTCCATAGTTCTTTCCCTGGATGTGGAAAGCAATTTTGCCTTGAGAGACCATTAGGAATTTTTTAAGTCCTTGCATTGCAATGAAGTTCTAAGTCTACCAGAAAAAAAATCCTCACACACTGTGGTTGCTGCTGTGTATAAAGTTCTCCTGGTTCTGCTCTTTTCGCTCAGCATTAGTTCATATAAGTCTTTCCAGGCCTCTCTGAAGTCTTCCTGTTCATCATTTCTTACAGCACCATAGTATGCCATTACATTCATATACCACAATTTATTCAGTCATTCCCCAATTGATGGGCATCCCCTTAACTTCCAGTTTTGGGCCACCACAAAGAGTGCTGCTATAAAAACTATTTTGTAGAGCTAGAAAAAATGATATCAGAATTCATCTGGAAGAACAAAAAATCCAGAATATTAAGGGAACTAATGAAAAGAAATGCTAGGTAAGGTGGCCTAGCTCCACCAGATCTCAAATTGTATTATAAAGCAGCAATCATAAAAACCACTTGGTACTGGCTAAGAAACAGATGGGTAGACCAGTGGAATAGATTAGGTACCCAAGACACAATAGTCAATGAATACAGCAATCTACTGTTTGATAAACCCAAGGACCGCAGCTTCTGGGATAAGAACTCACTGTTTAACAAAAATTGCTGGGAAAACTGAATAACAGTGTGGTGGAAACTAGGCATAGACCAATGCCTGACACCATACACAAGGATAAAGTCCAAATGTGGGTACATGATCTAGGTATAAAGACTGATAACTATAAACAAATTAGTGGCATACTATATTTATCAGATTTATGGAGAAGGGAAGAATTTTTCACTAAACAAGAGACAGAAAACATTATGAAATGCAAAATGGGTAATTTTGATTACGTTAAATGGAAAAGTTTTTGCACAAACAAACCCAATGCAACCAAGAATTTTTGCAACTAGTCTGTGATAAAGGCTTCATTTCTAAAATATATAGACAACTGAGTCAAATGTACAAGAATACAAGTCATTTCCCAATTGATAAATGGTCAAAGGATATGAACGGGCAATTTTCAGAGAAAGAAATCAAAGCTATCTATATTCATATGAAAAAATGCTCTAAATCACTATTGATTAGAGAGTTGCAGATCAAAACAACTCTGAGATACCACATCATACGTATCAGATTGGCTAACATGACAAAAAAGGAAGATGATAAATGTTGGAGAAGATGTGGGAGAGTTGGAACACTAAGTCTTTGTTGGTGGAACTGTGAGCTGATCCAGCCATTCTGAAGAGCAGTTTGGAACTGTGCCCAAAGGGCTACAAAAATGTGCATACCCTGTGACCCAGCAACCACTTCTAGGCCTGTATCCCCAAGAGATCATAAAAATGGGAAAGGGTCCCACATCTACAAAAATATTTATAGCGTTGATATTCTTTTTTAATATCATCTACATTTCCCATTATATCTTAGCAAAGAACAGAAAAGAAAAAAAAATTCAACAAAGCTGAACAATAAATCAGAAAGTCTGACATTATTATATACAGTACTCTATGCCTGTAGTTCCCTACCTTTCCCAAAAAAGATAGAAATGCATTTTCATGTCTTATCTTAATGCTTATTCATTAAATTTTGATTGGTTGTTCTTGTCATTAGGACATTGTCTTTCAGATATGAAATGACTTTGTAGCAAGTATAGCAGTCCAGTATGAGAATAGGCTACCCCATGAACTAAAGAATTCTATCACTAGAGGTATTCAAGCATGCCTGAAAGGACTCTCTTAAAAATGCTATTGACTAAGTGCCTATATTAAATAGGACTTTGGCTGTGTGAGTTTTCTTCTCACTGAGATTCCTTGATTTCATGAAATTGTTTTATAAAATGACTTAAGTTGATATTTGGTGTCATTTATATACATAACATTTTTTTTGTTCCAAATGAAGTTTTCAGCATCAAAAAAGAATATGTTTATAGTTTGCTTAACAAGATTTACGAGGTATGTTTCTACTTCTATAGAGACGTAACTTTCATCTTTGTAGTAACATTTTCTCTGCTTTTTAATACCATGATTTCATGTTAAAGTACAAGCTTAAATGCAACAGCCAGGCAAGAACAGTTTCTTAGCAATTCCATATATTCATAGTTCTAGAAAAACATGTTTTCAGTTGACCGTTAATTTTCTTTCATCAGTATCTAATATGCCCTGTAGTTCGAAAAGCGCGAACAGCGCACACACACACACACACACACACACACACACACACACACACACACACACACACACACACACACACACACACACACACACACCCTGTACTGATGGACCCACACTTGAAACAGAGGAAGAGAATGTGCTACATTACGTGCAGGAGATTGTACAGTGCTTTGAACTTCACACAGATGGCCATGGGAAAATACTTAATATGAGCAAGCTGCAACAGTGAAGGAATTGGAAGAGTAAAATATCACATCAAAGAATTGTGTCATGGAGTGAAGAGATAGGTTGGCCAGTTTCTGAGAGTGAGGGATCTGCCATGGGTGACTAGGGTGATCTCTTGGCACCTTGTGACATAGGAAGAAGTGGAGGAAGACCTCCAGCATATTGGATAAAACCTCTGTGGTAAGCTTTGGGAGGATAGGCCTTGGAGGGCACTACACATTGACCAAACCACAGATTCATTGGTATAAGAGCTAATAATGATAGAAGCTTCAAGGTTTGAAAACCTCTTTACATCTCTATGGCCCTATTAGGTAGGGCTTATTGCTACTGGCCTCATTTTACAGATAGAAAAATAACAATCTAGATGTTAGATGACTTGACTAAGGTTGTGTCACTAGCAAGTGTTTGAATGGTCCTTTGGACCATATTTCTCTTGCCTTCAAGGTTAGTTCTTGGCATCACTGCCTGGCCTTGTGCATTCAGAGTCTTTATCATATGATTGTTCTTTCCCCTAGTCTGACTGGCAGTGGGGAGAAGTGGCGACGGGAGCAGGAGAGTAAATACCTGGAGGAGTTGGCCGAGTTGATATCTGCTAATCTCAGTGACATTGACAGTTTCAACGTCAAACCAGATAAATGCGCAATTTTAAAGGAAACCGTGAGACAGATCCGACAGATAAAGGAACAAGGTAATGCAGAACTTTAAATAAGGCAGTTACTGAGTCACAAAAGTTATTCAGTTGGTGATGATTCCCAGTGTTAATTCAAGCATGGAGCTCTATTGGAGTTTTAATATACTTTTTGCTATGTTTTATCCTTTTTTTTTGTTAGTCTCTGAGTCTTCAGGTAGCCAGGTATATGTGGGGTTGGATTGAGCAGAATGAGGTGACAAGTGGGTAGAGAGAATGCACTATATTGAGGTGCTTTTCTTTGATTTGTTTTGTTGTAGCTCTGTTTGCTGCTACTCTTTTCTCAACCATGACTCTTCTTCTTAGAGTATCTCATCTGTGCATTTTTGACTTGGGCATCCTGTAGGCTTCCACACTCAATGTGTCAGTTAACAATTCATAAGCATTTATGGAGCATTTAATATGTGCAAAACACTTTGCTATATGCTGGGGATACAATGAAAGTCAAAGACATGGCCCTAATCCAGAAGGAGCTCACATTCCAATAGGGGAGATAAGTTCACTTTTAGGTCACCTTATGTGTAGCATGGTAGTTTTCAAACATTTTGGTCTCAGCACTCCTTTACACATGTCATTTTCTGAAAGGATCTTGGCAATTACCAGGCATTCCTGGACTGCATTTTAAGAACTGTTGATATACTACATTTGAGTGTATGTGGGAAATGGGAGAAATCATTTCAGATTAGTTATCAAATTTTGTCATTTTCTTCTTCATAATCTCTCTCACATATATGCCATTCTTTCCACTTATACAGATAGTACCTTCATTACTTTTTCCCTATACTACTCCAGTAGCTTCCTGTTTTGTTTCCTTGCCTCAAGTCTCTTCCCACTCTAATTGCCTTTCACCTAAAAACAAAAGTATTTTTCCTCATTCACAGGTATTACTAAATCATCCTCCCTATTCAACAGATTTATATGACTTCCTGTTACTTTTAGGATTACATATAAAGTTCTCTTTGATATTTAAAGCTCTTCACAGCCTAGTCATTTTCTGCCTCTGCAGTTTCTTTTACATCATTTCTTTCCCATCCTTCTGTGGTTGAGTCACAGTAACCTTCTTGATGTAACTCATGATGCTTTATCTCCTATCTCCATGCTTTTTACACTGGCTGTTTCCTATACTTAAAATGCTTTTCCTCTATATTCCTGTCTCTTGTATTCCCAGTTTCCTTTGAGACTCAGCTCAAATGCCACCTTGTGCATGAGGCCTTTCCTGGTTACCTCTGATTCTGGTCTCTTCTTATTCAAGATTATTTTATGTTCACTTTTTATGTGTCTTTTATATACTTGTATATGTAGATGTTGTCTCTCTCATTAAAATGTAAGTTTTTTCATGGCAGGAGTTTGGTTATCTTTGCCTTTACAATATTTGGCACATAATAAACACTTAATAAATGTTTTTTGAAAGATTTATTGATTTTGAATACTACCACCAGACTAATCTTTTGTATATATGAATTTAGTAATATTTCTCCCTTCCTTAAATTGATTTTTTAATGAGTCTCTCCTCTCCAAACTAACATTGATCTTAATACCAAATTAATCTTTCTCATAGATAGATATGATTACAGATAGAATTTTTCTTCTTCATACTGAGGAAAGTTCAGAACTTTTCTGGTGGGCATGCAAGGTCATCTAAACTCTGGCATCTCTGCACCTTTCTAGCCTACCTTGTTCTGTTATTTTTCTCTTACTCTCTGCTTTAGCCAGTCCACTTGATACTCATTTCCACTACATTTTGTAAACTTTTATATCCATATGCCTTTGCTAACGGAGCCTTTAAGCTTAGAATAGCTTGTCCAAGTCCAACTCAAATGCAACCTCTTCTGTAGATCTTTCCCTGACACTTACTTCTCCTGCTCTCATCAGTAAATTCTTTTCTCCCACCTTTCATGATGACCAGTGTTCCAAGTAGGAAAAGAATACTGAAAGAGTAGAAAAAGGAACTGCTGATTCCAAATTTTAAATCTCAAAATTTTCTTTCCTCTTGTGAATTAAGGACCTAGGAGTGTTGAGGACCCTGGCATTTCTCAGGGATTTGAATTTTAGGGCCCTATCCTGTCTCATCATCTTGAATGGCATCAGTAGAAATATCTACTTTTCTGCCCATTGTCACTATGTGTCATCCATCATCACCATCTAGAAATTACTGCTTCTTCAATTTTTATTTACTCTTAAGAATCCAGGTTGGTAGAAGTGCTACAGTTCAGGATTGAGAAAGTATTTATTTCACTTATATCAGCACCGCTGCCTTGGTTTTTAATTTTTAATTGTGAATAAGAGGGATGGAGTGAAGTAGCCATGTGCTTCTTGAGGCCATACCCTTTTTTCAATATGAGCCTCCTGGTTGCTGCTACTATTAAGTTTTTCATCCCTGATAGCTATGGAGTCTCCTGTGATTGTGGGGTACAGAAGAGTAAAATGACATTCTTAGCTTCAGAGGGCTCAATATTAGTTCTTGCCTTTATCACATGAACTTCCCAGTCACTATTACCATTTATTCAACAGTCTCCTGCTGTGATCAGTTGACTCTTACCCTGACATGGCTCTCAAACAAACTCCTTCCTTTTAGTTGGCTAATCTTTGACCTTCAGAGGTTTTTTTGCTTCTCTCCTATAACTCTCATTCCTGTCTGACTCAGTCTTACGTATCTTACTCAGAATCACTGAATTTGAGAGTGGGCAAGAACCTCAATGGCCCTCTAGTCCAACCCATACACTAAACCAGTGCCATCATCACAAAACCAGTGAGTGGCAAGGCACAGCTGCTTCCCCTGCTTTTAATTTGAATAAAACAAATTAAATTTGCCCATGTTTCCTCTGGATCCTCCCTTTCTCAGGTAAAATATGCCCTGCTCCTTCATCTGATTCTCATATATCATGAACTTTAGTCATTCATCGTGCTGAGTGTTCTCCTCTCATCACTCTCTGACTGATCACTGTGCTTCATAAACAGCAGGGTCCAAAACTGAGCATAATATCCCAAATGAGGCCTACTGAGGGTAGCTTACAGCAGGACCATTTCCTGCCTATACCTAGAAACTATCTCTTTAAATGGAACCCAGGAGATTCAGATCAGCAAAATACCAAATGAGTAAGGTCAAATCATAGTAAAATTCACAGAAATGAAAAGAATTATCAGTTTATGCACAATTATATGCCAACAGAACTGAGGTCACAGAAAAAGCTTCAAACGTATACAGACCTAAACCAGGAAAGACTAAAACACAGGAGAATTATAAATTAATATAATTCAATAAACTTGGATTAAAAACTTTTAAAATAAAATATTTTTTTTGATAAAGTACAGTTCTTCTTTATGCTAAAATCCATACAAAGTCTAGGCATAGAGAGATCTTGTTTATCTAAAACCAAAAGCAGGCAATCATTTACAATGTGAATGCAGCAGAAGCTTTCCTGATAAATCCACTTAAAAAAAATGGATATTCATTTTATCCATTATTAGTTAATAGAGCTCTAGCAATGGTAGCAATAGCAATGAGAAAGAAATTATAATCTATAGACAGGCAAAGAGGAGACAAGATTATCTCTGTTTGCTAATGTCATGATGGTTACTTAGAAAATCATAGGGAATCACTGAAGAAAACTAATTGATACTGTTAATACCTCCAACAAAGTTTTAGGCTACAGAGTAAACCCACAGAAATCATTAGCATTGGTATATGTTAGCAAACCTTCTTAATATCTGATATCATCCTTCTCTCTCCTGCTATATTGCCCTTATTCTTTTAAATGAAGCGCACATCCAAAACCATTGTCTGGATGGATTTGATCCCACAGAGTTCTGGGGGTGCCTATGAAATCAAATTTGCCTCCTTATATTTGAATCATTAGTTCTCTAGTTGTTTTTTTTAACTTTGGGAATTTGTTGAGGTTGTAGGTTTTAATACTGATTCCTGTCTTGGTTCTTGTCTGGGGTGGATTTCTAGATTTTTCATCTTGTTATTCTTCCTTTGTATTAGCTATACTGTCTAGTATCTAACTTGGGGGTTGTACATGGGCTGTCTCCTTCCCTTGTCCTTTTCAGTTGGAAGCCCTTTTGATTAGATTTGCCAGGTAACTGTCAAGTACATTCTTACAAATTTTTGCTAGGTATTCATCTCTGGCCAGTAATCTGTGATCTATTAATATTGTAAGCCATGGTCCAGAAATCCAAGTTTCATTTCCTTAGCTAACTATTGACTTCTCAGATTAATTTTTTTTTCCTGTTCTTTCTGTTTTCTGCCCTCTGGAACCCATTGTTATAAATAAATTCCTTTTCATTCTTGATTTTCTTCCTCACACAGTCTTATTGTATTAATGGAAACCTGTTTTTTCCCCCAAGAGATTATTTTTCTTCCTGGGCATGTTCTCTTTATATGAGTTATGCCTTCTGTCATGGCCTCCATTCGCTGGGCTGGGAACATTGTAGCAAAGTCCTCAATACCTCTTTCAGGCCTCCCCTCTGTCATAAACACTCAGTAGTACCTTTTCTTTTGATCTTTGTTTCAAACATCTCTATCACCCTATCCATATCCTTCATGCTGTTATTTGCTGGAATCTAGAATATTCCACTTTCTTTTTCAAGGAGTTCAGTACCTGAGTAACCAGGTTTTCTGTTCTAACTCCTTTCCTCATTGCTATATTTTTCCTTTTCTTTCTTTCTTTTTACAGACAAGTCCAAACTTTTTTTAAAACTACATTTTAAATTTAAAATTACTAAACAAATCACAATGAAAAAAAAAGAGAACAATGCAGCAAGGAACTTGACCTTCTGTGTTTCAGCACCCACTTGCAGTCTTGTGGCCTGTATCTCCTCTCCATACCAGCTATCCACAGACCTGATCACATCTGAGAACATTTTTGGAATCTCTGTTTGTATCTTCATAGCTTCATGATGGAGTTATTAAAAAAAAAAAAGTTTTCCCTCTTTATCAAGCTTCATGCAGTGGCTGTTCCAGTCCTTTTTCTCATTAACCCCCTCTATATCACATGTCCTTCCTGCCCCTACACAACAATTAACCTTGCCTCCTTTTTTATTAACAAAATTGAGACCGTCTCTTTTGAGCTCCTGTTCAAGTTACATGTTTTCATGATCAAATAATTTCCTCATTAAGGGAACAGAATATGCTGTATATATGTTCTGTATCATTTTGTAATTATTAACCAGCATAACTAGAATCATTTGAAGAACTTTCTTCTGTCTCTTTAGGAAAGGCAGCTTCCATTGATGATGATGTTCAGAAAGCTGATGTATCTTCTACAGGGCAGGGAGTTATTGATAAAGATTCCTTAGGACCACTTTTACTGCAGGCAAGTATAAAAGGGTTGAACAAATGACAGTTATGCCATACATTTATTTTTATAATTTAACTTTTTTCAGTTAACAAGTCTTTATTTTATCTACTTCCACTTTCCATTGGGAGAAAAAAAAGCAAAACAAACCCCCTTAAACAAATATGTATATTCCAACAATCAAGTTATCATATTGGCACCATCTAAAAACATGTCTTATTCTTCGTATCTTGAGTCCATCACTTATCTGTCCAGATGTGGGTATGATGTCATCAGTGGTTCTCTGTAGTCATGGTTGGTCATGGCATTGATGAGAGTCTTTAAATCTTTTAAAGTTGTTTGTTTTACAATATTGATGTTACTGTGTAAATTGTTCTCCTGATTTTGCTTACGTTATTTTGCATCAGATCATACAAATCTTCCCAGGTTTCTTTGAAATCATTCCCTTCATCATTTCTTATAGCACAAGAGTATTTCATTATATTCGCATACCGTAATTATTTCAGCCATTCCTGAATTGATAGGTACTCTTTAGTTTCCACTTGTGTGCCATATATTTTGAGATAATTGTCTGAATTAGAGTGAATGATATTAAAAAGAATTTTAGAAGTATTTTTCTTTGTAGTACTGGTAGTTAAAAATATTAATATTTTAATGTGGTAGTAAAGGTAAACAATATTTAGAGTGTTTTAAAGTATTAAAACATGTGTAATTTTTGGTTATACTTTCCCTAATTGTTAGCATAGGGATAGGAATGTATATATAAATCCTGAATCTGTGATTTCATTGGTATAGGGAACTCTCATATGAGGAAACTCCCTCTGCCAATATAGGTTGGCATCTTCTCTGCAACTTGTTCTTAGAGAACTATCTGTGCCTTTGTGAGGTTAAGCAGCTTGCCCTCTGAGTCACTCAGCCAGCATGTATGAAACGCAAGACTGGAACCTGGGTCTTTCTAGCTTCTAGGCCAACTTTTTATCTAGTATGACATGAGGAAAGTGAGGCCCCAAAAGGTTGAGAGATTGTGTTATCTCACACGTGTAAGTAGAATAACAGATTCTAACCGGGCCTTGTTATACTAGCTGTCTTTCCATCAAATTACAGTGCTTTTAAATGAAGTATTCTCTAAATATCAGAAAAATATTTCAAATTCTTAAGATATAGAAACAAATATAGTCAGTCCATATTTGACCTATTGCTTCTAGGTGACTTCTAATGTTTTTAAATTTCATGTCCTTTCCTGCTTCCTCAAGATTTTACAAAATTAACAATGTTTTGATTAAAGATTAAAATCCTTGAAAAGCAGAATTTATTTAAATTTACAAGTATTGTTTGAATACAAGACACTTCCCAACAAAAAACCTCCCCACCCTTCAGCAAAGTATATTTCCTCCAAATTTTTAAGCAAAACCACCTCAGTATGATTACACTATGATCATAGATGTTAATTTCCACTTTTGTGTTTATGAATTATCAGAAAAGATCTATGTTAGTTATGATTTACAATCTTTGCTGGTATGGAATGATGTTGTCCCATGCATTTCACTTTAGTTTTGTTTCCTTTTTTTAGTGTTACCTTTTTGTATACTTTTGTGGCCATTATATACGTCTTATTTCTACTTTCTTCATTTTTCAAAATTTCATATACAATGTTTGCCATACATTTGTATACCACAGTGAGAATCATTTCTCAATTATTAGATGGCATGTTTTAACTTTTTGTCACCACACACAATGCTGTTATGAATATGTGTATACATATGAGTCTTTTCCTACTGACCTCCTTTGGCTATAATTGCAACAGTAAAATCTTCTGGTTAAAATATATAATTTAGTAACTTTACTTGCATAATTCCAAAATTTTTCCCAAATGATTGGACAAGTTTAGACTCTCATCAGCTGTGATTTACTATACCTGTCTTCCCATGGTTCCTCCAGAGTCAAGTTATCCCTTATAAATAATCATTTTTTTCCAATTTGAACTTTGTGAGGTGATGCTACAGTTTTAAAAATGGGTGTTAATGAGTAATTCTGAATTGTTTTTAAGATAGTAGTTTCAATTTAATTTGAAAGCTCTCTATAATTTTGATCACATTTTAAAAATCTTATATGTATTAATTTCATATAAATTTTCTGTCATTCTTTCAATTCAATATTCTATAAATATTGAGCACCTACAGTGTGCCAGACACTGTGCTAATTTCTAGGGATACAGACGGTCCTTGTCCTAAAGGCGCTTACAGTTGAATGAGGAAAGACAATATCCCAAAAGAAGTTTAAAGTGTGTTTGAGGGGCATGATGATGGTGGAATTAGTTCTCAGGAGGGCGGTACGTGGGAAAAGGCTGGATTGAGAGCCCTCTTTAAATGGAGGCTTTCAGAGAAATTTTTTGCTCCAATCAGAGGAACTCTGCCTGATGATACTGATGCAGTGTTAGCACCAAAGCTTATACATGGCATTGAGGGTACAGCTGGTTTTGTACTTCACATTTCTTTCAGAAATGTGGAATGCCAATATTTCTTTCCCATTTATATGTTCTTTCTTAATTTTGATTGTGCTGAAATTATTTTTGTAAAAGTTTTTACATTTTATATAGTTGTATTGTATATTTGAGCCTGACTTTTACATGTTGTTTTGAAAATTCATAAAACAAAGGGGGACAATATAAATTTTGCATGTGAGCACCACTAATGGAAAAAATGTTAATTTAAATGTGTGTACTTTCTTAAAGGAATAGATTGAGAGGGATGGCGAAGCATTGTAGGACAGCTGTTTTAATCATTTGGTACTAAAATAAAATGTCTTTTTAGCCAGACCCAATTAAATCAGGTATTTATGTGTATTTGCATTGTGCAATCACATTTTAGGCCTTGGATGGTTTTCTCTTTGTGGTGAATCGCGATGGGACCATTGTATTTGTGTCAGAAAATGTCACACAGTACCTGCAGTATAAGCAAGAAGACTTGGTTAACACTAGTGTCTACAGTATTTTGCATGAAGATGACAGGAAGGATTTTCTCAAAAATTTGCCTAAGTCAGCAGGTAATTCTATTTTTGCTTAAAAAGAAAAACCAACCAAAACATTATTTTTTTTAGCTTTCTAGCTCAGTTTTGGAAAGTTTGACTAAAATCATCCAACTAGAGCTTTTAGAAGCAGTGATGTGACACAAGGCTTTTTTAATGTTCAGATAGTAATTAATTATTTATTTAGACCAGGGGTGGGGAACCTGTGACCTTGAGGTCACATGTGGTCCTTCTAGGTCTTCAAGTGCAGCCCTTTGACTGAATCCAAACTTAACAGAACCAATTACCTTAATAAAAGGATTTGTTCTAGAAGACTTGAACTCAGTCAAAAGGCTGCACCCAAGGACCTAGAAGGCCACATGTGGCCTCCAGGCTGCAGGTTCCCTGTGCATGATTTAGAGAGTTCCCATGACTTCAGTTCCTGGTGAGTTTGTGTTAACTTTGGAATATAATATGCCATTGATGATTTGTAAAATAACTTAGTATTTCCAACTCCTCACTGAAGTATAGAAAATACTATCTTGTTCTTGTTAAAATAAAATATTATTCTTCATGTTCTTAGTATGCTGAACTTTAGATTCCCTGTACACTGAAGTGACATTTTGTTTCCTGTTTCTTTCCCCTGTGATTGATTTGTTTTCTGAAGTTAATGGAGATCCATGGACAAATGAAGCACCTAGACAAAAAAGTCACACGTTCAATTGCCGTATGTTGGTGAAAACAGGGCATGATATTCTAGATGATGTGGGTAACAGTCCTGATAGGCGCCAGAGGTATGAGACAATGCAGTGTTTTGCCTTGTCTCAGCCACGAGCTATGATGGAGGAAGGAGAAGGTAAGTTATATTTCAAATATGTAAAACAAAAGAAAAGACAAAATAATGAAGTGTTTCTATGTTTTTTATTCATATTTCTAAGAACTTATTATCCTCATAAAATGTTGGAAAATCTGAAATGGGATAAATTTTTATTTACAGATCTACAGTCCTGTATGATATGCGTGGCCCGTCGCATCACCACAGTGTTCCCTTCAAACCCTGAAAGCTTCATTACTAAACATGACCTTTCAGGTAAGATTAAGCAGTGCTACAAGTATGCCTGGTTTCATCTCCTCACTTCCAAATTAGAAAAAAAAGTACCTACCCCAATGCTGTATCTTCCATCTTTTTAGTAAATGATGTTAATAAAGTGAATTTAAGAAAAAAACTACATAGAATTTTTTTTTTGCAAGAGTAGTGTTTTTGTCTATATTTTTATTTTAATTTTCTTTACTCATACTTTATTATTATTTTTTAACATTAATTTTTTAAAATTTTGAGTTCCAGATTCTTTCCCTTTCTCCAGCCTTTCCCCCACTTGTTGAGAAGGCAAGCAATATGATGTCCATTATACATATGAAGTCATATAAAACATTTCTATATTAGCCATCATTTCCCTTCCCCCAAAACCCCAAGAAAATTAAAGTGAAAAAAGTAATATATTTCAGTCTGCACTCTCAGTTCATCCATTCTCTTCCTGGAGGTTGATAGCTTTAGCATTTTTAATCATGAGTCTTTTGGAATTGTCTTGGATAATTGTGTTGATCAGAGTAGCTAGGTCTTTCGGAGTTGATCATTGTTGCAGTGTTGCTATTATTATGTGCAGTGTTCTGGTTCCACTCCAGTTTGCATCATCTTACCAGGTTTTTCTGAAGTCATTCCCCTCTGCCTCATACTGTCTTGAAAACAATTTTACAGTGCAACTTTTCAACCTTTTAAATTACCATGTGCTTATGCACTTTAACTCATGCTATTTATTATTTCACCTTCAAATCTTTTCATGAATTTGAGGTTGAAGGACAAAGAAAAACTTAATTATTTCTATCTTATGATTTGGAAATCTTAATTTTCTTCTTAGTAGGACAGTCTTCCACTTGTATTTATGCCTAAGAAATGATAAAGAAAGAAAAAAATAAAACATTTATGTCTAACCCATTTACCAGGTCAATATTTTAAACTGTGACTAAGAAGCCACTGTCTAAATCTCCTGATTGCTAGAGAGATAGACAGTTACTATCCTGGATATTTTGGCTAATGTGTAGTGAAATGTTAAGTTTTCTATCAGCTGAGGTCTCTTCCTTTTTATGGTAATGAGTCAGAGGCTGCTTTTGTCTCTTGTACCTTTCTTTGTGGTTAGTGTTTATTGTTAGCATTAACCCAGTTGAATCCCTGGTACAGTCTAGCCGTATATCTCCAGTTTAGTTCATGCTAATTGTTAATTATTTTCCCCTGGCAACACCCCTTCTCCCCCAATTTTCTTTTGTAATCCTTCTTAGAAAGTTTAGGTTCTTTTGTTTTCGGGGCTCTAAGATTATCTAGCATAATCCAGAATCACCTCTTGCTTGTCTCTTGCAATTTAATACAAAACAGATCTGTAGTCATTATTCTTCAATTCAGCAAAAATTTATTATATCTATTTAATGTTAGTAGATCCTGGAAATTAGTAGTATAAAGCCAAAATGGAACTCCTTTCCTTCAAGGATATTACATTCTGATGAGGGGATATAATATAAAGCCAGCAATAATCCAATCAACAACAAACCTTTATTCCCTTTGTTCTGGAGAATGTGCTAAATGCTAAGGAAACAAATACCAAAAACAGTCTCTGTCCACAAGGTACATACTTTTTTTTAAAGTAAATTTTTTTTTATAACTTTTGTTTTTTTATGTGACCAAATTTTTTCCTACTATTCTTGACTGTCCCTCTTCCAGAGAACCATCCCGTATAACAAATAATATTTTTAATAATGGACAGCAAAACTGATCAACACATTGAAAAAGTCTGAAAATATGAGCAGTGTACTGTATCTGTGGATCTTCTCACTTTTTTCCCCACCTAATGAACCTCTCAGTTTTGCAAAAGAAGTAGGTTGGGGGTATCTTTTTGTATCTCTTTTTAAAAGTCATTATTGCTACTTAAAATCTTGCCTTTTGATTTTTTTGTGGTGGTTCTTTCCTTTACATTGTATTGTACATGTTGTTTTCTTGGCTCTGATTGCTTCACTCTGTACCCTACTTTATAAATCTTAGTTCTCACATTATTGTAATATTCTATTACATTCATGTGCCACAGTTTGTTTAACCATTCTGCAGTAAATGCTATCTTTGTTTCATTAGAAACAAATTTTGCTATCACAAAAATTGCTGATGTATTTGTTTTGCTGCATATGGGGATTTTTTTCTTATTAGTGACCTCCTTGGGATATAATCTTAATTTTAGACTATTTAGGTCAAAGTTTATGGATGTTTAGTCAGTTTGCGTACATAATTAAAATTACTTTCCAAAATGACTGTATTGCTTCACTACTTCAGCAACAGTATATTCATAGAACTTCTCCAGTCTTGAACAGTCCCATGTTTTATCATCTTTGCCATTTACAATGTGTGAGAAGTAAATGTTTAGTGTTGTTTTGATTTGCATTTTTCATATTATTAGTGATTTGGTACATTCTTTTATATTGTTGCTATTAGTTTGCAATTCTTCTTTTGAGAACTTTTTGTTTATATCTTTTCATCAGTTATCAATTGAGGTACCACTTATCTTTTGATATCTTTCGCTTTCCCTTTCATCTCCTTCCTCCCCTTCCTTCTCTTTTCTCATATGAATACATATCTGTGTTTTAAAAATCTTTGATACTGTACCCTTATCTGAGAAATTTGATACAAAGATTGTTTTCCTCCATTCTACTACTTTTTCTCTTATCCTTAGTGCATTAATTTTGTTTGTGTAGAAACGTTTCAATTTCATTAACCAAAATTTTCAATTTTATCTTTTCTAATTGCCTCTACCCCTTGTTTGGTTAAGAATATGTCACCTGTGGAAAGCATATCATATGTTTCCCTTCTAACTTTTTTATGGTATGATCATAATATTACTCTATTGTATCCTTTTAGAGTTTATTATTTAATATGGCATAAGGTGTTGGTTTAATATTAATTTTTACCATATTGATTTTGAATTTTCCTATCAGTTTTTATTAAATTTTTTTTTGCATCTAATTTGTGCTTTCTGGAGTTTGAAACACTAAATTATTATGTTTCATTGTTTCTGATTCTCTGTTGTCTAGTCTCTTCCCCACTGATCAATCGTTCTTTTATTTTATTTAAAAATTTTTAAAATTAATTTGTTTTCACTTTTCTACAATTACTTTCATATATCTTAGATTCAGTTTGGGATGCCTTTCAGGAAATGATCGGCGGATTATTTTGATGACTATTTTGCCCTCTGGATCTAGGACCCCTGGGCAATTTTCCTTGATAATTTCTTGGAAGATATTTTCCAGGCTCTTTTTTTCATCATGGCTTCCTGGTAGACCAATAATTCTTCTTTTTATTCTTTAGAATTTTTATTCTTTAGATCCTATTTGACTGATTCTTCATGTCTCATAGAGTCTATTACATTCTATTTGCCCAATGCTAATTTTTATCAGATGTTTTCTTCAGTTAACTTTTGAATCTCCTTTTCCATCTGTCCGATTGTTCCTTTTAAGGAGTTATTTTCTCTAGTTATTTTTTGTACTTTCTTTTCCATTTGTCCAATATTCTCAGTTAGGTTTTGTACTTCCTTTTCCATTAGTCCAATTTTCCTTTTAAATTCTTCCGTGATTTCTCTGTTCATATTTTGAAAATCATTGGCCAGTTTTTCTTCTACTTCCCTAATTTGGCTTTTAAAATCCTTCTTGAGCTCTTCCAAGAATGCTCTTTGGGAGAGCTCAAGAATGCTCTTTGGGCTTAGGACCAGTTCATATTTCCTTCTGAAGTTTCAAATGAGAGTACAGTCTCAATGCTAACCTCTTTGGTATTTGTATTTTGGTCCTTGTCCCCATAGAAAGATTCTGTGGTCTTATCTTTTCTGGTTTGCTTTTTGCTCATGATGATCTCCCTCTTCCTGGCTTTTAAAGTGTATCTCTGCTTCTGGAGTACAGGGGGCTCTCTCTTACCGTTTTTCCACTTAGAACTTGAGATATTGTGTATTGTGACCCCCTGGTTCTTTCAGCTAGAAACTAGAATGCTGCAGTTTACCTGGTGCTCAGCTAGCTAGTGTGCCAAAGCAGAGGCCAGGTGAAGTCTTTCTGAGTTTCCCCAGAGTTACCTTGGAGCTATCTGTGTTAAGTGTGGGGGAGGGGTGTTCTGGCTACAGGAGGTCTTCTTTCCTAAGCACAGACAGGCTCAGTGGTTGGTGAACCCTGTTTGCGCTAGTGTTTTCCCAATTCCCCTGGCTGTGCTGAGGCATGCCTGGGGTCCTGGTGTTGGTGATTATGGGCTCCAACCACCCCCATCCACCCCACCCCCAGGGGCTCAGGATCTCCTGGTTCACTGAGGTGGAGCTGTCTGGGATATGCTCTGGTCCTGCACTGGTCCCCTTCAACCACAGCAAGTGGAACCCTCTATGTGATTTTCCTAACCTTATGGGCTAAGAGAATGTTTACCCCTTCGCTGATCCCAGTGTTCTAGGATTTTTCCTGGAGAAATACTTTCTGGGTTTTTCAAAGTCAACAAGGGGGAAGGGTAGAGCGTTTACTGATCACTCTGCCATCTTGGCTCCCGGAAGTTTGAGGAGGTGGACTTACAGACATTTAATCTGTGGGTTGATAGTCTCAGCAGCGGTTGCTGCAGTTACTTGGGGTTGTGAGGTTTTCTCTCACTCGATTCCACTGGACTCCTGTCCTGGGCTGATATGTTTGAGATTCCGCAATGCTGCTGCTGCTTCAGACCGCCTGGGGCTTCCTGCTTGGCTTTGCTGTGGCAGGGTCTGTGCTGGTACAGCCTGTGCGCGGTGTGCTCCTCCAGCCCCGTGCAACAGGTCCTTCCTATTGATCTTTCAGCCTGTCCTGGGTTGGAAATCTGCCACACTCTGTCTCCTACTCAGTTTTGCCACTCTAAAATTTGTTCACGTTCTCTGTAGAGGTATTTCTAGGAGTCTGTCTTAGAGCTTAGGTGAGTAGTTGCTCTCACTCTGCCATCTTAACTCCACCCCAATCTTTCTAACTTAACCAATACCAAAGCCACATGGTTTTAATGACTTGCTTCATAGTCTTGTTTGAGGTCTCTAAGTGTTATTACCAATCTCTTTGCATTATTTTCCTTGGTATTCTAGATGCTTTTCTTTTCCAGTTGAATTTTATTATTCCATTGAGCTCTGTAATGTTTTCTTTTTATACTTTAATTGGTAAAGCATTAAAACTATAAATTAACTTTGGCAATATAGTCATTTTTACTTTTATTAAATTGGCATCGCTCAGCTATGAGCTTCAAATATTTCTCCAGATATTTAAATTGTTTATTTCTTTCAGGAATACTTTGTAATTGAACCATGCAAATATTTTATATGGTTTAGTTGAAGGTATATTCCTTCTATATAGAAATAGCTAAATAAAAGATAGAAAGTAGATGGAAAGTAATCTTACAAGGGAAGATATTAGCAGTTGAGGGAGCAAGAATAGCCCTACGCAGAGAGTGACATTAAATCTGAGTCTAAAAGGAAACTAGGAGGAGGGGATGATAGCATTCCAGGCATAGGATCCCACCATGTACAGGTGTGGAGATCAGAAGCGGTGTTGTGTGAGGAATGTGTGTGTGTGTGTGTGTGTGTGTGTGTGTGTGTGTGTGTCCTTCATTGCCAAAGAAGACCATGCCATCAGAGAAATAATAACATGACTTGCACTTGACTTTGTTTTGAGTGAGGGAGGGCTTTGCAGGTTACCAGCCTCACATCTCCTCCAGAGTCATCTGAATCCAGTGTCCAGATTTCAGGATAACTGGAGATGACCCAGAATGAGGCAGTTGGGGTTAAATGACTTGCCCAAGGTCACACAGCTAGTGAGTGTCAATTGTCTGAGGTGAGATTTGAACTCAGATCCTCCTGCACTGGTGCTCTATCCACTGCACCACCCAGCTGCCCCTGTATGAGGAATACTTGAACACTAAGTACATGGCAGGATGCATTCTGTAAGTAGGATGAAAAGATATTGCGAGTTACAAAGAGCCTTAAATGCAAGATGATTTCTCTTTCACATCGATTAGACTAACACATTGGACAAAAGGAAAATGACAGATATTGGTTAGGGTTGTGATAAAACACGTACATAATATTCTGTTCATGGAACTGTGAATTGTTCTCTCCATTTTGGAAATACCCTTTGTGAATACCCAACTGTGAATACCACTGTTAGGGTGGTATAAGCCAAAAGGATAAAGAGTAAATGACCTTTATGTTCACCCTGCTCCCGTGATTCTTATGTTCAAAAATACTTATAGCAGCTGTGGCAAAAAACAAGAAATGACTTTGGTGCCCAATAACTGGCAAATAGCTGAACCAGTTATAATTTATAGATGTAATGGAGTACTACTGTGATATGAGACAAGAAATGATCACATGGGTGTTTTTAGAGAAAATTGGAAAAACGTATGAACTGATACAGAGTAAAGAATTAAAGCAGGAGAACAATTGAAGTAATAATAACGTAATTATTGCAAAGTCAAACTGACATTGAACTTAAGAACTCTGAGCAATGTTATCACCAACCATGATTCCAAAGGATCATTCATGTGTACCCTTTTACCCACTTGTTGACAGAAGCGATGTACTTAGGCTTAAAAAAATCGCACACGCGCGCACACACACACACACACAGAGACATGCATACACTGTTAATGGCTACAGTAGGAATTTGTTTTGTTTGGCTGTGCATATTTGCTGTCAAAGTATTAATTGAATAAAAAATTAAATAAAATTTTTGAATTAGAAAGTAAAAAGGGAGAATTGCCTCTAGTTTCTCAGAGACTAGACGAGAGTAGTAGAGAAAAGAGAATTATTGCCAGAAATTTAAAGTGTAGAATAGGGGAAAAGAATTATAAGTTGAGATTGATGGTTTTTATTTTTCTATGTAAAGTAAGAGGCAAAGGCCTCTGTTGTGTGGGAAGGAATGGTATAGTTGGTTTGAGGAGAAGAGAGGGTTTGGAATAGCTACATTGTTGAGAGAATGATAGTCGATCATGGAAACATAAAAGGCATGTGCTATAAAAATGTGAGATTCTAGTTGAGATTATATTACATGAATTTGTAGTGGGCCAAATTGGTTCATTTCAACCCATGATTTCTACCAGCAAAGTTCAGAAAATATGCATGGAGCAAAAAAGAAGTCAGAATGTGGGGGTTGCTCTGTACTGAGGGTTGCCAAGGCATTAGCAATTTTAGGAGAATTTTTTCCTCCAAAGTGCTGACAAATTTCTTTGGAATGTTTTTATACATTGATTTAATAAATAGAATAATTATGGATTACTTATTTATGAATTCCTATTAGGAAGAAATTACATTAGATCTCTTCTGATTTGACCTCATTTTTATTGATAGAACACCTCCCCATCCTCCTTGCTCAGAACATTAATTACATTAATACTACCATTCCTGGAAAGATCATTCCCCTCTATGTATTGTCTTCCCTTGTATTTTAAGCTCCTTGATGGCAGAGGACTTTCTTACTTACTTCTGTTTTTATCTCTAGCACGTCACACAGTGGCAGTCATGTAGTGAACACTTGAAAAATTCTCATTCATTCAAGGTTAGAAAACTATATAATTCAACTGCTCAAATATAGGTTGAGGTTCTGAAAGTAGGAAAAATAACCCTTAACAGGATGATAAGACTTTGAGAACATGGAAGGGTGAAGGTATTGGGTTTTTGCAATGAAGTCAGAGGTAATAATTGAGAGTAGTGAGTCAGAAACAGATGTGAAAATGGGAATTTCATAATTACAGGTTTTTGTGAGACAACATATAACTAGTAAGAAAGGAAGGAAAGGAGAAAAGCATTTAATAAGTGTTAGACATTGTGCTAAGCACTTTACAAATAATGTATAGCCACAGGGATCTACACAAGATGTTGTACATGAATGAAGTGCAGAGGAGTGCATCTGGAAGGGTCAATAATGATGATAGAGTATGCCTGTTTTTCTTCTAAACCCTTTGTAGTTGTAGATTTGAGGCATGAGAGAATGAGTTCATTTGATGGATGTAGTGTTTCTGGATGAAGGCACATTTTTATGATGGTAAAATGATGAAAAGAATGTGAGTGAAAAGGTTGGATGAAGCCATTCCAGAAGCCTGAGGAGGACAGAGACTGGGGATGGGTATTGCTGGATAGGGATCAAAAGAGTAGTGCATATTTTCAGGTAAAGGGGATTTGGGGGCTTTGGGAAGCTATAGTTCTGAGTTTGCTAGCCATTAGCTTGGGAAAGCACCAGTAGGTGGGTGACCCTCATCTCTGATGTACTGTGATGATAGGAGGCCACCTGCACTGGCAGTGGCAACAGCCTACTTATTTTCTGGGGAGTTTGCGTATGGAGAGAGCATGAAGCTTTGAGTGATAGAAGTCAGTAAATGTGGGTGCTTCATGGTTATATTGAAATGACATGCTGTTTTCTTAGAAGACTTGGTTGACACAGTGCAGAATGCTTAGTGGCAATAGGTTCTGTGGCAAGACAGAGTCTGAACCCAAGTCTGGAGAGAGACTGGGGAAGGAACTTCAACACCACTTGTACCCCTCCCTTCATGACTTCTTAGTATTGGGGAGAGCTTTGGTGGTTTTGTGTTCCGAGTTAGGGCAGACATGGACAAGGACTGAAAGACTCACTCTTTTGGTTCCAGTGGTGTTGAATAGATTCATGTCAGAAGTAGACCCCACCAATCATTGCATTCATCTCACTTGGAGAGTTATGGTATTGTTTTCTTGATTTATTTAAGGATTTCAGGAGAGCAACTACCTAATTCTACCTGAGATGTACTGACATATAAGAAACTGTGGATTAGTGATCTGTCAGATTGTGTTAGTCTTAATCATCTGCAGTAATTGATGTGGATATTTTAAAAACTGGCAAAATATTCATAATTTACAGAGGATCTTGAGACTTTTCCCTGGCTATATTAAAATATTCTTCACCTGCTGCTGCATCCCAGAAGTTAAAGGGTTTAGTTGAGAGAGGTAGTAATACATTAGAGAAACCTCTGATAAATTTCTACACTTATACTTTGTAGGATTAGCTGAATCTCTGTAACTTCTTTGAAATTCCTAACATATCACAGGTGCTCAGTAAAATATTTAATGAATTATTTACCAAGGGTTACTTGGCCCACCAAATTTTTAGACAAAAACTGGTTACTGTTTATACATGAAATGTTTCATGAAGATTTAGATTTGTAAAGGCAACATTTAAACCACTGAAGCCATCCAGAAGTTAGAGGAAATGATAATAAGATATTTTCAGATGTTCTCTAAAGTATTATGGTTAGATATATTGTCATTTTTCAGCATCAGGGCCGTGTACAGAAAGATGACATAGACAGTCTCTGAAATCCATAGTCATGACACCAGATGATTAAGACATGAGCATGTTCTGTAGTTCTTTGTTGATTCAATTTAATTTCTTTTTCTTTATCATCTATAGTGTTTTCACATAGTGGACACCTCATAAATATTTTATTTCCTTCATACTTTAAAAACAGGCAAAGTTGTCACTATAGATACAAATTCACTGAGGTCTTCTATGAGACCTGGCTTTGAAGATATAATCAGAAGGTGTATCCAGAGATTTTTCAGCCTAAATGATGGACAGACATGGTCCCAAAAACGGCACTATCAGGAAGGTAAGGAATTAAAAAAAATTGAGTTGTTTTATTTAGAATCTTCCCTTTTTGCTTTTTGGTATGTGTACACTAATTGCTGTATCTTGTAAGAATGTATCTTAAGAATTTTTATTTTACCCTGCTTATAGTTTTTATATAGAACTTTAATGCTACATAGTTTTGGAAGAATTGCATTTTTAAATATATTTTCTTTCTAATCTTTGCTAGATGTGTTCCACTGACACAGTCTACAATGTTAATTTCTCTCATACAGCTTATATTCAAGGACATGCTGAAACCCCTATTTATCGGTTCTCCTTAGCTGATGGGACTATAGTGACTGCCCAAACAAAGAGCAAACTTTTCCGGAATCCAGTAACTAATGATCGCCATGGCTTTCTTTCTACTCACTTCCTACAGAGGTAGTGCCTTTCTGTTGTGTTTTTTGGTTATATTATTCTCAAACTTAAAAAAAAAAAATCAAGCTGCTGAATATTTTAGTAGTGTAAAAACTTTAGTAAAAGAAGTCAAAATTAGGAGAGAAAAAGTATTCTGTGGTAGGTGAGTTTAATTCTGATGTTTTGGTTTAGATCTTGAAATGTTTGGAGTTGAAAGTAGGAATGCACATTTTTAAAGGTTGTGTTTTGTATGTGAGAATTTACAAAACAATTTCTGCTTGAAAATTTTATTTTCAGGGATGGAGAGGAGAAAGGCCCTATCTGAAGATGAAGGGGTAGACTGGATGAACAGGATAACTGTACTATGAAAAAAGTATAGACTAGGTGGCATATCTACCTTGCATGAAAAATGTTTCTTCTCTTCTTTCCATCTCCCATTTCCCCCCATGATATTAATAATATAATAACATAATATCATATGTAACATGTTATATATGATAATACATATAACATAATAATATAATGCTGAGGTTAGTTTTTTAAATTCAAATTTCAATTAGGAACATATGCTTTTCATAAATACTAAATGACATCCCAGTGAGAGTAGACAGCATATACAAAGCATTAAATAGGAAATCCTTAAATCTTCTCTAACCTTCTATCTTCTGCCTCATGGAAAATGCTGATTTTGAAGAGTTTTATGCCTTTTTTTATGGAAGCCTTTATTTTGTAAAGAGTAGCAATGATGTCAATTGAGGCAATTTTTGTAGCAACCTAGTGGAAGGGAAATTAATTCAACCTCATTAGAAACAGATGAGCCCTTAGGCTGGTATAGTTATTGAAGGCATAGTCATAGTATCCATGAAGAAGTGGTTTGATATAATAGTTTTTCCTCCTGTAGCTCTTATCTAAAATGTTAATGAACTTTGCAATTGTTGAGTAAAATTTTCTGAGTTTTTCTGTGTGTGATTTTCAGAGAACAGAATGGATATAGACCAAATCCCAACCCAGTGGGACAAAACATACGAGCTCCTACAGTTGGATGTGCCAGTTCTGTTGGAGGAATGAATATGTCGCCAAATCAAAGCCTGCCAATGCAGAACAGGCCCTACTCTTTGGGAGATCCCAATGCAGTAGGACAGATGAGTGGCATTAGATATGGAGGCCCTAATAACATAAGCTCTATAAACCTTGGATCAGGAATGCAGTCTTCTCCCTATCAGAACAACAATTACGGGCTAAATATGAATAGCCCCCCACATGGTAGCCCTGGCCTTGGCTCCAATCAGCAGAACATAATGATTTCTCCTCGTAACAGAGGTAGTCCTAAGATGCCTTCACATCAGTTTTCTCCTGTTCCAGGTATTTTACTTGACCTATTTTTTTTGTCCATTTTTAAGTGTTCTTCCTGTTAATGTTTAAATACAGCAAAGATCTGGTGTTTCATCCATGTTGGCAGTCTTGCTACTTATGTAGATAATAACCTCTTCACTTCTTAGACTATGGCCTACAAATATATGTGGCTTTAGCTTACAAATGTAAGGTAATTGGAAATTTATAGCTAAACATGGGAACCAGTTTTCAGAGAATGGCTCCTTAACCTAGGGAAAACACAATCTGATATCATTTTTATTTTTTATTTATTTTTTTTATTTAACTTTTTACATTCATTTTCACAAAATTTTGGGTTCCAAATTTTCTCCCCTTTTATCCCCTCCCCCCACCCCAATACACCGAGCAATCTAATTTTCTCTATCTCCAATCTGCCCTCTCTTCTGTCATCCCTCCCTTCTCTTGTCCCCATCTTCTTTTTTGTCCTGTAGGGCCAGATGACTTTCTATTCCTCATTAACTGTATGTCTTATTTCCTAGTAGCAACAACAATACTAAACAGTTGTTCCTAAAACTTGAGTTCCAAATTCTCCCCATCCTTCCCTCCCCATCCATTCCCTTTAGGAAGGCAGGCAATTCAATATAGGCCCTATCTGTGTAGTTTTGCAAATGACTTCCATAATAGTCGTGTTGTGTAAGACTAACTGAATTACCCTCCATCCTATCCTGCCCCTCATTGTTTCTATTCTGTCTTTTGATCCTGTCCCTCCCCGAGTGTTGACTTCAAATTGCTCCCTCCTCCCATTGCCCTCCCTTCCATCATCCCCACCCCCCCCCCCGCTTATCTCCTTCTCCCCCACTTTCCTGTACTGTAAGATAGATTTTCATACCAAAATGAGTGTGCATTTTATTCCTTCCATTAGTCAAATGTGATGAGGGTAAACTTCTTGTTTTTTTTCTCAGCTCTCCTCTTTTTCCCTCCACTAAAAAGTCTCCTGCTTGCCTCTTAAATGACATATAATTTACCCCATTCCATTTCACCCTCTTTCCTCCCCCTACCTTTCTCTCTCACCATTTACCTTAATTTCTTTTAAGATATGGTCCCATCCTATGTAATTCACTCTGTGCTCTCTGTCTCTGTATGTGCATATGTGTGTGTGCGTGCATGCATGTACATGTGTGTGTGTGATCCCACCAACTACCCAGATACTGAAAAGTTTTAAGAGTTACAAATATTGTCTTTCCATGTAGGAATGTAAACAGTTCACCTTTGATAAGTCCCTTCTGACTTCTCTTTGCTGTTTACTTTTTCATGCTTGTTCTCATTCCTGCGTTTGAAAGTCAAATTTTCTTTTCAGCTCTGGTCTTTTCATCAAGAATGCTTGAAAGTCCTCTGTTTCATTGAAAGTTTCATTTTCCCCTGAAGTATTATACTCAGTTTTGCTGGGTAGGTGATTCTTGGTTTGAGTCCTATTTGACTTCTGGAATATCCTATTCCACGCCCTTCAATCCCTTAACGTAGAAGCTGCTAGAACTTGAGTTATCCTGATTGTATTTCCACAGTACTGGAATTGTTTCTTTCTAGCTGCTTACAAGATTTTCTCCTTGACCTGGGAGTTCTGGAATTTGGCCACAATGTTCCTAGGAGTTTCTCTTTTTGGATCTCTTTCAGGTGGTGATCGATGGATTCTTTCAATACTTATTTTGCCCTCTGGTTGTAGAATGTCAGGGCAGTTTTCCTCAATAATTTCATGGAAGATGATGTCTAGGCTCTTTTTTTGATCATGACTTTCAGGTAGTCCCATAATTTTTAAATTGTCTCTCCTGGATCTATTTTCCAGGTCAGTTGTTTTTCCCATGAGATATTTCATATTCTCTTCCATTTTTTCATTCTTTTGGTTTTGTTTGGTGATTTCTTGGTTTCTCGTAAAGTCATTAGACTCCATCTGTTCCATTCTAATTTTGAGAGAACTATTAAATTCAGTGAGCTTTTGAACCTCTTTTTCCATTTGGCTCATTCTGCTTTTGAAAGCATTCTTCTCCTCATTGGCTTTTTGAACCTCTTTTGCCAATTGAGTGAGCGTATTTTTCAAGGTGTTATTTTCTTCAGCATTTTTTTGGCTCTCCTTTACCAAGGTATTGACCCGTTTTTCATACTTTTCTTGCCTCTCTCTCATTTCTCTTCCCAGTTTTTCCTCCACCTGTCTAGCTTGCTTTTCAAAATCCTTTTTGAGCTCTTCCAAGGCCTGAGCCCACCCGACATCCCCCTGGGATGTCTGGGATACAGAGGCCCTGCCCTCCACGTCTTTTCCTGATGGCAAGAATATTTCCTCATCATCAGAATTGAAAGGCAGGAACATTTGCACCTGCTCAAAGAAGCTCTCTATAGTCTTATTTTTCTTCCCTTTTCTGGGCATTTTCCCAGCCAGTTACTTGACTTCTGAGATTCCTCTCCACCCCCGCCTAGATCCACCCAGCTAGTGCTTGGGGTCTGAGATTCAAATGGGCTTTCTGCGGCAGGCACGGCTGCTATTCAGTGTGAGCTTAAGTTCTGGTGCTGGGGTGGGGGCAGGGCCGCCTCCCAGGCTCAGTTCCCTCAGGGGCTTTATGCAGAGACCTTCAGAAATGGAGCGGGGTGGGGCAGGGCCACCTCCCAGGCTCAGTTCCCTCAGGGGCTTCATGCAAAGACCTTCAGTAATGAAGATCCTGCCTGTTGCTCGAGGAGTCCCCGGCCTCCGCCGCTGCCTCCGCCGCTTCCTCCTGAGGGGGCCCGAGTCACGGAGACACCCTGCGCCCCTCTCGGCCAGCCCAAATATCTCTCTCACTGACCTGTAGCGTCTGTGGGCAGAGGCACCTTCTCAGCTGCCGGAAGTTCCGTCCCTGAAGCCTGCTCGGATCTGCTCCTCTGGGGCCGCGGCCAGGGCAGCACTGGGGTGGGGTCCGCTTTCCGGGGCGCGACGGACCCTGGGGATGGCTCTCCAGGGCTCTCTGCAACGGAAGTCTCTTCCACTGTGTTTCTGCACACCCTGAAGTGATCCAGAACTTGTGGGGAGCTCTTCTTACATTAAATCCATGGGCTGTGAGTTTGGAGCTAGCATATGTGAGTCTTTCTACTCTGCCATCTTGACTCCGCCCCCTGATATCATTTTTAGATAGAAAGCATGCGGTCTTGCTGCTGAGCCCATCTGCAGACGATGTCCCAGGGCATTAGAGCTGGCCAGGTTCTTCACTTCTTTGGCATAGCCTTAGAAAGTTTCCTTCGTACCCAATGTTGTCTTAACTGTCAGTCTTTTGGAGACTTTTTTTTAAAGGTCACATTGCTGTGTGTGATTTGTCATGTGGTTCATTTTATTTCATGCTCCTTTGTTTTTGAGAAATTAAAGTCCTAAAAAGATGCTTCCTCCCATTGGATCTCCCATATCCATTCAGTTGCCATATGTTGTTACTCCTATCTCTACAACATCTTTCGCATCTGGCCCTTTATCTGTACTCACATCTACCTAGTTTAAGCCCTCACATCTCTTGCATGCACTATTGCAGTAGCCTCTTAATTTGTGTCCCAGATATAAGCCTTCCTTTCTCTCCAGTTCATCCTTCATATAATTGCCAATTCACTTTTCCTCAAATGCTCCCTTACTTAGTAAACTCCAGTGGCTTCTTTTTTTCCCTGTCTTCCATTTTTGCCTGTCAAGATAAAACACAAACTCCTCTGTTGGTATCTAAACCCTTTGATCTCAGACTAAAGCTTTCTTTCCTCATCTGTAAGATGAACTGGAGAAGAAAATTACAAACCACTCCGATATCTTTGCTAAGAGTTGGTCACAATGAAAATGACGCAAGAACACCAACAAATAGCCATGAAGACATCTTGTTAGCCTTCTTACCCATTACTATCTCTTTCCCACTCTGTGACCCAGCCCCACTGGCCTTGTTGCAATTCCATGCACATAGTGATGCATTTTCCTCTCCTGAGGCCAAATTTACTTGTTCCTCACTTTTACAAGCACTTTCTACATGAAACCCTTCCTGCTAGTGCTGTCCTCTCCTCCATTCCCTCATGTTTCTTTTGTCTACATTGATATATGTGTATGCTGTCTCCCTGCATAGAAGAAGGTAAGCGCCTTGAGATCAAGAACTGCTTGATTTTAGTCCTTGTATTCCCAGCACTTAGCACTTTCTGTCCCTAATACATAGCGAATATTTAAGAAGTGTTTATTGATTGATTGATTGCTCACCTGATTGTTGGCTTCCTTCCTTATACAGGTATGCATTCTCCAATGGGATCTGCTAGCAACACTGGCAGCAACAGTTTCTCCAGCAGCTCTCTCAGCGCCCTTCAAGCCATCAGTGAGGGGGTGGGGACTTCCCTTTTGTCTACACTTTCTTCACCAGGCCCCAAGTTGGATAATTCTCCAAATATGAACATGAATCAACAAAGTAAAATAGGCAGCCAGGATTCCAAGAGTCCTGCTGGCTTATATTGTGAACAGAGTCAGGTGGAAAGTTCCATATGCCAGGCCAACAGCAGGGACCACCCCAGTGATAAAGACAGTAAAGAAACTGGTGTTGAAGGGCCAGAGAATCAGAGAGGACCACCTGAAAACAAAGGCCACAAAAAACTACTTCAGTTACTGACGTGCTCTTCAGATGACCGAGGACATTCCACTCTGACAAATTCTCCATTAGATCCAGGGTGCAAAGATTCTGCTGCCAGTGTCACTAGCCCTTCTGGAGTTTCCTCTTCTACGTCAGGAGGAGTTACTTCCACATCAAATATGCATGGCTCCCTGCTGCAAGAGAAGCACAGAATTTTGCACAAATTGCTGCAGAATGGGAATTCTCCTGCTGAAGTAGCCAAGATTACAGCCGAAGCTACTGGAAAAGACACGAGCAGTGCAGCTTCTAGTGAAGGCATTATTAAGCAGGAGCAGCTAAGTCCTAAGAAGAAGGAAAACAATGCACTTCTTCGATATCTGCTTGATAGGGATGATCCTAATGATTCACTTTCTAAAGACATAAAACCTAAAGTGGAAGGTGTAGATAATAAAATGGGACAGTGCAGCACCTCTTCTGTTCCTCCTTCAAATCAAGAAAAAGAAATTAAAGTTAAGACTGAACAAAATGAAGAGGTAACACATTTGGTAGTTTAAGAACTTCACTCATTTGTTTTCTGTTGTTTCTATCCTATAGTAAGCATGGTAGAAAACTGGGAAATCGAGTTAATGACAGCCATAAAAACAACAATAGCAGTAGTAGTAACAACGAACATTTACATGTAAGCACTACAGCTTGTAAAAAGCTTTAGAAGGATAGTCACACCTGTGCCACACAGAGGCTCTGTGATGTAGATAATAGCATTGCCCCCATTTTATAGATGAGGAAACTGAGACTCAAAAAGGTTTTTGTGTCCCGCTCACACAGCAGTGTATTTGAACCTGGATCTTCCTGACTTCAAGTTCAGGAATGCTTTATTCCATGACTTTGCAGCTGTAACTTCATGATGAAATTTAGAATTTAGTGATTGTTACAATTATGTAAATGTTCATCTAACTAGCTAAGTTTGTTGATATGCATGGTTTGAAGGTAGAAATGGAAATTCTCATCCACATGCTTATTTTCCAAATGAAAATTCTAGGTAACCGAAGGCATGGTACAGAGGGTTAGAGAAACAAAAAAATCAAAAGTATAAATTGCCATTTAGAAGCTACATTATGCATGTATTGCTATGTGTGTGTAACAGTTTTGGGTGATTATTTATGGCAGACTTGATAGTATGTGCTTATGCTTTATCTGGTGGTGATGATCATCACAGCATTGCTGTGAGAGTCTCTCTGTTGTCAAATATAAGTGGTAACACCAGGGCCAAATAAATAGCTTTCAGATGTGAGCATATTTTTGTTTCTGTGATTGTCACAGCAGGGTAAATTGATCTCATTTTGAAGGGAAAGATTTTCTTTTGGTTTTTATTGGACATTAAATTAGATAACCCTTCTAGGAAAGAAAAATAGTAGCTACTGAACATTTACCATAATATAAGTACTAAGCTTGAGTTTACATACATACATACATATATATATATATATATATATACATATACATGTATAGTTTATCTATCTATCTATCTATCTATCTATCTATCTATCTATCTATCTATCTATCTATCTATCTTATATTTGTTAAGAACAGCCCTCATTTAGATAAAGGTATTTTCAGAAATATTCATCATCACTTACTTTACTTCCTATAGGCCTCACACACTCCCCCTTACCATTATTTTCAGACATTTGTTCTATTTTATTCTTCATCATTGAGTTTTTTCCTTACTACACATATACCTGTGTATGGGTACAAATATACAGACATACATTCAACCTGTTTGTGAAAATCGATTTTTAGGTGAGTGGAGACTTGGATAATTTAGATGCTATTCTTGGTGACCTGACAAGTTCTGACTTCTATAACAATGCCATGTCCACAAATGGTAACAGCCTAGCAAGTAAGCAACAGATGTTTCAAGGAAATACCCCTCTAGGTAAGTTTTAATTTTTTAAAAAATAAAACTTTGGTCTTTTAAATCTTAGCATTGTGAAATAGTGACTACGAATATATGGACAGATTACATCTGCTATATTTATGGGGTGCTGGGTATTTAGGTGTGTAGTTTCACGGGGCAAACTCATACCTCCAGGTACTCGTACTTCAGTGACAGATTCTTGTTAAAAGGCCTTTGTGTAATGCATGTGCTTCATGAAGGAGGGCAGTAAAACAATAAGTATGACTTAGACCATGCCTAAGAGGATCTTATGTTAGAGTGCATTTTAAGACAAAGCAGCCCTTTAGACATCATATGCAGATGTTTCTGTTTCGTAGTTTAAGATTTTAGCGTTTTTATTTTTCTATCTACCAGTTTTCCCCAATTATGTACCTTTTAAAATTCATTTGATTCATACTTCTGTTGAAACCTGGATTTTCTCTGGTGTGATACTGCAGAGAGCAAAATGCACTACGGCAAAACAGATATCCACCATGAGAGATTTGGAATCCGCTTATCTTTAGGTTCTAATAAGTGTTGAGCTTTCTTTTTTACCCCCAATTGTATTGTTAAATGTGATTATATTTTATTTAAACCATGTGTATACTTGCTTCTGTCCATCTGTCACCCATGGGAACAGTTTGTAAAATGTTTTCCTTCCGTCTCATCCCTAATTTTTACTTATCTTTATTATTTTTTATGTATAAAAATGTATTTTATGAATGTGAATTATGAATATGAAAATATGTATTTTATGTATGAAAAATATGTATTCAATGGCACTTTATTCATGTTAGAATGGAGCTGCTTAAAGATGTACCTTATTAGTAATTTTTGTTCTAGTGCAATCACTTACACCATTCTTTCCTCCTGGGTACATATTCAATTACAGTTCAATTCTTCTTGACTGTAAGCTCCTTCTAAGTAGGGATTATTTTATTCTTTGCAGTTGTATCAGTTGCACATAGCACAGTGTCTGGTATGCATTAGGCACTTAATAAATGCTTGTTAATTGACTTGATACGATAAAGAAAAAAGTCAATTTTATTTTCTATGTCATGGAGTGTGATAAAATTCAGAAACAAAAATTCATTAGTAGGTTTTTTAAAAAGAAATTAGATATTCCTCCCTACTGATGCAGATAGGAGAGTAAACAGAGAAGTTAAAATGACTTGTCCAGGGCCATGTAGCCAAGGAAGTATCTTCCTAATTCTAAGACCCACTCTCTGACCACTGGGTCCTGCTAGCCTTTAGCAGTAATTTTGCTAGAAAAGTAGATTAAAAACTTAATGATGTAATACATATGTCTTGTGGTAACCTCAGCACCTTATTCTTCCTGAACTTAAACCACCCTCCCCACCTCTCCCCCTCAACTAAGAACAAGATGTTACAGATGGCATTTCATTGTTACATTTTGGAGGGTCTATAAATGAGTGGGGCAGCTAAGTGGTATAGTGGATAGAACACAGACCTTGGAATCAGGAAGACCTGAGTTCAGATGTGACCTCAGACACTAACTGTATGACCCTGGGCAAGCCACTTCATCCTGTTTGCCTCAGTTTCCTCAATTGTAAAGTGACCTAGAGAAGGAAATAGGAAACCAATCCAGTATCTTTTCCAAAAGTGTATCCCAGCTGGGGTCATAAAAAAATGGGACACAACTGAAAACCACTGAACAAAAACAGAATGAGTGAATAACAATGACTTGCTGGAGAAATTAATGGCAGACAATTTTACTTATGTCTTTGGACTATTTCATTTGTTTCTGGTGCCAATTTATTAAATTATACCTTTTAATGTCATTTTCTAAGGGTGTGCAGTGCATTTTTAGATTGATTGTTAAGCTGGAAGATCATAAATTACAGTCAGCTTTCAAGTCAAGTCAAATTAAACTAACATTTTTAAAGCTCCCACTGTGTGCTCAGTACTGTGCTAAGTACTGGAGATACAAAGAAAGGCCCAAAAACTAGTCCCTGCTCTCAAGGAACTTAAAGGGCAGACATGCAAAAAAACTGTAAAAACAAGATAAATACAGGAAAAATTGTGAGTAATCTCATAGAGAAGGCATTAAGATTATGGAGGCTTCTTGTATACGGTGGGCCTTTAGCTGAGATTTTAAAGAAGCCAGGTAGGTTAGGGGCCAGAAATGACAAAGGAGAAAGTGCCAGATATGTGGGAAGCCTGTGAAAATGCTCAGTCATTTTTGAGGAATAACCAGTAAGGAAGCCAGTGTCCCTAGATTGCATGTGGAAGGGAAATAGTTATAAGAGGACTGGAAATATTGGACAGGGTTAGGTTATGAAGGGCTTTAAAAGCCAAAGAGGATTTTCTGTTTCATCCTGTAGGTAACAGGGAGAGCCACTGAAATTGACTGAATGGGGTGTATGTGGTGTGTGTGTGTGTGTGTGTGTGTGTGTGTGTGAGTGAGAGAGAGAGAGAGAGAGAGAGAGAGAGAGAGAGAGAGAGAGAGAGAGAGAGAGAGAGAGAGAGAGAGAGAGAGAGAGAGATGGTCAGACCTACACTTAAGGAAGATCAATTTGACAGTTGAATGGAGCTTTAAATTATAGTGGAGAGAAACTCTTGGCCGGGAGAGTAACCAGCAGATAATAGTCTAAGGGTAAACTCTTGGCCGGGAGAGTAACCAGCCGATAATAGTCTAAGGGTAAGGTAATGAGGTCTGCACTAGAGTAGAGGCAGTGTCAGAAGAGTGAAGAGGGAGCATATGAGAAGTATTACAGAGGTTAGAAGTGACAGTGTCAACTGATTCCTGTGAATGAATATCTATGCCATTTTTTTAAAAACTATTTTTAGTTTGCAACATTCAGTTCCACAATCTTTTGAGTTTTAACGTGCTATTTTAAAATAGTGCATTTGGAGAAATCGATTTCAGATCCAGTGTAACCTTGTCTAGTGATTAGAATTTGATGCATTTACTGCTGCAGCTTGAATTTGACTCTGTCAGATTTTTCTTTTTAATTGAAAATGACCTAGTTTACAATAGAGG
Organism: Bettongia penicillata ogilbyi; assembly: GCA_023548195.1. Classification (NCBI taxonomy): domain Eukaryota; kingdom Metazoa; phylum Chordata; class Mammalia; order Diprotodontia; family Potoroidae; genus Bettongia; species Bettongia penicillata. Next base: position 18,982,822 of record JAJHZJ010000292.1, read on the forward strand.
TACCCTGAAAAATTTACCGATTCTAATACAGTTTTCAAGTAGCTAAGTATGATTTTAAAAATAGATTATCATGGTAGGCTGTAGCAGTTAAAGTTTAAGGAGATATGACATAACATAACCCTCAGTTGTCTTCTTATTCCGTAAGTTGAGCATTTAGATAATTTAGACATTTGAACTATGCTAAAATTAATACTTAATATAAATGACTTTGAAGAATAATATCTATTTGGACATATAAAATCTAGAATGTTAGGTTAAAAATAATATTAAATCAGAATTTAAAAATATAAAACAAACTTTAAAAATTACATTCTGTTCCCATTCTTTTCATTTTCAGTTAGGACTGTCAGAAATGTCTGGTGTCTTCATAGCTTCAGTTTGGAAATGTATAAATCTAATTTGTTGTGTTACTTTCTTTTGCTGTTATGTTGGATGTTTCACAGTTCCCAGTCTTGTTACTTCCATTAATTTCTTTGTGTATAATGATGATTATTAGGAATGACACAGTATGTATTTTAAAGAACTTTATTCTTTGACTAAAATGAGCACTTAGAATAATAAAAGCAAAATAAAACATTTAGTGCACATTTTTACACTTCAGCCCTAAGTTATAAAAAGGATCTCTCTATTTTGATTCATGAGCCACTTAGTATAACTACATGTAGAGTGAAAAAATATCCTGGGGCTTGAAGAAAATTGACTCAGTCTGGTGATGAGAACAAGGAGCCATGTGAAACAGGCCCTTATATAAAATTGTTCCTTGTGGGGCAGCACTCATCCGTGTTCCACTGTTGAAATTCTTCATCTGGGATAGCGCTGCTAAGTTTACTTTCAGTATGGATTGTATCTCCTTCTGGTGTTTATTATGTAAAGGAAAAACTGTACTTTAGCATTTGAGGGACAGGGTGTAGGTATATTGGCAGAGATACAGGAGCTGTCTATTTCATTTCTTTCTATTTTGAGGTAGATAAAATGTTATTTATAAAATACATTTTGGTTTGTTTTCAGGTTTGAGAAGCCCACAGTCTCTGCCATCTGCTCGTCCTCCTTTTAATCGAGCTGTATCCTTGGATAGCCCTCTTCCTGTTGGTTCAAGCCCTCCAGTGAGAAATATTAATGCATTTCCCATGTTACCAAAGCAGCCTGTGGTAAGCGGGAATACAAGGATGATGGATACACAGGAGAGTTTTGGCTCTAACATGGGTATGTTGCTTTACTTGGGAGTTACCATTTTGGAAAACAGTCTTTTAAGGACCTAAATGAAACTTTCCTATGAGACAGTAGTTTTTTTTCTTCTTTCCACTCCTCCCTTCCATACTTTGCTCTGGGGTGGAGGGGATTGTTCTCTCCTTCACCCTCCTCCCCCTCTCCATTTAATCATATTTTGTAAAGAAGATTATAAGATCATCAATTTAGAATGAGAAGGGACCTTGGAGAACATGAAGCCCATTTCTCTCATTTTGCAGATGAGCAGACTGAGATTGATAGAGGTCAAATCATATTCCCAGGGTCATATAGCTAGTACTAAATCTGAGGCAAGATTGGAACATTTCTGACTCTCAACTCCACCACGCTTCAGTGTTGGCATAAAGTTAAATTTTTGTCTTAAGTAAAAATTATTATGTCATTGGATCCATCCAAGTCTCACAATTTATCTGCATCAATATTTCACTTAATATGTTCTAACTCTTTTAGTTCAAAGTTTTTATTAATAATTTTCCTTAAACAGCAGACTGGAATAATAGCCTGCAGGATATATTTATACATTTATTTGCCATATTAATGGTGACCAAATGATTTTAAGTTTTATTACTTGGTTTTGGCCCTCAGAAGTGGTAAGGCAGAATGCTGTTGTGTCATCATTTGCAGCTTACTATTTGGGGATTTTCTTTTGGGTCATTATTTTATGTAATTGGGGTTATTTATTTGAAAGAAAACCCCAGTATTATAAAATGGTAAAGAACTAATTCTTTCTTTTTCACTAGGTGGACCAAATAGAAATACGGCTATGAACCATCATCCCTCAGGAGAGTGGGGTTTGCCAAATTCTAAAGTTAGCAGAATGGAACAAAACACGAGTTCATTGGTGAGACCAGGAACTGACTATAGTAATTCCTTACCCAGACCAGCAATAGGTGGTACTTTGCCTGGCCTTCCTGTTAGGTCCAATAGTATACCTGGTACAAGGCCAATGCTGCAGCAGCAGATGATTCATATGAGTAAGTTTTCTTCTTTCCGGAAAAAAGGTAGAACACATATTTGTAATTGCTGCCTAACATTTTTCAGGTATTCTTTTGTATATTTCTAAATATATCTTGATTTTTATTTCCTAGGACCTGGTGAGATTCCTATGGGTATGGGAGTAAATGCCTATGGCCAGACAGGACCCTCTAATCCACCTGGGTCTTGGCCTGATAATATGTTATCCATGGATCAGGGCCCTCGTGGGACGCAAAATAGGTAGGGATTGAAATAGGTGATGTCAGTGTGTTTATTTACTTATTATTTTTAAGGAAAGAGTCATCGCTAAATTTGTAAGGAAGTAGTTAATAGTTAGATTATATGTATGAATATAGTAACCACAACTATTTGTACGCTAGACTATCAGTATCCTCAGCCATTAGGAACATAGAACCTGAAATAAAGGAAGAACAGTCCTCTTTGTTATAGGTCCCAAGAAATACTTGGGTAGGAGAATTCAAATATTTTTAAGTTGTTACTTAGTCCATTGTGTGGAAAGAATAAGAAAGCAGATTAGAAACTTGGAGGATACATTTGCAGCACTAAAAAGCAGTGTTCACAGTGAAGGGAGTAGATAGAAGAAAAAAAATTTTAAAGCCAAAACATTTTGGCATCACTTTATATAAGGGCAAATAGACATATATTTTAAATGTTGCTTAAGGATATTACTATAATTGATGCCTAATAGTTTACTATGCTTCAGAAGATTGTGTGATAGCTTTCTATCTATAAAATTATCTGTGAAACCTATTTATTTGAAGTAGCTTATTTTTTTATTCTAGGTGAGAAATTATTCTAGTTTCTTTAAGCAAATTTTGTACTTGAAAACAACTTTTTGGATATTGTTGAACATGATATTATTATCCTCTCTCAGTTCCAGAATGATTATGGATTGAGGTCAAGATCATGTTTTTATTTATTCTGGTATTGAACTTGCTCTACTCATGCAATTTGGCATCTTTTCTGCAAGTTACAGAGAGAGAAAGAGTTATGTACATACACACACCAAATTGCTTTCTAAAAAATCACTGGACCAGTTGGTATGCTACCAACAATATATTCCCTCACCACTTCTTATCTGGACTACTGTAATCCTCCTAATTTGTTTCTTTGTTCCATTCAGTCCCATCCAACCTTAATCAATGCATCTTTCATCTTGTTATCAAAACAGTCTTCCTAAGACACAGCAGGTCTGACTGCGGACATATTCAATAACCTTCAGTGGCTATCTTTGCCTGTATGATAAATATAGACTCCTTAGGCTGGCTTTTAAAGCCTTCCACAATCTGGCTCCCATCTACTTTTCCAACCTTATTTCCTTTTACTCCCCTTCATGAACTCCATGTTCTGGCCAAACTGGTTCATAAACTATTTCCTGAATTGAACTTTGTCTGCTTTCTCTGTGCCAGGTATTCACAAGCACTGTCTTTCAAAAGGCAGTAAGTTCCTGCCCATTCAGTTTATGTGCCATTTTCTCCATGAAACTTGTCTCTGATCACCCCCAACTTCCTGCTACCACTGCCATAATTTCCCATGGACTGTAATTATTTCTGTAAATATTCTATGCCACTAATAGATTGTAAGGGCAAAAACACTTTGGTTTTTCTCTTTTTGTCCCAAGGATCTATCACAGTGATTAGGGTGCACTTAGCATATCTATTGAATCAAATTGAGCATAAAAGCAAAGCAGTTTTCATATGTGTATATGATCATTGTAGTGACCATGTCATAGAATGATAATGTCAGAAGCACCTGAAGTGGTCCAGGAGATATTAGTCCCATTTTACAGGAAAGGGTTACATGTCTTGACCAAAATCAAGTGGTTACGAGGTATCAGTGTTAGTATTAGAACTGAGGTCTTCTGATTTCATCCAATAGAACTATTCTTGTATGACAGTGCTGTTTAGATAATTATCAAATAGTTTTGTGTAGTGTGGGTAGACTTAATTCAGTGAACATTGTATTTTATTTAGAAGTGTCTGAAATTATCACTATAATGTCAGATGTTTTGTATTTTGTCTTTTTTTAGAGCCCTTGTTAGGAATTCCCTAGATGATCTCTTGTGTCCTCCTTCTAACATAGAAGGTCAGAGTGATGAAAGAGCTCTTTTGGATCAGTTACATACTCTGTTGAGTAACACAGATGTGACTGGACTTGAAGAAATTGATAAAGCTTTGGGAATCCCTGATCTTGTAAATCAAGTAAGAAATATTAACCTGACTAATAGCTATGCATCTATTTTCATATTTCAGCATTTTGCACATGGAAAAATAATTTGTAAAACTACAATATTGCTCTTAGCTAATAGGTAACCAAAGAATTATTTATAATGTAATAATTATGACTCAGTAAAACTCGTTTTCAAGAATATTTGACTTGTTCAAGACTTAACAGGATAATCTCATTTTACAAATCACAAAACTCAGGGTCACATCTTTTGATTCTACATTTACTTTAGTTTACCCCAGTCATTAATGTTCATAATCTTAGCAGTATAACTGAATACCTCACAGTATTGCATGATTTAAATTACATGAAAATTCTCAACCATTTTTGTTTATATTTGCATTAATTTGCTGTCAGGGAGTTTTTGATCCTAGATGTGTAATGATCTAGTAGACTACTATCTGCCTCAGCTAGAATACAAGTTAATTTTTTTATTAGCTTCAACAAAATGAAACTAATAAGGTATATCTGCCATGATTGTTCTTTCACATCTCCCCAACTCCCTATTATTTTTGATTCTTTTTCTTTAAGCAGTTATACACAACTCCAGATTTGCAGAACAGAAAAATTATTAATGGCTGTTTTGCATTTTGGATGAATTCTTAGTTTTGCAAAAGAAGACATTTAATCATTCTTTTTCATACAGTGTGGTGACAAGTATTATTTTGTTTTTGGAATTTCATGCTGGCATTTTAAAATTAATACCTTAAATACCTAATTTCTTTAAGATGTATGGTATGTATTGGTATTCATTTATTTATTTGTTGTTAAAGGGACAAGCTTTGGAAGCTAAACAGGAGTCTTTCCAAAGTCAAGAATCTGCAGTAATGATTGACCAAAAGTCTGCTCTATATGGACAATCCTATCAAGCCCAATCTGCAGTAATACAAGGAGGTTTCAGCAATCTTCAGGGACAACAGCAGCCATATAATTCAATGATGAATCAAATGAGCCAGCAGGGTAACTTTCCACTTCAGGGAATGCATCCCAGAGCTAACATGATGAGACCTCGAACAAATACACCCAAACAGCTTAGAATGCAACTCCAACAGAGACTCCAGGGCCAGCAGGTAAGTGGATGTGTTGATGGTGGCTGAAGTTGCAGAGGTAGGGGTGAAGGGTGGGAAGAGAGAATCTTATCTTCATGGGAATAAGAAATCAATGTTTTGATTCTTTCATATAGTCTGAATGGGATGTAAGTAAATGGTAATTTATTAGGTGCTAACTGTGTGCCAGGAACAGTGTACATTCCTTGCCCTAAAGGGGTGTTTACCTTGTGTTGAGTGAGGACAACACCACAGTCAGGAGGTGGTGGGGAATGGATGCAGTGCAGGCTGTGGAGGCCTCTAAGATGAGGACCCCAAGAATGGAGGCCAGGTTACCAAAGGGTACAATGTAGCGATGATATTCTGAATAGAAAATTATTCAGAGTTCTTTATTTTTAAGCATTTTGTCGTATTGAAATAAATGCTTCTATTTGTAAAATAAGTAGGAAAAGAGTGATTTCTGTTTTACAGATGAGAGATCTGAAACTGAGACTCAAATGAACTCTTAGCTTCAAGTCCAGTGTTTTCTTTGATGTCAGACCAGGTGATCTCCCCATTTTATAAATCCACTATATTGTAACATCTTAGTTTAATTTTAGTACTCCAAAATTAAACCTTTACTTTATCCCCATCATTTCCTATTCTGTAAGACTTTGTACTACAGTGGGAAGAACCCGTAAGTTGGGGGTCTTGGGTACATATTTTGTTTTTGCCACTTTTACCCAAGAGCCAAGTTGCTTTAGCTCCGAATAACTCAGTTTTCTCCCTTACAAAATGAGAGAATTGGATTAACTGTTCCGTAAGGTTCCTTCCTGCTCTAAAGTTGACCCTGATATACACAGCTAAGTGACTGATCACCAAGGAAGACAAGCCCTTGATGGCAATTTTAATGAACTATTCATGTGTCTGTTTAATAGGTGTTTATACAAGTAGATTAATTAGTTAGATCCTAGGATTTAGAACTGTAAGGGTCATTAAAAACTTCACTATTTAACTTTCTATAGATGAATGATCTTGGGCCTAGAGTGTTTCAAAGACTTTGTCACAAGCATTAAGAGGCAGAGTTGATATTTCAGCTTGAGTCTTTTGACATTGAGTCCTGTGCCTCTTTCACTACAGTATTCTTGGTTTTTGAATATTGTCCGATCCAATTCCTGGCTGCTGTGTTCCGTTGGGCTCTAGATCATTTTGTCTTAGTTAATGGTTATATTTTCAATGCAGGCTTTGGGCTTAGATTTCTTATAGAGTACAATGGTGGGTTCATTGTCCTTTCTAATCCAGCTCTTGTTCATATTTTAAGGGGTTCTAGTGTACACATTGGTGATCATTCTGACTCCCTGACTTCACAGTTCATCAACCACCTCTAGTCCTAAAAACAGCGGTTTCACTCTTCTTCAGTTGCAGACCTTAGCTCTTACTTGGCCAATACCTATCATATCTTATGATCTTGCACTGTGAACTACTTCTTGCTGATTATAGTCTCCTGTCTTTCCGTCTGTTTCTTTGCTTCACTCTAAGTCACTTATTCCTAAGAATACTTCATCTTTTCTGAAGCATCCAGTCCCAGCTATCTCTCTTTGTTCTTCAGCTTTACCACTGCTAACCTGCCTTTATTTTCTTCTTGCAAGCATAATCTAATAATTCATCAATTCATCTTTATACTTTTCCTCCATCTTTGCATCCCCTGAACCCCTGGTCACCATCCTTCTCCCCCTATAGTTCTCAATCTGACATCATCATCTCCATCTGACTTCTCTGTTAATCTGCCTTCTGTCTTAGCTGTTTGCTTATGTAACCGACAGCTGGACCCATTACAGATTGATTTAATGTAATCTCAGGTTGGCCCCTGCTGTTACACAGTAAACCTTTTCTTATTACTTGATTTGAAACCTCTCTCAGGCACATTGTTCCAGGTTTTCTTTTCCCTTAAAAAAAAATGTTTTCTCATCTTTCATCTTAACCATCTTTTGCAGTAGCTCCAAAGAAACATGAGATGTACAAATACCAGATATTCACACAGGCTTATTGTCCATGACCTGCTGCAGAGCCGTCTGAGCTTGTGCAGGTTTGGCCAGCTGTAGTCAGACACACGCACATTTACTCTGACATGTGATGTCATTTTGTTTCTCTTCAAGTACAGACGCCAGCGACCCTTTCTCTTAAGTCCTCAGCTATGTCCTCATCTTCCTATCTCTTCTCAAAAGGTTTTTGCCTTTTACTTTACTGGGAGCATAAATCATTTGCTATCCAGCCCCCTTTCTTCTTTCTGTGTATCTCAAAACCCCTCCACATCTTCACCCATCCTTTCTTCCTTTACTCCTGTGTATGAGGAAGGGGGTAGTCTTCCTCTCCTATGGCTATCTCAGTGTCCTGGATCCCATACCTTCCTGTATCCTACAAGGATTCACCCTGTCATTCTCTGTCTTTCTCATTTGCAATCTCCTCCTATCTAATAGTGCTTTCTTGCTGCTTACAAACACATGGAAATCTATTCCATCTGTAAAAATCCCTACTTAAATCTTCCATTGTCTTAAGATATTATCCTATGAATTTCTCTTCTCTTCACCGTTAAAGTGCTAGGAAAAAAGCTTCCTACATTCAGTGACTTCACACTCTTTTTTCAATCTCCTTACTGTTTAGAATCAGACTCTATTCAGCAGAAATTGATCTCTTCAGAGTTACCAATAATCTAAATTTTTTTCCTTAAAGTGTTTTTTAAATTATATTTTAAGACAGTTTTCAGCATTCATTTTTGTAAAATTTTGAGTTTCAAATTTTTCTCCCTTCCTCCTTCCCCTCTACTTCCTCAAGACAGCAAGTAATCTGATATGGATTATACATATACAATCATATTAAACACCAATAATTTCTTAATTGGCAAATTTCATAGGTTTTTCTTAATCTTCATCCTTCTTGACATCTCTGCATTTGATACATTGATCTCTTAGATATTCTTTCCTCTCTACTTGAATTATTTTAAGAGCCCCCAAAATGATCTCACTGCTTCTTATATCTTCCCTCTAATCCGTTCTGTACACAGCTGTCAAAATAATCTTAATAATAATAAAGGATAGATTTGATCATCTTACTGTCTTGCTCAAAAGTCTTCCATGACTGTTCCATTGCTTGTGGAATAAAATACAGGATCTATAGCCAGGTATTTAAAGTTTTCCATAATAAGGCTCTCCCTAATCTTTCTAGCCTCATTTATACTAGTTATCTCTCTGAATGCCACATTATAGCCTAACTGGACTACTGCTCCCTCTCTTCCCAGCTCCCACCTCTGCCCTTCCTCCTTTCTTGGGGCTAGTTTTCCCCTCTTACCCAGACTGGAGTGTAGCAGCCACTCATGGTAGGCATAGAATTTTGATATTCTCTATTTCTGACTTAGGCTAGTTCATTACTTTTCAATCAAGCCTGAAGTCTCCTTGCTCCCAGGGACTCATCATATTGGTGTTTTTTTTTTTTTTTTTTTTATTCATTTGATCTCTTTAGTGTGTAGTAATGGTATTGCTGGGTATTCCATTTCACAGTTTTGGGGGCACAGTTCCTAATTGGTTTCCAAATGGCTGGGTCAATTCAGAGTTCCATCAATAGTGTACTAGTGTGGACCTGTTTTGTTTTTTGCAGCTTTTCCAGCATTTGTCATATTTGACAATCTGATGGGTGTGAGATGTAACTACAAAGTCACTTCTGTTTGTACTTCTGTAATTATTAGTGATTTGGAGCATTTTTTCACATTGTTATTGATAGCTTGAATTTTTTCATTTTGAAAATTGCCTTTGAATCTTTATCTATTGGGGAATGGCTCTTAGTTTTCTGCATTTGAATTAGTTTCATATATATATATTTCCTCAGTTATACCCATTTCTCTTTTAATCTTAGCTACACTGGAGTTTTTTTGTGCAAAAATGCTTAAATTTTATATAACAAAAATTATCCATTAACTTTATCTATCCATAGGTCTCAAAGATAGGTTTCTTCCTTTTCGTTATCACAGTTAAGTTTGTTACTCCCTTTTCTTAATCTCCATTCATACATACTGTCTTCCACAGCTGGAATGTACTTACATCTTGGCTTCTCAACCTTCTTTCCTTCCATCCAACAAACTTGGTCTTCCTTAAAGGTTTAACTCAGGTATCACCTTCTCCGTGAAGCTTTCCCTGATGTCCCCTCCTAGTAGTGTTTTATTTTATTTTATTTATTTTTCTCTTTCTCAGATTTTCTCCTAGTGTATTTATATTCATGTTCTGTGCTCCCAGGAGAATATGATGCTCCTTTGGGGCAGTAACTTTGGATTTTGTCTTTTTGTTCCCAGCGTCTACCAGAGTTTCATGCATTCAGGTGATTACTAGGTGTGTGTTGAACTGAATCGAATGGACTTGATTTGCAAATATATATTCTAAAGAGCTCTACATTCCTATGCATTAACTGCTTTCACACAGACAGGCATTTTGGAAAGTTGTGTTCACTCATGAAGATTATATTTTAAATACATTGTAATCAAATGTTACCAAAGGTTACCTTGAAGAATGTTCTGTATTAGTTGAATTGAACTGAATTAAGTTTGCCTGTAATTTTATAATCCAGAGAATGCTATTATCTTTCTTTGAATGCTCCCAGGCAGATAATAGTCAACCTTTTGGGAACCTGTTCACTTGTGTAGGGTGTCACTTAAAACTTGTTATTAAATGTTACCTGGAAGAATGTCCCTTTAACAGTAGTGCATTAAAGGTTAACCTGAGAAAGTTAATGCAGCTTCTCTAAGTGCCTAATTTACAAAATCACAACTGTAGAGATAATGTGCCTCAATAAATCTTTTCTGATACTTTTTGATGATGCCCTTTAAGATACAATTTCACATACATCGTTCATTTGTTTTTCTAAGGTTCTCTTATTTTAAGCTTCATTTCTGCTGACCAAGAACTTTTCAATATTAAATAAATTGAGCCTGAAGTCTGGCAAATTTTGTTTATAACCTTCAAGTTGATAGTTTAACTAGTTCAGTGGAGACCTCAGCATGTTCCATTGTTCAGTGCTTCTGTTTTGAAGGCATGTTCCCTTTCATCTATCAGTATACACCATGTACACTCTAACTGGCTATTCTCTCTCTCTCCAGTTTCTGAACCAGAGCCGTCAGGCCCTTGAAATGAAAATGGAAACCCCTCCAGCTAGTGGGGCTACAGTGATGAGGCCTGTAATGCAGGCCCAAGTAAACTCTCAGGTGAGAAGAATCCTGATCTCTTTAGTTCAAGGAGCACATGTGAATAATTATTGAATAAATGCATTATATCCTTTTATTGTGGAACATCAGAGTTGGAAGGAACCTTGGAGACCATCCAGTGTAAAAGTAAACAAGAATCCCCTGTATAACATAATGTCAGATTACAGACAGAATGTCCCAAAAGTCTTAGTGCAGTTTAAAGCTGTAAGTGCTTATAAGTGGTACCAAGACTTTTAGGATCCTGTCTATGATGGTCTTTATAGACTTTGAAGATATACAGCACAGGGGAAACTCAGTACTTTCTGAGCCAGCCTGTTCTCCTTGAAAATAGTTTTAGTTGTTTTCTTATCTCATACCTAAATAATCTGCTTTGCAGATTTTACTCATTGTTCCCAGTTCTGCCTTCTGGGTCTGTTTCTTTTCTCCTGTATTATTATTAATCCTGGTTTTGCATAATTGAACATGGGTTTTTTATGATCCAGTGTTATTTTGAGTGAAATATTAGCTAATCTAATTTTAAAAAAAAATGTATTTTTGATAGCTTTTGTTTTTACGTCATCTACATTTCCCATGGTTTCCCTCCACTATCCTTTCCACAAGGTCATCTTTTAACTAACCTGTTGCTGTACACAGTGTTTGACATATACAGTCCCTTGTTTCTGCAGAGAAAGTGGGGCTAGGTATCTTATTTGGGGCCGAGCTGGGTCATTATAATTTTGCAACATGCAGTAGCACTTGCTTTCTTTACGTTTACTTTCCTGTAAGTGTACATAGTTTTTCTCATCTGCTTACATTATTTTCCATCAGTTCACATAAGTCTTTCCATACTGGTACCCATTCACAGTTTCTTACATCATAGTAATGTTCCTTTTGGATCATGTATGTATCATGATCTGTTTAGCCATTCCCCAATGAATAAGCAGCTACTTGGTTTATAGTTCTTTGTTACAAGAAAAAAATTGCGATGGATATCTTGGTATAAATAATTGATGCTTTCAATTTGTCATTGATGTTCTTAAAGTATATGCTTGTAAGTGATGCATCTTGGTCAAAGGTTATGCTAAGAAATCAGTTAGTCTCTTTATGTAATTGCAGATTGCTTTCCAGAGTGGTTGGACCAGTTCATAGCATCATCCACAATATTTTAGTGTGCTTGTTTTTCTATTATCCCTCTAACACTGACTATTTCTACCTTTTGTAAGCTTTGCCAATTTGTTGTGGTTAGGCAAAACCTTATTTGAGTTGCACTTTTCTAATTTAGAACATTCTTTTATGTGGTTGTCAGTAATTTCTAATTCTTTTGAAAATCTGTTTGTTCATATCCTCTGATTACTCATCTATTGAGTCTCATTTACTAGTAATTGTGACAGCAGAGATGGAGAGTGTAATTTCTTCCTATATTTAAAGGTGGTTGGCAAGAAAATGTCATGCTATATTTTTCAGGAATGAGATTGGTGTCCCCAAACTACTCAACTTCTTGTCGTTATATGGTTGCTTGGAGGTATTGGAACTTAAATTTTCCTGTTGTATACCTTATGTAAAGTGTGGCAGGACTTAGAGCAAACTGACAATAAAGATTTGATTACCAAAGATGAACATTAATTGAAAATAATCCCTTAATTCAAAATTCTGCTCTTATAGTAGTAGAATAGGCTGCCCTGGAAGGTCTTCAGGTGAAGGCTGGATGAATGCTTGTCTGGCACGCTATAAAGGAAGACCCTGCTGAGACAGCCTATGGGCTATGTGAGATTCTGATGTCACTGAATTAGCTTTTAGGTCCTTTTCTTTGGAGATACTTTCCTGTTGCTTTAAACAGTTAACAGTTTCCCATGGCCTATTTCAGAGTGTTCATAAAAAACCTGAAGAACTTGGTCAGATTTTCTCTGTTTAGCTTACTGTCATATATAATTCCACTGAAAACCCTCTCAGGATTTCTGCCTTCCATATAATTTGTATCTGTAATGCCTTTTAGGTTCTTGATCAGGATGAAATCAGTTTGTTCTTCATGTAGTCTTTAATTTTTCTCCTGGTTAGCAGCAAGGTTTTCTTAATGCCCAGATGGTAGCCCAGCGCAGTAGAGAACTGATTAGCCACCACATCAGACAGCACCGGATGGCAATGATGATGCAGCAGCAGCAGCAGCAGCAGCAGCAGACACAGACCTTCAGTCCTCCCCCTAATGTGACTGCTTCAGCCAGCATGGATGGGGCTTTGACTGGGACCTCAATGCCACAAGCTCCTCCACAACAGTTTTCATACCCACCAAATTATGGTAAATTCCACAGAATAAAGCTTGTCTTCCTTTCTGGGTATCCTTAAAAGAATGCTATAGATTGCCTAAACATGGTTCACTTTATTCAAATAAGCAAAAACTATACCAGTACATTTCACCATTGGCTATAGGCAGATTGTTACTATGTTTACCTGACATATTTTCACTACATATCTCTTCTTTCCTCAACTTAAGTTTTGAGGAAAAACTATAAAATTGTTTTCTTTGTACCTTTAGGGACAGAATTAGTTCCATACTGCTGACAGCTTAGCTTTTAGTAAGACCTGTCAGAGGATATAAACTGTTATTAAATCCTGATTGCTGACAGCAAATGAGTGCTTTTTGAACATTATTTACTTATCAACCTTTGGTTGTGCAGAGGCTCAGTTTTCTGTTGGAGGGGGAGGAGGTAAAAAAAAAGGGAAAATTTTTGGGACTCTTGATGTTCACCTAATAGGACAAATAATACACCTTTTTCAAGCAGTAAATTGTCTTTTTACACATGTGTGTTCAGTAATATTAAATGTTTAGAAGGGAAAGCAACCTGATTTTGGTTTAAGGAATGTGACTGTCTTCCTATTGTAAGTGTTACAGTTCTTGTGGGACTCAAGAGTTATCTATACACAATGTAGGCCTGGCTCAACTGTAGCATAATCTAACTTTACCCACACTATTCTTTAGAGAAATTAGTGCAGCAGTCTTATGGATTAGCATTTGAATAACTGTTTGGTCTTCTAAAAAAGACCTTAACAAGCCCAACCAGTAATTTATTTTATTTCTCTTAATAAGGAATGAGCCAGCAATCAGATCCTGCCTTTAGCAGAGTAGCTAGTCCTCCCAGTGCAATGATGTCATCAAGAATTGGTGCCTCCCAGAACCCCATGATGCAGCACCCTCAGACCACACCAATGTATCAGTCCCCGGAAATGAAGGGCTGGCCATCAGGAACCTTGTCCAGGAACAGGTAAACACCATATTTGGATGTGTAGTAGTGAACTTCCCATATCCTAGCTGCTATTGGTTTTGTTAAGTTGTACTTTGTCAGCAATATGAGGCAACTTTAAAAACCTTTCACATTTGGGCTCTGAGTCCCAGTAATATATTCTCTTTGTATTTTCAGCTTAAGGATATTTTTGCCCTCAGAAATACAGCTTTAAATGTGAGACCTTGGTTTTTACCTCAGAGAATGCCATAATAATGTGTTTGGATCTATTTCCTATATTTGTTTTGAAAGCAAATGTGGTTAATAGACATGGTAAATAAATTAGTGCTCTTCTGGAGGTGAAGATTCAATAGGTTTTCTGGATATCTGTCTTTTTAAATGTTCTCTTTGTAAGTGCAGAGATAGCGACTCCACTGCCCAGACTTTCTTTGCATTTTCTTTTCTGTGTAGCATTTGCAACTAAATAAAAGGACGTAGAAGGTAATGTTCTTTTTTTTGCTTTTCAGTTCATTTCCACAGCAGCAGTTTCCCCCCCAGGGTAGCCCCGCTTCCTACAGTATGATGCACATGAATGGTAACAGTGGCCACATCGGACAAATGAACATGAATTCTATGCCCATGTCTGGGATGCCCATGGGTCCTGATCAGGTACAGAAATCATAATTCTTTTTCTTTAGTCACTCTCTGGCGATGTTGATTTGTTTTAAAATGCTTCTACAGCATCTGTGTAGTAGCATCTTGGCTTTGTCCCTAATGAGTTTGTGACACTTCCTCTCTTTGGTCATTATTTTTCCTTGTAACATAAGAGGGTTGGACTTGGTGTCTTTGGAACCTCCCTACTCTTAGTGCCTAGCTTGTTAAATAAATTTCATCTTCAAACATCTGTGCAACATGGTGATGATTTGTATTAGAGGGTATTTTCTTTTCTTTTTTTTTTTTTTTAACCAGGCTTCCATTTGTTGATTTGAACCGGTGAACTGAATTTAGTAAAAACAAAGAACCATATGTGGACAAATTGAACATAAATGGATGTATTACTATTAACAAGTAAAAACGTGGGTTTTTTGAATTTTGCAAAATGGATGTTTTAACTCCTTTTCCCTGTGGTTATTTGCAGAAATACTGCTGACACAGGAAGTCTAGAACCTCTCACCGAAAATCACTGTACAAAAGTCTCTGCACTAGTATCTTCAGGAGGTAAAATAAGGGGTTACACGTTGTTAGTGACATCTCACTTATGAAAAGGACCTACTTCCCCCAAATCTTCATTAAGGTATCCCAAATAACTCCATCGAACAGATCTGGGTCATGAGCTAAAATATTGTCTACCTGTTTTTCTGTATATTGTGGTATATTAAGCAATGGACATAAATATTTTCGGCATTCTGCCTCTAGAGATGTGAATCTGGCAATGGCATTTTAGTAAATATGGTAGACTCCCTGTGTGTTATTTCTTTCTGCCTTGCTATCCAAAGCCCTTGAAATGTAGGCAGGCCAAAGAAAGTGGAGAGTTGTGGGATAGAAAAGTCTGGTTTCTCCAGTAGCAATGTCTGACACAGAATGTAGTTCCCAGCCTTGAGGCCTTTTTTCATTGGTGAACAGTCCTCTCTTAACCTCTTATCCCCAGTGAATCAGAATGCTTGAGGTCATGTCATCAACTTGATATGGGCTTTGGACTCCCCACCAACCATTGATGGTTATGCCCTCTAATTCTTTTAGGATTACCACTAGCATCCAATATTCCAGATTATGTCTGATAGCAAGTGGCTTTGCAGAAGGGAAAATGGAAATTACAGTATTTAATTGCAATAGTGGCTAATATTTACATGCTAATGTGCAGCCGAGTGCACTTTATCTAGAAAGTAATGGAGTAATGCAATATTTTTTGAGGTCGTATGGCGAGCTGTATCATGTTCTCCGTCCGAGCTAATCCATCGGGCAAGAACTGTAAATTCACTTGAAAGGACTGGATAATGTCACACTTTGCCTGTATGGTGGAGCAATAATCCTTTTTGAAAATCAACTTCAGAAAACCCAAGGCCGGGTACTGCAGTCTGAATCGGAAATTTGCGGTCTGTTTCTGTGAATAGGTTTTTGTAAATACAATCGTTAAGATCTTGTATTATGTGTACATATATATGACTTTTGTAGGTCACAAGAACTCATTTTTGCAGAGTTTGTGAGGCTAAATATTTAACAGTGTTGATTTCTGTAAGCTCAGTATAGTGAGGTAAAAAATAGAAGACAGTCTTAATTTAATGACCTTGGAGGGGGTTGGGTGGGGGATGTTGGCAGCCTTTAGCTTCCCTTCTCCTTTGGTCTTGGACACCTCACTCATTTCCATCTTAAAAAAAATAGCTTTCTAAAAAGACAATTCGTTTAGGGTTAGGCAGTTGTAATTGTTTTCTCCACCTGATCTAAGCACTTTGTTAATTTTTTTTTTTGGTGGGGGGAGGGTATTATTTCAGTTTTTAAAAATATAGTGTGATCCGACAAGAAAAAGAGCTCTCTGCCTTTTTCAGCTTTCCATGAATTGTATGACAGCAATTCAGGGTATTTTTTTTTTTAAACTTAAACATGTTGCCTTTTCAGTCAGGGAGTGGATGAATGGCATAAGTTTTATCATTGCTTTGAACTGATGTGTTCATTACTATGAGTTTGTGTTAATTTTCAGTGTCCTCTTAGTCATTTTTTGTTAGCACCATAGCTAGGATTGTTGTTTTCTTTATGCCCCTGTGAACAAAGCTGGTTTTTCTGGTCAGCTTTAACCCGTTAGTGAATTACACTTTTGGTCACTAATGTCAACTCTTGATTGTTCATGCATCAGATATTGACAGCTGCTCGCTGGGTCTTGTTTTTGGCATAGATACCAGTTGGCGTCCACAGTACCAGTTGGCAGTCGGTGGAAGGGAAGGAAACATAGAACTTAAAACCATTCTATGCAGATCACCTGTTATTTTGACACTGGCAGTGGGTTTATTATGATAGTCCTGACATTTTGTTTGTCTTATTTACACATGGGAATTGGCAATAAGTTAATTTTCAACGAGTTCCTGAAAATGTCTTTAGCAGTGCAAACATGAATTTCCAAAGCTGTTATTAAAATGGCGGTGGGAACAATTGGAATGTTAACATGTCTAAAAAAATTTTTTAGAAGCTCTGTGAATTAAAATTAGTGACAACCACTACCCTCCCCTCAGGCTAACATACGTGAAGTAAGATGTAGATTATTTTAGTGGGTCTCTTTTCTTACTTCTTCACCAACTCTCCTCCCCTCCTCCAAACCAAAACACAACACCCCACTCTCCCACAAATTTGATTCACATCTGAAGACAGTAGATGATGAACTTTAGAGGACTGTACTTTCAAGACCATCAATTTGCCTCATTTGGAGAACTATATTTACCAGTAGGGGAAGGGAAGAAGTATTTTTATAGCACCTAGTTTGTGCTAGGCACTGTGCTAAGTGCTTTTAACAAATATTATCTTGGGTGGATGCCATTATTATCCTGGCTTTATGGTTGAGAAAACTAAGGCAGATACAGGTTAAATGACTTGTCCAGGGTCACAAAGCTAATCTGAGGCT
This sequence comes from Bettongia penicillata ogilbyi, assembly GCA_023548195.1. Lineage (NCBI taxonomy): Eukaryota > Metazoa > Chordata > Mammalia > Diprotodontia > Potoroidae > Bettongia > Bettongia penicillata. The sequence goes on from JAJHZJ010000292.1 coordinate 19,000,360, forward strand.
GGATTTGAACTCAGGTCTTCCTGATTCCAGGCCCAGTGCTTTCTTTACCCCCTGTGCCACTAGCTGCCTCTCTAGGGAAATCAGTTAATTTCTTATCACCCCTTAAATCATAGATTCTATTTTTGGGGTGTGCGTTTCCCTTGTTTGACTTATCTTTGTCTTTAACAAAGAGAATGGTGCTCTTAAACCTTTTTTGCTCTAAACCCCACCCCTCCCACCCCTTTGAGGTCTCTTCAGAACTGATTCCAAGGGTAGACCTACATGGTCAGGCACTGGAAGGAAGGAAGGCAGCTCTCTTCTCCCTACTTTTTATATTCAGACTCTTCAAACCATTTTATACTTGTTCATTATGCCAGTGAAACCTGTACATGTTGATGGCTTTGTACATCCTGCCCTTTTTACTTTTTTTGAAAAATTCTCTTGCTATTTTTCTGACCTCTCCACTACTTCCTTATGTCCCTTTTCTAAAACATAGTACCTGAAGGATGTACAAGAAATCCTAACTTCAACTGATTTTAAAATGTTGGATATTACCAGTATTTACTTTTTGCTGAATCCAAAGATATATATTTTTTTTTATAAAGCTCAAAATGTGATGTAAAAGAAATAAATGTTCCTTCCTTTAAAAAAATGAAATTGCATTGTTAATGATTTTCTCTTGACAATGCCATTTATGAATCATTTATCTGGACAGAAAGAACTATAGAATACAAACAGCACTGCTTTTAATACTTTAGTGTTTAATATCTAAGAGATGGATTGGGGTGGGATTTTTTTCCCCCAATTTAGTTTCACAGGAAAACACTTGTTAGGAAAATTCTTTGATTTTGAAAGTGAGGCCATGTGAATGCTAGCAGTGGCCACTTTAACCTGCTGCAGGGAAATCACTTTCACTACCTGTCCCTCTGGTCTCCTTTTAGCCACAGAAGCTGCGCACATGTGAGCTAGTTAAAGAATTAATAGCATCCCACATGTTTGCTTTGAACAGCAAGGGAGTGAGAGCTTTTTTTTTTTTTTTTATTCCTGCTATAAGGCAAACCTTTTGAATGTTACATTTTGCAGGGTTGTTTTTTTTTTTGGTTAATATGTGGAATTTTAAAGATGGTGGAAATGATACAGCAATCACAAAATTGTATGTAATTCTGAGAGCAATATTTAAAAATTCTCAGGAGAACGCTTACAGTATTGAGAATGAATTAAAATTTAAATGTAGTTTACATAAGTATTGCTTGAAATATCTGTATCTTTCTTTACACTGCAAAAAATCCAAACCCCATGGGATGATTTATAAGATGGCTGGGTTGTAAGCTATGACTGCTTTTCTGATTGTTTTTTGGATGTTAATGTCAATGTAAATAAAGGTTTCTATTTAAAGCTGGACCCTGACAATTTTACTCAGCACTTTTCATCCACATTGGCTTGTTAAGTAACACATGAAATTCACACATCTGGTAAAAAGAAACCTTTTACTAAAAGGTGTGGTTGGTCTTTATACCCTTTAAGCTATGGTGTTTAAGGACTCTAAAATGTAAGTAATGATAAATTTCTTTCCCATCCATTGCTGTGTATAGCAATTAACTGATGCTAAATCAGACTTTTAAAGTGATGGTACCTTTAAAAAGGGGTGGAATAGGGCCCTTACAATCTCAGACTGGATTATGCACTTCACTGTCTTTACAACCAGGTGAAAAGCTTTTACACGTGTTCATTGGAACTTCTCAGTGGATTGGTTTCCAATGCATCAAAAGAAATTTCAAGGTAAGACTTCCCCATCAGAAAGTCCCTCCATGCTGCTCGTATGTATAAAGACTCCTCTTCCCCCCCAAAAAAAGTCCAAACAAAACGCAAGCACAAAGATTGCCACCTCCCCAATACCTAATACAAAGTTTTGGATTTGTGAACAATACAATACTCACACTAAAAATGTTTCTGTACAAATAGGATTTCATTAAAACTCAGGACATACATGAACTGCATTTTCTTTGCAGTGCTTTAAAAATGGTCAATCTTGGAATTATGTGGTAACAAGGCAACATTTAGAGAAACGGTATCTGGGCATTCCACAATTTATTGACAAAAATCTTCACAACTTTAAGGAATTTCCTTTTGACTCGGACGTTATTGAATATTTATTTACGCTGCCCATTTTGAAATTGATAATTGATGTGTAACAGTTGGCCATACATATATACAGTGAGCTAAAACAGTTTCCTCAGAGGAAACAAGAAACAGTGAATGTGTGTCCACTGCTGTCCCGATGCTTTTGAGTCTCTTGTGACATCTTTATACTGGTTATCTTCTACTTAGTGCTGATTCTGATTTTGAGCAAAAAGGAAAAATAGTCCATTTTTTTAAGTGCAGTGTTCCTGTTTCACTTGACTTGAGAGAGAGCTTTCTTTCTCTGTTAATATGCTTCATGAAGTAAGGGTGTTTGAAATGGAATTTCACTTTAGTTTAAAAAATTTGTTGTGGATTTTGCCCTTGGGGGAGTCTCCAATGTTGGATACCGTATGACACTTCTGGGGTTTTTTCCCCTTTAGTGACTCAGTGTTAGTGGTGACTTCTTGGAATAAAAATGCTTTTTGTGCAGCTGGTGAGGTATATAGTCCAAAGCAAAAGCACGTGTGCCAGTGGAGTTCTACAAAGATCCCTGTTCTTCCTGGATGTCCTCTAGAATCCACTAGATCTCTTTATAGCATGTTAACAGTGGCATACTCTACCTACCTCAGCCCCAAAGTTTCTCCAGTACAACAGTGGAAGTCTTACTGAAATCAGACACAGTATCTGCAAGAAATTTGGCTTTCTGGCCAATCTGGACATCTTTCTTCTTTGAGAACGAGCTTAGCCCTCCCATCCTTCCCATAGTTGTCCTCTGTTAAGCAAAAACAAAGCGAAGAAAATGTCATTATTAGTCTGCTCTATTGTTAGTAGACGTCACATTACTCTCCACCTAGTTGGGGTTTTCCTAAACTTGGGAAAGATGATGTTTGGTATGTACCAAAAATAGACAGGGGCCTTCCTTTATATGTGTTTCTAAAATGATGATTATCAGTATTACCAAATGGACTTTTTTTTTACTCTACCCTTTCAGTCAGTCAGTTAATACCTTCATAGTAACTAGTCAGTTCTGCTATGATATGATGCGTGTGTTCCCCAGAAGCACCTCAGTATTGCAAAACTGTGCAATTTAAAAACCATGAGGCTTATGGGAAAATAGGCTTAGGGCATAAGACTTAAGAACTTTGTTGGTGGCACATTAAAAAAAGATTGGACTCTGATAGAAGCACAGATTTATAGTTGAGAAATACATAAACACTACAAAAAATAATGGCAGTCATGTGAGCTGCTACTTAGTCTGCCATGAGGTGAGAGGGTGAACCAGCCCTCTTCAGAGTTCCCACTGCACCATAAGAGAAGACAATACATAGGGCGAACTCTGCTTTAAAAGAAGACCTGATGTTTGCTTGTGGAAGTACAACTTGTGGGTTTTTGTGAAGTGGTGCAGTTTTCTGTTTCTTGTAGAAGAAACAGAGCATAAACAAACTCAAAATATAGAGAACTAAAATAGTTTTCTCAGAGGGAAAAGAAACATGGTGATAACTGCAGTTACACTCAAAATGTTCCCTGATATACCGAGTTGGAACAAATTCCTGCTTTTGAAACAAGCATTAGAGCAGAACTGTTGATCATGATGTTATTAAGATCAAGATGTCTAATTTGTGTGTGTGCACTGTCTCATTGGGATGGAGACTCACAACTCTCACGCCTAATCACCCTGTGTGACTGATTATGCTGCACATGTGAAGGTGTTACTGTCCTGCCATTAATCGCCCACTGGATTTATTTAAATCCACTGTGTGATTTTAACAAAGTACATTCACATTAGAACAAAGTTGGGGGAAGGAAGATAAATGCAGCAAGCTTAAAACCATGTACACCCTTGGGGCTGGTGAGGCAGCAGACACTAGGATTATGCAATGCCTCCTTTCACAGTCTCTGACTCCTCCTCCTCTTCCCAACTCTTTCCGTAAGGGAGGATTCAGATTTATTTTCCAAAAGGGGAACAGATGTTTTTAGGAAACACTGTGATCACACAGGGATCCCTGGTTTCTTGGTACAGGTACTGCAACCATAGCGTGGTAGGCTAGCTTTAAAACATTCACCCTGAAGCCATTTGTTTCTCTCAACTTGACTGTGCAGTTATTCTTTGGATTGAAGGATCCGTCCCCAAAGCATATCTGAAGCCTTCCAAAATGAGTACAGGACCTGCCTGGATCTTTACTCTGTTTGACAAAGCTTTGGGGATCCAGGATTATTGCTTAAAAGCAAATATATTCTTCTAAGAAGGGTGGGTTACAGAATACTGTATCTCTTGTTTTGGTTAAAATAGTTTTTAAGGGAGCTAGAATGGGGCTATTGAGAATAAAATTCTTTCTTTTGTCATTTGAGGGCAAGACCAATGCTACTAGAAGCTGAAAAATGACATGAAAACCAGCAGGGTTTTGCAAAATGAAACAAATCAAAATTACTGTTGTATTTGTGACTCAACTCACAGTGACTTAGAAGGTCTCTTCATGTCGGGCCATTTTCGACGCTGAAACTGCCTAGGTTTTCAGGAAGTTAAAGGGGGGAAAACGAGTTAATCATCAAGAAGAAAAAAGCCCAGACCACCCCAAAAAGGAATTAAAGGTGACAATTGTAAGTGAATCATCCCTAATTTGGAGTTATGGCAGAGACATGTATACATACTCCACAGAAGAAAGAAGAGATGATTTCAAAATGGAGTTGGGGGAACATAATAGGAAGAAAGAGCTTTTACATTTTTAAAATTTGCAGAAAAAGTGAAAGTACCTGTATTGCTCATAGCTTCCCCCATCTTTAAGTCCTAAATGAGGGGAAAAGAAAGAAGTTATCGGTGGATAGCCAGGAAAGGGTTAAGAGGGTTCACAGACTGGAAATAACCATCAACCTGCTGTCAAAGGAGTTCTCTCTTGTACTTGTATTGGTAACAGGTTCAGGTGACTAACTGGAAACCCATCCTCAGATTCAGAGTTTGAAAGTACTGCAGCAATAATCTAGGTCAAATCCCTCATTTTACAGAGAAAAATAAATATCCCTGGGCAGTATTCTACACCATTGCCCCAGCTGGCCAAATACTAGCTTTTTAGAGCACATACTCTAAAATAGAACTTCAGCAAGGTTCTTACTATTGCCCCAAATATGAGTAGAAATTTTCCTGTTGCAGCTAGATATCCATTTTCCTTTGGTTCCAAGATTAGTTGAAGTTTAAAAAATCATGTAATCCCAATGATTGTATGGTCTTCTATTCAACTCATCTGCGGAGGCAATGGATTCTACGGGGAGAGAAATAAAACTCCCTGACAAATTTTCCTTTACTACAGTTAGCCCCATTACCAGATATGACTGCCTTCCTACTTAATGCAAGTTTTAGAATTGCCTCAGACAGAGGTTCTGTGACTTTATTTCTGATTTTTCTTAACACGGTGAAGAAACAGCTGGATGTTATCCTCAGTCTCCATAACTTTAAGGCTTTTTATTTCCTTACTCTGCTCTTTCTCATCACATTTCATTTGAGACTACTTTGGAATGGGGAAGCAGGCCTCTTTCAGTGTCTTTCCATGACACGTTTTCATGAGTTGCATCTTGAGGAAAGGCTGATTAAGGTTGATCTGGCAATCAAATTAGTTTTATTTAGCCAAAGAAGTCTCTCTGGTCATCCCCTCCCACCCCACTAAGAAAACGTGAATGAAATCATATATTGTTCCAAGTCATTCTGTCCAAGACACTGCTACTACAATTTGAAAGTATGAACCTGATCATTCAACTCGATTATCATTTTAAGGCAGGTATTAAGGTTCTCCAGATATTCTCTTTGTACTGTGTAGCTGGGGACAAGTACAGGAAATTGGGAGTTGAAGGAGATGATGAGGCAGGATACTTACCAAGGTCCATGTTTCGAGTCCTGGGGTTGCACTGTTTGTATCCTTTGCAGCTCCGGAGCTCCATAAGCTGTACATGCAGTTGATTGAGGATATCTCGATCCAGTGTATTTACTGCATTAATCAGCTGGTGATTACAAAGAAACAAGTTATTAGAAAAAAATTTCAAGGCTATCCAGCTCCATATTATGGAAGCATTTTCTTTCATTGTCTTGTGTCAATCCTTACCAATTTAAGTTAGCTAATTTTTTATTAGCTGTTATTGTGGAATAAATGGAAATGGGGGCTGGGTTTGAATCTGGACTGTGCAAGCAGCTGTGTGACCACGGGGAAAAATGATACTTGCCCTACTTACTTTGAAAGGATTATGGGGTGCTAGAGGGGAAACACTTTGTGAACCTTAAAATAATTACAGCAGTGTGATCATTAGGACTGTGATTACATTATTCATTGCATGCACTTGACTAGGTCGGGTTCCAAACGCTGGCAGTTTACTTGTAAGCATTGTAGTTTAACAATATGTGGAAGCAACCCTCTGCACTTGGAAGGTTCTATTTTGGAAGCCAGCTGTGAACAGAGGGACCATGGCATGGAGAACGCAGAGAGTCAGGAAAACTGGATTCAAGTCCTACCCTTTGATACCACCTAGCCGTGTGGTCTGGCCAAGTCTCCTGACCTCTCAATGCCCTTGGACAACTGTAAGGCCTCTCCTTGGGTATTCCCTACAGTCTTGAACCCCAGACAAACAACTGACCAGAATTTGTGTCAAGTCAGAGGAGCACAGATCTCCTGCTGGTCCTCTGGACCTCAGAAGACATCTTAACCCATCCCTCTCATTTCATAGTAGAGGACAGTGAGGCCCGGGGGAGAAGTGACTTAGGCACAATCAGGTCACATATTTGTGAAGATGGAATCAGACTCTCCCAGTTCTGAAGAACCTTGGAGGGCACCTAGTCCAACTTAAACCTGTACAATATACTGGAAAAGTTTTCCTTAAGCCTTTGTTTAAAGACCTCGTGAGAAGGAAACATACAACCTCCCAAGGCAACCCATTTCACTTGTAGAGATTGCTAATGCTTAGAAAATTGTTCATCACATCAAATCTAAATTGGCTTTTGCACCTTCCATCCATTGTTCCTACCTAATCTTTCCCTGAGGGGCCAGGAGGTTCGTTCCCTCTTCCAAGTCACAGCCCCTCATGCCCTTGAAAACAGTAGCTGTTATGGATGCCCAGTATCCGCCAGATACGCCAGATGACCCCACCTCTTGCCCAGTCACTCACCATTCTAGTAGGTGTAAGAGGCAGGATACCTGCCTACTGAATAACTTTGGTTACTCTAAAGGTTAAGAGGTTTTTCCTTAGAGACCTCTGCCTCCTGATAAATACTGTTTACATATGACATAGACTTGAAGCCCTTCCCCATTTTGCTTCCCCTTTCTTTGGACATACTCCAGCTTATCAATGACCTAATAAGTGGTGCTCAGAACCGAACATATTATAGCTGTGATTGTACCAGGGTAGGTTACAGGGGGACTGCAGACTGAAATCTGGGACACTGATGACTTAGATCGCAATACACTAAAACTCTCAGACATTTTCAGATTAATTATGAACCGCCCTCTAGACATTTGAGTGCTATTTCTACCCACCTCCCAAGTTTGTGAAATTAATTTTTGAACCCAAGCCTAAGATATCGATAAATGTTATCTTATCAGAGCTGGCCTAATGTCCTAGCCTATCAAAGATATTTTCAGTTCTGATTCAGTCTTTCCTGGGACTTTGAGCTTCTGATCCATGAGCATTCAAGATCAGATTGGTAAGTATTCACTAGTCCAGACTCAGACTCACTATGCTACTTCCCAGACATCTTCATTTATATCATGACACCAACTCTATCTCTGAAAACAGTAATAAAGTTAACACCATTCATCATTGCTTCTTACCTTTCTTCAAAGTGTCATTTCAAGTGCCACCTCATATGGGAGACTTTCCTGACCTCACCTCGTTGGAAGTGTGCTCTCCCTCCTCAAATTGCATTAAATTTCTCTGCTGAATGTCATATCCTCTGAATAGAATGTACAACCCTGAGGGCAGGGTCTAGATATTTCATTTTGTTTCTATATTGCCAGCATACCTTGCACAATCTAGGTGCTTAATGAATGCTTGCCGAATTGAATCCCCAAATTTAAGAAACATTCAATTAATGCCTATCTGAATTAAACTACACAGATGTCTCGGGATCCTCCAAACTGCCCATAAACCATTGGTGTGACTCCTTTTGGGATGAGTTTCTTAGCTACCTGAGTTGGCTGTACTGCACAGGTTTCGTCACCCGAGTGATGTTATTTAGTTATATTTGAACCCTTCAGTGGAAAGTTGAAGCCCAATGCCCTGCAGCACCATGATGCTTCCTACTGAATACTACTTAATTAAAATAGATGGGATTGATAGGACTTAAAATAGCGAATCTCATACCTGGTAGGGATCAGTGTTGAGATCAAAATATTCCAGGAAGCCCGTAGCAAATTCACAGAACAGGAAGTTGTGTGTCTCGTTGATTGTCCTCATGCACCAGTACGTATTGTTGTTAGCACTGGTACAGGCACAGAAGGGCCCCACTGCAACAACAACCACAGAAATGAGTGGTGTGGTGAGAAGAAGCATGAGGTAGAGGTAGGAGTCTGACTCAGGAATGACAGCTTTGTGAGCCTAATCCTTACCCCCAGGTACAGAATAATGGGTTTCCTCTAGATTTTCTCCTTGGGGTTGCTACCACCCTAGGGTCACTTAGGTATGGAACCTTCATTGGATAACTGCCGTGGGAAAGAATTCAAATGTTCTCTCCCCTCTTTGCTGCCACTCCGTCCTTTAGATGCCCCAGGATTTTTATGGTAAAAGAGATTTTTACACTAACTCTTAGTTGACCTTTGGCAAGTCATTTCCCTCCCAGGTACCAGTTTTCTTCAGATGTTAAACAGGCACAATAATCTCATCCTTAATATCCTTTCATTTTCATTTTCTCCCCTAATTGGAAGTTGTGACAGGGAGAAACTGTGCCTCGCCCAAGGAATATAGTAAATCACTGAGTGAGGCCCTGGAAACTAGGTCTTTGAACCCTAAGCCCAGGGCACTTTCTGTTACTTCACACAGTTATAAAGAACAAGCTTCAATCATGCATATGAAAATGTGGAACAAACTTCAAGAAATAATAAGGGGAAAAATGATTACACCCAGGACTCAAGAGGTGAAGTTGGGAGTTGACCCCCTCTGGCCTCACGTACGTGTCCACAGCGGAGCTGTCTGCCAGTGCTGGTTGTCGTGGGTGAAGCAGGTGAGCCCAGGCATGCTGCAGGTGTCATTGTTCTTAAGTCTCTTGAGCAGCTTGCGGAGTTTCTTCTTTCTTTTCTGTTCTCTCAGCAACCATACCTTGTCTTTTTCCTGCATGGCTTTCCTGGGTTCAGGAGCCCCATTGGGAGCGGGGAGAGGGAAGGGAAGGAAGATGAGAAAGAAACCCAAGGATTGCCTGCCAATTCAGTTTAATCCAGTTTCCACAAAAGGCACTAGTGGCCCCCAGAACAGACTTGGAGCTATGGCTGTCTTTTGTCTTGGGACGCTTGCTCCTACAGAATCTCTGAGCTAGAAGGAATCGTTTAGTTCACTCCACACCTGAATTGGATTCCTTTCTACAGTGGGTCAAACTCAAATAGAAAAGGGCAGGGAGGGACAGACATGACTGTCTCTGAGGCTGCATATTGACTCAGAACATTATCTATGTTCTACTGCATTTTTACTTCTTTTGATAAGTATTCCCCAATTACATTTGGATCTGATTTCTAGCTGCACTGAGGAGTATCAAGGTTTTCATGTCTTGGCACTTCTGTCTTACATCCGATGAGTGGTCATTCAAAGACCTTTCTATACTGGGGAACCAGCTAATTCTCTGAGTTAGGGATTATACAAGAATATTCCCATTTTATAGATGAAGAAATTCAAGTTTAGAGAAGTTAGATGCTTTGCCTATGGTTACCACAGCAAGTAGGTGTCAGCTCAGGTGGCATGTCTCACTTCTGGATTAGCTCCCACTGGAGATCAGAAGTGAAAGGTATTGTGGGAATTATCTTCTGATAGAAGAAGAAACTAAGTCCTAGAAAGGTACTGATTTAAAATGACACAAGAGAACTAGAATTACACAGTTCCTACCAACTACAATTGGCATTTGAAAGAACCCAAGTAGAATGCCCCCTTTCTCTACTCAATCCTGTCCTCAGATTTATATCAACACATGCCTTTTTCTTCCTTTTCCATGAGTGCTAACATTTTGGAAAGTTGCAACCATTTTTCAGTCAACCAACCCCAGACTTCTTTTATGGGCCTGTGAAGGAAATCCTGAAGTTGAGTTGAAGGGGATGTTAGAGAGCATTCAGTCTTTCCTGGAATCCCAGTAATGGGTTTTTCTTTTAAGATGAATCCCTATGGAATGTAGGATGGCAAACTTCATGGGATACTATTTAGGAAGGAACGAGGTCATGATTACCTCTCTTTTTTAAGAAGTAAGGTGGGGCTAGAATGGATGCCTTCTACTACAATCCTTCCCATCCCCTTCTGACTAACTTGCCAAGGAAACCAGCTTGGAATTCTCCCTATTTCTCGGAGGCAGTAGATCTGGGTTCCAAAGTGTCTCCCAGAGCCAGCTACCACTTACTTGAAAGGATGCAGCATGGAGCTTTTGTGCTTGACTCTGCCTTTGTGTTTAGCTTGGTAGCTGGAAAACAGAATTCGTACTTAGAAGCTGCTACATTTAACAGAGCACTATATCCCATTGTCCACACCCCATGGTTTTTCCTAGGCTGGGTCAGCCTTTGGACCCAACAACCCATGTGCACTTGTGTATCAGGTCTATATCGGAATATAGAATATTTCCAAAGTCTAATCCAGCCCAACAAATCAGTAGCAAGCCTTTTATTGAAGTGCTTTAGAGAAACGGAATTCATGCACTCTAAAGTATTTTGGGGGAGTTCTAATTGTTCAGAAATTTTTCTTTATCTCAAGGCAAGCCTAAACTGGTCTTAAATAGCTACCCATCACTCCCATGTCTGTTCCATATGATACTCCTTTGAAAAGTCTGAAAGTAGCTATCAAGTGACCTCTGAGCCTTCCTTCTCCAGCCTTACCTCTCAAGTGATCTTTGTGGCTTCCTTCTCTAGCCTAAACCAACCCCTGTTCATCAAACTGATCCTTAAAGGCATTGCACTTGCAACCTTTCACTTTCCTATTTGCCTTCAGAATACTTTCCAGTTTATCAATGTCTTTCCCCAAATATAGCCCCTAAGAATACAAAACTCTAGATGTTGTCTGGCTGGGAAAGAGTACTGGGGGGTGGGGTGGAGTATCACCTCCTGCTTCAACACTGCACCTCTTTAATTTTCATTTGGCTGACCCATTAAATACTGACATACTGAGTCTACCAAAAAAGAAACCAACATCTGTGTCCAACAAGTGTAAAGCCATGCTCTCTCCCGCTTCCCATCTTGGACCCAAGGTTATTAAATTATTAAACTTTATCTAATTAGATTCAGCCCTGAATCTTTTTGAGTCCTGATTTGTGTTATCCAGCACCTTAGAGCTTCTCCTCCCCCAGCTTTGTGTCATTTGTAAGTTTGATAAGCAAGCCATCTCTGCCTTTATCCAAGTCATTGAGTAAGCAATAAGACAGCGCAAGGCCAAACAGAGATCCCTGGGGGTCTTTCATTGGAGACCTCCTTTGAGGATATGATGTGGTATGGAACCATTAAGGACTCCTTTTTGGATCCAGCCATCCATTAGCATAGTAATATAGGATGTGCGTGTGTCTGTGTGTGTGTGTGTGTGTGTCTGTGTGTGTACTGCCATCACCACTATTCATTAAATGGCAACCTCCCTACCATCCTCAGGAGGTTTTTTTTTTTGGTAATTTTTAAAAATTTTTTTGAATTTTACAATTTTTGAAACCTGACAGGTAATTAATATTAACCCAGAGCTCAAGCAGTGAATTTTCCTAAATCTGATTTAAAAAAAAGAAAGCCAGCAAACCCCTTCCTGTCTGGCTTTCGCAGAAATAATAGTAAATTTCAGCTCCAGGGTTCTATGCATAGGGGAAATTCTACTTCTTCAAAAGGAAAAAGCAATTCATGGTCTAAATGGGAAGTACATTATCCCAGTAATCAGAAGACTGGGTCTTTAGTCCGGGCTGTCTTACTAGCTGAAAGGAATCATTTCCTGCAGCCCACTGAGGTCTTCTAAGCCTTCTAAGCTAAGACTCCTTTTAGATTCCCCCTATGTAGTCTTTCCTAGAACTGAGGTCACAGTGACCTCTAGTGGTGCTGATCATATATTGCAAAAGCACAACCAGCTTCTGGATGGCAGTTTTCTGATAGGATTGTAAAAACAGCTGAAAGGTCACTCAGGCCTAAATGTCCAATAACTCATGCACTGATATCATGTTTTATGACTTACAAAGTACTTTCCTCTATACCACTCAGTAAGACGGATGTTTCTTGGGGCTTGATGTGAACTGGTTTGGCTGCTTAAGACATACAGATTAGTTTGGGGCTAGATAGGATTTATCAGGGATAAGACCCCAAATTTGAGAGCTATCCTTTTGGGGGGTGGGTGGCTGATGATAGCTATAGCTTATGCCCTTGTATTGTGGCAGTCAAGGCAGGGAACCTGTGGTGCCAGGCTGGACAGCATGAACTTCACCCCAAGATAGATGGCTGTCCTATGTAGGCAAAGATGTGTAGAGAACACTTTTCTCAGGCTTCCTGAGTCAGGCTTCCTTCCCAAACTCAGATCACTTTGCATAGCGACTCAAATCTGAGGCTTTGGGGGCCAGTTTCTCTAATTCACATTCACCTAAGCTAGAAGCCTTGTCACATGCCACTCAGCTATGTCCTTCTAGACCAAGCTGTCCCCAAAGGCTGTTTTTCTTATGCCATCTGCTTCCCATCAGCTGGAGCCTGGGGTGCTATTTGGAGGTGGTAAGATTGCTCAGAAGACATCACACAAATCTGGTACGAGAAGGGCCCACATGTTGAGGACTCTTAATTGCTGGGAATCTTTTATCCTGCCCCATCAAGTGAGTACAGGGGCCAGTCCTTAACTAAAAGGGAGAAGGGTTCTCAGCCTTGGTCATTGAAAAAACTGGCTCTCCTTATTTCCAGACAAGGCTGCATCCAACAATATTTACAACTTGAAAGTTCATTGCCTGCCCTTCCCTTGGCATCCCCCTGACTGTGCCCAACAGCTTCAAAGCCCAGGATGCTTCAAGACTGCGTGGCTGCCTCCTACCTCATCTTATCACAGTCACATTCTTCAGGTCTCTTCTTCTTCAGATGACCCCGGACTTCTCGAAGATTTTTAATCTTGTTTTGGAGTGTTTCAATCTGAGGAAAGGAAAGACCACTGGAGACCAGAGACCCATAAACCTGAGGCTGACGCATTCTACACAGAGCTCCTTAGCCCTGGGCCTCAGCAGTCCCTCCACTGCCGCACACAAAAATGGACATTATTTAAAGACAGCTTTAAAGTTAGGTTTCTGCTTAGGGTCAGGCAAAATGGGGCTGTCCTTGGTCAGAATTGTGACTTGCGCTGGCCATCTCCAGAGGTCACTTCAGCCTTCTTCCTGACTTTAAGAAGGACAAGCCCCTTTCGCCAGGGGAGAGGATCTAAGATTTCTTAGAGATGGTAAGCTGTTGCACCTCCCAATCATGCTTAAAGAATGTCAAAGCTGGAAGGAATATACAGATTGAGTCCACTACCTTCATATTACAGAAGAAAAATTGAAGCTGAAGAGGAGGAAGTTACCTGCCCAAGGTCATACACATAGTAAGTGTTGGGGCTGAGATCTGAGCTCAAACCTTATGACTCCAAGTTTAATGTTCTTCTAGATACTGAGATGATTTTTCTAGAGTGCAAACCGATTTTACTCTCCTATTAAATACATTCCAGTGCTCCCTATTTCCTATAGGATAAAAAAGCATACTCCTCTGGCTTTAAAATCCCTTCCCCAGCTTGACCCCATGGTATATTTCTAGTCTCATTATACCTTACTCCCCTTCCCACAGTTGTGATAGCCAGCTACTTGGTCTCTTCCCGCTCCAATCCATCCTCCCCATGCAGTTGTCACATTGATTTTCCTAATGCGCAAGTCTGACCAGGCCACCTCCCTATTCAATAAACATTAGGCCCTCTATTGCTTCCAGGATGAAATATAAAAACCTGGTTTGGCTCTCTCTTAATCCGGCCTCATCCAAGTTCTCTTCTACCTTCACCTTTCTGCCTTCTTGTGCTACGTTATCGGTGATCAGAGACACCATCTCCCCACTCCTGGCGTTTTCACTGGCTGTCACCCATGCCTGGAGCACTCCACCCTTCTTAGATCTACCTTCTGGCTTCCTTGGTTTCCCTGAAATCCCAGCTAAAGTTCTGCCTTCTGCAAGAAGGCTTTCTGATTCTCCTCAATGCTAGTGCCTTCCCTCTACATTTTTGCTCCATACTTATCTGTTTGCATGGCATCTTCTCCCATTAGACTGTGAGTTCTGGAGCCCTGAACTGTTTTTTGTTTTTCCCCTTTCTTTGTGTCCCCAGTATTCAGCTTGGTGCTTGGCACATAAAAGATGTCAATAAATGATGGAGTCTATGATTCTGCCCTGTGAAGCTTCTCTCTCTTCTTCACACACAGTACTCCTCACCTTGCCTCCTTACCTCCGCCCCCTCCTTCCTCCTCACCTCCGCCTCCCCTTCCTCCTCACCTCCGCCCCCCCTTCCTCCTCACCACCGCCCCCCTTCCTCCTCACCTTCACCCCCCCTTCCTCCTCCCCTCCAGTCCTCCCTTCCTCCTCCCCTCCAGTCCTCCCTTCCTCCTCCCCTGTGCTTCCTTTCAGACTCAGCTCTCCAACATTACCTTCTACCTGAAACCTCTTCTAATCCTTCCAACTGCTACTGCCCTTCCTCCTTAACTTTGTTTTTATATTTCTTTTGCATTTATTCCATATATGTAATCCCATGCTGTATATGTACTTGTCTTCCCTGACAGAGTTCTCTCTTCCTTGAGATCAGTCTCATTTTTGGCCTTTGTAGCCTGAGTTGCTGGCCCATAGTTGGTGCCTAATAAATAATCGGTTAAATAGTTTATTATTACTATACAATGTGACCTTTCCCACCTTATTTCTCTTGGTCCACTCAATAGATAGAGTACCAAGGCTGAAGTGAGAAAGGGCTGAGTTAAAAAAATCCCCTTTGTTCTGTGAAGCTTGGATTCAGCCAAAGGGCCACACTTGAGAACCTAGAGGGTCACGTATAGCCTCGAGGCCGCAGATTCCCCACCCCTGCCTCAGACATTTATTAGCTATCTGACCCTGGGTGAGTCACTGGGCCTGCCTCAGTTTCCTCAAATGTAAAATGGAGATAATAGCACCTACCTCTCAGGGTTGTTGTGAGGATGAAATGAGGCAATATCATAATGTGCTGCGCACAATGCCAGCTGCATAATAAATGCTTGTCATCTTCCCCACCCCACCCCCCATCCTATTCTTTAAAAACTTCCATGCCTCCCTCTCACCTCTCCAGCTGGTGGCTTTTTGGGGACAAGTGTGGCCATTTCTTCCTTTTGAGGTCTAATGATCCTCCAGCAGCCACCCTTTCATCATCCCACTCTCTGCAGTGCATGGATAGGACCACAGATAGCCCTGCTTTGGAGTCAGGAGGAGCCTCGGTGACTGAGCCGAGGGGCCACTCACCTCATGGTCAATGTGTAGCTTGTGGTCTTTCCAGGCCTGCAGTGACTTATACAGGTCTAAGTCACACTGGACAGTGTCATTTTCCAGGATGTAGCACCTGTCCAAGTTGTGGAGGAAAGAGACTATTATCACTGAATGGACTTTGGGACTTGCATATTTTAAAGCTTCTGATGAGTGCTCACTGTCAGTCCCTCCTTGCCCTCAGACCCTCCATACAGATAGTCATCTCTCTCCGCTGGCTGCAGAGTGAGCACTCAGCGGGGTGGTCTTGGAACCAGCCTCACCTGTGGGTTACTTTGATGAGGTTGGGGGCCATGTACTCCTGAAGATCCCCGGTGCCGCTGAACTCGCTGCCGCCATCCTGGTCCTCCTGGTCCTCAGGGGCCCCTTCAGTTTCCAGCCTGTGCCGCTTGGTGATATTCCGAGGCTGTAGTCCCATGCTGTAAAGCTCCCCATCCAACTCAATGGACACAGAACGGATCGAGCGGTTCCGGATATAGCTGGCCTTGTATTCTGCAAAGTGAATGTGTCTCTGCAGTCCTTCTCAGGACTGGTCTGTTCATCCTTTTCCCTCCTTCCTGGGCCAGAAACCTTTGTCACTTTTTTACCTCCTTCTTACACATCCTCATTTTACAGAGAAGGAATGTGAAGCCTAGAGGAGTGACTAAGTAACAGCACTTGGATGTAAAACTAGGTCCAATCCAGTGCTCTTGTTATGTCTATTGGATCATTTCCCCCCTCCACATCCTCAAGCTTACTTTTCCTTCCTTCCAAGTCATGCTAAGTCCAACATCATTAGGTAAGTAAGGTAGCATTCCTTCCAACAGTTAATAGACAGAATAAAATGGGCTTGTTTTTAAAAACAGCAGTAACAAAACTAGGAATCAAATTCCACAACCATAGAATTTTGGGGAGGTCTTGAAAATCATTTAGTTCATTGAACCTGTATTGCAAGAGAAACACGTGGGACCCTGATAGTACAAGAGCCTCATGTGGAGCCCCCTTCTGTCTTCCCAGCTACTAATTCCTTCCCCTTTTAGGTTACCTACTATCTGCTCCATATTCATCTTGCATGTACCCAATTCTTGATATGTTATATTCACCCATTAGAATATGTGTTCCTTGAAGTCAGGGACATAGTAGGTGCTTAATAAATGTTTGTTGACTGACTGTTCAAAGTTCCACCACAAGCTAGTGACTACGCAGAGCACAGAATCCAAGTCTCCATGTTGTTCACCTTCTTGTCCCTTATTTCCCTAAGTTTCCGAAGGTCAGTGACCATCTCTTTCTCTTTGCGTGGAGTTGGCCTCTATGAGGTAGGGGGTAGGGAGGAAGCTTGAGAAGTACTTTGAAAGGAGTCCTAGGAAGTTGATTTAAAAAATCTGTGCCCTATACTCTTCACATGTCCCCTTCTCCCAACTCCCCTGGCCCGGAGTGGAAACTATCCAGGGAGTTTTGTGTTTTGTCTATGGGGCTAATGAAAAGTGAGATAAATGAATAAAGAAATATTTATTAAGCATTTATTATGTGCAACACGTACAAAGGAGAGACAGTCTCTTCCTTTAAGGATTGCATATTTTGAGAGAGGGATAGGAGATGGTGCTTGGGAAAAGTGTTTTGGCAGAGCACTAGGGCAACCAGTTGGTATGCCTTTTCTAGAAATAATGGCAGGGTTGATTTAATTACTATTTCCAGTTGCCAAGAAATGAAAACGTGGAGGTGGGAAGGAAGAAGGAGCTATTGCAAGAAGATGGCATAGTTAAGCATGGTTGGTTGGCCAGGGCCAGACAGAAAGAGTGAGCTCGCAATGACTGCACAGGACAACCCCGCCCCAGGGAAGAAGCCTGTCGAGAGGGTGCAGTACAAAGCATTCAGACCCAGAATCCTCCAGCCTCTGAGTGGCTTCCCTCTGCTCAACCCCACACAGTTCTTTTATGTAGCTGTCTCCTGCCACCAAGTCCCTGAAGGAGCCCTCATTCACAGTGAAGCTGCTGTCAGAGGGGGTCTGCTGACGATGATTCATACACATAAAAAAGTTAATGGCTTATTATGAACCCATGAACCCTGGCTCTGACAGGAACAAAGATGCGAGTTGTATGTCCCATTAACTCTCTGAGAGTCCCCATCACTCAGCCTCTGACACTCTGGGTCCCTGATGAAGCAGCTTTGCTCCTTTGTCGGGTGGCTGAGCCTGAATCTTCCCTCAGACTTCCAGCTGGCAGGTGGTTTAACCTCTGGGGCTTGACTGTAGTGGGCCTGGTATAATAAGTCTATCCCCTGATAGAATGTAAGTTCCCTGAAGCAAAGACTTCCTGTCCCCCCTTCTTTTCTTTTTTTGGCCTCTGTATCTCCATGGCATGGGGTAGAGACACTGAAATAGATGAATTGTTAGAGATCCTCCATATTAGAGATGAAGTGACTGGGATCCAATGGGGTTAAATGACTTGCCCAAGGTCTCTTATCACAATGTTTATTAATATCACCCTAGGTGTAAGGTCTAATCACAAGGTCATGTATGTCATCAGAATCCATCCACAAACACTTTAAGTGCTCACCGCGTACCTTGTGGTCAGGTCCTCCATCAACATATGATGTATTCCTATCCTGCCTTCAGAGCTGATAGCAGTCTCATACTACCCTCTCCACACACTCTGATCCATTGCTCAAACATCACACTCTTTCGGTGACCTAGCTGCCCAATTATTGTCCTGCCTTCTGGGACTTTTCTGTTTTGCTCCCTTCCTCCCTCCTTCCTTCCAGTGGTTTGCATTTCCTTTTCCAGCTCATTTTACAAATGAGGAAAATGAGGCAAACAGGATTAAGTGACTTGGCCAGGGTCACACAGCTAGGAAGTATCTGAGGCCAGATTTGAACTCAAGTCCTCCTGACTCCAGGGCTGGTGCTCTATCCACTGTACCACCCAGCAGCCCCTAGATGACTTCTTTCAAGATTTAGCTCAAATTCCACCTTTGGTCAGGAGGCCTTTCCTGGTTTTCCCAGTAGCTACTAAGCTTTCTTTTCTGAAATAACCTCCATACACACACACACACACACACACACATGTATATCTTGTATTTCCATGTCATCTCTCCTCCTCTACCCCCTTCCATCCCCCACAAATACATCTCAAGAGGGCAAGGATTGCTTTTGTCTCTCTTTGCATCCACTTGGCACAGTGTACAGAGCACGCTGTAAATGCTTAATAAATGCTTGTGGGCTGGCAGACTAACTGCTGAACTGTTATTGGGACACTGAGAGTCATGTTCACAGGAGTGGAGAGGGGTTTGCTTGGAACCATCCATGCTCTCCCCTGGATTCCCCTCCTCCCTGAGGGACCTACACTAGTGAGCCTGGTGCATGGCCTGGGAAAATAACACTGAAAACAGACCCCAGGAAGGTTCTCCAAATCTTTCTCAATCAAGGACTAAATTTTTACAATGAAAACAGAGGGACTTTAGTGAAATTTCTTTGCACAGCCATGCAGCAAAACTGGGATTTGATCTATGTTTCTTTCCTATTCACCGGACCTACTCAGGCCAGATGAGCATTTTTAACTGACAAGTCTGACCATATCAGTTCACACTGCCATTGTGACAGTGAAAAGTGCATTGGATTTGGAGTCACAGGTATTGGGTTTGAATTCTGGCTTTGCTACTGTGCGGCAGTGAGCAAGGACTTCAAGGTTTTCCGTCTCCAAAAAGGGGGAGACTCAATTAGAACCCACTCTGCTCTAAATTTTACAAACCCAATGGAAAGGGGCCTTGCTTCATACTATCTGTAACAAATTGGGGTGGGGGGGAAGAGTCTCAGGTGCTTCCCTCCTCCTTAAAATAACAGATTTGGAGTTGGAGGGGAGACCACAACGTCGAACACCTCATTTTACAGATAAGGAAAGTGAGGCAAACAGAAATTAAGTGACTTGCTCCAGGGTCACAGTGTTTGAATCAGGATTTGAACTCTGTGCCTTCCCTGACTCCAAGTCCAGAAGTCTGTTCCACTGTACAACCTGCTACTTAAGCACTTAATAATTTTTCTGTTCACTGAATTAACTAGATGATCACTAAGGCTCCTTCTAATTCCAAATCCCATGATCCTCACGGGCATTCAGAGCCCTCCCCAAACTGGCTTCCAACCTATCTCACCAGTCAACCTCCTATCACTTCCCCTTGAATACACTTATGTTTTAGCCAAACTGGATCAGCTGCCACCCCCTGAACACCTCTACACTCACTTCTGAAAGCTTCACTTATTGGGGACCTGCTGGGGGCCCTGCCTAAGAAAATCAACCCTTGGGTTACTAGGAATTTTTTTTCTTTGCAGTTTTTTAAAGAGGAAAAAAAAGCTTAATTGAGTTCCAAGTTCTCATATTATTTAAAGATTATCTACCATGCTGCACACTTAAAAGAGAGTGTGTTGCTGTGTAATTCAATCTTGGAACCAATAATTTTATTCACCTAAAAAAAATTAGCTTAGTAGTAACCAGCCTGCGAGGAAATATAATGGGGGGGGGAATCAATTTGAAGCCTCTGTCTTGAAGTGTGTGCCAGGTCATTATGGAGAAACACTAATCTGCTAAATAATTGAGGACCTGTATTTGTGGGAGGAGAATCAAGAAACACAGTTGAGAAGTGATGCTGGTGGCTGTTGCCTGCCGCTTCAAATGGGCACATTTATCTGAGCCAGAGGGGAGTCAGGGGCAGGCCTGGGTTTGGGAGGGAAGCAGGCCAGCTGTCCTAGAGGATTTGGATTTCACCTTCCTGACAAGGGCACCCCTGGGGCAGTGAAGATGAGAACTGTTGTTGCTGGTAAGTCGTGTCTGACTCTGACCCCATTTGGGTTTTTCTTGGCAGAGATCCTTCTTCTCCAGCTCATTTATAGATGAGGAAACTGAGGCAAACAGGATTAACTGGCTTGCCCAGGGTCACTAAGTGTCTGAGGGTGGATTTGAACTCATGAAGATGAGTTTTCCTGATTTCAAGCCCAGTGCTCTATTACTGGACCACCTAGCTGCCCAGAGAACTATCCGTAAATATAAGTAAGACATCGAAGGCCTAATCCCACAAGGAGCTACTTGTTTGGGCTGATGACATGTTCATTCTGTTGAAGAGCCAATGCTAATTAGAGGAGCATCATAAAATTTAGAGTTGGAATGACCTTATAGATTATCTGGTCCTAAACCTCTTAAAGGAGAAAACTACAGATCAGGGAGGTTAAGTAAGTGGCCTGAGGTTATACAGCAATAAGTAGGGGAAAATGCATTTGAACTCTGAAAACAATGTTCACTGCTGACTTCTCAAGTCTGCCCCATCTCCATCCCCCTCTCCAGGCCTCCCCTGGAGGTATCTTCTTCTACAATGCCCAGCACACATATCCCCAATGACCCCCGTGCTCCAGGAGTCAAGGAACCTAAGTGACAGTCCTAGCTCTGCTAGTAGAAGGTTGCCATAGAGATTTGGGCAAGTTATATAAATCTTTTCGGAGTTACTTTATTCCTCTGTAAAGGAGGAGATTGGATTTAAGGCACTTTTCAATCATGGCACTATATTCAAGTTCCCCTTGGCCCTGATGTTCTGTTCTAGCTCTGACCTTCTGTGTTCTAAGAGCCCTGCCAGCCCTGACCTTCTGTGTTCTAAGGGCCCTCCCAGCCCTGACCTTCTGTGTTCTAAGGGCCCTCCCAGCCCTGACCTTCTGTGTTCTAAGGGCCCTTCCAGCTCTCACATTCTGTGTTCTAAACTCTCTCCCAACTCAGACAGTTTGGGATTCTGTGGTTCTGAAGCAGTTGAGCTATTGCCATGCAGCAGACACTGGATAGCAGAAAATACCGTGTGTGTGACAAGAACACGGCATGCTAAACCCTGAAGGGAAGTGATCCACACCCCCTGGTCCTCTAAACCTGTAAACTCCTGTTCTTTCCTTCTGGGGGCACCAGTTCCTGCTGAGGGGGTAGGTGGGCTAACTGACCAAACCCCCAGGGGTACACCCTCCCACCCCCCACTGCACTTCCTGTAGCAGCAGAAAGGACAGCCAGAGGAAACTTGCCCCCTCCTCATATGGCCCCTGACACTTACTTTTCTTGGAGAAGAGTTTTTTCCTCCTCCCAACGGGGCTGAGCTTGTACTCATTGTCCTCACAGGTACAGCCCTCGGTGCTGCCCTTGTAGTATTTGGGCACGAGGTTGGAGAAGCCTTTGGCGCTGCTGCTGCTGGCCCCCAGTCTCAGGGGTCCTTTACATTTGTGAAGCTTGAGTTTCCCGGAGGCATCCTCCACACACTGCCACTTCTGCAAGACGTGTGGTTCTCATCAGTACCGAGGAGATGGGTGTGTGTGTGTGTGTGTGTGTGTGTGTGTCTGTTGGGTGGGAGGGGTGGGGGGGCCCTGAAAAATTGTTAGGTCATGAGCCTGGCCAGAATGGGGTAAGTACTGAAGAGAAACAGAGATCAGGTGGCAAAGGGGCCTTGAAAGCCACCCGACGAGTTTATCATGAGGCTGGGCATATAGTAGGTGCTCAGTAAGCCCTTTTCTGTTACACTTTTTCTGGATGCTGTAACATCCACTAAGAGAGCAGAACGGAGAGCACGGGCTTCAGTGTAGCTTGCCTCTGTCCCCTCATATGACTTTGGGCACAGTGCTTTCCTCCTCCCTCACTTCTTTGCTCTGACTGAGCTCAGTTGAGATAATGGCTATAAAGCAATTTGGAAGCAACCACAGACCTGCCTTAGAATCGCCAGCCTCGCCCTCTGCTCTTCAGTGGGAAGGGAAGTTATTCCAAGAGTCTCTCCCCACTGAGGCCCCAAGGGCCAGCTACCCGTCTGTGCCCTCACCTGTCCCAGCTGCTCACAAGCTGTCTGGTACTCTGCTCGCTGGCACAGATCCTTCACACGCTGGTGTTTGGGCAAGAAGTTTTCCTCTTGGGCATCCACCTTCTCATTCTCTCTTTTATGAAGCAGTTTTCTATAGAGAAGAGAAATCACAGAGAATTAGAACTGGCAAGGACCTTAGAACACAAGATTTCAGTACTGGTAGGTGGTCTTAGAAGATAGAGTGTCAGAGCTGGGAGGGCCCTTAGGACACAGCCATTGCTGGGATATCTGCTACAAGGGACCTTAAAGACAAGTTAGTTCAACCTTCTCATTTCACAGCTGAAACAGAAAAGAGAAGTAATTTGTCCAAGCTCACACAGTGATTTAGTTCTCCCAGAACTATCTGCAACATCTACCTCATACATACAAATCTTCCTCTGCATCTCAGGCTCAAGGGAAAATTGTCATTTTGATTGAAGTTAGGAAAAAAAAAATAATTTTTCTTCTAAATGTAAGACCTCAGATCAACCATGTTCTAAGTCACCCTCTATGACCACCTTCAGCTCCACAGGACTCCCCTCCAGACCCCCTCCACACTAACCTCCTTGTTCCTTCCCTTTTAGTCACACACACAGACACACACAGAGACACAGACACGCACACACATGCTCAGCCACTCGGATCCCGGCTTGCATTGCTCAGACCATTCCCCATCCCCGCTCCCTTCTTTCCGTTCCCCTTTTCCCAGAGCGCCCTCGTCCATTTCCTGGATGCATCAGAGACCTCTTCTTTATGTCCTCTGTTCTTTTCCTTGCATTCCCTGACGCCTGGTGTCCTTCTGGTGACAGCTGCCTCGACCACTCTTTTTGGCCCTCATTTCTCCCTACCTCTTGACCCTCCTGTCATTATCACTCAGTAATCTCTCTTCCTTCTGAGGTTCATTCAGTTCATATTTATCACCCAGTCAAGATTCTTGTAGCTATATTTAGACCTTCAGGATACACCTTCCTTCCTCAGTGAGTCTCTGCCCTCCCACGAGGAGACTTCAGAACACCCACTGATATACCTCAGTTTCCTAACTCCCCAGAAACTCATCTTCTACGATCTCCCCCTCCACTCCACCACAGCTCCACATGGAGATGTTCATTCTCTTGTTGTTGGCATCACAAATGCACCACTTTCATGCTCACAAACTTGGAAAATCCTTTATCTGATGGTAGTCTGCTGTCCCTCCACCTATCCTCCTGCCTTGAATTTCAAATCCCATTCTTCAGCCACAAGCAGACCCCTCAATCCCTCCAGCCGTCCGCTCTTTCATAGGCCATCATCACCCTTTTCCCATCTGGATGCCCAGGTGATCTCCTGTCTATTTTAATGCCACATCCTATGGCATTTGTCACCCCACCTAATTTCACTTTCTAACTAGCTCTGGGAACAGTAATCAATCTCATGCTACCATTACTGGAGTGTGTGTCAGTCAAGTAGCCTACAAGGTGCTCACCAGCCCCTCAACTGGACCCTCAATGTGCAAAGTCTCATTTTACACCTCGATGTTAAAACACCCTTTCCTTGGCTACCACTCTTGTGTGTTGTTTTTTCCTTTAGAATAAATGCATTTTTTGGGGGTGGGGAGTGTCTTACTTTTTGTATTTACATTTTGGTACTTATCAGTGTGCCTGGCACATTCTAAGAACTTAATACACCATTCATTCATTCATTCACTTAACCCCAATTGCTTCATCTTGGGTCATCTCCAGTCATCCTGATGAATATCTGGTCACTGGATTCAGATGGCTCTGGAGGAGAAGTGAGACTGGTGACCTGCACAGCCCTCCCTCACTCAAAACAAAGTCAAGTGCAAGTCATGTCATAATTTCTCTGATGGCATGGTCTTCTTTGGCAATGAAGGACGAACACACACACCTTTCATGCCTCAGTTCAATCATTTGCCATTCCATCTCAATATCTCTTCTATAAATCCACCTCTTACACCCCTAACACTCTAGTTTAGGTCTCTTCATCTCTCACCTGGACTCCTCAAAGCCTCCTAACTGGTCTCCCTGGATCCCTCTCCAATCCATCTTCCACCTAGTCAAACTGATTTTCTTTTGAGACTCAGGCTTCCTCTTTCCCAAGCTACAAGTCGCTCATGGACCTGATCGCAAAGCTTTAACTTTCTCCATTTTTTTGACCCAACCATTCAGCTGGATCCTTAAGGCAGCCCGGTTCCCCCTTGTTCTCAGGGTCCCACCATCTTGGTGCCAGACTTAGTACAGACACATGATTGGTGTTGACTCTACTGCAGCTCAGAACTCAAGTGATCCACCAGCCTCAGTCTTCCTAGCAGTAAGGACTACGGGATCAAGCCACAGCACCAGCCAAAATGATGATCGTAAAGCACAGATCTGGTTGTGTCATTTTATGGTCACCTCCATCACCTTTATAACAAAATACAAACTTCTCTGTTTGCTACTTATAGTTATTTATGAGCTGGCTTCTGACTTGTCTTTCTGAGCTGATTTATGCACCCTACACTTCAGCCACAATAGGCCAAATTGCTATTTCACACGTGCAACGTTCCATGTCCTGCCTTCATGCCTTTGTACCAGCCACTCCCCTGGAATGCCATCCCTCTTTACCACCATCTTTTCTGAAAACCCTAGCTCACTTCAAGGCTCAGCTTAAGGACAGTGTCTTTCAAGAGGTCCTCCCTCAGCTATTTCCTCAGCTGTCGTCACTGTGCATTTTGTATTTACTGTATTTATCTGCGAACACATTGTATGCTGTTCCATCCAAGTAGAACGTAAGCCTTGCTAGAGCTGGGACTATCTCACTTTTGTATTTGGGTCTCTAACACCTAATACAGTGTTAGGCACATAGTGGGTACTTAATTAATGCCTGCTAATTGCTTTCCCTCCAGGCACAAAAGAGATTACTCCTTGTAGAACAGGCCTATACAACTTGTGGTCAGCATGCTGCTTGCCCCATACCAAATGATTTCCTCTACATACAAAGGCTGTTTTCTCTACATTTTTTGTGGGCCACCTGAAATCCTTTGGTATGCTACAAGCACCCTGTGCCCCAAGTTGTTGCAGGCCTTCTATAGAAGCTAATACCTGGGCCTTCCTCACACATGAGTGAAAAAAGATGATCATCAGGGCATTCCCTGTCTCCTCCTCTTTTAAAGTCCACCCTCTCTAGGAAGCTGTCCCTGAGCTTCCTGGTCAATAAGGACCTTGGTCAGACAGATTCAGTCCTCCCTGCCCTTATGCGATATTGTATAATATAATTATTCTCCTCCTAAACTGGAAACTTCTTGAGGGCAGGGACCATGTTTTATCTCAACTTTGTATCTCCCCTGGCACAAGGGTCTGTAGACATTATGCCCTTAATAGTTGGAAAACTGTGTATAGTTAAGTTTCTTTAAAAGGCTTTCTTCTTACCCTCTCTCCACCAGGAATGAGTCTCTCCAAACCTTTATCTTCTTTTTCAAGTGGAACCTAGGGAAAACACACAACTCAGTTTTCAACACAAACACAGAGACCTACAGGATCAGCTGAACTTGGATCTGCCAACTCCTTGTACAGAATGGCATGGTGGTATCTGCAGGGTAAAGACCCCTCCTGGACTCCTGTCTGGAGCAATAATTTAATACAAAACCTTCATTTAATGGTGAAGGAAGCTAAAGAAAGACCCTCTGGTTACACAGGTTGTGAGAGGCAGAACCAGGCTCAGGTCCTCCAGCTTCCTCTGTAATATCAGCAACCTTTTATGGCACTTGTTTTAGGATGTGATCAATGCACCGTGGTTTCTGATGGCCTTTTGTTGTCTATACTGGCCTTTGACCTGAATCTCATCTATATAAAATGACCCCATCCCTTGCTTTCCAGCTCTCCTTTAGGTGTTGATTTTCCCTATTAGAATATAAGCTTCTTTAGGGTAAGTAAGCACTGTCGTACTAGCTTGAATTTCCATTCCCAGTACTTAGCACAGTGCCTGGCACATGGTAAGAGTGCCATTAAGCATTTTCATCCCTATATGAAAATGGAGCCCCCCATAAAGGAAAGCTGTCAGCCCAAGGTCCCAGAACGAGCTCATATGGGAGCCCAGACTAAACATTACTTGCAATAGGCTTCATGAAGAGAGAGCTTTCCTCCTATTTCTTCCTGTTAGAATCGTTTTCAAGGAGGCCTAGGGAAGACCCAACATGGGGAGGCACCTGCTCCAGCAGGTTGTTAAATGGAGCATAATTCATAGGTATCCCACTAAGCAAAGATGCGAACTTCAGGAAGGGGATGATGGGATCCGTCGGTGCCCCTGTTTTCTCCCTTCGTGTCCAGAGGATCTGCACAGCTAACAGTCCTGAGATCTGACCAGCTTTTGCTTTGCTTGGATTGGACAGTGCACGATTCAAGGCTGCATTTACATGATAGCTCACCAGAGGGCACTATTGCCTCACAGAGAATCTAGCATTTTTGTAGCTTGGTGGATGAGTACATAGTAAGCCCATGGGATCACAGGGCTCTTAAAACTGGTAAGAGACACTAGAGAATAGGAGCTCTGGGGGTTCTGCACCTGGTTTATGTCATGGACCTCTATGGAAGTCTAGTGAAGCCTCTGGGCCCCTTCTCAGAACAGAAGGTTTTTAATAGTTGAAAAGAGATGACAAATTTTAGTTAGAAGCTAGAGAAAATAAAGATGCAATTTTCTCCCAGACAAATTCATTGGACCCCAAAGTGATCTAGTCCAATCCTCTCATCTTGCTGATGGGGAAACTGAGGTCAAGTGAGGCAGTGTGACTTACAGCATCATGGCTCGCGGGTCAGAGGTTTAGAGCAGGAAGAGCCTACAGTCATTTAGCTCAGCTCCTTTCTTTTTACAGATGAGGTACATGCGTAGTAAATGGTAAGGCTGGCTTTGGAAGTCAGCTACCTGACTCCAAGTGAACCACTTGCCCAAGGTCAGAAAGCTAGTGAAATGGAAGATCTGGGATTTGAACTCAGGTCTTTCTTCTGATTGTACAGCTGGAGCTGTTTCCACTATTCCCTATTATTTCTCTAGTATCCTCATTTTAAACATGAGGAAAATGGAGGTTCAGAAATGTCAAGGGACCAAGGTCATACAGAGGTTGCAGCTGGGGCCCACACCAGTTTAACTTTAAGACCACACACTTTGCACTTATATTGCATTAACACTGGATGTATGGCCAGGAGAGAAGTCCACCCCACCTCAGACCACTTCTGCTGCACTGCCTGCTTGGTCATTCTGCCTAATGGCCAGGTTACCTTCCTTCCAGCTTGGGATCTTTCCAGTTTTCCCCTTTCTCCTCTCTATCCAAAGCCTAACTATGGAGTTAATCTGAAATACAAAGATCTCTTCACAGCCCTTATCCAATGTGTACCTTGCATCTGGAGCCCAGACTAAAGCCCGGGCTATGTCTATATTCCCCGCAATAGGCTGTTTGAAGACGGAGCTGTCCTCCTATATCTTCCTCTTAACTACTGTTTGGGAGGATTATTTTATATGGACGTGCGCTGTCTCACCTGCCAACCGACAGGCCTCACCAGGGCAAGGTCTGTGTGGTGTGTTCGATTGTAGCTCCTCTCCCAGACTCAATGAGCAGACAGATGGGCACCAGTGGGACTGAGGAATACATCCTCTTTTTCCTCCCCCTTCTCAACTCCCAGACATTCTCACCTGTTGACTGGCCTCTCAGTATCCAGAAGTTTGAGAATGGACTTGCCATCCATGTCTGGAGGGATGTCCAGGCCTGCAATGTCCAGGATAGTTGGTGCCAGGTCAATGTTCAGGACAATATGGGGATTTCTATGGAAGAGACAGTGGGGGAGAAGGTTCATCTAAATTTCTGCTGGGTCCTGTCTCTGGGAACCCAGCCTATTAAACACACCAGATCCCCACAGGCCAGCCTCAGCCCATATTCTCCTCACCCTGGCTCCTGTTAGAGCTTTTTGGAATCTGATGGAGGAAGAAATATGGAAAATGAAGCCCTTGTCTTGCCACTGGCCTCCACGCCACTTCTCATACTGTCCTTGTGATAGCCCTTCCTTATCCCCCTTCCCTGTGTTTTGCACCATCCCTTTATGCCCTATCTTCACCACTGGAGTCTAAGCTCCTTTAAGGCACAGACTATTTTATTTCCTTATATTTTTATCTCTAACACTTAGCACATAGGAAGCACTTAATAAAGACTGATTGATCTATCAACCCTCCATCCATCTATCTAAGTATCTACCATATCTATGCATTCACCCTCAGGGACCCAGGGAAGCCAGGAAGGCAGCTGAACCTCCATCCCATCCTGAAACCTGGAGAGGTTTAGGGGGAAGGAGCAGGAGATGACTCGGGGAAGATGCATGCCTCAGTGACTTGTCATGGTCGTTGGACCTACAGATTAGAATCCCCCACCAGGCAAAAGGGCCATGACGTTTCTCCAGTGTCCCTTGACATTTTGCATACAGTCTCAGATAGATCATGGAGCTGGAAGAAACCTTAGTCCAGGTTCCTTATTTTACATATCCCCAAACTACACCTCTGAAAGGAGAAGCTGATTCAGAATCACAGACTAAAAGGGATCTCAAAGATCATAGGAGTAAAGATTTAGAGCTACAAGGGACCTCAGAGACCAGAGAGTCCACTCTGTCTTTCTACTGCCTGATATTTTACATGGAGAAGTTATAGGACTCATCTAGGGTCACACAACTAGTAAGTGTTTCAAGTGGGATCTGAACCCAAACTCTCTTGGCTCTAGGTCTAGTGTATCATCCATGCTATGTGCCTCTCTAGGTCACTTAGTTTAATTAATCCCTTCATTTTACATCCAAGTTAAGTGACTTGCAGTAACAATTAGCACAGGTAGGAGATGAACTCTAGAATATGATGCCAAATCCAGTGCCCTTGCTACTGGTGCCCAAAGTTACGTGGTGGATCAGTGGGACGGCCACCAACAGGCAAACCTAATGGAGAAGAAACTCGTGGTGAAAATGGGGCTATCTTTGGGAAGGAATATTTTAAGACAACACATGAACTGGCCAAAACAATCAATGGGAGGTTTTTGCTGGATCCAGCCTCACTATTTTCAGTCTTCTCATAGCACTCATGCTTCTGTCCCTCAATCCTAATATGTGGTCCTTGTGTGAGCGTGCATATCCTTGACAAGGTTTCAAAAATTCTTCCTCCACCACATAAGCCATTGTTGGTCATATGTTTCTGCCCTACTCAAACCCACCACCATGTGCCTTTCTTCCTCCTCTTGGGTCACTGTGTTCCATGATCTGTAGCTATACACAGAGATTTTTGTGGTTGAAAAGAAAAAAAGTATTCCCACCAGGGAATAATCTTGGGATCACTGAAAGCAACACAAGATTCTCCAAAGATGATCTAGCTCAATCCTCTCCTAATTCTGAATCCTTCTTTACTGTTAATCTGCAGTGCATGTATAGATACAAAGTACATATGGATACATTTTGTGGTGGGTTTCCTGTCCAACAGCATGTTGTTATGTAGCTAATATGTTTTTCATCCACTTTGGTTTTCACATAAGAGCATTTTCAACTGAATATAGTTTTCAATGAGGGGGTTTTGTAAGGTTTCAGGGCTAGATTAGTGCCATACGTATGATCTGAAAACAGAAGCAGCTAGATAAACTCAGCATTTGTATCCTCAATGACACAGGAAATACCTTAGATAATTTTTATTTTTTACAGAGGAAAAAACTAGGGTCCAGACAAAGGAGGGGACTTGTCTAAGGTCACATAGGTAGTATGTGACAGAGCCAGCCATTCAAACCTATATCCTCTGATTCTAAATGCAGTTAGTGCTTTTTACATGACATTAAGGGAAGTGACTGGTCTAAGGTCTCATAACTAGTCAGTGGCAAGGCTGAGATCAGAAGCCAGGTGTCCTGATTTTTAGTCTCCCACTGTACTACACTGGCTTTTCATATTTCAAACTAGCTGTGTCCTTAGGAGACTGCTGGTTCTCTATTTCTGCATCCTTTATTCAGCACTCATTTAGAAGGAACCTTAGTTGTGCATGTGTGTGTTCGGCTCATTATAGATGTAAGTCCCAAAGCATAGCTTAATGGTGAGTATTTGCATATCAAAAATCCCAGGAGTCCAGCTACATAATTTCCCAGATGATCAAAGTTACTCTGATTATTATAAGTCCTTTTATACTTCCCCCAACCTAGACAGAGCTCTTCCCAGGAGGAATGTGTCACCTCGAAGGTTAACTCAAGGAGAGCTGTTCACTGCGGGCCATGGTGGCCCTGCTGCCCAAACACCCCTACAAGAGAAAATGCTGAGAGGAGGGAGCTTCCTGTATCCTGATCTCCATAGATAACTGGCTATTTCTTCCAAGGTAGCAAGACTAAATGGCCAGACCCTAAATGACTGTGATGGAGCAGAAAAGTCACAGAGCATCCTCATCCACGAGCACTTGGCAGATGTTCCCATGCAGGCAGGGGCTAGCCCCCAAAGAAGGTTAAGAGAATCTGATATTTGGGCCTGAGACACACAATCACAGGCCTGAGTCTCACTTGGGGAGAAAGAAGTCCAGCATTCCAGACATGTATACCACACTCCCCAAATGGTTCCTTCTAACACTGGCACCAGACTGAGCTTAACTTTGTCCCGAGAAACAGCACTGTACCTCTTCCCCAGAACAAGAAAGGAGTGGACTTACAAAGATCCTGCTTCCACATTGGGGCCTCGTATGTAGAAAGGGACTCTGATGTCAAACTCATAGGGCATGGATTTCCCTTTCACCAGACCAAACTGGCCAATATGGTAGCCATGGTCAGCAGTGTAAACAATGTACGTGTTGTCCAGCTCGCCTGTCTCGACCAGCATGTTGTAAATCTGAAACAACAGAAATGAATGAGGCCATGTGGTCTCAGCACGAGGAACTGCGTAGAATGTGCTCTTGACCTGCCCATGTACATCCTCATTCAATTACAAATAATAAGAACAAATAGCATTTATGTACTGCTTTCAAGTTGGCAAAGTGCTTTACCTCTGTTAACTCATTTGATTTGCACAACCCTGTGAGACAAGTGCTCCTATTATCCCCATTTTACAGATGAGAAAACTGAGGCCCAGGGAGGTTGAGGGCCTTGTCCACAGTCAAACAGAGAGGGAGTTTCTGGGGCAGGATGTGTACTCAAGTCTTCCTGATTCCAAGTCCTATGTTCCATCGTGACCACCCTCACATCCACCCCCACTCCTCTACATCTATATAGGGCTTTGCTGTTTATAAACTACTTTCCTTATAACAAATCTGTGAGGCAAGTAATAAAAAGGTTACTATTCCCATTTTACAGATGAGGAACTGGAGGCCCAGAGACATTAAGTAGTAGTCCCACGGAAGACATGGGATTCAAACCCAGGTCTTCTCATACAAACTCTGAGACTCATGGAAGGGAGTGGACTTGCCCAGTCACATACATGAGTCCTTTGCCTCCAAACGGGGTCTGTCCCCACCATGTCCTTTTCTTCCTCCTGGTTTTCTGAAGTGATCGTTCTCTCCTCTAACACCTTGTCTGTACCTCTCTGATGAGCCTTTCTACTCTACTCAGGATCTGTGTGCACATTTTAACTCCCTGACTAGAGTGCAACTGGCTTGATGGCAGGGCCTCTTAGTCATTTCTGCAGCTCTCCCAGCTGTTAGACAGTGGGGAATCTCACACATAAAATAAATGGTTGCTCAAAGGAGCAGTGCATGTCTATCTGCTCTTTGGTCAGACACTAAGAATCAGCCTTTGAAGATGTTGCTGTGGATCTGGAGTCAGCAGGCTTGAGTTCAAATCCCGGTTCAGTCAAAACACTGTTCTCACAATCATCCTGAAAGGCTGGTCAGAGTGAGTGTTATGATTCCTATTTCTATAGCTGAGGTTCACAGGGTCCCAGGCTCATAGAGTACAAGTGGGGAGGGGCCTCCGAGGCCGCTGATTCTCAGGGGCTGGGCTAGGTGGTCTCGGAGCCCCCTCCCCACTTGTACTCTATAAGCCTGGGACCCTGTGGTTAGTTTCTGAATTCTCTTTCCTCCTCTTTGCAATCGGTTTTCCCCAATGAGATATGATGAGATGTTGACCTTCAGTCAGGGAAAGCAAGGAGACACAAAACCCTGTGCTAGGCCTCCAACAGGCCGAGTCCTCACCACTGGTCAGCCACTGGGTTAGAGTGATTTGTCCCATACGCACCCAGCAGCACTCACTACTCTTGGGCCCATATGGTCCCACCCAGGGATCCCAACCTCATTTTTCAGATGCTTAGAGAAGACAAGGGACTTGCCCAGTGTCACATGGCCAGCTGTGTGACAAGGTCTAAAGGCCAGAGGTTCTGCCTCTGCTCTCTCTACTCTCCCACTGCACTTTCAGGTTGAGATCTGTTTTGTGCCTTTCTCCCTGGGGGATTCCCTCTCTCTCTCTTTCTCTCTCTGGTTTTTTTTGTCTCTTTTCTTCCCCTTCCCTCCCTCCTCTTCCTTTCTCTTTCTTTTCTCCTCTTTCTTTCTCATCCTTTTTTCCTCTTTTCTTGCCCTTCTCTCCCTCTCTTTCTCCCTTCCACCATTCTCTGTTCTCTTTTTACATTCCTCCCATGAATGTTCTCATTCGTTCTCTCTTTCTCATATATATGGGCACAGAGGAAGCTAGTGGGAGAAGACAGGTAGCAGGTAAAGGTAAGAGGTTTATGTAGGGAGCCTTGAGAACCAAGCCAGGCTGGGGTCTGAGAACCTCAGCTGCTACTTGTTGCAGGATTTTCTGGAGGTTCTGGCTGCCATGGTGCATGGTGGAAGCAAACAAACCATAGACCTCAAGGAATCCTATTGTTAAATGGCCACTGGTTGAATTCTCTAAACCTGATCTGGCTAGTTTGGGATCTTAAAGCAATTCCCAGGTAACTCAGAAACTGTTCTGAGCTCAGGTGAACGTGAGTGTGGATACCCTTGCCTCCATCCCTGTGGGTTTTCCTTTTCTTGTTTGGAATCTTGCAGCTAGGTGGTATAATAGAGTGTCAGGCCTAGAGTTAGGAAGACTCAGCTTTCTGAGTTCGAATCTGACCTCGGACACTTACTGACTGTGTGACCCTGGGCAAGTCACTTAACCCTGTTTGCCTCAATTTCCCCATCTGTAAAATGAGCTGGAGAAGGAAATGGCAGACCACTCCAGTATCTCTGCCAAGAAGACCCCAGATGGGGTCACAAAGAGTCTGGAACAATGAACAACACAGCAACAACCACCTTGTCAAGTGTGCTCTGCCTCCTTGGATAGAATGGCAGAGAGTGTTGGGCTATCCTGAGACGCCACTGAATGCAGTCTGGCTTGGCCATATGCTCATCCCATGAGAGGAAAGGAAAGGGGAATCCAAGAGACAGGACATCCATGTGCCAAGGAGGTGAGGGTGGAGGGTGGTGGCGGCGGCAGGGCTGCTTACCGTTTCCATTGAGTCATCCACAGACACGAGGGTCTGCAGGCGCTTCCTCTGCAGCATGTTGGTGAATTCCATGTGGATGGGCTTCATTGGTCCCGTGTACCTCATGATCCAATGCTTGTCGGGGTTAGGTGCATAATTATAGCTTGGAGTGCTGGGGGTGGATGGTAAACAGAGAGCATAGGGGTCAAGCCAATAGACTATGTTGATAGACTAGTCATTCAAATCTCATGGAGCTGTAGAATGCCAAAGCTGGAAGAAATCTTAGAACATGGAAGGTTAGAGGTAAGAGAGAACTCAGAAAAGGGGAGGTGGTCAGGGGACCTGGGTTCAAATCCTGGATCTTCCTCTTATTGCCTGTTTGTTACCTTCATGACTGACTTGGACAAGTCAGTCCCTTAACCTTCCCAAGACCCAATTTCCTTATTTGTAAAATAAGAGGCTGGAAGAGGCAGCCTTTGAAGCCCCCTGGAGGCCTAAATCTATGAGCATGCCGAATGTCAACACTGGGAGGGACCTCAGAACACTGAATAAATAAATAATGAAAATAAAATAAATTAAAAAAATAAAACAAACACTAAATAAATTAAAATTAAAGCTGGAAGAGACTTCGGAAACCATACCATCATTGATTTAGAGCTGGAGGCACTGTGCCGGCCTGAGTCTAATCCCTTCATTTTACAGATGAAGATACTGAGGCCAGAGAGGTGGTGACCTGCCTAGGATCACAGAGCTAGTAAATGGACTCTTCTTGATTCTACCAAAACTCTGGACACTGAGTTTTATTACTTGTTACTCATTTCTTGAGTCCAGTGTTTGAACCACTGGACTTCCCAGCTGCCTCTTGAAATCATCTAGACCCAGGGTTCTTGACCTTTTTTTTTTATTTTTGAGTTCCTTCCCTCCCCTCATACCCCAGGCAGTTTGGGGAAGCCCATGGATCCCTTCTCAGAATGTTTTTAAATGCATAAAAAACAGGAGATTACAAAGAAAACCAATTCCACTAAAACAGTTACCCAAATATTAAAGGATCCAAAATCACAGACCCCAAGTTAAGAATCCCTGATAGAGACCAAGCTGTCATTTTATAAGTGAGAAAGCCAAGGCTCAGACTTACTAAAATGAAGTTGCTAGTTCATGGTCTAGTTCTGGTGGGACTGGAACCTGGCTGTCCTGACACCTGATCCTAAATGCTTCCCCTTATATTAAGCTGCCTTAGATTAGAGACCATGGTCCTTGCATGTTCATTGTTGGGCCAGTGCTATTCTCCGTAGCCTAGAGTGAAATGACTCCTGTCTTAGCAGACAGTATCTATCACCCACCCATTGAATGTTCAACAAACATTGAACCCCTATTATACTTGCCCCTATACTCTCCACCCTGCCCACTGAGGCTCCAATGGCTAATGCTCTGCTGGCAGATCTGATCACATCACTCCCCTACTCAATAAACTTCACCGGCTTCCTCTTATCTCCAAGACTAAAAAGAAAACCCTCCATTTGGCTCTCAAAGTCCGTCATCACCTTTTCTTCTCTGATGCTGCTGCAGACACTCATCGCCTCAGGCCTAGACTATTGCAGCAATCTGCTCGTTGGTCTCCCTAACTCATCTCTTAGAGGCAGCTAGGTGGTTCGGTGGATAGAGTGCTGGGCCTGGAGTCAAGAAGATAGGTTCAAATCTGACCCCAGCCATTTTTAGTTTTGTGACCTCGGGCAAGTCACTTAACCTGTCTGCCTCAGCTTCTTCAACTGTAAAATGAGGATAACAATAGCATCATGGTTGTTGTAGGAATCAAATGAGATATCTGTAAAGCACTTTTTTCACAATGCCTGGCACATAGTAGGTACTTAATAAATGCTTATTGCCTCCCTCTTTCACCCCACACTCCAATCTATCCTTCACCTAGCTGTCCAATTGGTATTTCTAAAGCATAGGTCTGACCGTGCTACTTTCCTATTCAATAAACTCCAGCACCTCTAGGATCACATAGAACATCCTGTTTGTCTTTGGAAGCCCTTCATAACCTGGCTTCTTCCAACATTGCCAGTCTTCTAATACTTGCTCACTCCCTGCCATGTACTCAGCAATTCGATGACACTAGACTCCTGGCCCTCCCTACACAAGACCTTGTATCTTCTGGCTTTGGGCATTTTCAACGGTCAGCCCCCATGCCTTGAATTCTCTCCATCCCTACTGTCACCTCCTGGTTTCCCCGGCTTCCATCAAGTCCCAGCTAAAGGAAGCCTTTCCTGGTCCCCCTTAATGAGGGTCTCCTCTCTCTGGTCCCTTCCTACCTTTCCAGGCTTACAATTTACTCCATATACTGTTACAATCTTCCTCGAATGGGTCGACTTGGACTCTGTGCCTTTTCACTGGCCTTTCCTCACGAGGGGGCTGCTCTCCCTCCTCACCTCTGCCTCCTGACTTCCTCTCTTCCTTCTAAGACTCAGACCCCATCCTGCCTTCTGCAGGAGACTTTCTCTCAATGCCCTCCTTCCCCTTTCCTTCTCCTGTGCCTTCTCTACATCCTGCAGAGACGATGTTTTGCATGTCACCTCCCCCATTAAAATACAAGTCCCTTGGGGGCAGGAACCGAGGTTTTTGCTCTTCTTTGTATCCCCAGCACTTAGCACAGGCTAAGTTTTTTAAATATATATTTGTTTCTCTAGCTAAGGTCCAGTGACAGGCTGTACGTCTATCATCATTGACCTTTCTGGTTAAATGTGTGGAAGCTCATTTGTTACTGAAGTTAGCTACTGATGGATGAATTTTTTGGGGTCACTGTGACTCATGAAGACCATCTAATAAGATGTGAGTCTGCTATGATGGTGAAGAAGTCCACACTCTTATAAAATGAGGCAGATGAGGAGTACAAAGAGTTCTGAGATTAGAGAGGTGACAGAGACCCTTGTCATGTAGGAGGGGGCATCATGGAGAGGGAGGGTCCTTGGAGCGGGCTACTGAAGGACTGGTCAGACGTCAAGGGAAGGAGGTGGGGTGGGGGAACAGAAGACAGATACATTTCACATCTCCAGGATGATCACC